>JAPFRF010000015.1:5171158-5791158 GCA_029282475.1 Phrynocephalus forsythii | reverse complement strand
GACATCTAGAATTCTGAGAGACTCCTGGCCATCAATTTTTTAAACTGTTGCTGTCTGGCAGGAGATATAGGACTCCTAGGTCAAGGACAAATAGACTACAGAAGATACTGTTAGGTATCTAAGTTAAATGCCACAGTTTTAGCATCATCTTAAGCAGTTTTCAAGTAGTGTTTAAAATTTTGTAAGTGGTTTTAAGAGTTTTTAACATCTTGCATGGTGTTTTATGTGTTTTATGCGTTTTATATGGTGCCTTGTTGTTTTGAGTGTGTAGTGGAACAGCACTCTAATTTCATTGTGCATATGCATAATGACAATAAAACTCTATTCTATTCTATTCTATTCTAGGATCCTTCTATTCTAGGATCCTTGCCAGGTGCTTAAATGTCTCTCTTTTTACCTGATTACCATCTAAACTGGAATGGTTTCCCTTTTCTTTAGAGGTGTTAAGCTCCTGTCATCCCTGCCAGCTAAATTTTACTGTTTCCAATTGAACGTATTCCTGCCTATACATGAGGCTGTACTGTAAAGACTGAACACACATTGTCTTCAATGCCACAAATGTAATTTAATCAGAAAATAGTTTTAGATAGACATCTGCTGGCCATAGAGTTGAAGGCTGCATCCCAAACAAGCTTGTGAGGCTGGGCAGAGAAAATTGCCACATTTTTAACATGTCAGTGTTTGCATTCAGATTACAACTCATTACATGCAAGATTGCCTTGTAATTTCAATTTATTTCTGAGGTTTTTTTCTCCAGGGAACAGCAAAACCTAAGAATAGTTGAAACTGGAAAATAGAGCTGAATGCTGAACTAGATCTTGGGGGAGTTCCTTTTTTGGACTACAACACCCATTATCCCTGTGTCAATGTGGTCAAGCTGTTTCAAGGATTATGGATGCTGGAGTGCAGACAGAAGCTTTTCTAAGCATACTACCAGGGCTGGACGGTGTCATAATCTATGTGGAATATGTGGGCAGTACAGAGGCTGTTGAACAATTCATTCCACCATCTCTTGATGATAGTTGTGGCAGTTAATGTAATGCAGGCATGTCCAAACTTCAGCCCTCCTGATTGTCTGGACCATAGCTCCCAGAATTCTAAGCTTAGATTGCCACTGGCAAAGGCCTTTGGGAGTTGTAGTCCAAAACATCTGGAGGACCGAAGTTTGAACATGCCTGATGTAATGCAAGAATGTTTTGGAACCAGATTCCAGACCAGCCTTACCTGAATTGCCAGCTCCATGAAAGGAGGTGGTGGTCCATTCCTTCCACCCATTATCTGACAGAAGACCTTCTTCCATCAAGCACTGCCTGTAGTACATCTGGAAGTTGAGTAATGGCAACTGGACTTATTTTCTTGAGAGACTTGCTCATCCAACACGTTCTTCTCAGACTAGGTGCTTCAGATCAGTTACATCAAGAGAGCCACGAAAGGAGAAGACCAGAGCCTGTGTCTTCTCAGTAATTGCTCCTACTACTCTCAAGACTCTCCTCCAGCACCACAGCTCAAAAGCATCGATTCTGTGGCGATCAGCCTTCTTTATAGTCCAGCTCTCACTTCCATACATCACTACTGGAAAAACCATAGCTTTGACTATCCTGACCTTAGTTGGCAAACTGATGTCTCTGCTCTTTAGGATGCTACCTAGGTTTGCCATTGCTTTCCTCCCAAGAAGCAGGCGTCTTTTAATTTCGTTGCTGCAGTCGCCATCTGCAGTGATCAAGGAGCCCAAGAAAATAAACTCTGTCATTGCCTCCATTTCTTCCCCTTCTATTTGCCAAGAGGTGATGGGACCGGTGGCCATGATCTTAGTTTTTTGATGTTGAGCTTCAGCTCATTTTTTCACTCTCCTCTTTCACCCTCATTAAGGGCGTTTATACACGACCCCTAAGCTCCGCCGCAGATGGCTGCAAGGTCCGGACCTTAAAAATGTTTACCCACCAGCTCCGGACTTTGCAGACAATTAAGTGCAACCCCGCCCACTTAGCGCGACCAAACTGCACTTTTCTTGTACCCGGTCTTTGATGGTGACAAATATTTGATCCGGTGTAAGGATAGTGAGTGCGGGGCTCTCCTGGCTTCTGTTTGGTTTTTTTTTTGCGCCCTGACCCTTTAAGAGATCTGAATGCTGCCGGGAACAAAACGGAGGTAAGCCGGCATTCTTTTCTTTCTTTTTTCTCCCTCCCTCAGGCAGCCAGCAACCAGGAAGTGCGGAGGGGGGTGGGGACAGAGAAGAGCGAGGAACCCCTAAGATCTCTGGTCCGAATTTAAGTGGCCAGCGGATCTTAGGGGTCGTGTAAAAAGGCCCTATGTAACAGCAAACTCCCTCATCTCTTTTTCTTCCACAGCAAACCAGCCAAGCCCGTCAGAAAGCCCTGTGGTGCCCTCTTCCAGGGGTCTGGCCCCATAACCCTGCAGTTTGTTACAGCCTGTCTTGAAGACTCCTTTAAATTTCTCTCATTACCATGCGAAAGGAAGGAGCATGTCGCTCCGTGGTGCTCAATCAATGTCACTCCTGTTTGCGGTGATGAATGCCTTTTCCCACATGGACTGGATACATTGAACCGTTAAAGCACCTGGGTTCGGCAGGTGTTTGAAAAGCCTTGAATTAAGAATTGCAATATTTTAAAAGGTTAAAGTGCTGGAGTACTGGTGTGAAATGTTTATGCCATTTGGGACTCTCCTTGATCAAAGGATGCAAAGGATGCAGAATTCAGAAGCCTGCTGCTCATGCAGTCTTACCCGTTGGGGCAGGAAACACAGTGGTACCTTGACTTAACAGCAGGTCGACTTAAGAGCAATTTGACTTAAGAGCGGAAAACTGTTGGCAGTTTAACTGCCACCTTACAAATTTTAGATAGATCTGCTCGATAATTTGATTTTTTTAAACTTAATTTTTTCAATATTTTAGATAGGGATCCTGACTTTAGAGTAGTTCAACTTAGGAGCATGTATTCGGAACAGATTAAATTTGTATGTTGAGGTACCACGGTAACTGCTTTTTCAAGAAGTGCATCAGATTGAGCCTGGTTAGCCTAGCAAGAATATCAATTATTTATTTATTGAAGATATTTTTCACCCCCACCTTCCTCCTTGGGAAGGACCCAGCACTGAGTCCAACACTAGGACCCAACCTTCGGACTTACAACATTGAAGGACAATATATATTGTTGGAGACAATGAGTGTACAATTGCAGATGTTTATTTTGTTAAATAATTTTAAAGCTAAGAAAGAAAGAGTGTGAAGAGGCATCTTACATCTCCCATCATCACAAGGTGGTATTAAAGCTAAAACAATATGTAAACAAATAAAACTCATAAATGTCTCAAACAAATAAGAGAAAGTTCTTTTTCACCCAGACAATCACTGGTCTGTGGAACTCCCTGCTAGAAGAAGTGGTGACAGCTGTTAGCCTTGACAGCTGTAAGAAAGGATTGGACAAGATCGTGGAGAACAAGGGTATCCATGGCTATCCTTAAGGATGCCTAAGGACAACCTCCGGGTTGGAGAGAGAGGCAGGATCTATCTCAATAATGCCATTTGCAGGGAATGGTAAGCAGATGAAGACATCTGCTTGGGAATACCCTGAAGCAAATGGTGATCCACTGTGTGAGACAGAATGCTGGACTGGATGGGCCATGGCCTGTTCCAGCAAGGCTGTTCTGATGTTCTTAAAAATCCCGGGCCTGGCAGTGAAGGAAGCTGAGAGGGCCGAAGATGATTTAGTTAAGCTTTACAGGTACTGTAGTCCAGTAGAAAGACAAATATGTGGAGTCAAACCCAACCTACGTCCTCCCTAGAAGTGAAAACGGTTACACGGACATACTTTGAACACCACATGGGAAAACAAGTCAGTGAAAAAAGGCAGGGATTTTAGGAAAAGTCTGAGGCAACAACAAAAGAAAACCAAAGAGGAAACGGATCGACATCCCAGCTTCTTAATATTGCAAGAGCTGACGAGAGCTGTTGATGATAGGACACTTTGGAGACCACTTATTCACAAGATCACCATGAATCCGAAGCAAATAGAGGGCACGTAACAACAAATATAATTTCTGCACGCTACATCCCAGAAAAGAACCTGCCTGCCTTGGATAAGTTGCACAGTTCGAGAGCAGCCCCAGAAGGAATCACAGAAGCGTGGAACAGCAAAGTTGGCAATAGGACGGCACTTTTCAAATACAGTGGTACCTCGGTTTATGAATTTAATCTGTTCCGAATGCATGCTCTTAAGTCGAACTACTCTTAAGTCGGGGTACCTATCTAAAAAATTGAAAAAAAAATCAGTTAAAAAATAAAATAAATGAAAAAATGTAAGTTGAGCAGACCACATCTAAAATTTGTAAGGTGTCAGTTAAAACGGCAACAGTTTTCTGCTCTTAAGTCAAGCTGCTCTTAAGTCGGGGTACCACTGTATTTGAAAGGCCATGATGATTGAAAATTGACCACGCCCCTCCTCTGTAGACAGCCTTTCAAATATTTGAAAAGTGCCATCCTATTGCCCCTCAGTCTTCTGTTCTCCAGGCTAAACGTGCCCACAGAAAGAGTGGCAAATCACTTCCGAGCCCTTTATACCTAGAAAACTGTGGAAAGCATTACCAATACTACATAATAAAGAAGTGGGCTAGAATGACGAGTGCCTGTCTGCATTGCATACCCAACCACCGATTCACTGCTGTGATTCAAATTCAGTTTAACGTTTTGTTTCCATTTTCGCTACAGCTGGCATAAGCCAACAGAACGTATTTCCGTTGCTGTTCTCGCAGCGCCCAGGAGATGGTGATGGACATCCATTCATGAAATTGCTTTGGTCTCACTCAACAGTCTAAACGCGCGCCAACTCCCTTTAAGCAACCCTTCCTCCATCTTTCTATGAATTATTCCACCCTTCTGTCTGCTGCAGAAATGGTCCCAAGTGCAAAAGATTTCCCCGTGTGATCACGCCCTTGGTGGAGATAGCTGCTTTGCCACAAAAGTAGGCAGACTGGGGAAGAAAAACACATCTTTTTAATGGCCACCATTTTTTTTAAAAAAAATCCATGTTATGTCCCCAAGGATGATGGTTGAATTGTCCCACCCGGTTTCCTCCATCTATGCCTCCCCCTTCAGTGGAGGCTTTATGTGTCTTTCTTTTGGGTAGCCCTCCTGCTTTCCTTGACGATAAGTTATCGCATCCATTTTGAAATGCACGGCTGTTTTTCCAAGGGATGATTTCAAGGGATGAACATGTCAGCACTTCTGCCTGTCTTAGATCCAATCTTTCCTTGGTCTTCCCAGTGGCCAACTAGATCAGGGCTGTTCAACTTTGAACAGGCCAAGGTCTACTTTTTCTGGCCCAAAGTGCCTGAGGGCTACTATACTAAAACCTCTACTTACGAATTTTATCTGTTCCGAGCACATGCTCATAAGTATAAACTTTTGTAAGTAGAGCAGCGATTTGCCATAGGAATGCATTGAAAACCAATCTGTTCTGGAGAGAACAGATTTCAATGTCCCATGGCCCTTGAACTGCCCTGCTCGTGCCAGTGGGCTGGCAGACCCAGAACTTTCTTTGGGCAGTGGTGGTCCTTGGGATGGGGGAGGGAGGGCTGTAGATCTTGTCCCCTCACTTTTTTATTGATGGCCGTCGAGCTACATTTGAACCCTTCGCGGGCTACCAGTAGCCCGCAATCTACCTGTTGGGCAGGCCTGAACTAGATTAATGCATATGATGAAGGCAGACTGTCCCCTATTATTTATTCTCAGCACTTGGGGTTCTGAGATATACTCTACCTGAATATGGAGGTTTCTCTCATTGTTTTCCCAGCTAACTCCTATGTATTTCCCTAAAATCTTCTGGTAGACTTGCCTTTCTTTCTCAGATATCTAGGGGGAAATGCATAGTATAATATTAGGTTTCATCACTCACCATGTGTTTGTGGGAACGAATTCCATCCACACCACTAGACAAACACTGCTTGTCTGTTTGTCCAGCCTGAATCTCATGTCCGTTGGTATTACCAGGTGATCTCCACAGCTGTAGGCAAGAGAGACCAAGGTCCATGAGCCTCTTGGTTTTGGTATCTGAAGCGAAAAAGGAATATGTCCATGTTAAGACACATTAAGTTTTAACAATCAATCTGCTGGCAACACACATGCAATCTTGAGCTTTTAATTAGAAATGCAAACAATCTCGCAGGTGCCAGCATGACAAACTCTCAAGACCACATAGACTTTGGCTGAAATCCAGTCCTACATTGCAAGTAGAGAAAGCCTGCTGGTGCAACGAAACTTACAAAGTATCTGGAAGTTGTGAGACCAATGAAGCTGTTTGGATGATCAGCGAAACGTTTCTATCTCTCAAAAAAGAAATCCAGTAGCCATGACTCAACTTCCAGATAAACTCACCTGGATGACTGAGAATCTTCACAAACTTACAAAGTAGGTGGTTTGCCCAGATCTGCACTGATTCGCTGGCCCTATTCGAGTTGCAACTCACTGTTGGATTCCAACCCTTGTCTCATTTCCTATTGCACAGCATAGTAAGGGACACTTGAGTAAGCCCATTGAACAAATGGGGACTTGGTGAGTCAGCTCCTTTGTAAACCCCGCTGATTCAAATGAGCCTGCCTTAGTTGTGACTTTGGCAAAGTAAGCTGCAGTTCGAGTGAGGTGCATTTGAACCAATGGAACTTGCGTAGGAATTAACTCTGTAAATCCTCATAGATTCACCAGAGCTGCTCTAGTGCCACTTACTATGATCAGCAACAGGATTTTGGCAACTATATCATCAAGAAGTAGTCAGTGGGTCCCAGAACCCATTTTTCATCCCTTGGATCCCAGTGAAGCATGTACTGTATTTGGCTGAAGAACGACAAAGCCAGCCATTTCTAGTTTCTGAGAGTTTCACTCTTGTTCTGTAATAAAATGTGGAGGCCATGTACCTCAGATGGAGGAGGATAACATGCTGTGTGTTCCTTTATGAGCTGTGTTGCAGCAGCAAAATTTAGAGTTTGTAATAGCAGTTGCATCATTAAAATTCAAGAACAATGAGTGTGCCAAGGGCCATAATGTTTAGCTAGGGGCCACAATGCCCCACGCTGACACAGACTGTAACTCTGGGACCATGCAAAGGTGACTGATGATTAGAGATGGGCACCAAGACCCATGAACCACTTTGTACGAAGCTGTCAATGCAGTACCTCTTTTGCCACGCTTTGACTCCCTGCCTCCCCGGGCGGGCTGGGCCACTTACTAGGGTCTGTGTGCCGCTGGGGTCCTTCTTGTCTGGCAGCGCTCCACTCCAGGCAGGAGCTAGGTTCCCTGACTCCACCTGGCAGCCAATCACTCTGATGAGAAGGCGGGATGGGGCTTCTCCCCGGGCAGCCAGTGAGTAGTCAGCTTCTGTTGGAGGTGAAGATGAGTTTGCCAAGATCCTGCCCAGAGTGGAGCTAGAGAAGAAGGACCCCAGCTGGCCCACTAGGATGTGGGAAGACAAAGCGTGGCCATCAGTAGGGCTGTGCTGACCGCTTTGTACGAAGCGGTTCATCAGGCTTCATGCCTATCTCTGTGGGCAGTTCCAGATTCAGAGAGGCAGGTGAATCTATGATGGTTACTTCACGTCCATTCTCATCCTGGGAAGAAGTTCGTTGCGTGTTGATGTTGGTCACGGTCACGTGGTCTTCTTCCGGTTCTGTCCCTGTTCCCGTGTACGCACAGGCGTGATGGATGATACCGGCATGACTGTTACTGCACGTCCTCGTTCCATGATGAGATGTGAAATTCCATCCTTTGTTCTCCGTTTTTTTCCATCCCAGCCTTCCGTTTTTCAATGTTTCGATTCTCCGAAGCCTTGCCTTCAATGTGTTACGGAGCTAAGTTTGAGGCATTTGTCTTTTAATCACTCTGCACCGTGTTGCTGACTCCATAGGGAATGTACTGGCAAATGGCACTTTGCACTCCTGCCACTAGATGAAGAATGGCATGTTGCGTGACAAGCCTTTCCTCACGGCCACTCGTCTCGGAATGAGAAGCGAGATGAGGAGATTCCCGAGACCAGGGAGGGGAATCTCTCATTCCACTTAAATCGCAGTTCAGGGGGCGTGGTGGGGACGAACTCCCCTCATCCCGCAATGAACGTGCAGTTAGATTTCTTCATACTGGTCCCAAGCAGGACCGCGAACAGCGATGAGATGGACGTGAAGTATCAGCCTATTCTGGGTTTTATTCTGCAGTGCATGCTACTGGACCTGTCCAAGGTGCTGAATCTCTTTTGGGCTAGTTAGTACAGTAATCCCCCACCTATTGCGGGGGTTAGGGACCCGACCCGACCCGCAATAATGGAAAATCTGCGATATGCGGGTGCTGGGTCAGGTCACGATGGGGGCTATCTGGGGCCTCTTACACATACCTGAGGCCTGGCACTGCCCTGAACGGGCCTCCAATGGGCTTCCTGGGCCTGTTGGAGTCCCCAGAAGTGGTTTGGGTGATCCCGAAGTCACTTCTGGTTTTCTGGAAGTGACTTCCGGTTCACCAGAAACCACTTCTGGGCCTCTAACAGCCACGGGAAGCCTGTCGGAGGCCTATTTGGGGCAGCGCTAGGCCTGGGGTAAGTGCAAGATGCCTCAAGCAGACCCAAGCAGCTTGTCCCAGGGGGCCTTGCATTTCATATACTACAGTCCCACAATATACCAGGACCACAGTATATGAACTGCGAAATGGAGGGGGACAACTGTACCTCTAAATTTCAGACAAAAACCTGGAGCAGATATATTTCCCAACCTGAGCTCACCAGCCGCCTCTGTCCCACCAAGAGTGTTGGCTTGAAAAGCCCTGACACTTCCCACTGTACTGGAATGGCAACACATACATCCGTGGTTCTCAACCTGGAGTAACCCCGAGGTTCCTCAATGGTAATTCCCAGAATCCTTCACCACTAGCTGTGCTGGTCCTGGGGTGGGGGGTGTCCACGGTTGGCAACCACTGCCATAGATCATGCGGTTGCCTGGCCTTGTTCACAGAACAGAAGAAGGGGGACCTGTAGAAGATCATCTTCCCCTTGGGTCCCCCTGTGTTCCCCATCCTTTTCCTTCCTCCCAGAAATTCTGTTCCGGAGGGAAAGGTCCCTTGCATCGGTCCCCTGCCCCATCTTAAAGCCCTCTTGGTTCATAGAGGCACGCTTGCAGGTCTGCTGACAGATTTCCTCCAGGATAAGAAAAGAGATTTCCTGGCATGGTGAGGAGAGGCATCTCCCCTTTTCTGCCTTTGACTGAACCACTTCTGTCATGGTGGGGAAGGCGAGGCTGCAGCAAAGCAAACCCGATGCTGCTGCTGCTGCTGCTGCTGCTGATGATGATGATGATGATGATGATGATGATGATGATGATGATGATGAGGAGGAGGAGGAGGAGGAGGAGGAGGAGGAGGAGAGAAGAAATGGCAGCAGTGATGTTTCCTGAACAATACATGCAGGGGCGGGGAGGCAGGCGGACGCGTTCCCCTGATACAAAAAGCATGTGGTGCTTTATCTCCATAATCAAATAGGACTCTGTCAATCCACATTAGCATTCAGTAATGAAAGATTATGCAAACTCTTGACTTCAACCCAAGGAGAGGGAAAATCCTGCCCTATTTCCCCAAACCCCCCCCGCTTGTTCTTCTTCCTTTTCTTTCTTATTCTGCAAGGCCAGCCAGCTCCCTCCCTTCTACTCTTCCCCACCCCCAACCCCCAACCCCACCAGTCATTCTTATTCCTGGCAATGAACTGCAAACATGCTCTTGTTTCCAGAATCTCTTTTCCCATTATTGGGTGCTCATTATCTTCCCAGCATTGATCATTTGTGAGGTTTAAATGGATTCGGCACAGCATTGCGTGCAAAACCCATGAATTCCACCAGAGCGCAAGAGTCCCAAAGCAGTCTCCCAGTCTTTAACCCTCCATTTCCTCTGAGACTCTCCTCTCTCTCTCTCTCTCTGCCTTTGACACTTTCTTTCTTTCTCCAACTATTCCCCCCCCTTTCTCCTGTCAGCTTCCTCCCCCTGTCACTCCGAAACCCTATTTTTTCTCCAAAACCTCCGGCTTGCTCCCTCGCTTACTGGTCATGCCTATAGATTAGCTTCACATATCTAGAATTTCCTCTTTTTAAAAAATTAATTCATAGCTTTGATTTCTTTCCCCCTCCACCTCCACCACCCTGTGTCTTCCTTACAAGCATGCAAAATAATGCAGGGCATGAGTCAAGTGGATAGAAGGACGCTCTTCCCCCTCTCACAAAATACAAGAACTAGGGGACATACACTCAAATTGAAGGCTGGGAGAGTGAGAACAGACAAAAGAAAATATTTTTCCACCCCGCGTGTTGTTACTCTGTGGAATTCCCTGCCACAGGAGGTGGTGATGGCATCTGGCCTGGATACCTTCAAAAGGGGATTAGACAGATTCCTGGAGGAAAAGTCCATCACAGGTGACAAACCATGATGGAGATGTATCATCTCCAGGCTTAAAACCAGGGTACTTCAAGGGCCAGATGCAGGGGAGTGGTATCAGGAGACAGATATCTAGTCTCTTGCACTCCCAGGCACATCTGGTGGGGCCACTGTGAGATACAGGAAGCTGGACTAGATGGGCCTTTGGCCTGATCCAGCAAGGCTCTTATGTTCTTATGTGAAGTAGGATATATTGACAAGAATTTGGGGTGGGGGTGGGGACGTTTCCAAGAGTTTGCAGCTGGGATTTGAGGGTGATTGAGTCCCACACTGGTGCTTATAATTCTGGCAGATTTCAGGCTTGCAAAATGTGGTCAGCTGCCTCATTAGAACTTCAAGATGTCATAGCCTGGATCAAAGGGCAGGCATGCAATTGGAATTCAAGACTTCTGAACCCACACGTTCTAATGGCCTCTGAGCACAGATAAGAGCGCACCTCCCTCTTCTTTCTAGGATTTTGCACGTGTTCATTCCCACCATCATCTTGACCATTCCAACACTTTTGTCACACATTAACTGCATGCATGCATACATTTACACTAGAGCATTGGTTCCCAAACTGCTGTATTAGCCTGGACATGCTTGGGGTTTTATTTACAACCTTCCATGCTGTCAGTAGTTTGTATGAATGGAAATGGCTTTTCTGAGTTGGCACAATTGTCTATATATTTAGCACTACCCAATCATTCTGTCCAACCTCTGAACTAGAAACAGGCAAAGACCTTTCTCTTCAGGCAAGCTTTCCCTGAATGAGGGACTACCACGATGTGTCACATAGGTTCACATAGACTTTGTGTTTACAACTACTTATAACCTTGTAGCTTTAATGTAATGTTGTCGATTACATTGTTGCTGTAAGATGTCCCTCGATTCCTTGTTCTCAATATTTGAACATGTCTTAATCGTACTGGACTATATATTATCCCTCATGACTGTAAGCCGCCTTGGGTCCTTTTCCAAGGAGAAAGGCGGGGTTAAAAATACTCTAAAATAAAATAAAATAAATGCAAAGAAAGCCTTGTCTCTCTGCTCCTGAGTGCTCTTTCCTTTCTATTTCATCTGTTGGAGCAGTTATTTGTTTGCTGTTGATCTGTTCAGTTGGTTGCTCAGATGAGTGCTAATAAGAAAGCAGCAATATACAAGTCTGTAATTTTGAGCAACAGCGAGTAAAATTTTTTTATTCTTTCCACTACAAATATCTCAGAGTGAGTTACTGAGACTTTAAGTACCATTTAATGAGAAAAGAGTGGGGAACTTGCAGCTATATTTCCCTTTGGTTCTTAGTACTTCTACTGTGTATCAAAGGGGAATTTTTACCAGAAATTCAAAACTCTAGTTATGCTTATTTTTAATTAAAAATAGTTTGATCTTATGGTTTTTTTAATTTAGTTTTAAATTATAAATCTTTTTCCCCCATAAAAGGGGTTTGGATGATGATAAGGCAGAGACAAGGACAAAGGGTTTAATAATAAAGATACCAGATTAGGGCAATCATGAGCCTGAAAAGTTTGAAAATGATTATGCTAGCTAATTTCTGTCAAGCCCCGCAATTTCTCTGAAAAATAATTTCTGAAGAGGTCCAAGGAAGGAAATAATATATATTTATAGCAACACTCTAATCCTCTCCTACATAACAGCTACTAATTCTCTGGAGGAGTGAATACAACTCAACATAGTAACACATTTCCGAACATGATAGTTTTACTTATTAGGAATCTTTGCATTTAACTTTTCCTCCAGCAAAATGAACATTCTAGGCATGACTTTCCTCTCCCCACCTTTAAATCACACAACAGCCTTATAAGGTAGGTCAGGAGAGGCTGTTGCCCATCACAGGCATTGTGTGAAAGGAAGCAGGGTTATCCAGGGAAACTGAAGACTGGTTCCAGATTAAACTGCAAGGACCCTCACAAATGGCTGTGGCATCCCATCCCTTATTTAGAACAGCACTATTATTATTATTATTATTATTATTATTATTATTATTATTATTATTATTATTATTATTATTATTATTATTATTATTATTATTAAGTAATAGTGGACTAGAATCATGTCTAGCAGTAAGATAACAGTGTGTCAGAAGATGTTTCCAGGAGGACTCCGATGTGGCTTATAGGAGCTGTTGCAGGAAGAAATCAAAAGCAAGAAAAGCTCATTTAGAAGATGGAAGGCTTGTCCAAACAAGGACAACAGACAGCAGCATAACTTCTGGCAGAACAAAGGCAAGACAACAATCAGGGAAACAAAGCAAGACCTCGAGGAGCGTATAGCTATAAACTCTGAAAGAAATAGCAAGGACTTCTTTAAGTACATTAGCAGTAAGAACCCAACTAGGAAGGGCATTGTACCATTAGATGACAACGGAAGGCAAGGGACAACTAAAGAGGAAACAGAGTTTGCAGAGAGACTCAATGAATTCTTTGCTTCAATATTCACTGAAGAAGACAGAGATCACATGCCCCAAACAGAGCCTATTTTTGAAGGGAGGGAAACCAAAGAATTAAGCCAGATAGAAATAACCAGGGAGGAGGTCCTTGCATGTCTTGTTAAACTAAATGCTAACAAATTACCAGGACCAGATGGCATCCATCCATGAGTTCTCAAGGAAGTTAAAGATGAAATTGCTGAGGTCATAGCCAAAATGTATATTCTTTCCCTCAAATCAGATGTTGTGCCTGATGACTACTAGGTAGGGAGTGCAACACCAATCTTCAAAAAAGGATCCAGAGGTAATCCAGGAAATTACCTACCAGTCAGATTGACATGTGTCTCAGATAAAGTGATGAAAACCATCCTAAAAGATAAAATTAATAGGCACATAGAAGAGACAGAGAGCCAACATGGTTTTTCCAAGGGCAAATATGCCTTACTAATCTATTGGAATTTTTTTGAGAGTGTCAACAAGCATGTGGGTAAGGGTGATCCAGTTGACATTGTTCATCTGGACTTTCAGAAGGCTTTTGACAAGGTCCCACACCAAAGGCTCTTGATTAAACTTGCCAGTCACGGAATCAAGGGACAGGTCTTGTCCTGGATCAGCAACTGGCTAAGGGACAGGAAACCGAGTGTAGCACTAAATGGACACTTCTCCAAGTGGAGGGAGGTAAAGAGTGGGGTCCCCCAAGGTTCCACACTGGGACCCTTGCTTTTTAAGCTCTTCATAAATGATCTAGAAGTAGGAGTAAAGAGAAAAGTAGCCAAATTTGCCAATGACACTACAGGGTAGTAAAAACTGGGAGAGATTGTGAAGCGCTCCAGAGGGATCTCTTGACACCGAGGGAGTGGGCAAACCAGTGGCAAATGAATTTCAACATTAGTAAGTGCAGAGTGATGCATGTTGGGGCAAAAAAACCCATCTAATTACATTTATAAACTGATGGGGTCTGATCACTCTGCAACAAGCCAGCAAAGGGACCTTGGTGTCCTGGTGGACAACTCAATGAAGGTGTCAACCCAGTGTGCTGTAGCAGTGAAAAAAGCAAACTCAGTGCTAGGGATCATTAGGAAGGGTATAGAAAATAATTCAGCAAGTGTCATTTTGCCTCTTTATACATGTATGGTGAGGCCCCATCTGAAGTATTGTGTATAGTCACCAAATTTCCAGAAGGATATTATGGAAATGGAAAAAGTACAGAGGAGGGCAATGATTAGGGGATTGGAACACCTTCCTTACCATATGAGGCTGCAATGGTTGGGCCTCTTCACTCTTGAATGACGGCATCTAAGAGGTGACCTGATTGAAGCTTAGAAAATCATACACGGCATAGACAAAGTAGATAAGGAAGAGGTGTTTTCTTTATTGCACAACACTAGAACTGAGGGTCACTCCATGAAACTTTTAGTTCTAGAGCTCAAACAAATAAGAGAAAATACTTTTTCACCCAGAGGATCACTGATCTGGGGAACTCCCTGCCAGAAGAACTAGTGATAGCTGTCAACCTGGACAAGGTAAGAAAGGACTGGGCAAGTTCGTGGAGAAGAAGGGTATCAATGGCTATCATTATGGATGCCTAAGGACAACCTCTGGGTTGGAGAGAGAGGCAGGATATCGCTCAATGCCATTCACAGGGAATGGTAAGCAGGTGAAGACATCTGCTTGGGAATACCCTGAAGCAAATAGTGAGCCACTGTGTGAGACAGAATGCTGGACTAGATGGGCTGTGGCCTGTTCCAGCAAGGCTATTCTTATGTTCTTATGTGTATCTTAAACATTTTTTCATTTTTTGGGTGTGTGTGTGTGTGTTGTTTTAAAAAAAAAACAACACTAAAACTTTTCTCAGAGAACACCCTGCTTGCTTGACAGCCTCTGAAGGGATTAACTGTCATGAAGGAGCTCAATTGTTTACCGCCATCTCAAAACCAAGCTCTTGTCTATTTGATCCTTATTTCGATGAAAACTCAACAAAGAAGGGAGGATTACGGCACAGCGCCAGGCTGGTGTCAGCAGCGCGGGAGCCAAGGAAGGAAGGAAGGAGGGAGGGAGGGAAGGAAGGAAGAGATTTTTTTAAAAAGCAAACTTGTGCATTTTCAAAGTTCTCATTTGAAGCATCATATCTTTCACCCCATTGCTCAGCACTTGCTTTTGTTGTTGTTGTTAAATGGATTTATATCTCGCTCCCCGCCCCTTTAGTTCCTCATTGCCAGCTCTACCCCGCCTGCCCTCAGCACCTGCATTATCTAAGAAAATATGGATTTGTGAATATGCATTTTTAAAGATGGAATGCAGCTTCTCCCAAAATAAATGTTGCAATGCAGGAAGCCCCTGTTTTTCTCAAGGAGGGTCCAAAATGTGGACAGCTGACATGTCCCACTGCAATAAATCAGTTCTAGCCCTTTTTATCTCCGGAGGGACCAGGTTTGTCCAAACTTTAATGGCTCTTAATGGACCAAACTGCGGCCTCCAAGTATGATTTGCATTGCAACATGGGATATATCCCAGAACAATATAATCATCAATAATAATCCATTCTTAGCAATTCAATCATGTTTATATTAAAAATTCATCCCTTCCTCCAACAGAAACAGTTAAGGATTTGGCTACTCTCAGAGAGAAAAGACAGTCCAATGTGTGTGGGAAACAGAAGCACAGGAATGTACAGTTGAAAGAGGCTCAAAAGGTCATTTCCAAGGACCAGTCTGCTGACTTTCAAGGCCATCAAATTTCTCATGGAGCCATTAGTTCAGTTTCTGCCTTCAGAAGAAAAAAAGATAGTTCCATGCTCCACGTGGCAACCCCTGTGATGAGAACGTGGCTGATACATTGCTTCTCTGTGAGACAAGGGTGTCACCGCCCCTGCTTATCAGACCTGTAACTTGTCATTTTAGCTCCTATCAGCTACACCTCAAAGCAAGGGGGGAAGATCAGCAAGGAAACCAGAGGAGAATGCACTGGTCCACAAAGAGAAGCAAAGGAAGGAAGGAAGGAAGGAAGGAAGGAAGGAAAATGATTTGAAAAGGACCAAGAGGTAGGAAGGAAGGAAGGAAGGATCACCCTAGTAGACTAACATCTGATTTGATTGCAGAGGTACCCTTCAAGTTTTCCTATCACCAGGACAATATCTAGATTGCAGTGACCAAAATACTTATGACCAAAATACATCAAATGCTTCAATCCTGTAGCTAATGGTACATATGGCAACAAACAAGAGAGCCTTTACTATAAAATGAGTTCCACTCTTCCTTTCCTCTGGCATTCTGTTAACAATCCTTTGCATTAAGTGTGCGATCGCAAGAATAGTGAAGCATATAGCATTCAAAGAGCGTATAAAATAAAAATGCATAATCCATAATACAGACCGTAGGCTCAAAGACTATGGGTACAGCTCCAACATGTGCCTAAGAAGAGCGGTTGGAACCCATATCAGAGGGAAATTGATGGCCTCTTAAATCATTTTAATCACCCCTGTCGTGTCATTTTACGCATGGTGAGAAAGGAGGAATTTCATTCAGCCGCACGTTCCTTGTACAAAGCTGCGTCATTACTGAATCAAATCGATAGCCTGCCTCACTATTGTTGCTTCCTTTTACTGGCAGCAGCTCTTCCGAATCTCATAAGCAGAGGGACTGCCCATCATTTGATAACTGATCCTTTTTACCAGGGATGGTATGCACCCACCCAGGGGTGTTGTTGTTCACCCGTTCAGTCGTGTCCGACTCTTTGTGACCCCATGGACCAGAGCTCACCAGGCCTTCCTGTCTTCCACTGCCTCCCGGAGTTTGGTCAAATCCATATTGGTTGCATCGAGGACACTGTCCAACCATCTCATTCTCTGCCGTCCTCTTTTCCTTTTGCCTTCCATCTTTCCCAACATCAGGGACTTTTCCAAGGATTCCTCTCTCCTCATGAGATGGCCAAAGTACTGGAGCCTCAGCTTCAAAATCAGTCCTTCCAGGGAACATCCAGGGTTGATTTGTTTCAGGATGGATAGGTTTGATCTCCTTGCAGTCCAGGGGAATCTCGAGATTCTCCTCCAGCACCACAGCTCAAAAATGATTATTTTAAACAACCACGAGGGGATGTTTATTTGTGAATGATGTTCAATTTGAATCATTTTGGCATGTGTACTTACCAGTGTCAGAGTAAATTGTGTCTATGGGGTACATAAAGTATTATATATCATGGGTTTGGGGCTGCAGAGAAGCCTTGCAGTCCAAAGTGTTATACTGTATAGTTTTCTATCTGTAGCACTAATCAAGCGCTATTTCAGTTTTTGGGGGGTGGTGCTGGATAAAACAAATATTATAAGTAACACTACAGCTGAAGAATGGGTTTTTGTCTCCAGCATCGATGTTACTTCATTGTGGGAAGTAAGTTTGTGGTGGCAGCTAGCATGAGGGTAGGCGAGCACAGGACAAAAACCTCAAAAACATTTCCAGGATAATGTACCAGTAACCAGAACAACACAGGGTTTTGGTTTAGTTTTTTTGGTGCAGACATTTCATTTTCAGAAGGCATTCCTCGAGAGAGTGGAATGCAGGAAGTTGGAGCCAATTTACTTTTAGACATGTAACAATTTTAAAAGCCCTTTGACTCTGATGTGCAACACAACTTACAAATGGATTAAAGGTTGTTCTAAGAGGACTCATACATCAACCCCAAAACCTCATGACTACTATATGACTTTAAACTGACTTCAAAATCCCTGAGCCAGCCCGCTTCTATTTCATTTCCATAGTGTCACCCCACCCTAAAATGGCTACTTCTTTGAAAACAGCTGATATTAAAAAAATGATCTTGCAAAATCAACACAAACAGAAAATACTTAATGTTGAAAAGTGTATCCCAAAACTCAGTTGATAAGAGACTACTCAAAGACATATATGGGGGAATCAAAATTCACCATTGCAGGCAACACCATCAATAGTGGTTTAAACAAGACCACGATTTCCTGGATCACTGTAGTTCTCTTTTAGAACTGAGCCATAAATACCAAATGCTTCATAAAATATCTATTAGCCGCCACATCCAATGTGTTCAGCCATTGACCTGCAGTCTTGATTTGCAAACATATCATTATCCATAGGACAAATGCTTTCCCACTTTGTAAAATGACACTTTGCTGGCAGCACAGGGGTGTTCCATTCGTTCTTTTATCGAAACTGCGCTAAGATGCACCTATAATTTGGCTGCCTTCCCCCCCCCATGAGAAAAGAAATCTCTGAAATCAAGAAGATGAGATGTTCTCGTAGCGACTGGAAGGAGCTGCTCATCATATTTTGATGTGTACTAAAATCGCAGGCAATCGCGTGACGTTTGGTGCACAGTTAACGCCCTGACAGCAGGGTTGTATTATACTTCTTTCTGTGCATCCCATCTTGCCAAATGCGCATCTTTTTGATCTGCTTTTCTCTGTCATGCTCTCACACACACACATATAAACATAAAGTGATTTGCTTGTTGATTACCGGCATGTCAGCTTTCTGGTATTACTGCAAGAGTTCATGTGAAAGTTTGAGAACGTGGCGGTGTATCCCTAGTACCAGAGTGCCTTTATAGTAACTCCTTTGTTTTTCTCTCATCTCTTACTTCCTTTCCCATTGGTCACTGGACCAGGTAATTTGCAGCTTGGAGAAGTGCTCAGTTACAGAAATGCCAGCAATTGATTAAAGTAGGACAGCAGAAAGAGGGAGGGGGAACTGAAATGGTGCGAATTTTCACCAGTCGCACTGAAATTGCTTCGGTAAAAACTGTGCATCATTAAGAGGAGTATTTTGATCGAACCCCTAGTGGTGGTATAGGATGATGAGGTTAAAGTGCGCTTCAGGGGACGTGGTCAACTGGGGTGCCAAAATGCTGTGCCTTGGAGCAGAGGCACGATCTTTTGCTGCGCAGTCATTCGCAGCAAACACAGTACCAAAATGGTTGTGTGACTGGGGCCTGCCTATCTATCTATCTATCTATCTATCTATCTATCTATCTATCTATCTATCTAGCATTTTAGATATCCCGCGTTTTATACACACACACACACACACACACACACACACACACACACACACACACACACACACACACACATCCAGCTTTCTCTTGATTGAGTGCAATGGGACCTCCCACTGAAAAGAACTACTCCTAGAGCAGTGTTGGCGAACCTATGGCACGGGTGCCAAAGGTGGCACTTGGAACCCTTTCAGTGGGCACCTGTCATTGCCCCTTCATAGCCACTTGTATTCATGTTAAATGGCTGTATTGGCACTTTGTGAAAAATTAGTCGATTTTGAATCACAGTTTGGGTACTCAGTCTCTAAAAGGTTCGCCATCACTTTCCTAGAGCCTTTTCCCCATAACAAAACAGACCAATTTGGGCGAAGAACATTATGGCAGGTGCTCTGAGCTTGGAAAGTATTTAGAATACTCCTGCATGATGACGTGTGGCCTATCAGCCTCCTTTTACTCATCCTTTTATAGCATGAATAGAACAAAGGATACCACTCCTCTTTGTCCATCTGAATCACCCACTTTCTCTGCAGAATGCCCAATTTTTATACACGTTTGCCTTTTCTCTTCTTGCTCACCCTTTTTTTTCTGTCTTGGGAGCTGCAGTTTGGATTCATGCATGTCATCTGTGCAAATCGATGCTTCACCAATAAGCGTGATGGGGACATAAAGTATTTGCTAACAGAACAGAGCTAGGAAATGGAAAAGGCTGACCTCATTCCTATTTGCTTATGGGAACAAGCACCCTTATTCATTTTTAAAATGATTTTTGGTAAGCATATCAAGATTATTGATATCGTATGCCTCAGAAGTCTACTATGGTGGAGGCGTGGGTATTATCTTTCCATTTGCTTATCTTTTTTCTTGGGAGGAAAAAAAAATCTCGGAACCACCAGAGAATTAACGGCTTTAATCTATTTCTGGTACTTGCAAATGTTCCCACCCACTGACCCTCATAATAAACGCACAGTCCTAGTAACTCCAGTTCTGTTTCAAGGCTCTTCTACACAGAACCTCAGGGAGTGGAAGATGTAGGTAGACCACCTAGCAGACATTTCAAGTGAGAAGAAATTTGTTCTCTCTAAACTTTGCATGGGTACCCAGTGTGGTGCAGTGGATAGAGTTGTGGACTAGAACTCTGGAGAACAGGGTTCAAATCCCCAATTGCCCATGGAAAATTCACTGGGGAGCGCAACTGGTAAAATCACTCCTTGAATATCTCACTTCTCAGAACCATAGACTGGTACAAGCTATTCCTGTTGAAATGCAAAGTACAGTGGACCCTCATATAACATACGATTTGTATAACATAAAATCTGCACAACATAAAGAATTCCGGAGATAGGGGAAATTTGCTTAAGAGAATTGCCTATGGGGCGAATCCGTACAACATAAAAATGGTCGCCATTAGGGATTACTCCGTTTTCAATGCATTCCTATGGGAAGTTTGTATAAAGGAAAATTTGCTTAACAGAATTTCATTGGGAACAAATTAATTCCTTTATACAAGGAATTATACTACTGTATCTGAGAGTAGCTTGCTCTTAAAGTTATTATTTCTGCACGACCAGCTCTTAACTGGTTGATACAAACCAGTCCTGGCATCTGCTTGTGCTGACCTCAACCTGCTGGCAAGCATCTTGAAGGGTGCCTGTACAGATGCTTCAAAACTGAATCCTGTCCCCCCGTGGCCGTGTAGAGAGGAAAAAATACAGGTGCAGTAAATAGTCTACCACCAAATCTTATTACAGGTGACACTATCATTAGGATTCTTACCCACCAGTGCAATGTATTAGAACATGATGCCAAGACACAGAACTGCTGAAGCCACTTGGGGCTCATTGGCATACAACATTTATTTATTTATTTATTTATTTATTTATTTATTTATTTATTTATTTATTTATTTATTTGTTTGTTTGTTTGTTTGTTTGTTTGTTTATATGCTTATTGACTGCCCGACTTTCCCTTGGGAACTCTGGGCAGTGTAAAACACACTGTAAATAAACAACTTGCCCCCAAACAGACGAAACCCCAAACATACTAAATCAACTAAAAAGATAAAAACGGAACATCGGCAACCATACAACGAGACCGACTCCGACAAGAAAGGGCTGGGACAGACAAACAAACAACTAACAACAAACCACCATGCACTCAGCGATCACCCAAAGCGTTCCCTAAAGAGCAAGGTCTTTAACGCCATCCTGAAGGCCAGCAGCAAATCCGACAGCCTGATCTCCGTCAGCAGTTTATTCCAAAATGCCGGGGCGGCCACGGAGAAGGCCCGGTTCTGGGTAGAAACTCTTCGGGCCTCCCTCAGAATGGCCACCTGGGGCGAAAGGAAGAGCGATGCGGACGGGACAAAGCTGACCTCTGGGAGATCCGCTCCCCTAGCTAGACGGGTCCCAAGCCATGGAAGGTTTTGTAAACCAAAACCAAAACCAATGTTAACATTTGGTTTTGGTTGCAAACAAAGACCAAAACCAATTTAACATTATCTGTAAATCTGTCCTATATATTCTCAGGACACTGAAGTTCTGATGGGGTCCCAAGGTCTTCAGCGGCAAATACAATGCAAGAAGATGACAATGATGGTTTCAATCATGACCAGTAAGAGTTCAAAAGAGTTTTTTTTTTTTAATTGTCTAATCTCTGGCCGGCAAGAAGTAAACTGCTTGGCTTCCTGAAGCCAGGACTAAACTGCAAATACCAGGCTCCTGTTTTATTTCCCATTTTGGGATGTTATGCAAAGAAATGCACACAATTAGAAACAGGAATATGTGAAAAATGTATGCAAGCATACTGCACGCAATGGGAAGAAACATAAGGAGGGAAAGAGCATTCCCATTGCAAATATTCCACTAGGCTCCCATATGTTTTCTCCAGGAGGTGGGTTTGACCTTTGCATGACATCACTCACCAGAAGGCAGCTGGAACAGAAAAGACAGACCCAACAGAAGAAGCGGGGAAGACAGACAGGAGAATCCGTTTGCTTTGCTGAGAGACGACGAACACATGAGTGAGAAAAATGTTCATCTTTTGATGCTCTTTCTAATGTCGCTTGTGTCAAATCAGGAGTGTGTGCATTTTGTTCATTCAGTTCCAACTTCCTTATATAAATAGGACACTAATCTTCCTTTCCGCCTTAGGATAACTATTTACCAGCTCTGTATTTTTTAATTTGTATTTTATTTTGAACTGCTGAATTATTTTGATTTATTTGTATTAATTGTCCTATGATGATGATGATGATATTGTTGTTGTCATCATGTTGTTTTTGATTGACTAGTTTGTTTATTTGTTATTTTAAGTCATTTAATATATTTTATTTTGTTTTGTTTTATGTTTGTGAACTGCCCAAAGGAACTTTCTGCTAGATGATTGTGATATATAAAGCAAGCAAGCAAGCAAGCAAGCAAATAAATAAATAAATAAATTGTGCAGGAAGTATGCACACAATCTTGTGTGTAACTCCCCCAACCCCCCCAAAAAAAAGGTCACACACATTTATGGGTAAGTGGCTGCTGGCAGTAAACGGCCAGGAAGACCCACAACTAGACTTTGTCTCACCGGCAGGAGATGAGTGCAGAATAGTACAAACTACACTACAAATACTATTTTCTCATGATGGTGCCCCCTCAAAAAAGCCGGGAGAATGGGAGACATGCCCTGCTTTGTCCCCTGCAACCCCCAACACACACACACATATACACAATTTCAGCCTTGATGCCAGGAAAGCAGGTACTCAGATTCGGAGTGAGATGGCTTGGTCTCAGTCTTTCTCTCTTTTTGTGAAAACCGCTCCCTCGGCTGGAAAAATCTGCACATCCTTGAAACAGCAGATCACACCCAAGCCAGAGGTGCTCTTTAATTCAGGAAAAGGGTTGCGCTCTCTCCTGCAGGACTACCCAACCGCCTGGCTTCCCAAGGTCTGCTCGATATAATTCAAGCACTCGAACTGAGTTTTCAGCAAGTAGGCTGTGTGTGTGTGTGTGTGTGTGTGTGTGTGTGTGTGTGTGTGTGTGTGTGTGTGTGTGTGTGTGTGTGTGTGTGTGTGTGTGTGTGTGTCGTTATAGTCGTGACCGACCCTTCGTGATCCCACGTCCATGGAGTTTTCTTGGCAGGAATACTGGAGTGGTTTGCCAGTTCCTACTCCAGGCGCCTACAGCACCTGGTATTTCCCTGGCGGTCTCCCATCCAAGTACTGACCAGGGATCAACCCTGCTTAGCTTCCAAATCAGGCGAGATCGGATGTGCTTAGGGCATCTAGGTAACTCTCCAGTAGGCTGTCCCCCATGCCAAATGGTAACTTCCTGTTATCTTGAGTGGGAATCCTTTTCATTACCAACCTTGGTCTGACTTTATTTATTTTGCCCCCCACTGTTGATTAAGGAAGGATGACCACGATGGCTGTGGATGGAAGATGGCTGGACAGCATTAAAGCACGTCCTTCTCGATTTTTTGCCCAATGATCCTTTCTCAATGCTGTTCATCTGTCAAGTCCGCTATTAGTTATTTATTTATTTTCCCATTTGTTCTTATTTTGAATTGTCAAATCATTTTGATTTATTGTATTTGTGCTTATTTGCTTATTTGTTCTTTTTATTATGATGACTTGATTATTTGGTTGATTGATTAGTTTTTATTTACTATTTTAAGTTGTCTAATCTGTTTTTGTATTTTGTATATGTTTGTAAACTGCCCAGAGTAGCTTTTTTGCTAGATGGTTGCGGCATAATAATCAAATAAATAATTAAATAAAATAGGGAAGGAAATGACCACAGTGAGGGCCAGGAAAGTAATAGCTCAAGGCGTTGATGCAGCGGGGGGGGGGGCTTGGGAGGCAATGAGAACCATCAATGGGCAGATCCGTTAAGATGGATTGAGAAGGAAGATGACTGGTATCATCCTCCATGGGCATCTGTTGTGGAAACAGGCCATAACTCCATGGGGGGGGGAATGCTTGCAGGAGTCAATGGGTTGAATCGCAGAAAGTGTGAGAAAATAGAAGGGACAAATTTGAGTGAGACCTACTGAGTATTTGTATCAAAACAAGTGGAGGAGCTATGTAGCCAACACACACACAAAAACCAAGTACAAAAGTGGGACAGGTGATACCTTTAGGCTACTATAAAAATATTTATTTATTTATTTATTTATTTATTTATTTATTTATTTATTTATTTATTTATTTATTTTGGTGCTTATATACCACCCGTCTTCCAGAGGAACAAATAACAAAGCATTGCTAATATTTCAGGGGCAAAACCCTCAGAGCAGTACAAATAGGTTTTAACATGGCACAAGATGGACTTGCCAGGAGTTATTTCTTAGATATAGTGTCCTTGGCAAGATGGGGGGGGGGGAAGCCAGGCTGTTTACTTGTGGCACAGAGCTTGGATGTTCTTAGGCTGCATCCGAATTGAAGGGAGGGAGGTGTTTTAATTGTCCCAGTCCTTCCAAAGACAGATCACGACTCTCACGTGCACACCTTCACACCTCTCCTCAATGTGGCTTGTCGAGGCCAAAAGCCCCTGATTTGTCAGCGACGGGGGAGGGGGGTTGGTGCAGAAGGCCCATGCATTTCCTTTGAGGATTTGAGGATTTGTAGATAGCTGTAGCCATTCAGGCAGCAAGTTGCAGGAGTCAGTAGGACAGAGGCAATGTGTTGGAAACTGATGTGCAACTTTGCATGGTGCCTGTAGTATGTTTGACCAGGAGGGAACTTTCTAGGCTTGGGTGATATTCTCTCTAATACTAATCAAATGATCCTTCTGGCATTTGAACTCAAAGAGAGGCCTGAACATTTTCTCCTCTCTTTCATGTGTGGGTTGTTGTTGTTGTTTTTTGGGGGGGGGCAGTTGTTGATTTGTTCAGAGTAAGCAGATGCATAGTAAAGAAAGCACCAAACAGCCTATGTCCCTTTGTTTGGAGAGCTTGGGTTTGAAACCCAATCCTGGACTTTGTTGCAGTTTTAACACCAGCCTTACTTCCTGCCCCATCAGAAGAGAGCCTGGCTGGGCCATGAAGAATCTCAAGGCCTGGCAAACTACGTCTTTTGCCAAGAATGTACTTTTGGTACAAGGCTTTGATAAAGTTGGCTTGCCATGGAAAGCTCAGCTTGCATTTTTTGGGTTTTATTAGTGACCTACACAGGTATCACCTAGCTGAGTTTTGCAAACACTGGTCTGCAATTTCAAGCAACAGTAAGCAAAGAGGTGTTATTCTTCTACAAATGTCTCAAAGGAAGTTAGTGAGGCTTTAAGCACCACTTACGAAGAAAGGGATGGACTATACTCCTCTGTCAATCTCCGCAGAGATGTGTGATTCTCTAGCACAGGCATGTCCAAACTTCGGCCCTCTAGATGTTTTGGGCCACAACTCCCACAGTCCTTTGCCATTGGAAATACAGGCTTGGAATTCTGGGAGTTGTGGTCCAAAACATTAGGAGGGATGAAGTTTGGACATGCCTGCTCTAGCACCTTGTTTTTTAAATCAAACCTGTCACAGGAAGCAGAACAAAAGCCAGAAACCAGTGCTCCTCACCTTGTGGCCTTGTGATCTTGTCCTCCATGTTGACTGAAACTGCCAACCCCATCATCTCCTCCAGCTTGGACAAGTAGTCGGAGATGCTGGGGAACTGTAGAACCCACCATCTGGAGGCAACCAGCTTGGAGACGCGGAGCGGACGAGGCTGCCTTCCGCCGAAGACTATCATAATTGAATCATGTAGTTAGCTGGTCAGGATGAAAAGGTGGCCAAGAGAAACCCCTCCAGGCTGTTAATGATAACCGGCTTCATCTAGGGATCGTCATTCATCCACTGTGCACGTGTTGTTGTCCCCCGCCCCGCCAGCTGCGTAACAAAAGTGCTCAGGTCTGCTCGCCATGGCACCCTCCCAAAGAAGAACCCCTGCAAATAAGGCGCCGACAGGAGCCCCGCTTCCATAATTAGCAATCAGGCCTGTTATTAGTGCCTGACAAGCTGGCAACGGGTGAGTAATTATCTAATTAACCTCAGCCTGGTGAAGGCAATGGAGGGGAAATGGGGGAACAGCGCGTTCTTCCTCCCTGATTAAGCCTGGCATCCCTTCCCCAGCAAATATAGGCAGGAGGATGCATGAAAGGGGTTTGGATGAACTGCCGGAGCACCCCAAAATTCGGGGACACCTGATGGCCTTTTCTGGAGACGCTCCTGGGAGGGAGTCCTGAGCCCAGAATGTTCATCTAGCAACCCTGCCCAACTTTGACAAAGAAGGGGAAACTTACTTTCTTAAAACTCCAATTCCTAGGACAGTGTTGGCGAACCTATGGCATGGGTGCCAAATGTGGCACTTGGAGCCCTTCCTGTGGGCACCCGACATTGCCCCTTCACAGCCACCTGCATTCAGGTTAAATGGCTGTATTGGCATTTTGCAAAACATTAGCGGGTTTTGAATCGCAGTTTGGGCACTCGTTCTCGAAAAGGTTCGCCACCACTGTCCTAGGATCTCAATACCAGCTTGGCCACTGGCCAAGATTCTTGTTTATTCATTTAGTTTTACTCATTTAATGACATTTTTAGGCTGCCATTCTCTCACTGAGGGCACTCAAGGCGACTCACATCATTATGATGAATAAAATTAAAGACACAATAAACTATACAATTGAAAAGCAGTTGAATTGCAAGAATAATAAAAAAAAATGATGGTTCTGACTCTGGGAGGTTTAGGCCAAAAATAAAGCACTCATTTCTCCACTTACTGAGATGTGTTACTTGGAAAATTCTGACATCTGGCATCTCATTCTCATCTTAGAACTACAAATCTAGAAAGGACCCTATGGATATTCTAGTCAGCATTTTGGATAGACACAAAGGGAAAACAAAATCTGCTTTGCAGAGCTTCCCTCTGCAGTCTATTCTATCATGCAGCCTATTGCACCGCGTCAAGCACAATCATATACTGCCATTTATAAAAGCTAACACATGCCTTAGATGCCACCCATAAGGGGAAAAAAGCAACTCTTGTTATTCTCTTAGGATCCTTCTAAAAGAGAAAAGGAAAACAAAAATATGATGCTCTAATTTCTAGTATACCGTCCCAAAAGACCTAATGCAAGAAAAACAAAGTCAGAAGGCAGGAGCAAATAAGGACAAAGCAGAACAAATGGTACAACCCCAGCCTATGGTCTAACACACACCCTTGCCCAGGAATGTCAGGAGTGGGTTTATGTCCTCCCCTTTGACTCAGTTGACACCAGCTTGTGTTTGACAACAGAGTCAAAAATACTGAGGCGGGTTTTAGTGTAATCTCTGGATTTTCCTCAGATGGAGGAAAGGGCTGCGACTGTTTTCAAAAAAACTGATAAGCCTACCAGGAGGGGATAACTTTTTAACGAGCCTTTGAATGACTGAAATCCTGTGCGGCAGTCATGTTGATAACGATTGAATTTGTACACCAATTGCAAAATGAACACTGTACCTGTAAACATCACAGTTACCAATAAACTACTCTTTCCTCCCCCCGAATCCTTATTCAGCTGCTTTGTCTTTTAGGTTGTTGGTATTGCATTGGGAGAATGTTGTGCTGCGGTGGGCAAAATCAAGGAAATGCTCATGTGTTCGTGGTGGGAATATTTACAGAAATGGAGAAGACAAAACTGAGCAATGGATCCCTTGCCATTGAAGACCAATAAGACAAAAATGCATGTCAAAAAACACTCTGAAAATGCAATTTAAAAGTAACTTTTGAAATAACTGTAAAAATGTTATTTCTTTCACTTAAAAAATAATACTGTGTTTTTCCTCTGGTCTGGGGTGTTGGGGGACGTCCGCGTGCGGAAATGCTTTAAGTCGTGCAAAAAGCGGGTAAAAATGAAAAACGAAAAATGAAAAAATGAAACAAAAAAATTTCAAAAAAAATTCACATAAAACGAAAACGAACCAAAATGGACCCACAACGAAAAACCGAAACGTCATTTTTTTCAATTTGTGCCCATCTCTACTGTAGATACTTGTTATATTACTTTTAGTGTACCTTGGTAACATTAGTCACCATCCAAAAACATGCAACAACGACGGCCACAGCGACAACGGCAATTACGACGACAACAACAATAAAGAGCACACTAAATTGAATAAATCCAGAACAATCCCCAACCTTGGAAAAATGAAGCCAGTCCTTGGTGTCAAAAAGGTTGGCAGCAGCTGCTCTAGATGATCTTTCAAGAAGTAATAAAACAGAAAGGGTCTTTTTTGCTCTCTGTGTTTCTCTACACAGCACGCAATGTTCAAAAACTCATTATCAATGGTGGCACTTAAAATAAAAAAGCAGGAATAAGCATCCTTGCCTGACCTGCTTTTCTGCAAAAACCATACTTCCCCCTTCCCTCCCCCAAAATCTAGTCCCCACTCCCCCCGCTTCCTTCATCTGCTGCACCCATGCCCGATGGCTTCGGGCTGAAGTTGTGTCATCCTCTAGACACACATTTGCTGTGCCGACTGCACATAGTCGGAGATCTTTTTGTTAGTACAGTACTGTATGTGCATTCCTGTTTGTGGCAAATACTGTACTGTATTCCTTGTGGCATCTTCATGGGCTGATAAAGCTGGGGCACAACCTAAGAGGAGAGCTCTCTTAGCAGAACCTCTGTGGACTAGCAATTGTCCCCCTGAAATGCACAGGACACCCCCCGTTGGCTTGACCCAGAAGCAGCTCCCACAGAAGGCTGATGCAAAAAAAAACAAAACAAAAAAACACACCCTTGTGTAGATCATGGTGGATCATGCCAGCCCAATCCTGAGAAAGAGATAATGCTTGGCTTGCCTTACTTCCCAGCAGAAATTGTCTTCTGGTAGTCTTGAAAACAGGGTATTTGCCAGTTCTAGTTGGAAATCGCTTAGGGCAGAGGCAGAGACTTGTGGGAAGAGGCCCAGTGACCAGGCACCTGCTGCAGCCTGTGGGTGTTTCCTAGTCCAGGGTCTCTAGAATCAAAAGTATGATGGCAGAATGCTGTGTCATTAGCATACAGTACAGTGCCCTGTGATAATTGAGTCATGTCTTTTGCATTATGAGTAATTCCTTTTCCAATTAAGTGAGCCATGTATTTTGCAGCTTGTTATTTGGGCAATTAGCATTTCCCCTTGACTTGACTTAATTAAGTTCTTGCACAGGTGTCCAGGTTGATCACCCTTGCTTTCGAGGCAAACACATGTGGGAAAAGGTGATCACAGAACATTTAATTAATTCTCATACAACCCCCACCCCCACCCCATCCCCCTGTGACTTTCCTCAGACCGGTTCCATCTTTTTTTTTTTAACCTTCATCCCCCTGCCCCACAATAATACACTAGATGTAATCTTCAGAGGCACATATGAACACAATATACTGGAACATACATATTTGGGTCAGTGGGATGTCACGATGGAGACCTGTGAAATTTAAAATAGATGTATTCACCTCTGTAAGTAATTTAGGATTTGATACAATAGCTGGGTTTTTTTTCTCAGTCTCTTTACAAGGCTCCTTAATTAACTGACAAATTGAGTCTAATGTCTATTGTAAAGAACTGGCTCAAATTTTAAATGAGGGATGACAAGGCAATTTCAAAAAAAAATTGCAGTAGACTTGGGTGTGAAAAGTGCCCTACCGTCAGTCTCCATGTCCGCTATTAATTTTTTTCTCTGAAGAAGGGTTATGGATCCAAGGACATGTTTGGTTTTTCAGAATCTGCATGTATTCTGCAGAATTTAGGCCACTTCCTAATGAGTTGGATCAATTCTTAAAATTACGATTGGCCATCAAGGTTCCCCTATTTTGATAACAAACAAGTATTGCTGTAGGTCAAATTAGGAACGGCAAAGAAATGTACTGGGTTTGACAGTCTTAAGGGACCATTTTTCACTCCTCTTGAGCAAGTGAGGCAAATCTTCATATCCTTAGATTAAACCAAAACTCCTCTGGTCACCCGAGATCCTGTTTCTTACAAGCACAATTCCTTCCCCAGCAGCATAGCAAGGTTTGGGGCGCCTGGGGACAAAGTTGTTTTTGCACCTCCAGACCAGACCAACCCCATCGCATCCACCGGAGGGGGGAATCCTGCATGCATGGGGCGCACATGTGTGCAGGTGGGTGGGTGTGCACATGCACGCATTAGCGGGCATATGCCTTAACTCTCCCATGTTGGTGATGAAGCGTTTGAGGGCACTGCAGCTATCACGCTTGCCTGCCTGCTTGCTTTGCCACTTGCTTGGCACATGGCAGTGGGAGGGCACAGGGCTTCCTCCTCCTCCTCCTCCTCCTCCTCCTCCTCCTCCCCCTCCCCCTCCAGGCGCCCCCAGATTTCTGCACCCGGGGCAGATGTACCCTTCTGCCCCCCCTAGATACGCCCCTGTCATTCCCCTGGGAACCCCACAAGGAGGTGAAGAGAATAGGTACACCATGTTTTTCCATCTATAAGATGCTCCCATGTATAAGACAACCCCACCCCCCGTTTTCCAACCCAAACTTATAGTTTCACAACCACACAGTTCTGACCTCCAATTACTTCAGTGTATAAGAAGAGCCTCAATTTTTAGTTTAACATTTTTAGACAAAAATATACATGATACATGGAAAAAAATACTGTGCTTTCCCCTACCGCCATTGTTTTGACCTGGTTGACAAGACATGGCGATGCGTTCCGTCATGGAAATGTGTGTATTTATGCTGCATTGTTCTTGATGTGTCCACTCATTTAAGCCTTTTGCTTAATATGTACCTTTCCCCCCTAAACCAAGTTGACATGTCGTTTCTTTCTTACATGTTTTAACGATTCACTGTTTTGTATGTACATTTCCTCAAAACACCCTGTAACCTTCACTGCTGAATGAATCTTTGAGCTGAGCTCCCTGTTTCTTCTCTTGAAAACTCCCATCCAAGCCCCAACCAGGCTCAATCCTGCTAAGGTTCCAAAACCACATTGAATCAGAGGTGCTTTGTGGTGGTCTATATTTATTGATTTATTTATTTTTGCATTTGTATACCGCTCCCATTTCCCAAAGGAACTCTGGGCGGTTCACACACAATAGGCTTAAAAACAGACAACAATAAAACAATATAAAACAGTAAAATAGTGCTGGGCAAGAGGCAAAAAATTAACAAACATGAAAAAAGAGAAGGGAAAAACAAAAACAACTTGGTACCGCATTAGCAGTCGCCAAAGGCTTCCCTGAACAGCCAGGTTTTAAGGGCTTTCCTGAAGGATGCCAATGAGGGAGCCTGGCGTATCTCACGGAGGTAGCTTGTTCCAAAGCGATGGCCCGTTTTCGAGTTACTACCCTGCGGACCTCCCTGGGGGTGGCCACCCGGAGTGAGAGAGCCATAGAGGAACAGGTGGGTTGGGCCAGCTCTGATTGTTCATTTGAGTACTCTTCTTGTCTCATCAATAGATAAAGCAAAAAGCAAAGTGTTCTGCTTATATACCGCCCCATACCACTACAAGTAGTCTCTGGGCGGTTTACAATTGTTAATTACAGTGTGCAGGCTACACATTGCCCCCCCCCCAGCAAGCTGGGTACTCATTTTACCGACCTCAGAAGGATGGAAGGCTGAGTGAACCTTGAGCCTGCTGCCAGGGATTGAACCCAGGTCGTGAGCAGAGTTTTACCTGCATTACAGGCATTTAACCACTGCGCCACGAGGTACATATCTGCTACATATCTGTTGCTCCAATCTCCCTTATCTGTCCTCCTTCCCCTGCAAAAGCCTACAGGCTAGAGTCTGGGAGCATCTGGATGGTCGATCATGTACTCAGTACGATGCATGCCAAAGTCTTTCTGCATTCTGTGTCATCGGCAGTGACATTCCTGCATACCAAATACAGCATGCTGCTTCTACCACCGGTGTATGTGTACGCGGATAAAGCCAGTCATTAATGGTGTCTTCTTTTTAATATTCCCAGCATAATTCCGAAGAGATCCGGCAGGTAACTCCATGAAAAGCAGAGACATCTTCTCCAGCCTGCATGCTAATCACCATGGACCTGCTACCCTTTTGCACTTCTCTGAAGAAGAAGAAAAGCTTGTGTTGTCAACAAAAAGTGCATTAACCAACAGCAGCAACCAAGCCTGGGCACTTTAGCCTACTGGAAGCTCCAGAGAAATTAATCACTCCCTTACCGATTTATGGCAGTGGCTTCGTGTAGCTCTTTGTCATGTCAGAACAAGACTGCCTGTTTTAAAATTGGCTTTCCTTGCTTGTTTTTTTTTTTTGTTTTTCATCCCGTCACAAAAATTTGAAAGGTACTGCTGGGAATCACATTACTTAGCATAAACCGGGGAAGACAAATAGCATTATCAGCAGAGGCGAATGCCTGGCAGGCGAGGTCAATGTCTGTGTTTCTTGATGGACAATAAGGAAGATGAACCTCTAGGTAGCAATTTGCCTCTGCCATTTATGCCTTTATGCCTTTACCCCTCTGTACATTAATAACAGGACTCTTGCCAGTAATTTCTTAAGCACAGCACTTTGTGTTCAGAAGTCCATCATAATCATATCTGTGCACGTATCCGTTTCTCAATTCCAAGTGCTGGCTCTATAAAGGCTTATATAAGGTTTACCCCTCAAGGACCGCATCTCCCCTTAGAAGCCTGTCTGGATGTTGAGATCATCAGATGAGGCCCTTCTCTCGGGCCACCACCTTCACAGGTGTGCTTGATGGGTAAAACTGGAGAGGCCTTCTCTGTGGCAGCCCTTAAGACTGTGGAACTGCCTCCCACTGGAGGCCAGGCTGGCCCCATCTTTGCTATCCTTCCGCAAGCAGGCCAAGTCCTTCTTCAGGCACATTTTCCTTCAGCAACAGGCTGCCTGAGTGATTTGTTGGGCCTTACTGCTTTGAATGTGCTTTTTGTGTTGCTTCCCTCGTCCCTTTAAATGCAGATTAAATTTGTAGATAAACCGTGTCCAAAAATGCTGTCCCCACGGCCACCGGGCTTTTGGGAAAAAAACAACAACCCTTAAGTGAGGTTTCCAAGACTTACCGGAGAGGTAGGGAATTTTTTGCCTGGCACAAAAAATCCACCTATTAAAGAGGTAGACATCGTGGGACCACCTAATGATCCAGTTTTCTTTCTTTTTTTCCTCCTCATGGTGCAACCAGCTGTTCCTGGGGCCGATCGGCGCTGTTTATTTATTTAATTTTTAATTTTTTCCCACCCTCCAAGCACCAGGGAGCTGGATTGGGTGCTGGGGTTTTTTTAACTTCCCCAAGCTCTACTGCCAGCCAGCTGGTCCTTTAAAAAAAAATTCTAGCGCCACCTGCTGGCCATGGGGGCTGAACTGCACTTAAAAAATTAACACCTTTGTAGTGGGAACTGCTATCCCACATCTTCAGTCACATGACAGGAGGAAGAGGAAAAGCCGGACCTTCAGAAGATCAGGATCTTCCCCAGGTGAGATAGTAGCCAAAAGTGTGGTATATGTTTGATCCTTTTTAGTTATTTGTACACTTGCATTCTTTCCTAGAACCTGCACTCGTTTTATGACTCCTACATTGCCAAGACATTTCCTGAAAACCTCCAGAAAGTGTGCTGTCGAAACCCCAGGTGGTCTTAAAAAACAAAAACAAAAATGGCTTTTCCACCTGACTCCCATTGCTCTCACCTTGCATACAATTCCATTAAGTAAATATTCCCCCCACAGCCTGCTGGTAGAAGGTGCTGGTGCATTTGATGAACAGCTGCACGGCCCCCTAATCACAGTGGCAATTAGGGCTGTAATTACACCAACTTGCAAATGGTTCTACATGCTGATAAAACATGACAGAACGGAACCGTTTCACTCACTGTCAGCTGCCAAACAATCTGCTACCCATCTAATGGCAATTTAATTACAATTACTATTCCTCTTGGTTTTCCAGCATAGCCCCCCGCTTAGCCTGGTGGGGAGGGTGTTTGCATGGTCATACCTGATGTGAGGTTGCATTCCTGTGGTGGAGAAACAGCCCGGCCTCTTTCTGCTGCATAGCTGTGTCTGCTGCTTGGGTGGTGCTGGGGATTAGGTCTATCAGGAGACTCTTGCCTGGGCTGTTAGAAGCACCAGGGTGCCATTTTCAGAAATGTGAATTTAAGAGGAAGAGAGTGGGCGAGGGGAGAAACACCACACAGATCTCCAAGCCTTTGAAAAGTCCTGCAAAAACCCCTGATGGGAAAACCATGCCATATATTTAACTGCCCTTCATTTAAAGGCCAGCTGAGGCCTCTTGCTGCTGTTATTGCTTTTTGAAAGTGTCTTGTTTTGGACCACAATTCTTAGAATTCCCCAGCCAGCAAAAATGGGAGGGCTGTGGGGCATCTCTCAGGAGGCAACCTGAACAAGCCCTGTGCAAAGAATTTTAAAGCCAGGGAGGCAAACAAGCCAGAGAGCACTGTTAAATGTATGTTGCGCTGGTTGCCTTTACATAGACACCTGGCTAGCCCCTTTGGGGGAAAGATGCTCTCTCCCCTAATGTTTCCAGGGTCCCAACTCCCCAAAATCATGATGCTGGGAGTTGTAGTGCAAAACCAAGAGAGAGTGACATTTTTGTGCTGTGGTTCTACTTCTCTGCCAAAGACTCTTTCCGAGAGGAGATGTGTTGTGTTGCCCATTCTCACTGTGCCTGGATTGGTGTAGTAATGATTACACATGGACACATATTGTTGGTTCAGCCAGGCCAAGCCTCATGCAGCAGCCTCTTCTGCTAGCCTGAGTGCAAGGCTTTATTGATTACAATGACAGCGCATCAGAGAGGGTGGAGACAGGACTTATGTGCCAGGGGTCTAGTGAGCTGGGAAATTCCTGGGAAGGCTTATCTGACGTAGCAGGGTCTTGATGAATGACAACAGCTTGTTTTTTCCTACATACCATCTCATGGCTTCCTGGCTGATCTGGGGGAAGAGATAAGACCCAAGCTTGGCTTTCTGAGCATATGGGCCCATGGAATTCATTCTCCCTTTATCCGGGGCCTCCCCACGCAGATGGGGAGGGGTAATGATTCCCAAAAGGCCTTACCCATGCAGCCAGCTGGGGTACAGTCTCTGCCCCCAAGAGGAGACATCTCTATAGATCGGGTTTGGGTTTTTTTTTTTTTTTTTTGCCTCCAAATAGACATGAAAATGCAAAGACCTGCTTCAAGACTCCCAGCCATCAGAAAACGGACCTTGTTAGAGGGTCCCGGCTTTGCTGCCTGAAAAGCTTTAAAGTCAGGGGTAGAAAACCCTTGCCCTATACGTCGGAAGGCCCCTCCTTCTGCTACTTCCAGCTAGTAACAGTGACAGCTGAGAACGTATTTAAGCATGTTAAGGGCTGTCCCAGAGAGGTTGTTTGGTCTCTGTCTTGTACCTCCTCCTCGCCAACAATACTGCCATTTCCCTGCTACAATTCCTCATAGTGTGTGTGTGTGTGTGTGTGTGTGTGTGTGTGTGTGTGTGTGTGTGTGTGTGTGTGTGTGTGTGTGTGTGTGTGTGTTGTGTTTCCCTTGCCCTCTCAAGAAAACATCTCTTGCTTTTGTTCCATTTTATTTATTTATGCAACGTATATGCCACCCACTACCCAAGGGCCTCTGGGCGGCTTACAACTTGTTCCGAGTTTAACACTATGGCCAGGGATTTTTTAAAAAACAAATTATCTTCTAAAATCCTCCCAGCTGTCCTTCCCCTGTTCTCCCGCCCACGCTTGAGACCCCAAACCGCGACTTGCCCACCCTCGTCACCTCTTGCTGCTCATGCTGTTTGACTGCAGGGCAGGCGTGAGGGGCAATGGCAGTGCTGCTCCCCTGGTGCTGCTGCCACCTCCTCTTAGGATGCTTGTACGGCACCCTGCAGCTTCTAGTGCCTGCCAACTTGTATCATGTCTTCTTTTCTCTTTGCTTTCTAGCCCCAGCAAAACCTCAAATCCTTCCAGCGGAGGCTTTTACTCCCAGGTGTGTCACATTTAGGAGCTTGTCAAGTACCTGTACGGTAGGTAAAATTCCCAAAATGGAGAACAGTGGTATTTGCACGGTAGAAAATCTGCACTGGTTAAATCGTAGCACTGCAGCCAAAACTCTGCTCATCACCCAGGTTCCATTCCAGGTCGCTAGCTCGAGGTTCAGTCAGCGTTCCATCCTTCTGAGGTCGGTAAATTGAGTATCCAGCTTGTAGGGGTGGTGGTGGTACAGGAGGGCGATGTGTAGTCTGCATAATTGACTTCTATACTGCCCAGAGAGTGCTTTAAGAGTGGAGGTACAGTAAGCAGCACACCTGGCTTTTCGAAAACCCAGTCCCTGGCAATGGCTAGCTCAATTTGATGTCCGTAGAGCTGAGGTCTGCTTCACACGGGGAAATATGTGAATGAAACTGAATGACATTTGTTCTTGCCCTCTGTCTACAGCTCCTTCCCTCCTTCCTGGAATGGAGCCCTTAGGTATAGCAAAAAGATTTCCCAACCATTTTCAACGGAGAGCTTAGGAACTGAGCCAGACAGCTTCTGAAAGCCAAGCGTTGGGTCCACTGCCAGAGCCAGTAGCCGGATTTTTGCTCACCACACCTGTCCCCCTGACATTCGGCCTGTGCCCAAGCAGCACCAGGTTCCGCTCATAAGCCACGGAGGCTGTTTCTTGATGTACCTCCACAGGGTTGCCAGAGAGTGACCTGCCCGGGCCTTTGTACAGCGCAACGGTTGCTAATTGTGAAGATGTGTCGTTTTGGGCTGTCAAAGACATGGCAAGAACAAGCCCGCTGCTTTCAGAGAGCAGGCCCTGGACAGATGGCAGGAGCGGAATCATTCATGCTGAATGGCAGGGCAGCCTTGAGCGCAACTTCTGCCACAGAAGGGCAGACATTGGTCCCAAAGGCTTGAGCTGAAGCAGAGGGTACTGAAATTAGCAACATGGAGGAAGGAACTCCCTGCCCCAGAACGAGGGGACATACATTCAAATTGAGGGCTGGGAGAGTAAGAACAGACAAAAGAAAATATTTTTTCACCCAGCGCATTGTTAGTCTGTGGAACTCCCTGCCACAGGAGGTGGTGATGGCATCTGGCCTGGATGCCTTCAAAAGGGGATCGGACAGATTCCTGGAGGAAAAGTCCATCACAGGTGACAAACCATGAGGGAGATGTGTAATCCCCAGGCTTAAAACCAGGGTGTTTCAAGGACCAGATGCAGGGGAGTGGTATCAGGAGACAGATCTCTGGTCTCGTGCGCTCCCAGATGCATCTAGTGGGGCCACTGTGAGATACAGGAAGCTGGACTAGATGGGCCTTTGGCCTGATCCAGCATGGCTCTTCTTATATTCTTATGTTCTTATGTAAGGTTATCATGAAGATGCTCTGGATTTGGAAATGTACCTTATTTGTTTGTTTGTTTGCTTGGTTGTTGGCCTACAACTCCCCAAACCCCCAGGCCAGCTCCGGCGTTTGTCATGCAGACGGAAGGATTCTGGGACATGTTGTTTAAACCTTCCTACGCTTGGGCAGAGCTAGCTCAGTGTGGTCCATCTCGGGGAAATAATTTTGCTTTCTCTCATTTCCAAAGGTTTCCAATCTCAGATTACTCCTGTCCCATTTGGAAGACTGAAGAAAAATCCCACACCCTGGGCAGGAGCAGAGGAAACCCTCAAAGCCGGCCACTGAACCATCTAGCTCCGTTTTGTGGACTTAAGCCGGGCAACCATGGACTTGACAGCATGTAAATCATTATTTGTCCATGTAAAACGCTGAGCACCTTTTCGAAGTGTCCATATCTAGCAGCCAGAAGTGCCTGCTAAAATATGTTGTCTTTGCCTCGTGGCACAGTGGTTCAATGCCTGTCCTGCAGGTAAAACTGTGCTCACGACCTGGGGTTCAATCCCAGGTAGCCGGCTCAAGGTTCACTCAGCCTTTCATCCTTCCGAGGTCGGTAAAATGAGTACCCAGCTTGCTGGGGGGGGGGGAATGTGTAGCCTGCACACTGTAATTAAAATTGTAAACCGCCCAGAGACTACTTGTAGTGGTATGGGGCGGTATATAAGCAGAACACTTTGCCTTGCTTTTCTTTTTTGGTTCCAGACTTTGGCATTTGGCCTGGACTCCCTGTGACAATGCCACCATAAAAACTAGCGTGAAGTCGAGCTCTTGGATGGAAAAAGGGTCTTTCCCTGTGCCAAGTTTTGAAAACGGGAAATCTATGAAAAAAATCCATGAAATCAAAGGAAATGGACTCGTCCTACTTCCTGATTTCTAGGAAAACAGCTTTGGAGAAGGTGGATGCAATATTCCATCAACAGCCTGTATCTGTCCTTCCCTATTCCCCTCTCAGCAACACTGGCAAGATGGGAATGTCTCCCAAGAATAAAAATGGGGGCGCTGGGCCACTGCTGCACTCTTTCCAAGCTTAGTCCTACAAGAAGCCTTCAAAAGGGCTATGGATTCATCCCAAAAAGAGAGCAGCTGTTGTACTAATCCTTTGCTCTCTCCTGGAGATGAATGTTTCATAGCAAAAGAGAGCCCCGGGTGAAGGAAGAGAGAGAGAGAGAGAGAGAGAGAGAGAGAGAGAGAGAGAGAGAGAGAAGAAAAGAAATATTTAATTTTACAGTGCTGCTTTGCACCATATGTTCTCTGGCTTATAAATATTTTACCGATTGATGTTCAACCAGGCTCCAGTGGCCTCCACTCACTTCATTCCCATGATGGCACAGGTGTCACGCGCTCTCTTCCTGGAGGCTGAGTCTCATTGCTTGACTGGAAGGGAGCACGGGCAAGGGGCGTGCTTGGACAGCCAATGTCCAAATCAGGACTCGGGAAGACCATCCTACAAGATGAGGCTGTGGCTGCCTGTTTCCGTTAACCCCGGCACGGCTGTCAGATGGGTATTTGTCACAAGGAAAAGCCACGTTTCTCTTTAACAGCCCAGGAGGAGTGACGGTGTGCAAAATCCCATCTTTTGCTGCTCCGTCTATAAAACCTCCTTCCTTGCATCTGGCCCCCTCCGTCCTGCCTCTGGGGAGTTGCTTTAAGGGTGGAGGTACAGAAGCACTGTCCATGGTCCTGAACCCACATAGGCACTAATCCTCGTGACGTACCCTGCGGCTCAAACCACTGGCTAGACAACATGACGGAATCTGTAGCAGAGCCTAACAGTGTCTGCCATTAAAAACAACATATTGAACATCTGTGAAGATTCTCAGTCATCCAGGTTCGTTTAACTGGGAGTTGAGTCATGGCTACTGGACTTCTTTTTTGAGCCATGGACACTAATGTCTCCCTAACGAGCCTAATCAGGCTTTGTTCATCTTATGAGCCAATCAGACTAGGGGACAAGAGGTCAAGCTGACTATAAGAAGGTCTCTTGCACTAGCTGTATTCAGACCGATGAAGCTGTTTGGATGAACAGCGAAACGTTTCTATCTCTCAAAAAAGAAGTCCAGTAGCCATGACTCAACTCCCAGTTTAACATATTGAACATTATCAGGCTACGTGAACTCAGTCGCCATGCTCCTGCGTGCTGAAACACATTGGAATCATCTTTACGGGGATAACAATGAAAGCCTCACTATGCGGGTGGGTTTCTGAGTGCATCAGTTAGAGCAGGTATGTCCAAACTTTGGCCCTCCTGATGTTTTGGACCACAGCTCCCTGAATTCTAAGCTTAGATTGCAAATGGCAAAGGACTGTGGGAGTTGCGGTCCAAAACATCTGGAGGGCCGAAGTTTGGACATGCCTGAGTTAGAGGCACTGTACTAGCCAGGGGAGAATCTTCGCTGCCTCCCAGGGTTTTGGACTGCAATTCCCACAATCCCCAATGGGACTGTTTTGGACTACAACTCCCACAATCCCCTACATCTACCTATCGTGAGTGGCAGGAGCTCAGGGAGAACAAGGTCTCTTCCTGCCCCCTGAAGCTTACAACTGGACCAACATGGGGCCTCCTGAATAAAAATGGCTGCGCCACCACAAAAGGCCCTTCTCCTTCCAATGCTCAGTTCCCTCCATGACCCCACCCTGAACAAAGGCTGGGGAGAAATCATGCCACAAGCGCAACCACCTGGGGTCTCAAAACATGCTGAGAACTTCCCGAAGAAGCGTTAAGGGCTGCAGCTCCACATCTGATATTGCCTGGTGTTGACAGATTATCTCTGGCGTAAAGCAGAGGATATTTGTGCAAGAGCTATGACCGCATAGTTTAACCTGCTATCAGCTACTTGGCTTCACACAAAGACACATCTGGAATGTATACATATATATTATATTTTTATGTATATATATATATATATATTTATATTTATATATACACATTGACATTGCAAAACCCTGGTTATATTACATAGGAAAAGAAAATCTGACAGGTGTCACGGTAACCAAAATTTCACCACATCCCCCAAATCAGATACAAGGCAGCTAATATGATACAAGTAGTCGGGCATGGCATAGAGCTGTCATGAAGAGCCAATAAATCTCTCCCAAGAGAAGAGGGCAGGGAGGGAATGCCACAGGTGTTTTCAGATTTAGGGTCCAAGGTGCTTCCCCCAACCCGATCCGACCAAAATAGGCAGGAAGACACAGATATCGTATGACTGCAGGATTGCGGAGAACTTAATTGGGTGCGAGTGCCAACGTCTCCCATGTTGCACTGGACTGGTTCCACCCAATTAATTGTGCAGTGAGGATTGGGCTGCCAATTACATGACCTTTGGGGTACGTGCGCGGGCGTGAGAGCCGTTTCCCATTAATGTATAATTTTCTTTGGCACGAGGAAGTGTAACACAACACGGGAGCGTTTCCATGTAAACACCACATGGTTCAGTCACAGGGCCCTCTTTCTGACACACACACAAAGAAGAAGGCCTTATGTTCCATATACAAATTTTAGAAACTACAGCAATGCCATCATTGGATCATTAAAATATTGAGAACAGGGGAATGTCCCGATCCAGAAAGATTTTATTCAGTTTCCAGCCTGATGAAGTTTTCCACTGGTTTTAAAAGTTTGCCTTTTGATATTTTAATAAAGCCACTGGGCACTCTTTTTTTTTGGAATGTTTCAGAGACAGGATTTATCCATGCATGGGAGTCGAGATGGGCACGAACTGCTCAATTGGCAAGTCATCCTGTTTCGTCTTTTGGCTCAACAGGTGTTTGGTGCTTTCCAGAGCCAAATCCTCCAGCAGGCGCCCACTCAGAGGCAGAGACTGGAGGAGGAAGAGGAGAGAAACCTGGATGCTGCCTCTGATCTGAGAAGCACCAAACACCTGTTTGGCCCAAAAACGAACTGGCATGAATCGCCAATTCCATGCTTCGTGCCCATCCGAACACACAGCCATCTTCCTCTCTTGGAGCTTTCCATATTAAGGGGCCGTTACACACCAAGAAGCACAGAGATTACCGTAGGAAAACAGTTTTAAGATATGAGTCAGGCAGGGCAATTTCTCTTACATCAGTGTCCTCCATATATGTCAAGCCTGCAGTTTTCCTCCTCCCCAGATAATGTGGGATATATTCTCTGGGAGTGATGGGTGCTGTAGGAAACGCAGCTGCGGCCTGCCTGATGGAGGAACACAACCTTTAGCTTGGCTTTTAAGGACAGCAGAGTTAAAAGGCAAAGCAGCAGTTAAGAGAGGGTGTTCAGTAAATCAGAGCTACGGGACACTGCTAAGCGGTGGGGGAGCTCGAAAATGGGTAGCTGCGTACCACAGGCGGAACATGAGAACAGCTTGCATCCTGGCAATGAAACAGGCACGAAACACTAAGCGGACCCAGGCTGCAAGCAGAACCATCCAGCTGTGGCCAGATGTTGCCTCTGACGTGGCGCAGGAGGGATGTTCCTCCGTGCTGCCACTATCAACACAAACCCAGTAAGCCTCACTCTAAACGGCCCTTGTGCTCAAAAAAGTGAATGCAGCCTTCATGGGTTCTGCTGGGCGTCAAGGATGACTAGTTCCAGAATCCCCATCCACCCACCCCACAGCTGGATACTACGTCTGGGTTATCCACCCAACGGACTCCCTGGAGCTGGGCTGGGCTAATGAATGGGCACTGCACGGCTCACAATCACAAAGCGGTTCTGCTTAGTGCAGGGGTGCCCAAACTTTTTGCAAGGAGGGCCAGATTAGCCAAGGTGAAAATGTGTGGGGGGGCCAACCATTCAGCCGCATTTGGGCCCCGGGCCGGACTTTGGACAAGTCTCTATAGCATGCAAGGAGGAAGGGAGGATGCTGCAGCAACGGAGCTGGGGGCGGGTAGGCTGGCAAGGTGGCTGGGTGGTGGTGGACAGAGGCAAGGGAGGGCAGGCAAAACATAAAACTGCAAACTGATGCCTCCATCCGGTATGGGGAAGGGCCAGCTGGCGGGGATGCGTGACAGGCTGAGCTGGTGAGGAGAAGAGGCCACGGGCCACTTGAAATTTGTAAACGGGCTGCATTTGGCCCCCAGGCCTGACTTTGGACATGCCTGGCTTAGTGGTAGTACGCTGGTCAAGGGAAGGAGACGATGTCTCTCCTGTCACCCCAGCCAGCAAGGCATCCAAGGGGAAACATAAGCAGGCACAGAAGCCAGCAAGTGACCGCTTTTCTGCACCTTCTCCAGCCACCAAGGAAGGCAGCGACCTCTGTTATTTCCCAATTGCAGCAGCCGCTTCCGATGCTTCCGCGGAAAGCCGCCCACCTCTGAAACTGCCACAGTGCATTAAAAAAAAAAAAAAGAGGAGGAATAGAATATGGCACTGGGGAAAAGGCTCAAGTTTTCTTCCCACCCGCCAACCCTATGAGAAGCTAGCGCCGGCAATTCTAAGTTGATGAAAAAGCATCATTCACCACAAGCGCCACGGTACCCAGCTGCTGACTGCTCGGGAACGCATTTCCCCTTTCAGGTCAGCCGAAATAAGTGGAGGCCCAAAGGCGCTTGAACTCTTTCACAACTGTGAACCACCGACAGCCCCCAGCCGAGGGGAGGAGGGGGCGAGGTGACGCTGAGAGGAGCAGCAAGAGCGGCAGGGATGTGACAGGCGAAGGAAGCGGGAGGGCAGTCTGCAAAACAATGCAGGGGCCCTTGTTTCGACAGCAACGGAGGAAGGACAGGCAGCATGAAGGAGCCCACAGAAGTCAGGCAAGGTGAGACCAGAAGTCCATCTCAACGCTAGCCGTAGACTTCAAAGCACCACGAGGGGCGCCAGCAGCAGCCCCGCCTAGTGGAACTTACGCTGGGGGAATCTTTGGCCCTCTGGGGTGTTTTAGGCCAAAAAAAAACCCACCACCCTGTACCGTTGGCTTTGCTGGCTGGGGTTTCTGTCAGGTCACCCAAAAGGTCGGGAAGACCTAACGTTTCTCAACCCAGCTGTGACACACACCACCCACTGTCCCTCCCCCCCCCAGGCTCAAGTAAACTCCCCAACCTTGCATGACGGCAATCAAAAGCTGTAGGCCAAATACAGTGGTATCCCGACTTAAGAGCAGCTCGACTTAAGAGAAATTTGACTTAAGAGTGGAAAACTGTTGGCATTTTAACTTCCGCCTTACAAATTTTAGATACGGTCTGCTTGACTTAACAAATAATTTTTCTCATTTTTTTATTTTTGAATTTTAAAAAAAATTAGATAGGTTCCCCAACTTAAGAGTTGTTCGACTTAAGAGTATGCATTCGGAACGGATTAAATTCGCAAGTCGAGATACCACTGTACTTTCTGCAGCTGTGCATGTTATGTTAGATTTAAATGTGCATCAGTGATGGCTTGGAAAATCAATTTAGGAAGACAACATTTCCTACTACCGGCAACCAGTATGGACACTGGTTTTGGATTTATTTTGTTTTAATTTTAAAATGTAGCTTTTCTAAAGCCTTGTCACTCCTCCTCACTTCAGACCTGTTAACGCTGCCCTTGTGGCATTTTCAAAAACACAAGAAAATATCCCCGGAAACCCATTATTTGATTGCCGTTAATTATAAGTAGGAGTTTAAATGTTCACTTTTCCTTCTGCAGGTGAGAGTGAAACATTACAAGAGATTCCCTTCAGCAGGAAGAAGTTGGTTTGTATTTTTTTTTTTTTGCATTTTATCCCTTTTTTGGGGGAATCATGCAAGTAGCTTTTGTGCAACCCCCTTTGCAAAAAGCATTTATGTTATGCAAACACCGTACACCTTGTCTATTGAGGGAAAACAACCCTTGTATTTTGTACAAAATGCAAGGGTATTTTAAAAACACAAAATATGCTTCTGCGCGCACGCACACACACACAGACACACACACACCACCTGGGCAGTGGGGGAGCTATTGCCGACCCCAGTATTGCTGGTCTTTTTTGCTCTTACACAGGAAGGAAAATCTCACTGTGGCTGATCAAAAATTAAAAAAAAAAGTCATAAACTGTTGATAATAAAAATGTGCAAGTATTCACTGCATGTCTCTCTATAAAAGATGTTGAGTCACTGGGCATGAAAACACCAATTAAGAACTATTGTACTGTAGCAAGAACTTTTGGGATATGGCTTTACTAGGCTCAGTGAGTTATGCCTCTGGCTGATGTAACACATTAACAGTTCTACCTACAGTTAAAAGGAATTCCCCCACTTCCTCAGTCTTCTTGCAAGCAGGGGAAGTGATTCATCTTACAAACACCGTGCAGTGGCTCGTTTATTAAGCCGCTTCATGATACTGGGATATTCAAGCTGACAAGTTGACTTTGGTTCAGTCCTGGCAATCACACACGGTGGTTCGGATCCAAACCAGAGTGGCTTGGCTCACACCAAAATAAAACAAAAGCTCCTTGACAGAGACCAAGCGGGTGCTGTCAGGAACCCTCTGGGGACAGGCTGGTTTCTCTCCACAAAGATGTCTGATCATCTTCTCTCGGACAGCATCAGCTTACGTCCGCAGAATGTCAAGCGGTCTATCAAGCTAACCCTGTCCATCCAATCCCTTGCCTGCTTCAGTACTCAGCCTAAACCAGGCCTGTCCAAACTTCGGCCCTCCTGATGTTTTGGACCACAACTCCCAGAATTCCAAGCCTGAATTTCCAGTGGCAAAGGACTGTGGGATTTGTGGTCCAAAACATCTGGAGGGCCGAAGTTTGGACATGCCTGGCCTAAACTATCAGGAATGTTGCAGGGAAAAACTGACAGGTTTCTAAGAAGACCCAGAAAAAGGTCTTGAGGGAATCAGGGATGGACGGAAGGCGCTTCAAAAAGGAAAACCATCGAGGGGGTGGGAAAACAAGTATTCTGTCCAACCACTCAAGGAAACAAGTATTTAGGGTTTCTGTTTTGATCGAAGTGAAGATTCACAGACATTTATGCCAAAGTGCACAAAGGATGCAGGGAACGGCAAGAGATAAAAGGACCGCTGTATTTTGACATCGAAGCTATCTGAGACTTTCAAGTCAAAAAGCATTTGAGACATGTGGAAATTTCAGAGGAAAGACTGCTAGCTTTTGTTTAGTTTTCCAGACTCACACACACTTCCTGAGGCTTTCTCTCCAGAATAAGTAAGGTAAAAAGATGCCTTCAAAGCCAGGCCCCAACTCAAGCTCACCACATCTGCCGATCTTTCCTACACAATTTTATGCCATCTCCCTTGTGTACGGCGCCAGGCTGCCCTGGGTTTCCAAGAGAATGGCTTCCAGTTACGTTTGGCTCTCTCTCTCTCTCTCTCTTGCAAAATGGCAGATTGGAGCACGGCTCGGTATCCCCAGAATTCACACATACAGCTTGCCTCTCTCCTCACTGCTGTAAGCAGCTCAGAAGGGCTGGCCCACCCCCTCTTCCTGCTTCGACACTACTTCTCCCACCAGGAGATAAACAAGACATGCCAACTCTGTCAGAGAAAATTCAGTAGTGCTACCCCCCCCCAAATAAAATATATATATTTATATTTAAAGTCTTTGAAATAACTACCTCCCCGCCCCCATTCCTCAAGACGCAGTGCCACTAAGGTGGGTTTTCCCTGGACCATTGGCTAGCTAGACGTGGCGCGTCACGGCCGAACGTTGCAGGGCCCCGGGGGGTCCACCTTCCAGTCCCATTGCACGGAAGTTCCTGAGGATGGGAAGGGGAACTCCTCAACCCCTCAATGAAGGGTCTTCACCCCTGAAACGTAGGGGGACTCCTGTGGCCGGCAGTTGCATTCTTGCTGTTCGGGGTAGTCTATAAAGTCTGGGGCAGGCAGACCGGAGACAATCATTAAAGATTTGTTCCAAATGGTGAAGGTGGGGCAGACAGGCAGGACGAAAGAAATCTCAAAAGTATGGAGGTGGACAGAGTTGGCCGGGTCGTAGAAGGAGAGGACGTTGTTGTCGTAGTCCAGGAGGACACCCAGGCGCTTCATCTGTGGATGGACATCCACCAGCATCTCCTTGTTGTTATGCCGCACCACAAAGTTGTTGTTGCAGCGCGAGAAAACCCAGGAGGAGGAGTTCTTGCCAATCCACTCGTTCTTTGGGGCTGATTTGTAGGCGATGCCGACCGCGTACCTGGACAGGGAAGGGCAAAACACACATCTGGAAGAGGGTACCACAACTGGAATCTGTCTCAAATTTAATTTAGTCAATGCGGAGCAGTAGCTATGTGCTGGATTTCATAAGGAGACCAAGGTTCAAACCCCCAGTGCTGGGAAGAAATGAGTTACAAGTAATTTGGTTACTGTAATTTGGTTACATGCAACTACTTACTTTCTATGTACAGATAATAAGACAAAATTGGCAACTGATACACAGGAATGAAATTACTTTATGGAGAAAGATCAACATAGGTTGGAACGGACATGATGGCACCCAGATATTATCAACACTACCAGTAAAGGGTATAGAATGGTGGACTTGCAGTCAAAAAACGTCTGGAAGGCTGAACTTTGCCCAACCGTGGTATAAAGGAATCCACATTCTTAGGCTCAGAATACAGTGGTACCTTGTATAAAGGAATTAATTCGTTCCAAATGAAATTCTTTTAAGCAAATTTTCCTTTATATAAATTTCCCATAAGAATGCATTGAAAACGGAGTAATCCCTAATTGCGGCCATTTTTATGTTGTACAGATTCGCCCCATAGGCGAATCTGTACAAGCAAATTTCCCCCTATCTCCCCTAATCTTTTATGTTGTACAGATTTTATGTGATACAAACTGTTTGTTATACGAGAGTCCACTGTATAGGAAAACTGCTTTGTATCAGGTCAAGAGAAGGCAACCATGGCTCTCCATCATCATCCTCATCATGGTCATGGTTATCATTATCATCAATTGGACAGGTTACCTTTTTGGAAGGCACCACAAGGCGCTGTGAGTTTTAGTCCCAAAGCTTTCTGCTGCCACTGTTGTCCAGAGCTGAAAGTTGGACAAACAGTAGTAGGAAGGCTGCATTTCAACATTCCTAGAAATTGGATGGCTGTAATGTACTGGGAGCCTTTGGGACTGGAGGTGAATCAGGCACATCACTCAATGGTCACACCAAGGTTGGCCAACAGCACCACAATGATACTCTGGCTGATTTCAAAGCCAACAAAAGGTAACAATGATGGGCGCGTACAGGATCTGAATGGACTTTCTGGCTCCAGAGCTGCCAGGTACGTGCACCCTTTGTCGTAGATCCTGGGTTTTGTAAGGAGAGAGACAAAAGAAGGCTGGATCCTAGCACTGTCTGATTGGGAGGCTGCAGAGGGGCTGGGAAGGTTTCAGCTGCCATGCCGGAAACCATGACTCTGATCAATGGGCATCTGTTTGACACATGCCTGGGGCTGATGGAGAACGGCAGCTGTGATTTTACTCAATTATCTGCACCCTCCTCCTTCCCTGGGAACAGAGCGAGCGGCGCATTGTCCGCGTATTGGCAAGAATACGCACAAGCCTTCCGCCGTTCCTGCTGCTGACACTGATTGGGAACTGAAACCCTCCAGCAAAAGGAACTGAGTGAAAAAGGTTCACAGAGAATGACAGATTAACATTTCCGGATAAAGAGCAGCTCCGTGCAAAATGGCTCACTAAGGAAAACTGAAAAGCCTCTGGGTTGACTGTGGGGGCGCCTGGCACCACGCTGGGCAGAAGCCCCACCCACTGCTGTAACCTCCAAACGACTGAGCTTTATGCCCAGGGAAAGATCCTGTGTGGCTTGGGGACCTCATGGCACAGTGGTTAAACTGCTGTACTGCAACTAAAACTCAGCTCACCACCCGGGGTTCAATCCCAGTGAGCCGGCTCAAGGTTCACTCAGCCTTCCATCCTGCCAAGGTTGGTAAAATGAGTACCCAGCTTGCAAGGGGGTGGGCAATGTGTAGCCTGCATTGGTTAGCCAGAGAGGATTTTAAGCGCTATGGGGCGGTATATAAGCCACACACTTTGCTTTGCTTTGGCTAATTCCTATAAGGGATACTCCTCATTCATCAGAACAATAGACTAGCGATCTAGAATTAGCAACTGAGTCATGTATCGGGTTTTATGCTTGGGGTTTAAAGTCTTATAAAGCTCAGGAACATCTGAAGGGCAAAATCCTACATTACAGATAGTCCACCATCCAAAGATGAAATCCAGAGATGTCATTCAGGCAGACCATCCTGCATGTAAATGAAGCCTATGCTGGCTGTCCTCAGGACCAATCACAAAACCAGACAGACTTGTATGCAAACTACAGGAGGTGTGACATGCTTCTGCTGTGGCAACCAGATGTTTTTTCACTTAGGGAACTCCCTCTTCTAATGACGGGTGATCTATAATGTTATTGTTCGGCACCCAGCATTCATGTTCTCCCATACAGGTGGGGGTCCACAGCTCCCAGTCCTCAGCCAGTGATGCTAGTGCATACACTGGCTAGGGGGTTTGGGGGTTGGTAGTCCATAAAGGTAACCTCTCCGAGCTCTGCTCAGCAACCCCAGTGAAACCACTCACCAGGTGGAGGCACCCACGGTCACCTCCCAGTAATGGCAGCCGCTATCAATGAAAACATTGCCTGCTGCCCCGTAACATCCTGTCCCGCTGAACCTTTCAGGTGTGTGGCTCTTTTTCAGGGAGCTCTCGTCCTTCTCCATCTGCAGCCCGTCGTTGGAGATCTTCAGTTTCTTGTGAGCCATTTTGGGGTCCAGCTTGAAAGGCTGACCTGGAAGAATCATAAACATTTTACACCTGTTGTGGTGTCCAGTTGAGGTGAACATCTGAAGACTCAGAGACCATCTCTTACTCAGCAGCTCGCTTGCTCACTTATTTATTTATTTACATTTTTTTCAGCTGCCCCACTAACCTAGTGGTCTCTGGGCGGCGTACAACAATTTATTAAAACGATAAAACAATAATGTGTTCTTGAAGGCTTTCACGGCTGGGATCTGATAGTTGTGAGTTTTTCAGGCTGTTTGTCCGTGTTCTGGAAGTTCACGGCCAAAACACATCTTCCAGAACGTGGACCAAAGGCCCGAAAAACTCATAACAACTACAAAAGACTGTGGGAGTTGTCGTCCAAAACATCTGGAGTGCTGAAGGTTCACCACCACTGCTCTAGGGACTGATGCCCAAAATATGAAGGTCTGAAGGTTAAGAACCACCAGCCTAATCCAGCCTCATGTTGTAGCTGTTGACTTGCGATTGGTCTATATCAGTGGTTCTCAACCTATGGGTCCCCAGAGGTTCCTGAACTGCAGCTCCCAGAAATCCCTTCCAGCACAGTGAGTGGTGGAAGCTTCTGGGAGGTGCAGTCCACGAACCTCTGGGGACCCACAGGTGGAGAACCACTGGTCTATATGATCTCGCTGAGGGATTTTTGACAATGCCCCTTGCCTTGCAGCCGCCCAAAGGCAAGTGCCAAAGCTCCAACCTAGCCTGTGTCTGGGCGCCTGGCAAAGAACGACTCTGGACTTGCTCAGAACCTATTCCACTCATTGCACAACTGACAATAACAGGCAGTTCCCAAGGCCCGGCTGCTGCTGGAGCAAACCAGCTTTCCTTCAGGCTGTTCTTCAGCTCGGCAGAACTCCTAACTTAAATGTCAGGGAGGTTCAAGAAATCCCTGAACAATCTATGACAGGAGAATATACGTATGTTCAATGGGGAGGGAAGACTCCCCCTGAAGAACGAGAAGGATGATCTACTTCAGCAGACATTCAGGTCTCTGGAAGCAGCTTGCCTGTCGAGTCCCTTCTGGATCAATCCTTGCTGGAAGACGACCTGGAGCCAAGCATCACACAGCAGCAAGCCTTCTCGTGGGACCTTGATGCAGAATCAGGGTTGGGGGAAGGCTGGAGAGGACGGCCGCGGTGCTTTCTCCTCATGCTTTCGAACTGCCAAGTTGGCAGGAGCTGGGGTTATCAGCGAGAGCTCGCTCCGCTGCGTGGCACCTGGGATTCGAACTGCTGAGCAGCTGACATTGCAGCAGACAGTTTCAGCACTCTAGCCCACTGAGGTTACTTCTTTCTTAAATGCACAGTGGGATAAGGGGGTTTGAGTCTGCCAGGAAAGCTGAGAGCAATGCCATCAGAAGGATGGATTCCATTTGGAGTCTGAAGTCCTAGCAGGGTTGCTCAAGCAGGAATGGCCAAAGCTGAGACACCAGACTTGGATGCAGCCACATCTCAGGGTTACTGGTCACACAGTGGAAGAAAAATGGATAGTTCCTATGGTGAGAGGAGCATAGAAACTCCTGGGGGTCAGCTCTATCAGTAGCAGAATTGGCAGTGAGACTGGCAATGACACTTGAGATAACTTTTTAGTACTGTGTAAAAGATGGCAATGGTAAACCAATTCTGAATATTTCTTACCTAGAATATCCTATGATGAGACAATCCAAAATGAAACTAGAGTTAGTGCTTGAAGATGGAACCCCCAGGTTAGAAGGCATCCAACCAGATACTGGCGAACAGCAAAGGACAAATATGAAGAGCATTGTTGCTTAAAAAAACAACTAGATGAAAGCTGAAAGGATGTCTAGTGGCTGACATGCACAGAGGTGAAAGAACAGTCTGATGCTCCATGACATATACAATTGGAACTTGAAATGTGAGACATATTAACCAAGTCAAACCGTAAAGGAAGAAACTGAAAAGTTAAACATTCTGGTATTTGATAAAAGTGAACTAAAGTAGACTGGGATAGGACATTTTCAGTAAGACAATTACAAACCGTTTCACTCAGGAAAAGGCAAAATCAGAAGAAATGGAGTGGCTCAGTACCAAAGGCAAGATGTAGTACAGACAGTTAGGGAGTGCACAGTCTGACAGAATAATGTGAACCAGACTTCTGAGAAAACCCATCAAAAGAGCCATCATCAGTCAAGTCCATGCTCCAACTCGAGATTCTGAAGAAGATGAAATGGAAAACTTTTGTGTGACCACCCAGAAGGAAACTGATCACACACCAACACATGATGCTGCATGTAATCACAGATAACTATGCTACAAAAGTAGGAAGCAAATCAAGAACAAATTTTTTGATTTAAAAATGACAAAAATAGGGTCAGAATCCCGAATGCAACTTTTCAGAGACATTAGAGGCAAAAAGAATTACTACAAAGTCCTATAGTTACCACACTCCTTGATTTCTCTTTCCTTGGGCATTTCCATTTTCTAGGCCATTGTTTCATTTTCCATTTTTTTAATATTTTGATAGATTAAGTCTCTGTTGTCTGAAACAGTTTTATTGGTATCCCATCTATTCCTGGTGATTTATTTCTTCCAAGGGCTTTGAGAGCAGCTTTCCTTTCACTGTCTAAAACTACAAGCTCTTTACCATGGTCCTCTTTCAAAAGGAATCTGTCATCCCTATATCTCTTCTATATAGTTCTTCGGCATATTGAGTTCTCCTGGTTTTTTTCTGTTTTGTTATTCTCTTCTATTTCTTTACACTAATCCATTGCATTCAGTTCTCATGCAAGGGAAGTAATATTCAAGGTTTTGCAACCAATACTTCTACCACACACAGAATGAGATATGCCTGATGTTCAAACTGGATTCAGGAAAAGACACTACAGATTGTGCTGGAAGTAAATGCTGGCGACTGGTGTGTAGCAAAGAATTTCAGAAGAGCAGTCTATGCTGTACAGACCACAGCAAGGCCTTTGCCTGTGTGAATCATGGAAAACTGTGGATTGTTCTAAAACGAAATAGGTATTCCTTGACATCTGTTAGTCCTGAAACTGTATTGTGGACAGTGGGACAAAATATGGAAAGCGGAGCTCTCTTATCTGCTCAGTTCATATGCAGAACATATGATAGGGCAAGCTGAATTAGATTCAGATAAAGGAGTGGAAATTGGTGAAAGCAATAAATTGATCCTTCTCCTACTCTGAAGACATTCTATCCTTTTATTTCCAATATGTCAAAGCTACTTAATCCTGCCGTATCTGTAGGCTGGTGCTCTGGCTTCCTATTTCCCCAGATATGGCTTATATTGTATTTAACATTTTTATCTTGCTTTCCAAAACCTTGGCCTCCCTGAACTTCAGGCAGGTCACAGCAGCAACCTTTACAAACAGATAAAGAGTAATAAAAGGAGAGCTGTACAACAGGCGTTCCTCAGGCTCGCTCTCTGTCCGCTGCTCCAAGGGAACGTCTCGCTGCAGCTGGTGCAAAATGGCTTGGAGTGAGCCACAATTGGTACAGTGTTCTACTGCGTCAAGACAGGCCCTTAACGTGGAAATGCATGAGAAGCAGGGCTTGAAAGGGCCTTACAGATGGAGCCAAGGGTGGACAGGATGACAGATGCAAAGGCTTTTTTGTTTCAGCTCTGTGTGGATGCATGAAAGCTGAAAGCTTTTGAGCCCAACCTTTCAAAGTCCATTTGGAGCACAGCGGCCAAGTCCTTGTGAAACTGGTCTCCTTTGTGAGGACTGCCCTATTTACCAGTAACCCTCGGCTGTTGCTTTTGTTGTTGTTGTTCTCCTGTGTTGTCAAGTCCCTTCCGACTAATGTGGCTCTGTGAATGAGCAGCCTCCAAAACTTCCTGTTCTCAACAGCCCCATTCAGCTCCTGAAAACGTGAGACTTTTAATTTAAGGCACACCCGTGACGTCATATTGTTGGTAGAGCGCTCAAATGATGTGAACCAGCCTCTGATGAAGAAGAAAGTGCAAAAGCATGCTTTTTTTTTTTTTTTTTGCAATGGTATCTGCAATCCAGCCTTCGAACCCGTTCCTAAACTCTACCCCGTGGCGCAGTGGTTCAATGTCTGTACTGCAGGTAAAACTGTGCTCACGACCTGGGGTTCAAATCCCAGGTAGCGGGCTCAAGGTTCATTCAGCCTTCCATCCTTCCGAGGTCGGTAAAATGAGTACCCAGCTTGCTGGGGGAGGGCAGTGTGTAGCCTGCATAGTGTAATTAAAATGGTAAACTGCCCAGAGACTACTTGAAGTGGTATGGGGCGGTATATAAGAAGAACACTGTGTCCTACAGAGGAAGACCTGACCCTCAAGTTCGGCAGAGTGAGGCAAGTGCCAGCGTTGCCTTGGACAGTCCTTGTAAGGCGATCTTGGGTAAATCACTGCTGTTATTTCAGACTACAACTCCCAGAATCCCCCAGCCCTCATGAACCTGCACCAGCATGCCCTTTTCAAGGCCTCTGAAAGTGGCCAAGGGAAACCAGGTTTTGGGGCACCTTGGACGGCCCCCTCCCAAAGGAACCCTGCAGGCCGTTTCAGTTAATTCCATCACAGTCCAATTACAGCATCCTTGTTATGAATCTTATTATTTGAATGGCCTTTCGTCCCCCCGTCTGCACAGGTCTGCGGCAGGTACAGGTGGTTCCAACGGTCTGGTTGACTTCCAGAATCGAGAACTGTCTCCCAACAGGACTCGGGATTTCTGCAGAACCTTTCCGAAAATCTGACCTCTGTGTTGGACAAGCATAGGAAGCCAAACGCCGATGGGTCCCGAATCATGCTTCCCAATGTCTCGGATCCTGGACTGGGTGGAAACAGTATTTCCCTAGGGTGGGGAGCACTTGGCGACACTCTAGCCCAGTCTTGGCGAACTTATGGCACGGGTGCCAAAGGTGGTACTCGAAACCCTTTCTGTGGGCACCCGGCATCGCCCCTTCACAGCCACCTGTGTGTGTGTGTGTGTTGTGTCGTCACAGTCATGACCAACTCTTCATGACCCCATGTCCATGGAGTTTTCTTGGCAGGAATACTGGAGTGGCTTGCCAGTTCCTACTCCAGGTGCCTATGGCACCTGGTATTCCCTGTAGGTCGCCCATCCAAGTACTAACCAGGGCCGACCCTGCTTAGCTTCCAAAATCAGGCGAGATCGGATGTGGTTAGGGCATCTAGGCAGCTTCACAGCCACCTGTATTCAGGTTAAATGGTTGTATTGGCACTTAGTGAAATATTGGTGGGTTTTGAATTGCAGTTTGGGCACTCGGTCTCTAAAAAAGTTCACCATCACTGCTCTAGCCGTTCTGCTGATGGACAGCACAGGTCGTGAGCTCAGCACCCCAATCCCTCCCACCCTATACCCACTTGTTCTTAGCAATTTACTGGCATGAGTCAATTCTCTTCCAAAGAAGGCGGCTCATGAACCACTTAACAATTCCATGTTTTGTGAGCCCACGCATATTCCCATCATCATGAACAGTCATCAAGATTTTAAAAAAACCAAACCACAAACCAAACCAAACCCAAAGAGCTTGGCATCTTGGCTTTTCCTTATGCCCCCTTCATGCCCACCAGTGGAGTCTGTTTTGTTTTCTAATTTAATACACACACTCTGCTTCTCTGGGGACAATGTGAGCAGCAGAGTCAATAAATTATACCCTGTGGAAACACAAAAGATAGAAATAAGAAAGCAAAGAGAAAAATATGTACTACTACAGAGAGGGATCCTAGGAACAAGGGGGGGATTTGGCTTCAGCAGGCCAAAAACGACTGGGCCCAGGGGTATTCCAAACAGCAGGAACCTTGGGTTTTGGGGGCCCTGCATAACCTCCCCCACCCGGAACATGAATGGCACATGCACATCGCTGTTGTGCGTTGATTAAAGCTCAAAATGATGGGACGCCATGTTAAAGAATGTTCCAACACTCAGAGGTTTGCCCAATTTGTGTTACTGTATTTTCACAAAAACTATGCTAAAAAAAATTCAGGACTCCAGTACGGACTAAAAGAAAATACCCTTGCCTCCTTGCAGTCAAGAATAAAAAGGGTGCTGTTTCTCATTCTTGTACATGAAAAGGGGAACACCAATTATTTATATCCTTTGGGCCCTCCTGCTTGGTTGGTGCTTGTTAATGCACGTCCTATCTACAGTTCTGGGAATAAAAATCCAACATGTGTTGGATGGGAATGGAATTCCTCTGAAGATTCAGGTTTGCAGTTTGGAGGTTATACTGGGTAGAAACTGGAAGCTCAGGTGCTGGGGCTGGTGGAGAGCATCTGGACTGCTTAGAGTTAGTGCACTAACTGTACCTTTTCCTGGAGGTATCACATCTGTCTATAGGCGCCTTTACACGACCTCTAAAATCCGCTGGCAATTTAAATTCGGACCAGAGATCGTGGGGTTTTGTTCTGTTCCTGTGTTCCCACCCTTCCACACTCCATTGCTCCTGTCTGCGGTGAGGGCAGGGAGAAAAAAAGGGAGAGAAAAAATGCAGGCTCACCTCCATCTGCCCTAGGAGCAGCCCCGTAGGGATTCCTGTTTGTTAAAGGGGCGGTGGGGACAACAAAAACAAACAGAAAGCAAGGAGAGCCTGGCATCCACAGCTTTACAATCTGCATTGGAATTTTTTTTACCTTTGGAGAGCAGGTACTTGGAAAATGTGCTGGGGCGCGCTTAGGTGGGCATGGTTGTACTTAATTTTTTAAAAGTCTGCAGTTGGTGGGAAAACAATTTTAAGCTCCGCATCTGGGAGCCCTTTGCATCGGATTTTAGGGGTCGTGTAAAAGCAGCCTAAAATGATGATACACATTTTAGTGACTTCCCAGCTGTACTATTTTGATGCACTCTATAAGAGTCTATCTTTTGTAAGTGTTTAGAAACTCTTTTATTGTTATCATCTGCCATCAGGCCACCTCTGACTCATGGTGCCCTTATGAATGAACAATCTCCACAATGTCCTGTCCTCAACTTCCCTGCTCGGCTCTTGAAGACTCAATCCTGGAGCTTCTTTTATGGGGTCAATCGGTCTCACATTGGGTCTTCCTGTATTCCTGCTGTATCCCACCTTACCGAACATTAGTGTCTCATCCAGAGAACCCTGCCCTCTCAGCATGTGACCAAAGTGGGACAACCTCAACATCCACCCCACCCCACCCCAGGATGTTCAGGCTTGATATGATCTAGGAGCTACTTGCTCATGTATCTGTCAGTCCAGAGTATCCATGAAGTTCACCTCCAGCACCACAATTCAAGCAAATCAATTTTCCCCATCAGGTTTAAGCATCCAGCTTTCAAACCAGACATGGTGATCAGAAAATACAAGAGTGTGGATGGTTTTGGTTTTGATCTCCAGTGACCCATCCTTACACTTGATAATATGTTCTAATTTCTTTGTTACTGAATGAAGAAGTCTCAGCCTTCTTTTGATTTTTTTTGTCTCCATTCTCTATTTGGATTCAAGATCAGAAACTTTAGTGGCTCCAAAAGCTGTCGTAAGACTGCTGAGCAGTGACAGTTCTAGGGAGAATGTCACTTGAGAGGACAATTTTACTGCTTATCAAACTGCTCCTGAGCACAATTCAAAGTGCTGGAAATAACATATTGAAACCCAAGACAGCTGGGATCAGACTGTCTAAAGAATCATGTTCTCCTGCATGAGCCTACCTGTGCCTTCAAATCCAGTCTCACAGCCCTTTGAAACTCATCCGGTGGAAACATGAGGAAGCAAAAACCTTTTTCTTCGTATGAACTTTAGCATCATCTGCTACTCATTTCAACTTCGGGCGCTTTTACACAACCCCTAAAATCCGAGGCAAAGAGCTCCCAGATGCAGACCTTAAAATTGTTTTCCCACCAGCTCCGGACTTTAAACAAAATTAAGTACAACCACGCCCACCTAAGTGCGCCCCAGCGCATTTTCCAAGTACCTGGTCTCCGGAGGTAAAAAATTTCTGGTGCAGACTATAAAGCTGTGGATGCTGGGCTCTCCTCGCCTTTTGTTGTCCTCCCGCCCCTTTAACAGCCTGGAATGCCTACGGGGCTGCTCTGACTGGCAGACGACGAAAGTGGAGGTGAGCCTGCATTCTTTTCTCCCTTTTTTTCTCCCTCCCCTCCCGCAGACAGGAGCAACGGACTGCGGAGGGGTGGGAACACAGAAAGCAGAACAAACCCCCCATGATCTCTGGTCCAAATTTAAGTTGCCAGCGGATCTTAGGGGTCGTGTAAAAGCGCCCTTCCATGTCCCCTCCAAGCTTGGCTGAAGTTCTCATGCAAGGTGAGGGGGAGTGGGATGGATGGATTTATGTATGTATTTATATATTTAATTATTTATTTATTCAAATCTCTGTTGTAATGTCGCAGTGGTCTCACTCAAGACCCATCAAATTTACAAAGAAAAAAGACCTGACTCCTGGTAGAGGTGAAATCTGCAAGAACCTGTTTGTTGATAGATGCAAGGGAATACCTGCCCTTTAAAATGTACACTACACCACGGTGTTTTACAGCAGTTTTGGGGACACAACCATTGCCATCACTGTCCCCATTTCCCTCCCCCGCCACCAACAACCTGGAAAAAGAAAAAAGCAAGGAGTCTTGTGGCACCTGGAAAACTAACAACATTCATTTGGCATAAGCTTTCATGGAGCGTAGCCCACTTTTTTTTATCATTTCATTGTATCCTGTGCATTTTGTCACTGTTGCCTGTGAAGAAGCGGGCAGAAAAGTGATCCGTGAAAGCTTAACCAGTGTGGGCCAAACTTTGGCCCTCCAGATGTTTTGGACCACAACTCCCACAGTCCTTTGTTGTTGGCAACACAGGCTTGGAATTCTGGGAGTTGTCATCCAAAACCTCTAAAAGGCCGAAGTTTGGCCACTACTGGCTTAGACCGGCCAAAACATGACAATCTTTAAGATGTCACAAAACTCCTCATGGTTGTTTTGGCTGCAACAAACCAAACACATCACACCACACCCTGTGAGGGTTCTTGGGGGGTGGGGGGGGTGCAGGGAGTCCTGAGTTTGGAAAGACGTACTGTTTGTCTTCAGCCTGGCGGGTTCACTGTTCCTGCTGCCAGCCTGGTTTATTGCCTTGACGAGGAAGATGTACCGGGTGCCGCTCTGCAGCCCATGCACGGTGTAGTGGTTCTGCTTGATGTTGGGAACAATCATCCAGCTGTCCATCGAGTGGTACAAGCCTGTCAAAGAGAGGGGAGAGCAGCGAGGGCGTGAGGGCGGGGCGGTGGCCTCCAACCCACACGGCCACCTCGTCGGAACGTGGAAGGAATGAGTTACTCTTTGTAGCTTTGCCTTGATTCCCTTTCCTCCAATCACGATGACTGAACTAAATGCGACCACGCAGGGAAATCGATCTCAATCTGGACTGCTTATGGAGGGGGTTTCGGTGCTATCTACTTCCTGGCAATCACACGACACATAGGGAAATGTGGACCAGCTGGACGCTGATCTGGGTCTAAGCGGGTCCTGCTGTATCACCTGGCTGGATAGACCCCCTGGTGGAAAGAAAGGGTGCTTTCAATGAGATCGCTCCTGTTATGGTGGCCAAACTTTGGCCCTCCAGAAGCTTTGGACCACAACTCCCACAGTGCTTTGTCATTGGCAGCACAGGCTTGGAATTCTGGGAGTTGTGGTCCAAAACATCTAGAGGGCCAGAGTTTGGGCCACTACTTTAAAGCAACCCTTAATGGTGCAATTAGGTATGTGGTTTTACAGATGCTGGAATGCACGGCTAGGTTACACTATGAACTGAACTTTATGACAAATCTCCTCATTCCTTCTGAGAAGTAGTTGCAATTCTCTCTTTTTGGGGTTACTTTTATTGTTATGGAGACACGGCCTTGGTAAACAGCAGGGGGCAACGGAATGTATGGTCCACCCGTTTGGCTGTGCTCCACCCCAGGTTCTAGTGTAGATTTTGAGAGAGCAACCTCTAGTTGGTGGCTTGTAGCATTCAAAGGTGATTGCTGAAGTAATTGTCAAGTGGCTATTTTTTTTATTCTTGAGAAACAAAAAAGCACAGTTGCTTGGAAATGTTTTTTGTTTTGTTTTACTTCTTTGGGCTTTGTAACTATAACAGTAACTAGTAACAAAGAACCTCGTGGCGCAGTGGTTAGATGCCTGTACTGCAGGTAAAACTGTGCTCACAACCTGGGGTTCAACCCCAGTAGCTGGCTCATGGTTGACTCAGCCTTCCATCCTTCCGAAGTCAGTAAAATGAGTACCCAGCTTGCTGAGGGTGGGGTAAGGGGCAATGTGTCGCCTGCATAATTAAATTGTAAACCGTCCAGAGAGTGCTTGAAGCACTAACGGGTGGCATATAAGCAGAACACTTTGCTTTTTGCTTTTACTGTTTAGAACTTTCCAAATTCTGCATCTAGTGCAGTTTCTTCTAGTGAAGAAGTAGGCATGGCGAAATTCATAAAGGGTGGTGGTGGTTAGTGCAATCTTTAAAATGTGCCCCTTCATATTTCCCCTTCCAAGCTAGTAAGCAGTCAAGAATGCATCTTGACTGCTTACATCTAGGCATATATTTATTATTACAGTAGTACCCTGACTTAAGAGCAATTCAACTTAAGAGCAGAAAACTGTTGGTGTTTTAACTGTCTCCTTACAAATTTTAGATATGGTCTGCTCGACTTACATTTTTTTTCATTTTTTAACTTATTTTTTCAATTTGTTAGATAGGCACCCCGACTTAAGAGTAGTTCGACTTAAGAGCATGCATTCGGAAAGGATTAAATTTGTAAGTTGAGGTACCACTGTATTTGTTTTTATATTAAAGGAAAAGGACATGCAGAAACAGAGGCATAAGGGAAAAACACACACAAACTGCATTGTCATTGGAGATAAAATGTGTCTAAGTCGTACACACATTTTAAAAATTGGATGTCAGTGCCGTTATGTGTGTGGCTCAATGACAAATGGGCTGCTTTTGCAAACGGATATGAATCCAGTCAGAAAATGGAATGGAAAATTGTGGGAATGAGAACATTTGGTGAACTATTTGTACTTTTGTGGCAACCAAGGACCTTCCAGAGCCCAGAAGAGGGGCTGTGAAAGTGGCACCCCTTCCTTGGTGCCTGCTCCATCCCCTGCACGAAACAAATTGGCATTCAAAATCTATTTTATCTCCCCTTCTTCTTCTCCCCCCCTCTCTCTTCTCTCTCCCCTCCTGTGAATCTGGCTAATCCAGAGAAGATGACTGATCATCTGGTAATGGAAAGAGAAAACAACAGAAAAAGCCAAGTGCAGACTAGGCAGGGGGAACCACTTTGTTTGTTTGTTTGTTTGTTTGTTTTGCAATTCCTTTAATGGCCTATTTGGCAGGTTCCAAGGAAGTCTGAGGGAGGAGGGCATGAAGCAAAAAGAAATCCACAGAGTGATTTTTCTTTATTGCATCACAGGCACCCACTAAGGTGAAGAGGTCCCAGCCACAAACGAGATCATCCAAACTGTCACCATCGCCATGTGCTGTCAAGTCAGTTTTTTGACGGATGGAGACTTTCTGAGGAGTTTTCCAGGTAGAGAGTACTCGCAGGTGGTTCGCCATTTAGTTCGTCTTGGGGGCTCCCTGGGACTGTGCCGCTTACCCAAGGCCACCCAGGCTGGCTCTCCTCCCTCGAGGGACAGTGAACTCGGCACCTAGATGCCTTCAAACGGGGATTGGACAGATTCCTGGAGGAAAAGTCCATCACAGGTGACAAACCATGATGGAGATGAGTCATCGCCAGGCTTAAAACCAGGGTAGTTCAAGGGCCAGATGCAGGGGAGTGGTATCAGGAGACAGATCTCTAGTCTCGTGCACTCCCAGAGGCATCTGGTGGGGCCCCTGTGAGATACAGGAAGCTGGACTAGATGGGCCTTTGGCCTGATCCAGCAGGGCTCTTCTTATGTTCTTATATTAAATGCCTGAGCTATATAGACAGCTACAAGCTAGCTTAGCCTTCCACAATTATGCCAGGCCACCATCACCCTATCCTGCAGGGCCAATGGCATGGCAGCAGGAGCCTGGCAAAGGCCAAGACTGGACTTTTGGGGAGAAACCACAGTGACATTGGGTCACAGGGGGAAGGCCCTGACATGCCCTTGACAAGGAGGGTCCCTGGGGCAATTGAATGGCCACTTTAAGAATGAAGAGGATGGTTTGCCGGGCGGACTATTTGCCTGCTCCATTTGGGCAGCCCTTCACATAGAGGTGGTTTACTGCATCACACCAGCAGGGAGATAACAAAGCTGAGACGGCGATAAGAAACTAATCGCCGCAAGTAGATTATTTGGGCTCTGCTTACGAGCCCACACTCATCAAAAAGACTTGGCAGTCACAGCGGTGGGAGAGATAAAGCCTGCTCTTCACCGTCAAGGTCAGTAATCCCAAGATTACATGTGTCTTCTCCCCCCACTATAAATCCTGCAAAGGCCCAGAAGGAAGCAGGCAGGGAGCAATCATTTTGACAGAGTGCTGGTTTTTTTTAGAGTCACCAACTTGCAAAACTCTTATGCACCTCTATGTGGGCATGCATGCACACATGCAAACACAAATGCACGCATGCATTCGTGTGCACGCACGCGCACACACACACAGAGCTTTGAACTGGAAAGTTTATTGCAATGTTCAATCCCTCCTCCCAGGTATGTAATAGGAAGGAGGGATGGGCACGGACTGCAAACCGGTGGTTCTGCTGGTTTGTTTCTCAGCTGAACGTGCGTTTGGTGCTTCCCAGCTCTGCCCCTCAAGTGGATGCTCACTCAGAGGAGGCGCAGCAGGGAAAGCCAGGCACTGCCCCCACGTGGGCACCCACCCGAGGAAGTGAGGCTGGGAAGCGCCGAACCCCGAATTGGCTGAGAAATGAACTGGCACGAACTGCTGGCTTGGGCGGTCACTTCACCTCCTTCTTTGTTCCGCGACTAGTTTTGTACCATGACAGCTTTGGTCGCGATCACGTGGTTTTGTGCCTGTTTCAGTGTTCCCGTGGTTATGATAACATGTCTTGTGACCAATGTTACCTCACGGTCTTAAACCATGACAAACACTGAATTTGTCTAGCTTCCTTTTTCCTTTCGGGGGGTGGGGGGGCTTTAAAAATCTTTTTTGATATTTCGCTTCTGAAAAGTCAAAACAAAACAAAACCCGGACACGGTTTTCTGACAGAAATGAATGTTTTGTTGCGTGACAGTCATTACTACACGGTGCCTTGTCTCGGAACAGAAAGCGGGAACAAAGAGTGACAAGGGGAAACCCTACCCCAGCACCAGGTGCAGGATTGTCACGCTTAGCACTTGTTCCAGGGCAGTGGTCGAGACAAATTTCAGTAGTTGTGCGACAGACGTGAAGGAACATTTTTTGTACCGCTCCTAAGTGCAACACTAACAGAGGCATAACGGACATGAAGTAACTGCCTTGGCAGTTCATGCCCACTTCTAATAGGAAGACAGGTGAAAAAAGGAAGAGGACGAACCTGAAGTTTCACTGATGCTCAGAGACACTTGTCTGTACCATGTAACATTTGCACATTATGTGAAAATACAGCCATTGGCTTAGAAGAGGTACTGTCTGCATTTGTGGCTTTCCATAACTGGGCTATCAGTGGATTATGGGCTATAGCAGTGGTGGCGAAGACTAGATATGATACCAACTCTCCCTAAAGCAGTGGTGGCCAAACTTCTGCCCTCCAGATGTTTTGGACCACAACTCCCACAGTCTTTTGTCATTGAAAATACAGGCTTGGAGTTCTGGGAGTTGTGGTCCAAAACATCTGGCGTGCCGAAGGTTCTCCACCACTGGCCTGTACAGTTCAATGTACTCAGAGGATACTAGATTGTGGAGATCTGTTTCCATTTGTGAGAATCCCTCTCCTGCCATTCTAAAGAACTTTAATTAAGCAACTTGCTCTTCTTTAAAAAAAAAAAGCCAATTCAAATGGTTTTGTTTTTAAATGGACTGAAACGAACAGCAGCTCTCCTTGTAACACTGGGTTTGAATTAGCTTGGTTGCTCACTCTCTCGATAAGTTCAGATAGGAAAACAGAGTATGCAGGCAGATGCCAAACTTTGTTAAGAGATCTGCTTCCCCCGCCCCCCATCAATTAACCACACTCATTAACACTCAAATACGCTGCAGAAATTGCAGAGTCCTCAGTAAATCTACTGAGTGCTCTGGAAGAAAGACAGTGCCTGCAAAATGGGAAGGGTGAGAAGAGATAGATATCATTTCCTGCATGAACTGGGAGGTCAAATAGCAACCACCTGTCTTGAAAAAGGAGACCACGTCTAGGAGATGCAGCAAAAGAAACATTCCCAGTCTCTGAGCCTAGCTACATGGTTCTATGGGAGTAAAACCTATTTAAGGTAGAACTTAACTCCAGACAAAGCTTGAGACAAGAGTGCACCTGGCCAGTTGGAGTGAGTGGTCTAGAGCAATGGTTCTCAATCTGTGGGTCCCCAGATGTTCCTGGACTGCATCTCCCAGAAGCCTTCACCACTCGCTATGCTGGAAGGGGTTCTGGAGTTGCAGTCCAGGAACATCTGGGGACCCACAGGTGGAGAACCACTGCTCTAGAGGGCCAGCTTAAATACTCCTCCGAGAAGGTGTCTAGCGCTAAAAGGACCTGGACGTGAAACTTCCTTGTCATCGGCCGCTCGCCATGGCCAGTACACGTGGCCAAAAATACCCCGAGACCCGTAAGCAGCTGCTAATGCCTTCGCTGGCAGCCCACGCAGAATGCTAAGTGAGGACGCCCAGGCAGCTGCCACTCACAACGGGCCCCTCGGCTTCCATTTAATTTCCTGCCTGCCAAAGGAAGTTTGCTCTGTGTTAAAGGAGTGATTAGACAAGACAGGCTGTCTTGTAAAAAGACAGTACCTGGAGGCGCTCTGCAATCTTGTTCAGAGGTAACCAGGAGAAGGGGGAGACTCTATCCCTTTGCTATGAGCCCACCAGGCAACGCCAGCTCCTCTTCTCTCCGTGCGCAGGCAAGGCATGCAAAAAAGTGGCGTGGTGCACATGGGCTAGAGAGGGAGCTCTTGGTGAGAGCCAGCAGCCGGGGAGACTGGCTGACCAACCAGCTGGGCTGTAGGTCAAAGGGATTCATTTGGTTGGCCCAACCATGCCCAACCAATCAATTAAGCCTCCCATCATGCGAAAGAGACCCCAGCAAATTAATGATGTACAAAATAATGCAGGGCATGAGTAAAGTGGATGGATATAGAGGGACGCTCTTCGCCCTCTCACAAAATACCAGAACTAGGGGACATACACTCAAACTGAGGGCTGGGAGAGTAAGAACAGACAAAAGAAAATATTTTTTCACCCAGCGTGTTGTAAGTCTGTGGAACTGCCTGCCACAGGATGTGGTGATGGCATCTGGCCTGGATTGGACAAATTCCTGGAGGAAAAGTCCATCCCAGGTGACAAACCATGATGGGGATGTGCAATCTCCAGGTTTAACACCGGGGTACTTCGAGGGCCAGATGCAGGGGAGTGGTATCAGGAGACAGAGCTCTAGTCTCATGCGCTGCCAGACGCATCTGGTGGGGCCACTGTGAGATCCAGGATGCTGGACTAGATGGGCCTTTGGACTGATCCAGCAGGGCCCCTCCAGGAATCTGTCCAATCCCCTTTTGAAGGCATCCAGGCCAGATGCCATCACCACATCCAGTGGCAGGGAGTTCCACAGACTAACAACACGCTTTGCTATACTATAGATTTAGCATTCACTACTCTCCATGGATTTCAGTATCCGAGCGGGAGAGGCGGGGAGAGATAACCAATCCTCTGCGGATACTGGGATTGTTCCTCAAGGCTCTTAAAATGAGAAAGTTGCCAGCATATTGGAGATACATATGAGAGAGAGAGAGAGAGAGAGAGAGAGAGAGAGAGAGAGAGAGAGAGAGAGAGAGAGAGAGAGAGAGAGAGAGTTTTGTGTCATTACAGCATAACCCTCCAAAATCCAAGGTAGTGCCCTACGGACATTTGATGTTGCCCAGCCTTAAGCTGAGAGGTCACATCCTGTTTCTCCTATCTACTCCTGCCTCCCACCTCTCCCGAACACTTGCTGGCTAACAACAGGTTGAACACAGTATTACCATTCAGACAAGGAGGGAAAATGGTACCAGTATTTCAAGAATGTAATGACTTCAGAGAACAATTTAAAAACAAACAAAAAACCACACCTCCTTTCACAAAGAAATTTAGCATATGAAGATGAGGCTACGTCCCTTCTCCCTAAACTGCTGGCTTTTCATATACAGTGGACCTCCATTATCTTAAGATAAGATAAGATAAGATAAGATAAGATAAGATAAGATATCTATCTATCTATCTATCTATCTATCTATCTATCTATCTATCTATCTATCTATCTATCTATCTATCTATCTATCTATCTATCTATCTATCTATCTATCTATCTATCTATCTATCTATCTATCATAAGGATTCTGCTATGAGAGTTCCACGCCTACTTTCTGAAGCAATGCAGGAAGGCATTTTAAAATAACACTTAGGGGACTCACTGGGTATTTTTCTTTCTGAATAGTTGAGTTGGATTTCAGCTGGTGAATTAAATGACAGAAGTTTGTTCTTGTAAGAAAAAAGGATTTATTTTAGGCTGCTCTGAGTTTCGTTGGGGAGGAAGGCATAAGAGGGACAGGCAAGGACTGGGTTTGCAGATGTAGTTTGTTACTTATAAACAACGGCTGACTTGTGAAGACAGCTTTCCTGCCCTTTTCTATCACATTGGGTTAACTCATGGCTGCTACCCGTCTCTCCGACTAGCAGCTTATCCCCATTAGCTTTCCAACGGTTTCTGTTGCCAACTGGCTAATAGAGAAATCAGCCAGCCACTTAGGCGATTTGTCTTTACACCAGCAGGTTAAAATACTTGCAAACAATTCACTCTTCTTCCTACTCAGAACAACACAGTAATTGTCCAGGGTCACCAAGGGCGGATTAACCATCAAACTATCACAACCGCTGATGTACATCCCAATTAAAAGTCTGGGTTGAATGCACAAGCTGCTGGTTGATGCCGGTTCCTCCAAGCTTGCCCATGTTTATGGAAGCACCGCTGAATCTGGTGACAGGACAGCAAGTACTACTAGTCTCCACAGCTGTGTGTTGAGCTCAGCATAGACTGATTTAATGCACTCCCTATCAGCCGGTTTTGCTGGTGTGGTTTGCACTGACTTACCTACTGGCTCTCAATGACAATTTTATGCCACCTCCAGGATCTCAGGCTACAAACATCTTACATGGGACCCTGGATGAGTATGTGCTCATGACCTCCATGTGGGTTTTCCAGAGGCCAAACTGGAAGGTGGAAGATGAGCAAGGTAGATCTTTGGTCTGATCTACTGTGGCTCTTCTTATGTAGGTGAATTTCTCATCCACGTATACACAAAGCACACAAATATCCACATTCATACAATGCTACACTGGAGGTCTTGAGACATTATTGCCTTCAACCCCCAGAGTAAAGTCAAGGTTGAGAGATTGTAATGTATGTATGTATGTATGTATGTATGTATGTATGTATGTATGTATGTATGTATGTATGTATGTATGTATGTATGTATGTATGCATCTCACACCTCATTCTGCTGCTGTAGGTCTGAAGAAGTGCACATGTGCACGAAACATCACATTAAAATATGAAAGTTAGTGTTTAAGGTGCCACATGTTTGTGTCTTTTGTTTTGTTTTGTTTTGTTTTGTTTTCTTTGATTTTTGCCTGAAATTCTTGAAAAGACTAACATGGCTAACCTCTCTGAAACTTCTGTATGTATGCATGCATGCATGCATGCATCACTTGTAGGTCATATTTATTTATTTATTTATTTATTTATTTATTTATTTATTTATTTATTTATTTATTTATTTATTTATACAGTTTATATGCCACCCACTACCCAAAGGTTTCTGGGTGGCTTACAGTTACAAAGAACATCTTGGACCCACCACTGGGCTACACATTCTAGGCAAGACTGCATGTTTTTACATGCCGTCTGTTTTTTCAAAGGGCACTGTGTAACAAGCAGAAATTCAACAGGTAAGGCTGGATGCCCAGCATGAAGGACTTGTGAACTGGAATGCTACATAGGTTATATTTCTGCCCCCCAGAAAGCCAGTGCTTCTCACTCTTTCTGTCTCAAACAGACACACACGTAGACACTCATGCACAGAGAGATGACACAGTTTTAGAAATATGTTCCCTCTAATCTGATAATCCTTCTTCTTAATTATCTGTGGTTACTTAGTGGAAGGCAGACTCAGCTCAGGATCTTTTTTACCTCATGGGGAAGAAGGCAACAAAATGTCTGCTAGTCAAGACTGCTATGTTTTCCCTCTAGTATTGGAGGCAGAGCTTGGAAAAGTTACTTTTTTAAAGGCATGGAACAAACGGATGGCCCCAACTACAGCAGACCCATGGAATCAATTAATTCTACCAGTCCCTGCTAGTTGGGACTACAACCTGGAGATAGACCTTGGACAATCACCCCCAGAATCCTGAACCAGCACGACCATGTTGGTTGGGGGATTCTGGGAGTCGTAATCCAGAAAGTGACATTTCCAAGCACTGATGGGAGGCAGTAGGCCTTTTAATACCAAACAGTTGAAAATAAGAACAGGGAGGGTGTGTGAGCTCCCATTGTTAACCCCAGCTCCTGCCAGCCTAGCAGTTCGAAAGCATGTAAATGCAAGTAGATAAATAGGTACTGCTATCAAAAGTGGGAAGGTTAACAGTGTTCCATGTGCAGAAACGCATTGCCATGCGAGCCACATGGCCAGGGACTTGCACAACACTGGCTCCTTGTCGTAGAAACAGAGATGAGCACAGCCCCTAGCGTCAGACACAACTAGTATGCATGTGCAGGGGGACCCTTTACCTTTTTTAGCTTTACAAAATACCTATTTTTTTGGGGGGGAGGGGGAGAAATATGGCAGTGAGCTCTAGTGCACACACTTTGAGGTCTGTGCCAAGAAGCCAAAGAAACTGCTTGGCGGGCAAGTACTTACTGATGAAATTGGCTTGGCCAGTGAAGATGGTGTACTGGAGCTCGTAGGAGCTGACGCAGAACTCATCATCTGAGATCCAGTGGACGGTGATGGTGTCGTGGGAGGCCGTGCAAAGCTCTTCACGGACCAACGGTGGGTTGGGTGCTGTGGGGTGACAAGGGACACAACGCAGAGGATGTCAGCAGCTTTGCAGAAAGAGAGAAAAAAACAACAACAGCCCCCCCTCATTCTCCTTCTGCAGCACATTCTCCTTCTCCTTTACTTAAAAAGGCAAGCCAAGAATGAACGGCTATCTCAAGACCGAGATGTGTACTACTATATATATATTTTTCATTTTAAATTAAAAGCTGAGCAGCCCACATGACAAATTTGAAGGAAAGATGATGCATGCAACTTCGGATGAAGTACGTCAGCCAAACGCCTTGAGGAGGTGGTGGCGGGGGGTTGGAACCAGGCTTTCTTTGTGGGAGGAAAGACAGGGAAAGTCCTCTTTGAAGGACCGGCCTGTATGGTCCCTTTTACCAGCCGAGCTGGCTGTTTCAGAGTTGCCGATTGCCAACCCTGAATCCTTCCTCAAGGGATACAGCGCTGTGTAGAAAATCAAAATCAAATAGGCCCTAAGCACATTCAATTTTGCCTGATTTTGGAAGCTAAGCAGAGTCAGACCTGGCTAGTACTTGGATGGGCAACCACCAGGGAATACCAGGTGCTGTAGGCGCCTGGAGTAGGAACTGGCAAACCACTCCAGTACAGTAGGACCCCCGTATCCACTGATTCATTGTCCACTGATTCAGTTATCCAGCCAGAGGAAAAAAATTACATAATTCCGCAGCCACAAAGCAAGCTATTGTCACAAACAGCAGCTGTAAAGCAATCTATTGTCACAAATAGCATCTGTAAAGCAAGGTACTGTCACAAACAGCAGCCATAATGCAAGCTCTGTCTCAAAACAGGAGTCATAAAGCAAGTTACTGTCAGGAAACAGCAGTTTGCAGGTGGGTGGGCAGGTGTTCTCTCTTATCCACGGTTTTCATTATCCACGGGAAGGCCTGGAACCAATCCCCAGTGGATACTGGGGTCGTACTGTATTCCTGCCAAGAAAAACTCCATGGATGTGGAGTCACGAAGGGTTGGTCACGACTGTAACAACACAACAAACAATATTGCAGGCACACACGTTTCTTGTCCATGAGAGAAGTACTTGGAGGAGTCCTTTGCTGTCCCCAGGTAAGTGCATCGCAGAAAGCCTCTGTGCATTTCGGACCGGCTGCCTTTAAAGCCAGAGCCAGCACTTCAAAAGAGAAACAAAACTCCATCCCACTGCAAGCACCTCCCACCATGTCCTAGATCAGGGTCCCAGACTGGCTGCTCTCTGGTTGTCTGGGACTACCTCCCCCATGTTCCATGACCCCTTGAACACACTGGGCTTGGGCTGATGGGAGATGTAATCGAAGCACCAATGGGGAGACCAAGCCGCTGGTCCCTGTTCAAAAGAGCCTGCCTCTCCCAGCTTGGAACTTGCCAGCGGCAAGAAAGCAAAAGCCACGGCTCTGGTGTCTGGCGCACAGGCTAAGGAGACGTAGTCGAAGAGCACCGCAATTCTCGGAGAGACCGCTGTAACAGGATCTGCAACGTTAAGTCTGTCGGGAACAGTCAGGGAGGCACTTTGAAAGCCGTGTTGCCGCAGCCTATAATTACCTGCTGCTTTAATCAGTTAATTAATAGGTTGGTTGCTTAAAACCAAGGCATCTAATTTGCTTAAAGATCTGTAACCAGATGACGGGCAAACTGACAAGTTTCCCCCAAAAACCTTGCCTGACGTCACTGCTACCTGTCTGATACAGAGGCAACTTGAGAACCAGGTTGGGTCAGATCGAGGGAGTGGAACGGCATCGTGCATGCCCCGCTAATTAAAGGCAAGGGAAGAAATGCATGGAGCAAACCTTGCTGATATGAGCAAGAGCACTATGGGATGGAGGGGCCATCTAGGGGCCCACCCTTTGCACAACCGGGTGCGTGGCGGCCATCTTGCCATTGCAGTTCCTTAACTCCCCCCCCATTTTTTCCTGTCCCCCCTTACATGGAACAAGAGGGGCAAATGTAGCTCTTCTCGCTGGACAGGCATCTCATGAGCTGCTGCAGCCTTTCTTAACTAACCAAGAGCCCTCCTGATGTTTTGGGACTACGGTTCCCATCTTCTGTCTGTGGAACTCCCTGCCACAGGATGTGGTGATGATGGCATCTGGCCTGGATGCCTTCAAAAGGGGATTGGAAAGATTCCTGGAGGAAAAGGTCATCACAGATGACAAACCATAAGGGAGATGTGTAATCTCCAGGCTTAAAACCGGGCTACTTCAAGGCCCAGATGCAGAGGAGTGGTATCAGGAGACAGATATCTAGTCTCATGCACTCCCAGACGCATCTGGTGGGGCCACTGTGAGATACAGGAAGCTGGACTAGATGGGCCTTTGGCCTGATCCAGCCTGGCTCTTCTTAGGTTCTTATGTTCCCCAGTCCCCATGGCTATGCTGGGGACAAGAAATTATAGGAGTTACAGTCTTAACACTTTTGAGAGTGCACCAGGCAGAGATGGGGAAGGCTGAGTTACAACACTGGGAGGTACATACTGGGAAGAACATGCTGGCATGGCAACAGGCAGCAACAAGTCATTAGCCAGGCAATTTCCTCAAGGACTACCAGGCAAAAGTGCCCCACGGGCTATCAACTGACTTCATCTGGGCCACTTCCAGAGAGGAGCAAGTTTCTCCAGAAATAGGCTTTCACAACCTTGCAGCCTCCTGGTGTTTTCGTCTTTGAGTTCCATGTCAACCAGAGACAAGCTCAACTATCTGAGTTCATCCAGGATGAGACCTACACGGCAATATGAACCTACCCTGCAATTAAGATCTCCTGAAAGAGCCATCCGTTAAGGAGGTGAAAGGGACCACTTGCAGGTACAGGGCCTTTTCAGCAACTGCCCCCAGACTATGGAATGCCCTCCCGAGTGAGACCCGCCTGGCGCCAACGTTGATGACATTTTGGTGCCAGGTAAAAATCTTACAGCAGGGATGGGAAGTATCTGGGATGGTTTGGTTTGGTTTGGTTTGGTTTGGTTTGGTTTGGTTTGAGGTTTTTTTTTTTGCACTAAAGCTCCCAGAATCGCACATGATGTAAGCCAGTGATGGTCAAACTTCGGCCCTCCAGATGTTTTGGACCGCAACTCCCACAGTCCTTTGTCATTGGCCAGACAGGCTCAGAATCCTGGGAGTTGTGGCCCAAAACGCCTGGAGAGCTGAAGTTTGGACACCACTGATGTAAACTGTAGTCCAAAACCCAAAAGGTTCCCATTCCGAGTGTGTCGCTCTGAAGGAATGATCAACAGACCCAAGGAGGGGAAAAGACGGAGACCAGGAGCAGAGCAGGGCGGGGGAGTGGAGTATGTTTGTTTCAGAAGTGCAGGGACACCAACCTGTCAGATAATCCAACCCCTCCAGCAGTTTCTTCTCTCTGGAAAAATCTAAAGCAAAGTTTTCAAAGGCATCGTTAAAATTGATATCGGGTATCAAAACTTGAGAGGACGCAGTTGCCATGGCGACCCTGAAAGACAGAAGAGAACATCCAATATACATTAGGAAGTGTTTGCAACTCCCAGGCGGCACTTTGATTTTTGATTAAAGAGTGGCAAACAGCCTTTGCAGTGATGTAACCTCTGTGGATGGAGGTGTGTGTGTGGGGGGGGGACTTGGGATTTACAAGCTTATGCAAGAGCAGCCGCGGTGAGCTTGACCTACGCAGACAACCTGTTCTCGCTTCTGTTGATGATTTCCACAACAAAACACATATCCCGTTTGCCCCTAATAACTGGGAGAATCAGAGATCGCTGGAAACCAGAGTTGGTTTCCATGAACCTGGGTTACTAGGATATTGGCATGAGAGGGTGTGTGTGTGTGTATGGAGTGGAGGAAGGTCACAAGAGAGACACACCGTGATGTAAACAAGCCAGGGGAAATAAGAGGATAAAGGCTTTGCCCAGAAAATGCCCGGTGTTTTAAATCTATCAGCAGCCTTCTACTTTTCAGATCTGGGATCTGTTTCAACATCCCCAAAGAAAGCAAAGGGCTCCCAGATCCGGAGTTTAAAAATGTTTTCCCCACCAGCCCTTCAGAATGCTTCTTTTGATGACTGCACAAGACTTAAAAAAAAGCCAGCTTTTCCTTGCAAAGAAATGACCTTGGATATTTCTCATTTTGCTCTGTTTTCTCTCCTATCTGGAGTTCCTGGCAATGCTACTCAACTCCTCCCTATGCAAGGTCTGCTGTAAGGGGTGCCTGAACTTCACACCTGAAATCTGAAAATTCTCTCTTTAAAGCAGGTACCTGGCCTCACAGAAAAAGGTAAAAAATCTTCCGCGGCTGCTCCTGCTACTTATCCTGAACCTTATCTAAGGCGGATTGTAAAGCTGATCCGGAGTTTAAAAATGTTTTCCCACCAATGCTGGGCTCTTCCGATGCGGATTGCTGTGAATGCTTCTGTTTGTTTTTTTTTTGTCCCCGCCGCCCCTTTAAGAGACAGGAATCACTATGGGGCGGCTCGGGGCAGCTTCAACCAGCAGACAGAGGTGAGCCTGCATTTTTCCTCCCTTTTTTTTCCCCTCCCCTCACGCAGACAGGAACAATGGAGTGCGGAGGGGTGGGAACACAGGAAGACCGACACCCCCTCCATGATCTCTGGTCCGAATTTAAGTTGCCACTAGATTTTAGAGGTCGTGTAAAAGTGCCCTTAGCCTGATCTGACCACACACTCTTCTGGAACCGCCTCTCTGCAACATCCTGGCAAAATCCCGAATCGGACTGTATCTTTTCTTCAGTGGGCTCTGCTCTCGAAAATATTTTTATTTATTATTTGTTTTTATATTTATATACTGCTAGAGTTTCCCAGACAGGAACTCAGGGCAGTGAACAAGGAATAGCATGCAACAAAATACAGAGAAACATAATAATCGGTTCCACAATATGACCTAAAGAACATAAACAAACCCAACCACAATCAGTGGAACCAAAATTTAAAAAGCTAAAAACACAAAACATCACTAAGGCAAGATGGTGAAAAACAGGCAGACAACAAACTCATAACAGCTACTTATAAAATAAATCAAACTCATTGATCACCGAATGCGGCCGTATAAAGCCAAGTTTTTAATAGCGTTTTAAATGCCGGGAGGGACTCCACAGTCCTAATTTCACTCGGAAGGTTGTTCCACAGTGTGGAATAATAAACACAGTATGGAATAATAAGCAATAAACACAACCTGAGCTCTGCTGCTTGGTTCTGACCCTGTTTCCAGGAGTACGATCCAGTAATTCCAACATACTGCGATAATAAAGGATGCTTAAAACACACCCCTTTCCCAAGATGCAGAAAACCTGCAAAGTAATCAACACCACCAATGCTAAAAAGCAGGGTTCCTATATCAGAAGGACAGCCTGAGCCCTACACATTCTGGCTTCCAGAAATGAGGTCTGGTTGCCATAGCTTATACTTGCGCCACAGGCTCTAATCAGTATTTGGTACGAGTATCCAACTGCATGCCTCTCTACTTGGCTGACTCCCTGGTCTGATGGGGGACGGCCCAATTTTGCATTCCCTTTGATCTCTCTTGGTGGCTTGACAGTTGCTCTGACTCCCAGCTGCTAATCTGGCCGAGATAGAGGCACTTTTGTGTCCTTAAGGAGAATTTTGATTAAATCAGTAAATAATTGAGAGCAACAAATCCAAAGACACCTCCTTCCCTGAGAGCGTTGGGCGAGTCTTGCTGGCGGTAGGGGGAGGAGAGGAACACAGCTGAGCCAAGAGACCTCATTGGGAGGCTTGCAGAGATTCAAGGTTGCTCATGGCAGCTAGAGAGAAACAGGAGGATCCTAGTTGGACAATGCCTGTTGGAGACAGGTATCTAGTTGTCTCATGGGTTCCCAGAGGCATCAGGTGGGGCCTCTGGAGGATACAGGAAGCTGGAATAGATGACCCCTTGATCTGATCCAGCAGGGCTCTTCCTATGTTCTTATACCACCTGCACATGCCTCACTTTGATTTTGAAAGTAAAGTAGGCCCAGATTAGGGTAGCATTTGGATGGAAGACCACAAGGAACGACAAGGACTGATACCTCACGTCCATCTCATAGCTGTTTGCGATCCCGCTGGGGACCGGTACGAAGAAATCTAACCGCACGTTCATTGCGGGACAAGGGGAGTTCACCCCAACCACGCCCCCTGAACTGCGATCTAAGCGGGATGAGAGATTCCCCTCCCTGGCCTCGGGAATCTCCTCATCTCACTTCTTGTTCTGAGAAGAGTGGCCGTGAGGTTAGGCTCATCACGCAATGTGCCATTCTCCATCTAGTGGCAGGAGTTCAAAGTGCCATTCACCAGCACATTCCCTATGGAGTCAGCAACACAGTGCAGAGAGATTAAAAGACAAATGCCTCAAACTTAGCTTCGTAATGCATTGAAGGCAAGGCTTCGGAGAATCGAAACATCGAAAAACGGAAGGTCGGGTCAAAAAAACAAACAAACGGAGAACAAAGGCGTGGAATTTCACATCTGATCATGGAACGAGGACATGCGGTAACAGTCATGCCGGTATCATCCATCACACCCGTGTGTACATGGGAACAGGGACAGAACTGGAAGAAGACCACGTGACCACAACTGACATCAACACGCAAGGAACTTCCTCCCAGGACAAGAATGGACGTGAAGTAACCGTCAAGGATAACCAGGGAAAGCTAGGAAACTGCAATAATAATAATAATCTTAGAACTGCATTGCTGGAAGGGGCCCCCTATGGAGTCAGGGAGGGAGAATAAACTCTTGACCCACGTCTAAACAACCGAGGATTCCAGCAATTCATAATTCTGCCTCAAACCTAGAAAACCACTCCATAGCCTCAACAATATGGGGTTAGGTGGATCAAGAGTCCACCTATGATACAGTCATGCCTTGTATATACCAGCGATTCTCAACCTTTTGTTGGCCATGGCTGTACACACAGTATGAAATAAATACGGGCCCAATCAGGATTGTACAGATCGCATGATGAACCTTATCAGGTGGTGTGTGGAGAATTGTTTCCAGTCCGTGGCCCCCTTCAAACGTGACAGGGTCCCCCAGGCGGGCATATGGCCCCTATTGAGAATGGCTGGTATATACCACTGCCCCATTTTGTGCTAATTTATTATAGCATGCATGCTTCAGTGTCTGTTTTATGGTGGGGACCTTATTTACCTAAAGATGGTGGACTGTGAGACCAGGCCTCTAGATCTCCAGGCAGGAGGCATCATGTTAGACTCCATTTAGTGCTCATTCAGCTAACACTCCATTTTTTGGCTGCTACCGCACTTCAAACAGCAACCACTTTTTGTTTTGAATCGCCTTCTGCCCTCCCCCGTCACGTAGTCGCTGAAGCGATTCAGCATTCCGCACTTGGTGTTTTCTCATGAACCGGTTTCCCTGTCCGCACATTGCTAAACTGCTTTTTGTTCCGATTTTGTCTGTCATTTCCCCATCATCTGCTTCTATTTCGCATATTTTTTTAAGGGTAACATCATGCCGTCGTTCTTCCATCTTAAGTAATGTAGCTAATTTTCCACTTTTCCAACGGCAGGATAAGGCATACAGAGGGGGAAACCCGGAAAAAAACGGTGCATGGTGTCCGCAGTTTCAGCCAAATCGCTTCAAAAAGCGGTCTAGACATCGGTTTTAAAAAACACCACCCCTGGTGGCCGTCACAAAAAAACTGACACAGCAGCCAAAAAGGGGCGGGGCCAAGAGGGCTCTGCGGAAAAAGCAATTGGAAATGTGGTAGGTGATTTTTAAGGCGATTTGACTTTAAGCAAAAGCGATTCAAAACCTAAGTGCGGTAGGGTTCGCAACCCATCCTGCTAAGCTCAATAGTACTGTATCAGACAGCTTCCTACGTTCAGAGAAGGAGAGGACGAGCAATACAAACACAAACGAGCAATGTATACCAAAGGTCTAACATGACACACACTTCCTCGGTTGGTACCAAAAGATTCCCTCCTCCCAGCTTGGGGTGAGGTCCAATCAGGAAAGAGAAACAACCCTTCTCCGTGTTTTGGTCACGGCCCACCCTTTCCGGCCCACCCTTAAGACGGAGCAACGGGCTCTGACCAGGTCGTACCTCTCCGCCACATTCTTTGCTGTCTGCAGGAACCGTGCATGGTCGTTCTCCTTCAGGATGTGCTCGGCTTGGTTGATGAGGACGGTCGAACGCTCCAGGCACTGCCGGCAGTTGGCCACCTGCTGAGCAAGCTTCCTCAGTTTCATCACCTGACGAAGGGAGAAGGGACACAAAACATCGCGCTTAGTAACCATCGTGGTGTGCCATCCGGTCAATGCTGAGCTATGGTAAGAACATAAGAAGAGCCCTGCTGGATCAGGCCAAAGGCCCATCTAGTCCAGCTTCCTGTATCTCACAGTGGTCACACCAGATGCGTCTGGGAGCGCACAAGACTAGATATCTGTCTCCTGATAGCACTCCCCTGCATCTGTCCCTTGAAAGACCCTGGTTTTATTTATTTATTTATTTATTTATTTGTCTGTCCATTTTTATATCGCCCGTCTTCCCAAAGGAACTCCGGGCGGTGAACAAAGAGGGCCAGACAAACCCAAAAGGAACAACAACAATCAAGACAGAATAAAAAAACCAGTATATAAAAGAAAAAAATGTATAAAATATCGAGTAAAACAACTGAACAAAGAAATCAATAAGTCAACGGCAAGATGGCAAAAAAAAGGGGGGGGGACACATTACACATCTCCATCACGGTTGGTAACCTGGTGGTGAGGCTGTTTCAGAGGTTTCTAGGTAGAGAGGACTCAGAGGTGGTTTCCCGTGCCCTTGTTTTGGGGGCATCCTTTGTGCAGATTGCCCAAGGTTCTACAGGCTGGCTCTTCTAGGTGGCAAAGCGGGGAAATCCAACTCCCAACTTCTGGCTTCCACAACCAGATACGTTATCTATTGAGCTCTCCAACCAGCCAGAAGATGCTGAACTGAAACTTAATTCGCTGGGAGGTGGTTTGCTGGGAATGAATTCCTTACTGCTAATTCACCCGCATTTTTGACACTGACAAGTTAAAATGTCCTCATTCTAATTCTTAATCACCAGGGAACATTGACTCTAAGTAACTATTATCCTTTCTTGTTACTTGAAACTGTCACTATACGCAGCCGTTTTTTTTAGTGGGGGGTTGGCCATTTTGGGGCATTTGAAATGATTCTGATTTAACAAATTCATTAACAGATCCGTCCGTTTTCTAAACGGCTCCGGATGGTTTAACATTAACGAAGCTGTTTTCTTTACCGCTTAGTACCCATGCGACCAAGCTCTGCTTATTAAGTGCCCAGGCATGCATTATTCAGAGAAAACAGCTGGTGCCATGAAAGAGCAAGCCAACACATCTAAGAGACATCTTTTTTTTTTACAAAAAAAAAAAAAAAAGCACAAGAGGAGAAGGGGAAATGAAACCTCCCTTATGGCATGGGGTGGTCACGGAATGAACAAGTGCATAAAGAGACCGAAGGGAGCTGAGGAAGAGTTAGTCTATCCCCCAAAGAACTTGGCCGTTCCTGGGAGATAATCTCCAAAATGCTGCCTGGGGAGGAGCGTGAACACACACACACACACACACACACACACACACACACACACACACACACACACACACACACACACACACACACACACACACACACACACACACACACACACACACCATAAACCAGGCCTGACCAAAGTCCGGCCCGGGGGGGCGCGCGGCAAATCTGGCCCGCCAGGCCATTCTGAGTGGCCCGCGGATGGCTGACCCACCCTTCCCTCCCCCTCCTTCACCCCATGTCTTTTTAAAAGAAAGTGGGTGGGGCTTGCAGTGGGTTGGCAGGGTTGGGGAGCAACCGCCCCCTGACACATTCTCAGCCACCAAATCTGGCCCTCCTTACAAAACGTTTGGGCACCCCTGCCATAAACCATCTGCAGACTTGCCTCTGAACTCGCCTTAAGAATCAATGCCGGATATGAACAGCAGCCATGTAACTTTGGGACTCTAAGACATAATTTTCAGAGGTACCTGGAAGATCTTGGTGCACACAGCCTGAAGAAGATGGATCATCAATGAAAGCCAGCTGCGTGCGTGAATCTTTTTAGGGGTCCGATAAAGGTATTGCCTGCTCTTGCATGGTACCTCGTCCCCCACCCCCATGCAAACAAACAAAAACAAACAAACAAACCCTCCTTAGCAAAAAAGGGACAAACACAAGGTTTTTTTCTCCATGGACAGCTGGACTCTGAAAACCCCACAGGAAAGAGGAGCTTGGAGCAGTTAAATGGGTCACCAGCATGGACATCCTTGGAATTTGGAGAGACCTTCTTAGCACGTCCCCACTTGGACAATATCTGGTGTTACAGTTGGTTTCAGCAGTGATGAAGGACTGATGTCCCATAGGGAATGTTATAGAAAATACTATTTTCGGGGTGCGGGTTGTGATGGTTTGGACCGTTTTGGTTGCTCTGTTACAATGCTATGTTATTACGACCCAGAGTTACAGTACAGCCTGGATGATACCTAAACTCTGATGAGAGCAAAATGAGAAGAATGTTTTCATTTAAATAATTTTATTGGGTTTTTGGGGAGAAGAAGAGGGGAATGAGGGGAAGGAAGGGGGAATACATTATATAAATTCCATTGAGTATATCAAGCCTAAAATAACAATTTAACATATTTACAAATCACCAAATAGTTCACTGCAGTTCACTAATATTTAGAGGCCCCCACATGTTATCTGCCCTACTGGACAGTTGCATAAAAGGACTGTAAGGCTATGTGAGAGAGGTTCTCATCTCTCTTCCGGAGCATAGAGAAAAAGGCCCTCCAAATCTACATCCTGCTGCATCTGCACAACTGGTTGTGCTGGGGATTGTCACGGGTGAACCTCAGAGGGGCCACTGGATCCCTTAGCTTGGCATAAGGCAGAGGCAGGCAAGTTTCACCAGCTGAAGGACCGGTTTCATGCCTATAGAGATTTGTGGCGCAGTGGTTAAATGTCTGTCCTGCAGCTAAAACTGTGCTCATGACCTGGGTTCAATCCCAGGTAGCCGGCTCAAGGTTCACTCAGTCTTCCATCCTTCCAAGGTCGGTAAAATGAGTACCCAGCAATGTGTAGCCTGCATTACTGTAATGAAACTGTCAATTGCCCAGAGACTACTTGAAGTGGTATGGGGCAGTATATAAGCAGAACACTTTATTTTTGCTTTAAAAGCCCACTGTGGGCCACACCAATCCCAAAAATGGAAATAAAATCTGGGGCAACAATTGTGATGTGTGCTTTTGGTTTTATGGGGGTTACGGCTGAGCATAATAGAATAGAATAGAGTTTTATTGTTATTATGCATATGCATGATACTGTATGCACAACGAAATTAAGAGTGCTGTTCTGCTACACACTCAAAACAAGACGCCATACAAAACACATAAAACACAATGAAAGATATTAAAAACTCTTAAAACCACTTACAAAATTTAAAACACTATTTGAGAGTTGCAGAGGACTGCTGCTTCTGGAAATGTTTTAGTGGACATACTTTTGTTTTGGGACGGCACTCAAATTATCTCCAAAATAGGCATGCAGAGGCTGGTTTGCCTACCCTTATACTGTACAAGGAGAACAAGGTGGATGGCAGGAACAGACAAGGTTGATAGTTGGAATGGAACACTATGACAGAATGGTAATCCACCTAATCCCCCCTTCAAATTAGAGGCTCAGAAATGTCACTGAATTCTGCAACCAGGATGTGTGGTATTCCGCATCTCATGTTACACTACAGCTCCCATCATCACCAACCAGCACAGCCAGTGGTGAAGGATGGTGAGATCTCCAGTCCAGCAAGATTTGTAAGGCTGAAAATTCCCAGCGTGTTCATTCAGGGCATAATTACTCTACCATTAGGAATCAATAAGAAAGGCTCATGTTAGAAATCTGCAAGCAGATTTTATGTTCTTTCATAAAATGGCTTCTCCTGCCAGTGTCATGCCACCTAGGTCCAAAGCAGACATTAGACTCTTCATGCCATTGAGCACCTGCATAAATCATTTGCTTTGGCTGTGGCTTTCAAGCACAAAGTGCTGCATGTCCTCAGGTGAACCACAATCTCTCAATGCTAGTATCCTAGCCTACCTGCAACATGGAGGGAATCGTAAACTGATGGAGTAGGCGAGGTTCCTTGATGCTCATCTAAGGGGTGCTCACCACACTGGGCTCAGCTGCTTAAAAGAGTCCCAGCAAAGAAAACCCACCCACAATGCCAATCAGCTCTTTGTCTTTCATCTTAAAAATGTGGGGATCATAACTGGGCACGGCAATCCAAATGCAGTTGGACCAATACAGAGAAGAAGAGCAGAAGTGGGACCTTGGTGAGAGTCATTGTCTTGCAGAGTTGTTGTCGGAATCACCGAGAACATCACTATGAAGTATTTGTACCTCGTCCTTTAATTTAACCTATTTATGAAATGTGCTCAAGGCGACACATTATCTTGTTCTGTTATGCCAGCATAGCCCCGATGTAAGGCTACTTCTTATCTAGAGTTTCACAGCAGCTATGGAGCCTGAGAGCCAAAGGCAAGGATTTTCAAAGGGACAACTGCATTTGAATACTCCAGCCAAGTAACAAAGAATCTTGGGGTAGCTAGAAGACTTCTTAATACATCCATTTTAGCATCAGCTTTCTTGGATACTTATCAGCTTATTCAGATTCACAGAGCTTCAAAGGCCTATGCAAACGGGAGTACAGAGGGTAGATAGAAGGAATTACGGCCATACCGGCAGCAAAACCTGGTGTTTCTCCCTTTAACACTGGCTATAGATAATCAACACACAATGTTTTGTTTTTGCCACTGGCACAAACTGGCACAAAGGTTACACTCGGATGCGGGGAGCTGATCGGCAGTGGAATATGCTGCCACGGAGGGTGGTGGAGTCTCCTTCTTTGGAGTTTTTTTAAGCAGAAGCTGGATGGCCATCTGTCGGAAATATTGTGATGGGGGTTCCTGCATGGCAGGGGGTTGGACTGGATGGCCCTTGAGGTCTCTTCCAACTCTATGATTCTATGATTCTCTCTGTGGGGCTTCTTCGTTTGCCAACCCATTCACTGAATGCTGATCAGAGTTGCCACTGGGAGCCAAAATCAACTCGCCAATCAGCTTTTTCAGATTTTAGGGAGCTGAGCAGGTACCTAGTGTGGCGCAGTGGGTAGAGTAACAGACAAGAACTTGGGGGACCTGGGTTCAATTCCCTGTCTCTGCCACGTAAACTAGTTGGGAGAGTGGAATTGGAAAAGCCTCTCCTTAAATACCTTCACTCACCTTGAAAAGTCTTATTAGGGATCCTTTAAAATTCTGAATTGATGGCACACAAGGAGAAGCAGGGTTGGCCAGTATTTGGATGGGTGACATTGGGGGAACACCTAAAGCTGTACAACTGAGGGGCAGCAGAGAGACTCTCCATGCAGATGGTCACAATCCCTAACACCTCTAAGAAAAGCGATAGACTAGAGAAAATCTTATTGGAACCCCAATGAGCAGCTGGTGCCAGTTTGTGTCCCACAATGCTGGGCCCGAAAGACTAGTGGTCTCACTAAGTTATAGGACAATTCCCTATGGTTCTGATAGGATTTGTTAAAAATGCAATCAGCAGAACAACCCTGTCTAACGGAATGGACCCCTTGTCCCTCGCCTTCCTGCAGGGCACAGAGAATTCTACTCAACTGCCATCTCCTTTTTTTTTTTTTTTTTTTTTTTTAGGGAGAGGGGATACATCCATGCAATGGGAAGAATTCTATGGAACATGCACGACAGCAGCTCTCTACACACTTCCTTGTCAGCTTCTAAATTAAGAGCCAGAACAGCTGCCTTGGGGCAGCCTGTCAGCTTGAAGGCAGCTTTTGACAAGTGATGGAGAGACGGCAGCACCAGGGATGGGCCGAGGTACAACAGCAGCTCTCTTCTCCAGTGCCTGTTAAATCCATAAAAGAGGGAGTAGCAAATGACCACCTCAACATCATCACTGATTTTCTCTGCCCCCTGCACTATATTCTTCTTGGCATCCCTGATTCTGGGTTAGCTGAGAGATGGTCGGCACCCCAGCTCTTAATCCACCCTAATCAAATCTATCACTTCCTTCCAACTAGCATTTCACCAATTCCTTGCCTTAAAGCTCTCAGAGAGAGAGAAAAACAAGAGCCCTGTTGATGCTGCACAGCTAGATGTCAGTAGGGAAGTTAGAAACATAGCACGTTCCCGAAAAAGAAAAACGTTAGGAAGCAGAGAACTGAAATGTCAGAAACGAAATAATGTAAGGGAAAGAAAAGCCTTGTCATGTATTGTCATAACACACTTAGAACTATGTAAATGCGGGTTATAAACGATGAAGAAGTGGAGTTGCCAATTAACAACAACTACATGCTATGCAGAACTACGAAATGACAAAGCCTTCAATCGGATATGAAGGCAGAAGGGGATCCTGCAAGCCTAGAGCAGCAACTTTTCCAAGTTCCACAGCAATCAGCGATAAACCGAAGAAGCCAACACAAGAGAATTCCAAATTATAGCTCTCTGCTTCAAGCTCACCCATTGCTAGACGCTGTCTCTTTCAGAGCAAGCAGGCTTCAGCCATGATGATGGGAGTCACACTCTGGGACGCATGCAAAGACAGCTTGATATTCGCCTACAGTCACTTTGGCTGGGGATGGGAGTACACAATGCTGCCTTGTAATGCACTGTTGAGGTTCTTTTTCTCCGCACTATTCATTCAATCTGTTATACAAGATGGTGGTAAAATGTTGTACAAAATGGTGGATATCCTATTCAGCCTCAGAGCTCAAGCTGTGAAGGACGGTAACTGGCAGATGAGGAAGGACAAGACACCACCCTCTAACCTTGTTCATAGCATCTGTTTGTATTACACCTGAACAGGGTTGAGTTCTTCATTCTTTCTTGAGAGAACATGCAGAATGCTTTAAAACGATGCTTTAACATCCAGCCTTTATATATGCACACACAGTATATTCTGTGCAACAAAGAGATATTTTATCTCAAATAAAACATGCACAGAAAACGCTGTGCCTTCTTCTTTGCCCTTAATACTGTTCTGAATGTGATCTTCATGTGTGTGTGTGTTTTTAACTTTTAAAACTTTCCAGTTGAAATAAAACAAGTTGAGGAGCCGTACAGCCATCACAAAAGCCAAATACAAAAGTAGAACAGGCGATACTGTGGTATTTGTTTGATCCTGTTTAGTATTTGTATACTTGAGCCCTTTTACACGACCCCTAAAATCCGCTGCAAAACACTTGCAGATCCGGAGCATAAAATTGTTTTCCCACCAGCAGTGGAAATAAAAAAAATAAAGTATGCCAACGCCCACTTAAGTGCGCCCCAGAATACTTTATAAGTACCTGGTCTCTGGAGGTAAAAAAATTTCTGATGTGGATTATAAAGCTGTAGATACCGGGCTCTCCTCGCCTTCTGTTTTTTTTTTTTTTTGCTGCCCCCGCCACCCCTTTAACAAACAGGAATCCCTGTGGGGCTGACGGAGGTGAGCCTGCATTTTCTCCCTTTTTTTCTCCCTCCCCTCACCACAGCCAGAAGCAACAGAGTGCGGAAGGGTGGGAACACAGGAAGAGGAACAAAACCCACATGATATCTGGCTGGGGGAATCCGAATTTAAGCTACCAGCAGATCTTAGGGGCCGTGTAAAAGGGCTACACTTTCAGCATTAAATATGGTCTTTCAGTTTTAAATATGCAAACCACCTTGGATCTTTTTTAAGGAGAGAGGTGGGGTAAAAATATTTTAATTAAATAATAAATTGCCTACCACCACAAACATGGACTTCAGGATTTGCCTTCACATTTTATGGCTTTCATGTGGGATCGTTTGCATGCAACAACCCTTCCTTTTACACCTCAGCATGTGTTCAGGTGAAAAGCTCCAGAGAGGGGAGGGAAGAAGGCACCTCTGGAGCAGAAGGAGGATGCTGGCATCCTGTAACCAAGGTCTTACAGGAGGAGGAAGCAGGGGGAGATAAATGACAGCAAGTCAAAGGCAGCCGTGAAAAGCAGTCTGCACCCTTCTCCCTTACGACCCAGCAGTCCCTCTCACTCGAGTGACGCCTGTCAATCTTCCCCTGCCCATCCTCACTCATCAGGACAGGGAAATGTGAAAGCCAACGCCACGGAAGCCAGCCAGCCAGCAAGACAGACAGTACTGTAGTTCCAGCGAGCAGCAGGAACACCAAACTTCCAAGGAGTGTTGGCACAAGGAAATGACTCTCCTGCTGGGAATTAATGGGCAGAGGGAGGGTTCGTTCAAGGAGAACGTGATCAGAGGAAGGGGAAAGTGGGAGCTGCAAACACCCAGCACAGCAGGAGGCGAGGGGTGTGACACCCAGCAGCTGCTGTTCTCCAAAGAAGGCTCTGCAAGGACTACAATGCAGGGAGGGTGGCGAGCGCCTCGGCTGGGACATTCCTGAAGCCTGCGTAGAAGTCTGCCAATTACAGTAACTGATAACTAAATGACGTTTAGCCAATAAAGGGATCTGTGGCATGCCTGCTCCATCAGCTGCCCCTGCGACCTCAAGGCCAAGGAACAGTTCACTCCTTCACTCGCACTCTTTCATTTCCTCACTGCAACACCATGGGTGTTTTTACACGACCCCTAAGATCCGCTGGCCACTTAAATTTGGACAGAGATCCTGGGGTTTGTCGCTTTTCCTGTGTTCCCACCCCCTCTGCACTTCCTTGCTCCTGTCTGCGTGAGGGGAGGGAGAAAAAAAGGGAGAAAAAACGCAGGCTCACCTCCGTCTGCCCGTGGAAGCCGCCCCGAGCCCAGTCGTCGTCATGATTCCTATCTCTTAAAGGGGTGGCGGGGACAAAAAACCAAACACAAGGCGAGGAGAGCCCGGCACTCACTACTTTACATCCACATCAGAAATTGTTCAGCTCCAGAGACCAGGTACTTGAAAAGTGCGCTGGGACGCGCTTAGGTGGGCGTGGTTGCACTTAATTTTCCGTAAACTCCGGAGCTGGTGGGGAAACAATTTTAAGCTCCGGATCTGGGAGCCATTTGCCGCGGAGTTTAGGGGTCGTGTGAAAAGGCTCCGTTGCAGGTCTAAGCTTAAGCACAAATGCTGCTTAGGTGTCTGTGGGTGTGTTCCCAGCCGGGGGGGGATACTGCAACCCTGCATTCAGCAAGAGGAGAAAGGGAAAAATGAATTATGCAACCTGAATAAATTGTTAGGCACCTTGTCCTTTGTTTTGGGTCATTATCTGATATTCTGTTATTTATTCTGGTTTTAGCAATTATCGCGTACAAAACCCTACAAGCCACCGACAAGCCACCGACTTCCAAGCAGCCAAGGAAAATGTTACTGAAACAGCTTTCCAGTTTTATTGGACAATCTCCTTTGCAATTTTCAGGCACAGTTTGACGTTCATTAAAACTGGAAACTTGATTATTTTTTTAAAAAAAGAAAGTTGAAAGGCTCAGGAGACTAAATTCTCTACTTATGAAACAATTAAAATTTAATATCAGGCACTGGGACTTGCATTCACCTCTGCCTGCATGAACCAATTTGGCTGTATCACACAAGCCACTGAAGGAGACTCGCATACTGTATATACTCATACCCCCCAGCTCTAGTCTTCACCAATCAAAGGTCCAAGTTAGAATTTGCCCCAATTTTTCATTTGGGACATATGCCATTTGATTTTTGTAAAACTCACAAGTAAGTTCTTCCACATTCATGAGGGCTGTGCCACAATGTCCAACTGTGCAGTCTTGTGCATCTCTCTGTGTGTTGTGTCATTACAGTCGTGACTGACTCCCTTCGCGACCCCATGTCCATGGAGTTTTCTTGGCAGGAATACTGGAGTGGTTTGCCTGCTCCTACTCCAGGTGCCTACAGCACCCGGTATTCCCTGGTGGTCTCCCATCCAAGTACTAACCAGGGCCGACCCTGCTTAGCTTCCGAAATCAGGCGAGATCGGATGTGCTTAGGGCATCTTACCAAGTCCGACTCGATTCAGTGGGTCTCTGTTCCTCGGAAAACATGTTTAAGATTACAAACTAGGCCTGATGGGCTTTCCCACTGTGCTTTGCAATTACAGCTGTCTATCATTTTATTTATTTATTTATTTATTTTTTACAGCTTATATGCCGCCCACTACCCAAAGGTCATGAGGGTGGTGGCTTTGGGTGGCATTGAACTCCATTCTTCACTCCAATATCACCTTAATGGCATTTGTGATTTTTGATAGTGCTACCTGAAGCCACACTTGGTAACTCATTTAATATCTTGATAACTCTGCAAAACCCATCACTGGCTCTTTACAGAAGGGGACATCTAGTCCAGTCTAAGAAAAGTGGAAACACACAATCCAGGCCAAGATACACAGAATTCTGAGCCTTCCATAATGCTACACGGAGTTTGAAAAAGCTACTTTTCAGGATTACGCTCTCAGATTTCCCCAGCTTTGTGGCCACTATGGGAGTTGGGGTCCCCCCAAAATGTGAACGTTTCCCAGCTCAGTGGCCACAGTGGTAATCTGCCCAGTTACAGTATATGTAAAGTGTTCTGCTTATATACCGCCCCATACCACTTCAAGTAGTCTCTGGGCGGTTTACTGTTTCATTACAGTATGCCCCCCCCCCAGCAAGCTGGGTACTCATTTTACTGACCTCGGAAGGATGGAAGGCTGAGTCAACCTTGAGCCTGCTACCTGGGATTGAACCCCAAGTAGTGAGCACAGTTTTACCTGCAGTACAGACATTGAACCGCTGCACCACGAGGCTCCTATCATATCTCACTCTCTCTCTCTGAACTATGGGTCACCTTGTCACAAGAGCCGAACGCAGGTACCAATACAGTGATTATTCTGGCTTCCCTTCCCTGTCTCTAGCCTCCCAAGTCAGTTTGGATGATGATGTCTTACAAGAGAAGACATTCAGTCTCAGAGTGTACCTTGTCTCCAACAGTGCGGCAACCATGAAAAAGCTTCACATGCTGAAATAATTACATGAACCCAACAGTTTTCACTTGTGACATGGAAACAGGCAAAGTCTCACCCCAATGGTGGAAAGGCTACGGAGTGAGAAAGTGACTTTTTTTTTTTTGACCACGACTCCCACAACTGGGATCCTACCTTTGTCTCTTTGATCTTGACAGCAATCACTTGCTTGCGCTGACGGATGATCTCCATCAGCTCATCACATTCTTCCATCAGTTTGGCCTCATGCATGGCGGTATTGACCTAGCCAAAACAAAAGCAAAACCAAGGGGATCTTATAAGTATGGAGCTTCAAGGTGGGGAAGTAAAATGGCAGTCTGAGTCAAGTGACATGTGATGTCCTTTGCAGAAGAGATCCTCTTTAAATGGCCAGCTGGGGCTTCCTGAAACATAGAGTGTGAAAGAGAGAGGTGCACTAAGGGATTATCTGGAAGTGGAGTCATGGCAACTGGACTTCTTTTCTTGAGCGATTGAAATGTTTCACTGCTTATCCAAACAGCTTCATCTGTCGGTTCTTCGTATAAGCCTGTTTTAGACTAGGGGTGCCAAGAGGTCAAAATGAACTATAAAATGGAGGACACACAACTAGCTTCCCTCAGACTGATGAAGCTGTTTGGATGAGCAGCAAAACATTTCATTCTCTCAAGAAAAGAAGTCCAGTTGCCATGACTCAACTTCCAGATAAACTCACCTGGATGACTGAGAATCTTCACAGACATAGGGCGGTTACTTCACGTCCTACTTCGTTCTGCGATTACGTTCGTTCCGTGACAGCGTTGTTCGCAGTCACATGGTTTTGTCCCTGTTCAATCCTTGTTTTCGTTTACCCATGGGCGTGATTACTTGTCTCGTGACAACTGTTACTTCATGTCCTTGTTTCATGACAACTACTGGATTTCCCTGGCTTCGTTTAGCTTTTTTTCTTTTTTATTGTCAGGCTTCTATTTTTCGATATTTCGAATCCCCGCTGGAGGTGCGTGGGCTGCCTCGGGAAGCCCGGCAGGAGGAGCCAGGCGAGCCCTCACCACTTGCCGTGGGTGAATGGTGGTGGCGGCGTAGGCAGTGGATGAGACACCCTCGCTCTGAACTCAGCAGTCTGTGGGCTGGCAGGCGAGCAGGCAAGGATTGCTCAGCCCTGCCTCCGGGACCTGAGGAGGACGGACCTACGCCTGACAGTGGCTCTCCGCATGTCCCTTCAAGAGCTGCCTTCTCCTGCAGGGACAGGTGGGCAGCCGAGCCTGGCCTGGTACAGGAGTTCCAGTCAGCTTTCTCGGTTGTCGGAGTACTCCTAGAGCGAAAGGGGGAAACAGCCATTGCCGTTACTTCACATCTCTTGTCTCGGAACAGGAACCGGGAACAAAGCATGACAACAGAATTCCCCAGCCCAGGGGCAGGTACGTCTCGTCACGCTCTGTTCCCGGTTCAGGGGGCGTGGTCGGGACGAGATTCTGCTGTCACTCTATGGATGTGAAGTAACCTTTTTTCGTACCGGTCCCAAGTGGGACAGCAAAGAGGGACGAGAGGGACGTGAAGTAACAGCCATAGTGCACTGAGGGACTCAATATACAGGTATCCAAGATTCTGGGCCTCATGATGGGTTTTGAGTCCACCACCCACTTGGCGAGGACATGAGGGCCTTCTCAATGGCTCCTCCCAGGCCTTGGGATGCCCTGTCCTAAGAAGGCCAGGACATTCCTCATTAGGATGGCTGTCACGTGCACGTGTAATTCCACTGCCACCCTCTAACTATTCTAACCTTAGAACCAAGTGTAGTATTTTGAATCCTGGGGTCCCACAGCTTTGTCTTTCAAAACAAACAAAAATGGTTTATCGTAAAACAAAGGACAAAAGAAACATCCATGCTTTCGGCATTAACTCTGTTACTATATGAAAAGAACGATTGATTTAACCAGAAGGGAAGGGTACACGGGAGGTTTCCTAACTATAACTATTCTAACAGCCATCTTGGTAGGCTAGGAACATGCTTCTCTTCTCTAAAAATACAAGGCACACACACTAACAAGACTTCTACCAGAACATTCCAAGTGGTGTGATCTCAACAATCAACAGGCTTCGCTCTTCAGATTAAATCCAGCCCATAATACTCTACATTCACATCAACCCTGTAATGGCTGAAATGTAAATATTGCCAAATATTCCAACACAACATCTTAACATGTAGTCACAGTTGTGTAAAAGGCTCAGCTTTGATCTCACCACAGCAGGCTCTCCAAAACTTAATAAACCTTAATAGCTGATCTTCTGTATCAAAGCAAGTTCCAGTGCAATATCAGCCAAGGGTATCTGGGCAGAGGACGAGGGGGAGATGAGCTGAAAAGCATACAGAGGAGTTGAGAAATGCTGTCCTCAGCTCAAATAAAGTTGGCACAAGGGGCCAAAGCCATGATGAAAGAAGTTTCCGCTTTGATCGAAAAGGGCTCATCTCACAGATAAGCCTTAATTGCCAATCATAACATCAGAAAAGCAGAAGTAACACTGACCACCAATTAAGGCCCAGATGAAAGATCAAATTTCGAAATGGGAGACAGGGCAAGGGGAGTCCGCTCAGAAATGAAGCCGCCTACCTGCTCTTGTTCTAACTAGCAGCATCTGGAAGTTACACCCAATTCACAGACCATCCTTAGATATAGGGAAGAAAGAGCTATTCAATTTTAATCTCTTGGTCTAAAACTTATGCATTAGATAGAGAAATAATTATTTATTTTATTTATTTCTCTTAGAGTGTTTTTTTACCTCGCCTTTCTCCTTGGAAAAGAACCCAAGGTGGCTTACAGTACTGAGGGATAATATACAGTTCAGTACAATTAAGACATATTCAAATATTGAGAACAGGAAGTTGAGGAACATCTTATAGCATTAAAAGACAACATTATATTAAAGCTACAAGAGAACGCGAGCAGTTAAAAGGAGAGTAAAATTCCATGTAAAGTTATGAGTGATAGAAACTAACATTGAAAACATAGGGTCAGTTGTAAACATACAAGGTTATAAGTGGTTATAAACACAAAGTCTATGTGATCCTATAGTTTCATATGAAAGACACATCCGTCGTTCAGGGAAATCTTGCCTGAAGAGAAAGAATCCATATTAAATAATTCATATTAAATATTAAATAATGCATATTAAATGCATTTTAAATGAATGTGCTTCTGAAACGAGGAAGAAAGTTGTGCATATATCTTTTTCCTTCTTATCATTTGGAATAATCCACCAATAGCAGGCCTTTTTTCCTTTCTTCCCCTTTTTTTCAAATTAAATGTAAACAAAAGATCTCGCCTGATCTCGGAAGCTAAGCAGGGTCGGCCCTGGTTAGTTCTTGGATGGGAGACCACCAGGGAATACCAGGGGCTGTAGGCGCCTGGAGTAGGAACTGGCAAACCACTCCAGTATTCCTGCCAAGAAAACTCCTTGGACATGGGGTCACAAAGAGTCAGTCATGACTGTAACGATGCATCCCCCCCAAGCTTAACTCAAACTATGTACAGTAACTGAAAAATGTATATAAACATGGTTGAGTTAGGAAAAAAGCAAGGGAAAGCATGTTCCTTACAAAATGCATCATGGCAGGAAAAGTGCAGACAAGCTGTGCATAAACGTGAGAATAAAGTCTAAAGGTACAAAATCAAAACAGAAATAAAATATATAGGATCAGCAGGACTTGGAAGTAACTTATCACTGTTACTTTTATTCGGTTGCTTCTGAAGTGCCATGTAGCCTAACCCATAGTTGCAAAGTTACTCTGTGGTTAAACCAATAACCTCTGAATTACTTAGGTTCAGTGGCACTTCATTTCAGGGCCTTCCCAGACAAGCTCTCTCCGGAAAGAATAAGCTAGACTCCCAGCACTGAAAATGAGGGACGAACAGTCACATCCTGCAGTTCGTGGGCCCACAGAGGTCCAATAAAATGAATTCCTTGGAGAAGTTAATGCGGTTCCCTTTTCTGGCTCATGAAAATGCTGAAGAATCAAGGCATGAAGCTAGCCAGAAGCACCCAGACAACGTGCTTGGGTCCAGAGTAGGGATGGGTAGGAAAAGAAAAATGAAAATGTGGTTTCGTCATTTCGTTACCTAACAAAACAAAACAAAACAAAACAAAACAACGAAGGAGCATTTTGTTTTAGATGAAACAAAATGGTCATTTTGCATTGAAATGAACTGTTTTGTTCCATCGTTTTCAGAGGGCTCCTGCCGAGCTATCAAGGGCTGGGCCCCTTTAGACCTGGGCCAGTTGGCACCAGGGCATCCCTGTGGTGCTGATTGGGCCAGTTTTAAAGGGGTCCAGCCGATAACAGCTCAGCAGGAGCCCTTTAAAAATGGCTCCCAGGCACCAAACTGGTGCCTCTAAGACGCAGGGGAGCTGTTTCATTTGGTTTCATTTGGTTTCGTATGATTCATTATTTTTTTTGTAAAAAAATGAAATGAAACAAAAGGGGGTGAGCACGAAACGAAATGAAACGGAACTTTATTTTTCCATTTCGTGCCCATCTCTAGTCCAGATAAAGAAGAACCAGGATACACCTCCCTAGGAGGAGGTCATCTCCTTGAAAAGAACACTTTTCCTTCCATCAAGACCGGCAGATCAACTCCCGTGACTGGGTTCTTTCCTAGCTGAGCACCTGCTTCAGGACAAGCTCTGGGGTGGAGGAGGGTTTTTTTTTCCTAGCAGCTCAGCTATATAAAATGTAGGCTTGGACGGGGAGGTTTGCTGGAGGCACTATCTCTCACCTCAAGGGCCTCCACTGGGGTGGGGAAGCATGACATGTACCCCGGGTGCTGTGCTGGGTGGTGGTCAGAGTTTGGAATCCACGTTTGCCCTGGGTGACAACCAACTCTGCTTATGACTCCTTGTCACCATGTAGGATGTTCTGGACCTGTCTGATCCCACTCCTTGGATTCTCCTTGTCTGCTTCAGTGACTATTCAACCCGCTTCACACTATCTAGCCTGGATCTCCATACCTGTCTCACCTGAATTAATCTCAGTTGTTTGTAGACCAGCTTCAGCCTAGAGGAGAGGTGGGACTTTGCACATGCAATGCATTACTATTTAATTGAAATATTTTAATATCCTCCCTTTCGGTGTTCGACATTTCCTGGATGGCTTATGATTTATCGTGCATATAATTCAACAAGCAACCAGAATCCAACAGCATAATGGATATACACAGTAAATATCCTCTGCACCTCAAAGGATTTTATGCATTGCACATTTACCATTTCAATAAAATTCTATTTTCTATCGTCTTTGAAGACTTGCTCCAATTCTTTTTGTGTGTATATGTGTGTGTTTTGCTTCTTCATGCACGTTTGTTTTTCCTGCTTCACAAAGCACCTTCCAATTTATCCTTGAAAGGCAACATGAATACAAAATCAAAAGATGGAGAAAAACCCTTTCCCAAGAAAAAGGTCTTACAATGTGTTAAAAAGCTCAGGTGCCTTCATCCCAGAAAGGAATGCATGCAGTACAATTTTGGTGATGTAGGCAGTCTGGGATGATGGTTGGGAACAGGGAAACTCTCCTTAGATTTTCCCCCTCTCCCTAATTGTCCTGTGATTTTTAATTTTTTTAAAAAGTATATATGATAAGCACTAGATTATCATCTCACCTTATTATTGGGTCATCGTCATCATTATGCCCTTATTTACACCCTTTAAAAGGTTTTGCAAAGGCAGGACCAGAGGAAGGAAGTGCTGGCAGAGATGGGACTAGAGGAAGGAAGGGGGGAAAGGGGGGGGGCTGTGGGCCAGAATGCGATTCACATCACACTCAGTATGAGTAGTGGCACTTCTGAATCAATCCACAGCCCTTGTGAGAAAACTAACTGTGAATTCAAACACAATACAGGCTGTGAATCAAACCCAATGTAGTTGCACCCTCAATCTCCTTTTCCCTGAGGTAACCATCCAGTAATTACAATTTTTTCAAAAAAAAGAAAGAAAGAACTCCAATGAATTAAGTTCAACTGAGGCTCAGCTTCTATCCTTTTCTTCTGTACTTTTGCCTCAGAAAAGTAAAGGTTAGCTTCCTCGCAAAGACTAAAATGACTTCAGAGGAATGAGAGGAATTCCCACGCAGTGAGAAAGGGAAACGGTTCCCTTTTGGCTAGGCTGCCCTTTTAGCGAGGCTAAGGAGGAAGAAAAAAAAAGGGCTTCTTGACTTCTTTTCATCTGCCTGGCTTTTCATCATTGCGCTAGATAAGCAGCAAAACACAATGCTCCTTCTAGCTGCATTCTGTGGCCTTGGACATTTGAACAGCTGGAAGATGATGCCTCAACAGGAGGAAGATTAACCTTGCAGGCGGCTTTGGAAGTACCCAAGACTGAGGCGGTGGGAAGGAGAGGCCCAGAACAACAGGCTCCAAGAGATCAGAAGAGCCGGGGAGTTTCAAGGTCAAGAGCAGGCAAAGTGGAGGTTTGCTTAGACACATTGCTGTGTGCCGGCTGTTGTTCACCGTCCTAGACAAACGAACTTGTGGCAGGGGGTCGCTGAGGCTACAACCAGCGGTTCCTGATCTATGTCACAGGACCTTCCTTGAGGGAATACAAAACTGGAAACTGGGATCACACCTATCCATGCAGTTTTCCAAAGAAATCAGGAAGTTGAGTCATGGCAACTGGGCTTCTTTTTCTTGAGAGATTGAAAAGGTCCGCTGCTCCTCCAAACAGACTGACGAAGTTTCAATGTCTCAAGAAAAACAAGCCCAGTTGCCATGACTCGACTTCCAGATAAACTCACCTGGATGACTGAGAAGCTTCACAGACATTTTTAAAAGAAATAGTCTTGAAAATTCTGTTTCTATGATTCAAGGAGTGTTTTCACCATTTTTAAAATCTAGATCATGCATGTGTGAGATGTATTTATTTATTTATTTATTTATTTATTTATTTATTTATTTATTGTATTTATATCCCGCCCATCTTCCAGATCGGAACTCTGGGCGGCTAACAGAGTACAGGACCACAATAAAAGAGATGCAAGTCTCTGCTACTGGTCTCTGATATACTCCTAAAATGCAACAACAACAACAACAACAACAACTACTACTACTACTACTACTACTACTACTACTACTACTACTACTACTACTACTACTACTACTACTACTATTATTATTATTATTATTATTATTATTATTATTATTATTATTATTATTATTAATCAATTCTGGCCTATGGTGATACCTTCCAGGGTTTTCTGTTTACAGAATATTAATATCATAGAGCCTAGTGGCCTGGTGGTTAAACTGCTGTACTGCAGCTATAACTGCGCTCATGACCTGGGGTTCCATTCCAGATAGCAGGTTCAAGGTTCACTCAGCCTTCCATCCTTCTAAGGCTGGAAAAATGAGTACCCTGCTTGCTGGAGGAGAGGGTGATGTCTAGCCTGCATAATTACTTGTAGACCATCAAGAGGGTGCTTTAAGCGCTTTGGGGCAGTATATGAGCAGCACACTTTGCGCTTGCTTTGCTTTACCATTAAACCAGACATGTCCTAACTTCGGCCCTCCAGATGTTTTAGACCACAACTCCCAGAATTCCAAGCCCATATTTTCAATGGTAAAGGACTGTGGGAGTTGTGGTCCAAAACATCTGGAGGGCCGAAGTTTGGACATGCCTGCATTAAACTCTCGGAACTGAGACCTTTTGAACTACAGTGGACTCTTGTATAACAAAATGGTTTGTATAACATAAAATCTGGACAACATAAAAAATTCCGGAGATAGGGGAAATTTGCTTGACAGAATTGCCTATGGGGCTAATCTGTACAAGATAAAAACGGCCGCGATTAGGGATTACTCTGTTTTCAATGAATTCCTATGGGAAATTTGTATAAAGGAAAATTTGCTTAACAGAATTTCATTTGGAATGAATTAATTCGTTTATACAAGGTACCAGTGTATGGTTTTAGCATTCTGACAAACTTCATCTACTGTGAGTTAGCAGTTTCAGGAGTTTGGCGAGGTGGGATCCTGGTACAAGTGTCCTCCTAATGATGAGAAGATTACACGCTTGTCCACCAGTGATCGAAGACAAGCTAATTATAACTAAGAACATTCCATGGTGGCTAGGGATCGTTAATCCAGGAGAGGACTGGATTAACTCAGCTGACAAACTGCTCCAGAAGGATACCAAAAACAGAACCCAGGCAGTGGGAACTTTGCACATTGAGACCAAAACTTTGGGATCGATTGCCTTCTTGTTTGGAACATGAAGAATGCTGATAAAGAGCTCTTCTCTCTTGTGTTGAGTACAGGTGGAATGTATGGATGACATATGCATGGCGTGAATGAAACCCCAATTATTAGCTCTGAAACTAATGGATAATAAAGCATATTCATTAGTATTGGGTCTTAGGGGGTCCTTTGCTGTTTATTGCTAGCATTGTTCTCCTTGGGATACAAAAAGATCCTATTTTTTTGGGGGGGGGGAGGCACTGTACAGGGAACTTTGAGGTAGGGGTAGACGGGGGGGGGGAAGAGGGGAGAGGAGACAGAGCCTTCTGCACCATGGCCAAGGCTAGATAAACAAATTGCTGCCAACAAAGTCATTTGCAGAAGACAAGCTGAAAGGACAAAACAGGGGCAGGATGAGATGCGAGAAAAAGGGCAATATTTTGTAGACACCAGGCTTCCTCCAAGAGTAGTGCTAGGAATAATTGTGGGGGGGGGTCAAGGTGAGTTTAGGGGGTCACAACATTTTGTTCCAGCAGTCTGAGATGGAATCCAAAACTTGCATTAATCCCACTTTCTGTAATATAACACCATCCACTATTTAACCCCATCCACCTCAGTACGCAGGGTGGCTGGGGTTAAATAGTTTTAGTCAAATACATTTGGGGAAACAGGCTGAGGACATCTGCCCTAACTAGAGCTTGGAACCCACACATTAAAAGTAATTTTGTCCCACATTAAGTGCCATTCTTTTCTTCTTTTAGCAATGATGGTGGCAAGTGTCATTAAGGAAAACAATTTAAGCCGATAATGTTCGTATTTCAATGCTGGTAGAACAAGCTACAACACCAACACATTGATAACCTGTTACGTTACTCACAAGTAATAACATGTGGCGATGACTAACATGTCATGTTTCTGCACAACGAACTTAAGTTCATATGCTACAGATTTCGGCAGATTTCACAACGTCAGTATCGACGTTTGCATAACATTTTGTCTAATGAAGAGATCTGAAGAACTTGGAAGCTTATTCATAGTCGTGTGGTCAAGGTTCCCTATAAGTTGCACAGCATCTGTTGTGACCAGTCTTCTTCCAGTCGCTACAGGATCCACGTGTGTGTGTGTGTGTGTGTGTGTGTGTGTGTGTGTGTGTGTGTGTGTGTGTGTGTGTGTGCGTGCGTGCGTGTGTGTGTGCGTGTGGTTTGCTCATGTGCCCATGCCTATGGCGCACACACGCTCGTACAGCAGGGTGGAAATTAGAAGGCAGGTTGAGTGTTGTGCATTTTGTTTTTTTTTTTGGCTCAGCAAAACTGTTGCCTGAACATCTGTTTTAGACTCTTAATTATGAACTTTATTCACACGTTCGACATTTACTTTATGAGGCGCATTTCCCCAGTGAAAGTCAGAGGAAGCTGCAGTGAGGGAAGCATAAGGTTCAGAGGAAATTGGTCGGATGAGAAACATGTCAAGTTATTCTTGTCTGCTGGGCCACTTGGTATAGTGCAATCCACCCCTATGATGGCTAAAGTAGGGGGACTCTTAGGAAAGTGCTGAGGTACCCTTGAGCAGGACTTTTACAATGGTTTCCTTAAGGAACCCGGCGTGACATTCAATTTCACAAATGAGAAGCACCTCACGCCTCCACCTGGAAGGCCACTGCTAACGACCCATACTTAATGGGTGTTGGGAAGGGTTGCATAGCTGGGACTTTCATGCACCCCAGGCCATGGTCCTCTAAGTAGCCTATTCAGGCCACTGTCCATCTAAGGAGCCTATTCAGACCAGGGTGGCATGAAACCAAGGTGAACTATAACTTGGAAGCTTCACACCAACTTTTCTCAGACTCAGGAAGCTGTTTGGATAAGTAGTGAAACGTTTCAATCCCACAAGAAAAGACGTCCAGTTGCCATGATGGCTCATCTCCCGGACAACCTCACCTGGATGAGTGAGAATTTCCACAGACAGATTTCAGTCTATAAGGACTGGATTCCATATCAGAAAAGTTATTTCCGGCTGCAAAGGGAAAGAGAAAAGCATAGCCCATTTTCACTTAAGACTTTTACAGCCTGTGATGTAAGGTATAAGAATGGAATCTTAGCACTTTATAATGAAGATAGGCCAGAAACCACTGAAAGATGCGGTAATGGGGAAAGGGAGGTGCCTGTCTATGGAGGCCCTGAGGGCTAGACAGGAACCCCCATGAAGTTCAGATGCATCTCCCGGTTGGGCTGGATTAGGAAGTCGGGCTAGTAGGTTTTCTTGATGCTCTCCTGGCTGGATAGCTCAGCAGTTGGGAGTTCGATTCCCCAAAGGTGCCTCCAAGAAGAAGAGCCAGACCATGTGGCCTCGGACAACCTGCGCTGTCCCAGGATGCCTCCAGAAGATGGGAATGGTCTACCACCTCTGATTACCTTTTACCTAGAGAACCCTGAAAAGAGTTGCCATAAATCAGAATTGGCGAGACATCGCATGATGATGATGATGATGATGATGATGATGATGATGATGATGATGATGATGATGATGATGATGATGATGATAGAGTCATAGAGTTGGAAGAGACCTCAAGGGCCATCCAATCCAACCCCCTGCCATGCAGGAAAGCCCATCACAGTACTCCTCACAGATGGCCATCCAGCCTCTGCTGAAAAACCTCCAAAGAAGGAGACTCCACCACCCTCCTTTGGGGCAGCATCTTTCACTGCCCAACAGCTCTAACCATCAGGAAGTTCTTCCTAATGTTCAAATGGAACCTCTTTTCCTGTACCGTAGTTTGAAACCATGGCTCTGAGCCCTAGCCTCCGAAGCCGCGGAAAACAAGCCAGCCCCCTCTTTGATATGACATCCTTTCAAATATTTAAACACAGTGAAGTGCAAAATGTCTTTAGCTGCTTCTGTTACAAGGGATTTCTGGGGAAGCATAAGCAGTCGTGGCAAACCCCAGCCCCATCAGGGAACCAGAGTCCTAACAACTGGGCAAGGGTTCTGAGTGCCGTTGGTGGACACACACACCCCCAACAACCTTCCATTCCCAGGAGCTAATCTGAAAGAAAAGCTAGCCTTCCAGAGGGAAGGGTGCCACAGAGGCAGGGAGTGATCATCTATAGAAAAGAAAAAGTGGCAGAGGCGAGGAAGTGCAACTCAGTCCAGCTAAATGACCACTTGGGTGGCACTGCTATAGATCAGGGGCACCACTTTCCTGATTAAGGCGGCGGCGGCAGCAGCCGCTTGTGCGTGGAACACTTCTTAATTTGTTAACTGGAAATCAATAGCCCATTAAGAAAAAACCTAATTGCAACACCTTCTCCCTTTGCATTACCTCAGTTAACCAAGCAGCGGGAAATTCACAACTAATTGTTCTGCCTTCCTGCCTTCAAATGGGCTGGGCTGAGGTTGCGTTGTTGCGGATGGAGTCACAACTCCTGCTGCTTAACCGCCAAAGGGATCCATTGATTTGTCGACTACTAATTTTATTGGGTGTAATGAGGAGCGGAGGAAACAACAGCCAACAACAGGAGGATTTTCAGAAGCTCCACAATGAGCAAAGGCCACTTTTTCTCCGTGGGATTAAATGTGAACATGTTTCCTTTTTCTCCTTTCCAATGACAGCTAAAAAATCTTTCCCTCACCTTTTCCCAATTCCCTTACTGAAGAGACTTCTGCCTCTGAAAAACCAGACCAGCTAACAGAGCCTGGAAAATTTACTTTTGTGAACCTGATCTCCCAGCCAGGTTCTTAGAATATGCAGGGAGTTAAAGACACTTAGTACAGTAAGCAACAGGATTTCAGCCAGTGTATTGTACTTATTTTGGCTATAAAAAGGTAAAGGTTCCCCCTGCACATGCGTGCTAGCCGTGTCCGACTCTAGGGGCAGTGCTCATCTCCGTATTTAAGCCGAGAGAGTGTCATGGCTGCAAGGAAACACTGTTTTACCTTCTCGCTTTTTAAGGCAGCACCTATTTATCTAATTGCATTTACATGTTTTCAAACTACTTTAATTACAGTATGTAGGCTACACATTGCCCCCCCAAGCAAGCTGGGTACTCATTTTACCGACCTCGGAAGGATGGAAGGCTGAGTCAACCTTTGAGCCGGCTACCTGGGATCGAACCCCAAGTCGTGAGCACAATTTTACCTGCAGTACAGGCATTTAACCACTGCGCCATGAGGCTCTACCCCTACGCCACGAGGCTGTAACTATCCATCCTGAAGCTTCAACATTGGATCATGAGGAATTTTAATCCCCCCTGTTTCTCTGTCCTCCACAGTCTCCAGTCTGAAGAAAGAGTCTACAGGACTTTGGGCAGTTTGTGATACCTTGCCAATTTAATGATGGTATTACTTGACCTTTGTTTATGGGAGGGGCGGGTACAAGAAAATATTTTTCTTTGAGTGTAATCTGAAGCTTAAGATGCCACGGCAGTACAGAGGCAGTAAGAAAAGAGCCAAAACTGACTGACTGGAACATGAAATAGTTCCTGATTTTTCTGAAATAGAATCCAGACAGAGAAGCAGGACAGCCATGGATGGGAGTTGGCGCAAAGAGATGGAAAGAAAAATAACATTATATGTATATTTGTATTATTTATTCTTTATTTATAGCCCTTTAGAAGAGCCAGTGTGGTAGTATTTGACTAGGACTCAGGCAACCAGAGTTCAGATCTCCATTCTGCCTTGGAAACTCACTGCGAGGTGGTAGAACAGTGAGGGACATAATAAACTATTCTTTAAACATCTCATACATGTCAAAAATCCTGTTAGAATTGCCATCAGTTGGAAGCAATTTGACAGCACGTAACAATAACAAAGCCTCTTTTTTTCACATACACACAAAAAAATGGGCTCTCGGGGTAGCTTACAAATAATACAGAAAAACATTAAAGCTGCCTCAAAAAAAAACCACAGGCAACCAAAAGGAAGAAAACCTTTAAACACAACAGAAATAAAACAGGAGCCCCTACCGCCCATCTGCCTATCAGGCACTCGTTCCAGCTACAGATTAAATACAGTTCTATTCTCCTATGCACTCTGCAGTGTTCAGTTGAATTCATTTGGTTTTTTTCCCCCTGCTCTTGTTTGCTTGCTGTTTCTGCGGGTGCTTTATCTTTACAGGGCCCGCCCCACCTAAATTTGGAGATGCTGTTGATACTGCTTTTAAAAAATAATAATATTATTTTAAAGCCACTATTCCTCTCCTCAGGAACGTCAAGGTGTTTCTGAAAACTACCTTTGAAGCCAACCATGACTGGAAAGGAAAGGAGGCTGACATCCAGCCTGTTTGGAAGATTGCAGGGTTCGCAAACGTTGGCTTTCAGTGACAACGCGTGAGCCGTTGTAAGAAACCCATTTGGTCTAAGAACACGACAAGAAAACTTCAAAAGAAACCGTTCCCTTACATATATAAGCATTAAAATCATGCTCAGCGCCCCACAAAAGAGCCTGACTTGTGGGTGCGTAATTTAAAAGCAGCCGGGGGTGAGACCAAAAACTGAGAGGACTTTGGAGAGGGAAAGAAAGACCCTTTGAACTAAAGGGGGGGGTCTGGGGATAAGGGCTGTGGGGTCGTCACCGCTGGACATTTGTTTCTCCTGGAGTACATAATGAGGGAGAGATCTCCGCCCTGGGAGAGCTGTGCTCAACCTCAGGTGTACAGGAATCTCAAACCAAAAACCTATGTCCAGGGGTGTCTGTTTTCCTTTTCCCTCTCCATTTCTTTCCCTTCCATTAAGAGCAGAAGGGAAACATCTTACATATAAGAATTCATCCGCAAGCATGGATTGTGAGGGGTTTGGGAAGATAGATGTGTGGTCCAGGTGTTGAACTGCCAGCAGTGCCTTGGACAAGTGGGGCAGGTGGGGCCTGTGATACTAGTCCAGTGTTGGCGAACCTATAGCACGGGTGCCAAAGGTGGCACTCGGAGCCCATTCTGTGGGCACCCATCATCACCCCTTCACAGCCACCTGTATTCAAGTTCAATTGCTCTATGGGTACTTTGCGGGGAAAAAAATTGTGGGTTTTGAATCACAGTTTGGGCACTTGTTCTCTAAAAGGTTTGCCATCACTGTACTAGTCCATAGCTGTCAAGTGTTCCCCACGGCCACCCGGGATGGGAGACAGGGCGCTGGCAGCCGGGCCCTTCGGCTATGGAGTGGAGCCTCATTTGCATACAGGGTTCCCAGAATATCTAGCGGTGGCTTCAAAATGCTCACTGTGACCTATGTGTCTCAGCTTTCTAGGGGATATATATACCAATCCAGACGTTTGGTGGGGTGTGGGTTAGGGGTTGCATAGGGAGAAGTCCTCTCTGGTGGGCCACCTGGAGGCCAGCCGCATGGCCGCCCAGCAACATTTGGAGCTCAGCCTCCCACCGCTGCCCGCCGTCAGAAATGTGGGACATTTCAGGGGAAATAAATTTTTCGGGAAGACGAAGGGAACGAGTGATTGATCCGTGAATGTCCCGCCCAAAATGTGACACTTGACAGGTCTGTACTGGTCATCTAGTTTTGCCCAGTCTTTCCTGGGCTCAGGAGGACTCTTGGGTTTAATGAGCAGGCAGTGCTAGAGAGCAGTCAGCCAGTGGTACGTCCTGGGACTCACTGAGTTGCAGAGCCTCCCTTAGTGTCATTCACTCTACTCAGATTTCACTGTTCCCTCTGTTCACTCCCCATAACTGCCGGGAGAAGAAAACTCTTGCAATCTATTCCTATTGTACAGGAATAATGCATGCAACTTGCAAAGCACTGGTCTTTGAACTGACATTTAAGAGCCATTTACCTATGAAAGATCTGCTCCCCATTTGTTGCTGCCCTGCATTTCTGGAAGATCTGTGTGGCAGAACTCGCTATGAGAGGTGTCATCATGGACCCCTTCACCTCTAAATTTACCTTTGCAGTGAACTAGAATGCAAGCAGAGACTGTGGCTGAGCACCGCACAAATTATCGTAATTATTACTTTTGAACAAGAGATTTCTTCTTCCTTGTTCTACTGTTGCAACAACCTGGGAAACGTAACTGCTTCTGATTAAAAAGGGTCAAAGGACTGGTTTTGGTTCTCCCAGGGAGACATTTAATAAAAAGATTTCTCAACTGATCCAGGTTCAAAGCCCTACTCGGTAGGTGGTCTTGGGTATGAAGAGTGTCTTTTGAGTCTAGCCCATCTCAGAAGGTTACTGAGAGGACAACAACCCAGGTGTTTGTATGAGGTCGGTCTGGAAAGAAGCTATCTATGCTGCCTTGAGAAAACATGAAATATATGTGTCATCATTTAACAAATCATCAACAACGTTCCTAAGGGCCAACAACCTTTAAAAAAATAAATAAAATGGCAGTCTTCTTCTACTTTGCATTTAAAGCCATTACTGGGCTCTTTTTCATAGCATCTAATGCTGGAGGCACTGTTGATAGAGGGTGCTTTTACACAACCCCTAAGATCCGCTGGCCACTTAAATTCGGACCAGGGATCTTGGGGGTTCGTTGCTCTTCCTGTGTTCCCAACCCCTCCGCACTTCCTTGCTCCTGTCTGCGTGAGGGGAGGGAGGAAAAAAGAGAGGAAAAAATGCAGGCTCACCTCCGTCTGGTGGAAGCCGCCCTGAGCCCGTCGTAGTCATGATTCCTGTCTCTTAAAGGGGCAGCAGGGACAAAAAAACCCAAACACAAGGCGAGGAGAGCCCGGCACTCACTGCTTTACATCCTCATCAGAAATTTTTCACCCTCAGAGACCAGGCACTTTTAAAATGTGCTGGGACGCGCTTAAGTGGGCGTGGTCGAACTTAATTTTCTTTAAAGTCCGGAGCTGGTGGGAAAACAATTTTAAGCTCTGCATCTGGGAGCCCTTTGTGTCGGATTTTAGGGATCGTGTAAAAGCACCTCTTGTCAGATCAACATGAGCAGGAGACACTGAATGGTCGTTTCAAAATGCAGATGAGAGAAGCAATCATTCAAATGGGGTGGAGTCCTTGGGCCTTGAGATGTTTTGGAATTCTACTCCCAGAAGCTCCAGACAGCAGGGCCAATGTCAAAGGATGATGGGAACCCCAGTCCGAAATATCTGGGCGTCTAGAGCTTCCCTGCTCCTGATACATCCAAATTTTCTTCTCTCTGAAGAAAACCAACAGGCTTGGGAGACTACGCCAAGGAGGAAGACCAGTACTTTTCTATAGGCAGAGATCTCCCCCCCCCAAAAAAACATTTGAATGTGCAATTTCCCCACTGTGCCACCACTCCAAGCCTTAGAGGAGTACAGTTGCAGAACGCTGAAGCATGTGCTTGATAATGAGTTGGGCATGACAACATCTTCTCTTGGAAAGAGGCTGCTTCTGGACCCTGCCTTGCATCGCAGCATTTGGCAACTGGCCTACAGCGAAACTCCCTTCTTCTTCCATCTCCCGCCCCACAAGCACACTCTCACCACAGCTGAATCTTACCTCCACCTGCTGACAAATCTGTATCAGCTTGGCCATCTGGTTTTCTAGCTCGCCGTTTCGCTTAACCAGGTTGGTGAGGTTCATCTCCAGAGTTTGCTGCCAGCACAGGAAGGTGGGGAGGAAGAGGGACCAAATGAAAAGAAGGAAAGAAAGAAAGAAACATTAATATAAGCCACAGAGACCCAGAGCGTTCATGCAGGAGCCCAAACCTCTACAGACCAGGGTAAAAATGTTGGGTAAGACTAACCATCTTCTAGGATTGGCAAGTTATGCCACTGAGTTGGACAGAAATAATGGTTCTGTAACCCTTCTAAAAGAGCAAGGACTTTCATTCCTTGGTCATGGATCCAATTTTTTCATATAAATATATATTTTTCTTTTAAAAAAATAATCCCTTTCTCTTCTGAGCTCCAGGCTCCTGGGTTATTGGTTGAGCTGCTACAGCATGAGGTGCTGGAATGTTCACAAACACACTAATGTCCAAGTTGTCCAGAAACTCGGCTTTATATCAGTTTTATGAGGGAAGGAAAGAGTAACACTTGCTATTAGAGGAAACCAAAACTTCAGACCAGGAGGACATAAAAAGAGCCGTAGTGGGTCAGACCAAGGCCTGTGTTGTCTGGCATCTTGTTTCCCAATCAATTACCACAAGTGGGACATGAGGCTAGTACCACTCTCCCCCATGAGCTCCAGTACAGTGTAGCCACTACACAGAGGTACATAGTCTTTGGTACTGTACAGTCTATAAGATCCATCATACCTGGTCGTAACCCACAGCTATCAACAGCTTCAAATTATCTGGTTCTCTTCTCAAGATACATGGTCTGGCACCAAAATTCCACACACACACTGCATCTACACTAAAAAAAGTCCTTCTCTTTATCTGCCCTAAATCTCTCTCCATTTGACTTCAGTGGTTGACACAGGGTTCTAGTATTAGAAGAGGAACACGTCCCTCGTTGACCTTCTCCAAACAGCATACATAATTTTAAACATCTTAACCGTATCTTAGTGTAACTGGGTAGCCATTTGATGAAAATGAGGTGATCTCATAGAATCATAGAGTTGGAAGAGACCTCAAGGGCCATCCAGTCCAACCCCCTGCCATGCAGGAACCCCCATGACAATATTTCCGACAGATGGCCATCCAGCTTCTGCTTAAAAAAACTCCAAAGAAGGAGACTCCACCACCCTCCCTTGGGGCAGCATATTCCACTGCTGAACAGCTCTAACCATCATGAAGTTCCTCCTAATGTTCAAATGGAATCTCTTTTCCCGTAGTTTGAAACCATAGCCCCGAGTCCTAGTCTCTGAAGCCGCGGAAAACAAACCTGTTCCTCTTCAATAGGACATCCTTTCAAATATTTAAACATAGCTACCATATCCCCCCTCAGCCTTCTTTTTGAAAGGCTAAACATTCCCAGTTCCCTAAGCCGTCCCTCATAAGACATTTCTTCCAGACCTTCAACCATCCTGGTCGCCCTCCTCTGTACTCACTCAAGGTTGTCAACATCCTTTTTAAATTGAAGTGCACAGAACTGGGCACAGTACTCCAGGTGGGGTCTGACCAGAGCAGAATAGAGTTGTACTATCACTTTCCATGATCTAGATCCTGGTCGCCCTCCTCTGGACCCGCTCTATTATGGGAACCTTGTGAGAAGACTCAATGTGAGAAAACCCATGGAAAAAAAGACAGCATTACTGGCGAAAGTGGAGGAAATTGGGAAGAAAAAGATGGAACTGACTTGACAAGGAAGCCATGATCTTGAGTTTACAAGCTCTGAGCAGGACTGTTAATAATAGGACCTTGCGCCAGTTACTAATTCAAGGGGAAGTGACTTAACGGCATGTTGCAACATCACATCCCCCTTTTATTTGTCTCCACCCACCCCCACCAAGCCAAATAACCTAAATGTTGCAGCCCGTCATTGAATTCATTGGGTTGTCTTTTTCTGCAGATCTCTCAAGGCCACAGTATTCTTGTACCGGTGATCTCCAGGGAGAAAACGTAAGGATTTTATGAGGTCAGAGTAAAGTCAAGGTTTCATCGGAGGTCAGAGAAGAAACCGGCCATTGGTTGCAAGACTGCAATACTTGCTCTATCTGGTCCAGCGTTTCCTACACTTGGGGAATGGAGAGACAATCTGAAGCAGAGTGTATTTAGATCCATACTACAAATTTATTGATTGAAAACATTTTCACCCCACCGTTCTCCTTAAAAGGACCCAAGAAGGCCATCCACTCCCCCAGAAGAAACATTTCATTCTGGGGCAGCGGAGAAAAAAATGCCCCTAATTCTGGGCACCCTGTTTGACACATATCACAATCAGAGAGACTGAAAGCCCAAGGCAGGAGAACCTGTGAGATCATTAACTCATCTGTCTATGCTTCCCATGTTTAAATAAGGGATTATGTGTGCTTCTATTGCTACAAGAAATAATTGTCTCCTGTCTCTTGCTGAAGAAATTGCTTAGCATTCATGCTTTGTTGCACCATAAATATTCACCTCGTGAGTTCTACTCCCGTTTGCCCCCCCCAGCTCCCAAAAAAGACTCATCTCCCCTACATTCCAGAAAGTATACGCAGCGTGTCAAGAAAGAGATTGAATAAATGATCTTCTAAAGCAATCCAGTTCTTAGCTTTCGCCTCGTTAGCTTGATTTATTTTCCACTGAACAAACTTGGCAAACTCTGGCCTTCTGCAAATTCAGGATTCTTTTTATCTCCTGTCAGTCCCAGGAAGCACAAGTACAGGCGACAGTCAAAAGAGAGCCTCCAAAACATGAACAATGTGTGTGTGTGTGTGTGTGCGCGTGCGTGCGTGCGTGCGTGCGTGCACATGCATGCATGTGTTAGGAAGTTTTTTTTTTCCTGAGTATAAATAACGTGAACCCATTGTTACGCGTCCTGAACTCTGGAATGATCAAGGACAGATCCAGCCCCTCCTCTGTATGACAGCCCTTCAAATATTACTCCTCGGTCTTCTTTTCTGTAGGCTAAACATGCCCAGTTCTTTCAATCTTTCAGGGTGACAAGAGGTCAAAGCTATAAGATGGAGGAGTCGCACTAGCTGTATTCAGACTGATGAAGCTGTTTGGATGAGCAGCGAAACGTTTCTATCTCTCAAAAAAGAGGTCCAGTAGCCATGACCTAACTTCCAGATATATGGAGAGAAGCACAAGTGGATTTTTTTTTTTTGGGGGGGGGAGATCATATCTGAAAATAAAATTTTGGTCAGTGCTTATACTCAGAGCTATTCTTTTATTATTTATGTAAGATGCAAGCCTAACATTTTGCTTCTGGTAGCAGGTCATTGAGGTGAAAAGAGGAAACCAAAAAGCAGTTAGACTGCCAGAGTTCTTATTCAATGCTGCAGATTACGGACTTGAGATGATTACCAACTTCTTTCTAATTTACACTGTTTTAATTACAGATACATCAACTGAACGTTGTTTGGAAACCATTTTAATCGGGCATGTTTTTCCCCAATCCATCTTTTTTAATTTTAGCTTTGCAACTTCGATCGTTCTCTGCAAATGAACTTCTCCATTAAATACTTTGGGGCCTGTTGCGAGCCTTTGATGCCTCCATCATACATGTCCTCACTCATTTACCCTGACAACACGCAAAACAAAAGAGGTAATTAGATGTGCACAAAAGAAAAGGGCAGAAGAAAGGAAAGGCACGGATAAAAGAGAAGAGCAACCAGGGGAAACACCACTAAATGATCGCCAACTTCGCTGGGGTGTGTAATATTTTTTTAAAAAAGGTGGGAAAACAGAATTTATCGAAGTCACACAAAACTCAACATCATCAGGTCAGTCTCTCTGATCTACATATATAATTACACACACACACACACACACACACACACACACACACACACACACACACACACACACACACACACACACGGTTTTTGCTAGTTTGGCATCTTAGTGATTTACTAGAGGTTGTGAGTTTGATTCCCCACTGAGCCTTCTGCAAAGCAGCCTGGGTAGCCTTGGGCAAGATGCACAGTCCCAGGGCACACACCCACACACACACCCGCCGAGAAGAAGGGAACAGGAACCCATATCTGAGTCTTCTCTGCCTAGGAAACTCTGAAAGGGGTCCCTCAAAGTTGGAATCAACTTGATGGCACACCGTTCATTGATCAACCTGCTTTAGCTTCTGCACTGCACCCCTGGTAGTTTCAGCATTTAAAACACAAGATACCAAAGCAGCTTGGCACAGAAAGAACCCACTTGGAACAATTTAAGCTCTCTCTGGACATACGGGGCAGGAGTCTTTCTGTCTATCAATAATTAAAGTGACACTGTATTTCCATTAAAAGAATTACCTCAGCCCACTCTGGGGGCTGGTGGAGGGGAAGCATTTTCTACAAACCACTTGCAACTTGTTGCGTGGCATGTTGTGAAAATGATATCTCATTAATACGGCAGTGTCCAGAGGAACAGAAGAAATTCCCACACCTGCCCTGTGCAGAGTCCTCTAGGCTAACACAGAATTTGGGTGGGGTGGGTTGTCTGTCTCATATAGCAGCCATATTCCATAAAGCAAGGTCTGGAGAGTCTGTGTGGTTTAGTGGTTACAGCACTGGACCGGGAATTGGAAGATCAAGGTCCCTCTACTCCCCAGTGAGCCACATAAGTTACTGAATCACTCACTCAGTCAACCTTAATAAACCCCCAAAAAAGTTAAGAGGAAAAAAAGTGTACAGGAAAAAGAGCTTTATGGTCAAGGAGTGTGTTCTGGGCCGTCAATTCCTATTTGACTTACGGCAATCTTTCTGGGGCTCCCAAGATGTTCAAGAAATGGTTTTAATGATATCATTCCCTTGTCCTTTTCCATGACTGAGAGGGGATTTGCATACTTGTCCATCACTCTATCCCCTACCCCACACTGCATCTCAATGGAAGAAAGGGACCAAGACTTGGTGGCAGAACACATATTTTGTATATAGGAGGTTCCAGATTCAATCTGTGCCATCATAAAGCTGCAGATAACAGGATGTGGCAAGTGCCTTTAGCCGAAGACTCTGGACAACTGCTGCCAAATACAATAAGAACATAAGAACATAAGAATAGCACTGCTGGAACAGGCCACAGCCCATTCAGTCCAGCATGCTGTCTCACACAGTGGCTCACCATTTGCTTCAGGGTATTCCCCAGCAAATGTCTCCACCTGCTTATGATTTCCCTGCAAATGGCATTGAGAAAGATCCAATCTCTCTCTCTCTCTAACCCAGATGTTGTCCTTAGGCATCCATAAGGATAGCCATTGATACCATTGTTCTCCACGAACTTGTCCAATCCTTTCTTAAAGCTGTCAAGGCTAACAGCTCTCACCACTTCTTCTGGCAAGGAGTTTCACAGACCAGTGATCCTCTGGGTGAAAAAGTATTTTCTCTTATTTGTTTGAGATCTAGCACCCAAAATTCCATGGAGTGCCCCCTAGTTCTAGTGTTATGTGATAGGGAAAACAGTTTTTCCTTATCTACTTTGTCCACACTGTGTATGATTTTATAAACTTTAATCGGGTCACTTCTTAGGTGCCATCGTTCAAGAGCGAAGAGGTCCAGCTGTTGCAGCCTCAGATGGGTAAGGAAGGCGTTCCAGTCCCCTAATCATTCTGGTTGCCCTCCTCTGCACTTTTTCCATTTCCATAATATCCTTCTGGAGGTATGGTGACCAGTACTGTATGCAGTACTCCAGATGGGGCCTCACCATAGATTTATAAAGAGGCAAAATGACACTTGCTGATATAAAGAGGCAAAATAGATCCAGTACAGTAGTTGGTACAGTTCTTTTTTTGTAGACTACAGTTGCATGGCCAGTGGCCATGGTGGCTGCAGGATTCTGGATGCTGTAGTCCACACAGTAACTTTTCCAAGCTCAGAAGTAGATGAAACTAGGTTAAATGGATCAACAGTTTGGAATGGCATTCCACACACTCTCAGGGTGGTTTACAATTTAATTAGGCAGGCTACACATTGTCCCCTCCACCAGCAAGTTGGGTACTCATTTTACTGACCTCGGAAGGGTGTAAGGCTGAGTCAACCCAGAGCCGATAATAACCATGGGAAGATCTGTAATGAGTGACATCAAGGACTTTGCTGTTACCTGGCCATGTTGAACCAAGAGCGCTCATTTAAAACCCCACTTCTCAACTTGTTGCTGTGGGATGATAGTATTTGTAGTGTGACACATCAATTTGGGGGGCACCAATTTGGGGGAAGGGACTTCTGAACATGCAAACTTAAGAGTAGATTGAATGTTGGATTTGTGCTGAGTTGAACCTGCTACTGTAAACTAACCAAGATTGAGCTTGCTCTTTTTTAAAAGCCAGCTGGTTCAAGCCCTTTGCTATCAGGTCTGCCCCCACCCCACCCCAACAGCTCAATGCTACTAGGAGCATAATTTGACTAACAACACTGAACATTTCACTTGCTAATTATCTCTCTCATCACCAGCTTGGCAGCTCTGAAGCTGCAGCTTTGAAATGGGAACAAATCTTCTTTAATGTTCTAATGCAGCTAATGAAGGAAAATTAGCAGGGAGAATTCTCCGAGAGGCAAGCTACCAGACACACAACATTTTGCAAGATGGTTCGGAGAAGAACCTGCTTTTCTCCCCAGATGATTTAATGCATGTTTCTGTTAGTAAAGCTGTCTGTTCTATGCTTGAAAGTTCATTGACAGAGAGAGCCAGCAGCCATTTAAACAAAACAGACTCCTCTGAGTTGTTTGGAGGACAGAAAGAAATGAAAGACGAACCACAAACTGCCCATTTGCATCGAGCTCCTAGATATTACTGGGGTAGGTAAACTAGCAATCTAACTTGGCATAAGGTAGCATTCAACAGTGACTGAAGTTACAGGATCACGGTTCTTTCTGCCTCAGAACCAAGGTCAAAATGGATCAGTTAACTTCCGGCAGTGTCAGTTTCACCTAGGTTTCTTCTGCCCTATTTCTACGTTAATATGCACTTTCAAAAAAAAAAAAACACTGCATACATTTTGTACAGAAATATTATTTCAATTATGACTTCACTGAAGCATGCTTGCCCTTTTAAGTGTCTCATGTTTTCTCAAATAATATGCATTTACAAATGTATTTTATCCACATGTATGCATTTTCAAATACACATGGGGCGTGGCGGGCAGCTGTATGCACACACACAGAGAGAGATCTCCAAGCCAAATCCATTGCAACATTTGGAGTAATGTGAAACCCAAAGGAAATTAGATTTTCTTTTTTTTTTAATCTGCACATCAATCAGAGGGATAAGAGGTTGGCTTGCAATGCAATTCACCAACACCAAATTCGAGTATAAAGAAGGCTGATCGCCGCAGAATCGATGCTTTTTGGCTGTGGTGCTGGAGGAGAGTCTTGAGAGTCCCCTGGACTGCAAGGAGATCGAATCTATCCATCCTGAAAGAAATCATCCCCGAATGTTCCCTGGAAGGACACCTCATGAGGAGAGAGGACTCCTTGAAAAAGTCCCTGATGTTGGGAAAGATTGAAGGCAAAAGGAAAAGGGGATGGCAGAGAATGAGATGGTTGGACGGTGTCATCGATGCAACCAATATGGATTTGACCAAACTCCAGGAGGCAGTGGAAGATAGGAAGGCCTGGCAAGCTCTGGTCCATGGGGTCACGAAGAGCAAGACACGACTGAACGACTGAACAACAACAACTTTCTTCCCACATGCATCTTTTTTTGTAACACTAAAAACCAGAGAGTGGGTGGGTCATTGGACGGAAAGGAGAGTTCCAGACTTTCCAATAATAAGAATCAAGTTTTAGTTCTTAAAAATGTTCCGGGTTCTCTTGATTGCCGATAAAAGCTCAAATGCATGGCTCCACTACCATGGCCCTGAAGGCAACAGAAGAAAAAAGGCCAATATTGGTCTCTGAAATCTCATTACTTTGGGCAGGGCGTGGGAGTCTGCCTGAGGGGTTTACCTCATCCAGGAATGATCGTAGCAAAAGACTCCGCGGCATGCCCAGGGGAGGCAATGAGATGAGAAATAACACACTAAAATCCTTGAGACTACACTCAAGGTTTTTAAAAAGAAAGGGCTAAAGCACCTGAGCTGGGGCTAACTATTCTTTGAAAGCTCTACAGTGCACTTACTGTTTAATCCATCTCCAGGCTCAGCTCAACCTGCTGAATGCTGCTTTTCTAGATCTAAACCCAGTGTTGAGCATCTGACCCCTTTAGGCCAGTGGTTCCCAAGCTTGGGTCACCAGATGTTCTTGGACTACAACTCCCAGAGGCCTTCGCCACTGGCTGTGCTGGCCTGGAATTCTGGGAGTTGTAGTCCAGGAACATCTGGGGTTACAAAGCTGGGTGCCACTGCTGTCCCCTCAAAGCCAGGCAGCATGGCCAAAGGAAATCACGGGCCAACATCTGGAGAACAAACAGTCCTCCAGAGGTTGATATTGAGAATCCAAACATTTTGTGGAATTAATTGCACGCCTAACAAAGAGCTTGGCATGGCATGAGGGCCTGTTGGCACTGCCACCTTCCACAAAATCACAACTGCTTGCAAAAAAAAAGGTGTAGGTTTGAAGAAATACATTGGGGAGTTCATTCTCCAAAAATGTGCAGATTTGAACATCACATCTTTTGTTCACAGCAGTTATTGGACGCTCCGACAACTGGGATCAACTTGTACTTTCCATTCAATCGCAGCGGGAGGGGCAAATACAACCCCAGCTCAATAGTATGAATGAAACGGCATTCTATTCCTCATGACAAAACAGTTGCCTATAGAAAACCGAGCAGAGCAGCTAAAGTTTCTCCACTCAACGTTCCTCAGCAACCACTGTTCAAAGGATGCAGGAAGGCAGACTTTGAGCGTGTGTGTGCACCTGAGGGATCCTTGATTCATTCGTGAAGAAGCAAATCATGATTGTTCCTCTATGGATGCCCCATAATTCAGCCACAACTTGCCCTTTGGGTGGAATTCACGATGGAAGGTTAAAGTGTTTTTACCAGCATCTACCCATTTAACAGCACTTTCATCTGTTACACCTCTGCTCTACAGGAAAGCTTGGTATCTCCACATACTACAAATCCCAGCATTCTGCAGAACAGAATTATGGTAGTTAAATGGCACCCACTTGCTGAAAGTAGGTAGTGTGAATGCATGATGGTCTAAATCAGTGGTTCTGTTCTCAACCTATGGGTCTTCAGATGTTCCTGGACTGCAATTCCCAGAAGCCTCCACCACTCGCTGTGCTGGAAGGGGCTTCTGGGAATTGCAGTCCAGGAACATCTGGGGACCCACAGGTTGAGAACCACTGGTCTAAATCAATGAGAATCTTAATGAACATTTCCATGAAAAACATCAGCTCCTGGTGATCTGTGGATCCAGCTAGAACAATGCTTCCCAACTATGAGTGCTCAGATGTTCTTGGACTACAGCTCCCAGAAATCCTGGCCAGCACAGCCACTGGTGAAGGCTTCTGAGAATGTTACTCCAACAACAGCTGGGGAACCTAGGTTGGGAAGCATTTGATCTAGAAGTATTCTGAGCTATTCAGATAATGTGTACCAGTCTTTGTCACTTATGAAGCAGGGAAGTATCATAGCATCATAGAACTGGAAGAGGACCACCCAGTCCAACCCCCTGCCATGCAGGAACCCCCATCAAAGTACATCCAACAGATTTCCTGTACTTGTTTTTTTTTAACACTTAGCTGAGTTGAAAGTGCTTTAGTTAACTATTGCAGTTACCTTAGACATCTTCCATTTTTTTCCTTCTTGTTGGAACGGTTTTAGATTGTGCCTTTAATATCTCGCTTTTAAGGATCTCCCATCCATCTTGGACTCCCTTCTCTTTCAGTGTTTTGGTCCATGGAATCACGGCCAATAATTCCCCAAGTTCTGCTGGGTGTTAAGCACACATCCAGAACTCAGCAGCAAACTCAAGCATTACCAGTGTTCCTCATGTCATAGTTTTGAGGAGGAGACGAACAAAAGAGGGCAACCTTAACAAGCTGCTAGCAACAAACCTAGCAGTGATTCAAGAAACACACCAGAACCAATGCAGACAAGGGCACCAAGGGGACTCTCAAACCAAGCCATTTCTGCAAAAGCTCTGACTTTAATAAATGCAGGCGCATAGTCCATGTGACACTCCAGTAAGCAAGACCAATTATTTCCTAGAAGTAGCTCCCCAATAAATCTTTGGCTCATAATTTAAAGAGGGGAAGGCTTCACGGGTCATCCTAAAAGTCATGAGATAAAGGCCTAAAGGCAGGCCTGAGAAAAAGATTGCACCAAGAGGTAAAATGTTAAACAAACAGAGACGGTTACTTCATGTCCGTTCTCATTCCGGGAGGATGTTCGTTGCATGTTGATGTCGATCGCAGTCACGTTGTCTTCTTCCGGTTCTGTCCCTGTTCCCGTGTACTCACGGGCGTGATTGATGATACCGGCATGACTGTTACTGCACATCCTCATTCCGTGATGAGATGTGAAATTCCATGCCTTTGTTATCCTTTTTTTTCGGCCCGACCTTCCGTTTTTCGATGTTTCGATTCTCTGAAGCCTTGCCTTCAATGCGTTACAAAGCTAAATTTGAGGCATTTGTGTTTTAATCTCTCTGCACTGCATTGCTGACTCCATAGGGAATGTACTGGCAAATGGCACTTCACACTCCTGCCACTAGATGGAGAATGTGTTTGTTCCACAACGAGCGTGACTTCACAGGCTCTCGTCTCGGAACGAGAAGCATGATGAGCAGATTCCCAAGGCCAGGAAGGGTAATCTCTAATCCCACTTAAATCGCAGTTCAGGGGGCGTGGTCGGGATGAACTCCCCTCGTCCCGCAATGGACATGCAGTTAGATTACTTCGTACCGGTCCCAAGCGGGACCACGAACAGTGATGATATGGACGTGAAGTATCAGCCTAAAACAACTTAGATTTGTTGTTTTTCCCAAGGCACAATTTATTCTTGTCATTTATAGGGAGAGCAGGAGTATGGCCTCCAGCTGGCGTCCAAAATTCTATCTTTATACTAAACCATTTCTGAATTTCTGCACCACCTTATTCTCCTCCCAGAAATCCAGGTGTCAAGGAGTTCCCAAGTCCTTCTCTTTTATTATAGGCCCTAAATCTTCACCCATCACAGTTCCTTGCAAACACTTGTGTGCCTTGTTGTGTCAATGAAGCCTCATTAGGCTTAAATTGATTATAACAAGACGGACAAAGAGCTAGAAGCCAAAGCATTCAGCAGAACAACACCGTCATAAGGATGACCTCATTGGGCTATTGACTAATTAGCAAGTCGGTTAGCCAACATGCCCTTAAGTCATCCTAGAAAAAGAGTGAAAGAGAGAGGGGGGAAAACTGCATTCCCTTGGCTGATTATTGGCAATAGTAACAGGACAGACACCACCATAGGGAGTCCTCCAAACCCAAACTGTACATCAGGAAAAGCCCCTTATGCAATATTGGGTCTGAGGAAAAATCAGTGCTGTAAATGCCCTGATCTGAAGGTTTGGAGATGAGGCCGGTGCTGATGGTGGTAATGCTGTGGAAAGCATCAATTATAGTACAGTAGTATACCTTGTATAAAAGAATTAATTCGTTCCAAATGAAATTATGTTCAGCAAATTTTCCTTTATACACATTTCCCATAGGGATGCATTGGAAACAGAGTAATCCCTAATGGCGACTGTTTTTATGTTGTACGGATTTGCCCCACAGACGAATCTTTTAAGCAAATTTTCCCAATCTCTGGAATTTTTTATGTGGTACAGATTTTATGTTATACAAGCCGTTTGTTATACAAGGTACTACTGTATCATGGAAGTAGCATGCAACCACTAGGTAAAATTGATTCTTTTTAATCTGGCCCCAATTGGCTGCATCTGGTGAGTTTTACTAAATTTTCCCCAACTTCCAAATGGAATACATTTTTTTATTTTTTTTATTTTTTATTATTTTTATTTTTGGTATCTACCTCCCCCACACCCCCTCCAGCCGCAGGGACCATGGTCTTGATAAAACCCAATGGAGAGAAGGAAGTGGGATTGGGTGGGCATGCCATGGACTATGTCCCTTCGTTTGGAGAGCTGGGGCTTGAAACCCAATCTTGCGCTTTGATGCAGTTTTAATACCAGCCTTGCCTCCTGCCCCATCAGAACAGCGCCTGGCTAATATCATCTGGCCACGATGAACTTCAAGGCTTGGCAAATTACATCTTTTTGCCAAGACTGTATTTTGGTACAATGCTGTGATAAAGATGGCTTGCCATCGAAAGCTCAGCTTGCATTTTTTTGTTTTATGAGTGACTTATAAAGGGATCACCTAGCCTAGTTTTGCATTGGGAAGTAGCTGTGGGTGAGCTCAGGTGTTCAGTGACTTTACTGAATGTGAAAGAGCAAGAACTGAGGTAGGCAGTGTCAGTATCAGAGGCCCAATCCTCAAATGGAGGGCATGTGTCTTCTGCATCAACCCCAACCCTCACTGGCCAGAGAGGAACATGTATGTTTCTAAGAAGAGCCAAATGGAGAGGAGGTGTGGGTGGGTGTGAATGACCGATGTCTCTTTGTTTGAAGGACTAGGGTGTGAAGCCCAATCCTTGTCTTCAGATGCAAATTTTCAACAGCCCTGCTGCTTCCTGCCTCATTTAAGACAGACATGCTTGGTGAAATTTGTCATGCCAAGAAGTTTACATCTAAGAATAATCTCCTGGCAAACGACATCTTTTGCCATGTTTGTACTTTTGCTACATGCTTTGAAGAAGTGGGTATGTCCCACGAAAGCTTGCAATGATTTTTTAATTTTTTTTAATTAATGGCCCATACAGCCTAGTCTTGCATTTCTATTTTGTAATGGCCACTTGGCTCCCCCTTCTTATTTCACTGGAACTATGAGGATACCAAGAAAGAGCTGCCTCCACCACATACCAAGAAGGCACACAGACATTACACACCAGCACAGCAGGACTGCAACCACTAGGTAATGTTTTTCATTCCTTTTTTGGTGTGCTTTAATATCTTTGTTCCAGCCAAACAGGCCCAGGTTGGCTGAATAAAGTATTTTATAATTTTTCATATTTCTGTTTACTTACTATTTCATAATAAAGTAATTATAAAATACTTTGTGTTTATTAGATTCCTATTCAAGTTTACTTTATATATAGTCAATATAGGCACAGAGTTAATTTTTTTAACATTTTCTAATGGTGGTGTGCCTCGTGATTTTTTTCATGAAACAAGTGTGCCTTTGCCCAAAAAAGGTTGAAAAACACTGCACTAGGTAATATTCCTTTTTTCTTTAATCTGCTCCCAATTGGCTATACCTAGTGGGTTTACTAAATTTTACCCCATTTCGCAGAGTGCTCAGTGGGGGAAAAAAGGAAAGAGCAGACAGGATGTCGCAGGATACAGCTACAAGAACAAAGCAAAGCAAAGTGTTCTGCTTATATACCGCCCCATACCACTTCAAGTAGTCTCTGGGTGGTTTACAGTTTTTATTGCAGTACGCAGGCTACACATTGCCTCCCCAGCAATCTGGGTACTCATTTTACCGACCTTGGAAGGATGGAAGGCTGAATGAACCTTGAGCCTGCTACCTGGGATTGAACCCCAGGTTGTGAGCACAGTTTTACCTGCAGGACAGGCATTTAACCACTGTGCCACGAGGCTGCACACACGAAAAGGAGAATTGGAGGTAAGTGGGCAGGACATGCCCCGTTTGATGGGCGGGCTCAAACCAAAATGGCAACTGCACAACACGAGAAGCTTCCAGAATGCTCTGTGCCAGCACAGGAAAGCCCACTGGCGCGGATTCCCAGGCACCACAAAAATGAAGACAGTTGCAACCATTTTACATAGAACAGGGGGGGCAGTTGCCCACTGCTGAAATAGCAGCGATACAACCCAGTGTCACCGCCACCCCTTGGCAATTGGCTAATTAACCTCACTGGGGCCCAAAGACTGCCGGCAAATGTAAAAGGGCGACAAGGACTACAGAGGACAACGCCCCAAATGCAACGCAGAGTTTATCGCCCTCCTCGTATGGCAGGAAACAGAGTCTTGGGCCTCATTTCATCTCTTCCTTCCTTCCTTCCTTCCTTCCCATCATAGCCCAGTTTTCATTATGACGCCGTGCCATGGCTGTTTTCACCTACTCAAATTAGCAGCAGAGAAAATGACATATTGATCCTGGCAGCCTCTGAGCGTCACAGAAGGAGGGGGTCTATCCGATGCGGGCTTACTTATCCACCCCACCCCCATCAAGGTTCCTGAGCTCTTTGGAAGAAATCCAAATACTGATAAAATTTCAGCATTATTTGTCTTGCTTCTTTCCCTAGTGAAAACTTAGCAGCAGGTTGCCGCTTGGCTGCAAGACGTGGTGCTGTTTGGAACACGGGGGGGGGGGGACACAGAACATAGAACCCCAAAAAAGAGCTTAAAATGCAAAGAAAGAAGAAGAGGAACCAGCCTTGCGAGAAGTGTCTGTCTACCTTTGGATTACAGTGGTACCTTGTATAATGGAATTAATTTGTTCCAAATGAAATTCTGTTAAGCAAATTTTCCTTAATACAAATTTCCCATAGGAATGCACTGAAAACAGACTCATCCCTAATTGCGAACATTTTTATGTTGTACGGATTCGCCCCATAGACGATTCTGTTAAGCAAATCTTCCCTATCTCCGGAATTTTTATGTTGTATAGATTTAATATTATACAAGCCGTTTGTTATATGAGGGTCCACTGTATATCACTTCTCAGCAGCTGCTTGCAACATAGCATAGCAAAATGTCTGTGAAGATGCTCAGTCATCCGGGGGGGGGGGGGAGGTTATTTGGAAGTCGAGTCATGGCAACCGGGCTTCTTTTCTTCAGAGACTGAAACGTTTCGCTGTTGATCCATACAACCTTGTCAATCTGAGCTAAGTCTTCCTCAGAATGACGAAGCTGTTTGGATGAACAGCGAAACATTTCAGTCTCTCAAGTAGAGAAGTCCAGTTGCCACGACTCGACTTTGAAGGCATGGCAAACAAATCGGTAGAAAAGGAAAAAGAAGAAAAGAGAAGAAATGATAAAAAAGCAGAAAGGGGGCAGTGAGCATTAGATTTTTTGACAAGGTGGGCTGAATCCAGACTCAGCCCCAAGCAGGGTATACATCCAGAAGAATCAATGGAAATTATTAAAATGGAATGTTCTTTTTTAAAACTAGGGTCATTCTCGCCACTGAACATAATGGTACAGTAGGGTGGTTAGAAGTAGCCAATGCCTAATTTAAAGACTGGAGGAACTCACTAAGGTCGGAAGGTTGTCACACACCCAGGCCATGTGTTCTTCCATAAGCCATCTCATCAATGGGGTGCTCAGAAGACCCACCCACTCTTTAAATAAATGAGACAAATCTTGGGTCGCCTGGAATGGGACCGATCGGTTGTCTTACATCGCCAGCTCTCGTAGGCTTCGGTGTTTGATAGGCTGAGATCAATTGTCTGACTCAATCATTTGTGCGGAAAGACATCGCCTGGAAAGCTGAGAGGGGAAAGAATCGCTTGGGGGCACGATCCACTCATTGCATGCAGACGATTCTGGGTTCAATCCTCAGCACTTCCAGTTCAAGGAGGAGGAAACTCTTTTATTGACTTATTTGTTTTATTATATCAAAGACACAACCCAAACCATGCCAGCAGCACTTCTACCTTGTGGTACGTTAATACATTTCTCTTACACCCTGTTGCTTCACCGGTGCACCTTCAAGTAACAAGAAATGTGAAAGTGCTCTGCCTGATGTCCTGGGCACAGCCTTCTAGATATTGTCGGACTACAACTCCCAGCATGCCTTACTTCTCACTCTCCTGTTGAGGACTGATGGGAACTGCATTAGTGTCCACACATTGGCCAGACCATGCTGGACTGAGCCATCTTCCTATAGCCGTAGGAGAACTGTGGGTTCCGGTTTGTCCAAAGAGCCAACATACAACACAGTTTGAGTTTCTCTTACACAAAAATCTCTTCCATAAATTTACTACTATGTAAGGCAGAGCTAAGGAAGCTGGGGCCCTTCAGCTGTTAATGGACTACAGATACCATCATCCTTGCTCCACTGGGCATTCTTGGAGAAGCTGATGGGCGTTGAAGACTCACAAAGGGCAACATTGTATTCTCCCTGTTTCACACGTGTAAGATGATGGGAATGGAAATATAAGCATTTTCCCATGTATAAGACTATATATATTTTTTGTCTAAAATTGTTAGGCTAAAAAAATTGAGGGTCATCTTATGCATGGAAGTAAGGGGAGAAGAGAACCACATGGCTGCAAAACTGTAATTTTGGGTTGGAAAAGTGTGTGTGTGTGTGTGTGTGGGTGGGTGGGTGGGTGGGTGGGTGTCATCTTTTACATGGGAGCGTCTTATACATGGAAAATATGGTAATTTTAAACCAACCCTAGCAACTGGACACAGGCCTTTGACCTTCACAAGCAAGGGAGCCAAGGAAAGGCAGGATGGTTGGAGGACTGCCAGTGGTTTTTCCTCAGAATCCCTTGCCTAAGAGCAAAAGATACAGTAATACCTCGGATAACGAATGCCCCTGATTACAAATTATTCAGATTACGAATTTTTCAGATAACAAATTGCAATTTCCAGGTATAGGGCTGCCTCGGATAATGAATTTTCCCTATGGGCTGCCTCAGATAACGAATCACAATTTCTAGGTATAGGTCTGCTTCGGATAACAAATTTTCCTATGGGCTGCCTTGGATATTGAATTTTCCCTATGGACTGCCTCGGATAATGAATTCCCAGCATGCATCGGTAAAAAAGAGTTATCCCGGGTGGCATTGCATCTGTACCTTTAAATTGCACTTTATAAAGAGTTTTGAGCAACAAAAAAACAACAACAGGTGTCTGTGTCATTTTCCTAGGCTCTGGAATGGATTAATTGGTTTCCCATTCATTCCTATGGGAAACCATGTTTCGGAGAACAAATTAAATTCGTTATCCGAGGTACCACTGTACTGCCTTACGGTAGATGTACCTTAGGTCAAAAACAGATTGCCTCTCTCAGCCAGGGGGAGAGTGGCTAGATTTCTCACCCCTGCTGCAAAAACTAAAAATGATGCAATACAAAAAGCTGGAGAAACCCATTAGTGCCAAGAAATATTGTAATTCTAGCTGCTTTTCGTGAGGAGGTTTTGGTCTGTCTGGAGCGAAATTACCTCCAAGACATACTCCGACCATGCTGCATGGAATGGTGTTTAGAACTGCACTCCCCAGAGGACCTTTGACGCCTGAGCCTCACAACGCCACTCACAGACATCTACCGCCCATTTTTGTACTACTGTCTACCATTTTTTCTGCACTGTCCAGGAAGCGACAGTGCTTAATCGGAGGGAAGTGGAATTCCACCAAACTCTGCAGTTTGTTTGGATTTTTTAATGTTCTAAATTCCAACAAAAGCTCTCTCACACACACACATACACACACACACCTTGAAAAATTCTTAAGGCAGCCAAGATCACTGAAACATAAAATTACAGTAGGACCCCCGTATCCACTGATTCAGTTATCCACAGTTGGCAGAGGAAAAAAATTAAATAATTCATCAGTCACAAAGCAAGCTATTGTCACAAACAGCAGCTATAAAGCAAGCTACTGTCTCAAAACAGCAGTCATAAAGCAAGCTACTGCCAGGTAACAGCACTTTGGGGGTGGGGTGGGCAGGCGTTCTCTCTTATCCACGGTTTTCATTATCCACGGGAAGGCCTGGAACCAATCCCCAGTGGATACTGGGGTTCTACTGTATTTCAGTTTGATGGCACATTATATGTTCCTCTTTTTCAGCTCAGCCAGACTCATAACTCTTCCAGGCTCTTTGCAGACAGATTTATGAATGCTTCCAAAGCACATGGTAGCAGAGGGACAGATTTACATCTCAGAGGAACCAGAGCCAGAAACAGCCACCGGCAATGGCTCAAGTCCCTTTTAGTGTCTCTCTAGAAGTGTCATCTTTTTTACAAAGACGTAATGCACAACCGGCTAGGTATTTTACTTTTTGAGCAAGCAAGCAAGCATAAAGACAAACAAAGAGGCCATTTAATCCATCCTCCTGCTTCAAGGCCTGCTGAAATGGATTTGATCAGAAGGCAGCTGCAAACCAAATAAAGTATGGTGTTTATTTTTTTTTAAAAGAGACAACTTGCCTTAAGGCGGGACGCGCTGCCTTTTGCAGCTCCAAATGTTCCAGGCAAGCCAAACAATGCCAGCTAAAAATCCACTTGGGCAACATTCCGGCGGCACATTTGCCTTACAACTTAGCCCGAGGACCCGAAGCAGGCACCTGAAAAAGAGGAGCACAGCTTTCTCTCCGCAGGCTCACCCCCTTTGGCAGCAAATGAAGTGTCCTGGGCAAAGAGAGCTTCATCAATCAGCTAGAGAGAGAGAGCAATGTGCCAGAGCCTGCTGGCTGGCTACCGCACACGGGGACCAATTAGAGGCCTCTTCAAGTCTGCTCATGCTTGGGTTTATTGGGCGACTCTCCAAGACCACGAAGGCTCGGGGGACGCTGAGCAGAATCTCATTATCCGAAGTCTGGTGTTTCAGATAGCAGGGACCTCCTCGGCCTTCCTTTCCCTCAGACTGCTGCCGTCTCTCCCTTTGCGTCCTGGAATGCCACAAAGCTACCCTCGGAGTTTGTTTTGCGGGGTTGCTGTTTCTACCCCTGGAAAATCCACGACGAGAAAGCATGTCCTAATTTAGCTGCGTGTTGGCAAGGGATGAGGTGGTGGAAACTGTCTGTGGAGCCGTGATAAGCAGAACCTGGAACACCAAGGATCCTCCTAGGTTGAATTAATCCAGTTCCAAACCCATTGCTAGGGAAATCATCCTCTCAGTTTTCCCATAAGATACCTAAGGGTCAAGCTTGACCATAGGTTTTAGCATGAAGCTGTTTGCGTGTGTGTGCGTTGCGTTGTCACAGTCATGACTGAGTCTTCGTGACCCCATGTCCATGGAGTTTTCTTGGCAAGAATACTGGAATGGTTTGCCAGTTCCTACTCCAGGCACCTACAGCACCTGGTATTCCCTGGTGGTCTCGCATCCAAGTACTAACCAGGGCCAACCCTGTTTAGCTTCCGAAATCAGGCAAGATCAGATGTGCTCAGGGCATCTAGACACCACACACAATTATGCTCGCTGCCATATCTTGTATTATATCACTGTGTGATTTTTTGCTGGAAGGTAAACAGGAGGTTATTCTGTAAATCTGATAACTCAGGAACGCACATCTAATAAGAGCTCATCAATTGAGTGAGAACATTTCAATCACAAAGGAATACACATTTCCCTTAGGGTCTAATCTGGCCCTAAGAGAGACTGTTCAGCCTAGCAGGGCTGCTGGGCTTGACTTAATTATTTTTGCATTTCTTGACCGCCCGATTTCCCAGCAGGGACCCTGGGCGGTTCACACGAAAGCCAAACAAACAAACAGTAATAGAAGCAAAACCAATACTAACAACAAAAATGCAACAAAAAAAACATAAAACAGCTAAACACCCAATAAATATTAAAATATTAAAACCGGCAAGAGGCAAAAACAAGAGATGGTGGGGAAAATACAACAGACGGGGCAACAAAACGCTACATTACTGATCGCTTCCTTAAAATTGCAAGGCCTTCAATGCTTTTTAAAAGGCAGATAGGGGCTCAGTTTGGCGGGCAAACACAGAGCCAGTGACCAAACGCTGGAGATATTGTTCTGAACCTTTTGTGTGCCCACACGTCGTGGCCAAAGAGAGAAAGCAAAGATGACTTGATGGCCCACTGGCAGAGAGGATACCGCCAGATATCCCAAGAAGCTAAACATTCAAATCTGGCCCTTAGCTTTTAGCACTGAGTACTGAGCCACTTGAAGAGAGAGCATGGCCAAGAAAAACACACCAGCAGCTTCTGATTCCCCAAATTCCCTTGGAACTGCTTTGATTCTTGGCTGCTGCTGTGAACCACCGTCCTTTGATCATGTGAGCAGCAGTAGGATCAAAGAAGAACCACAGTCTTGTTGCAGATTTCACCTTGACTCACCAAGGAACCCAGAATCGCAGAGCAGGGCTGTTCAACTTTGAACAGGCCAAGGTCTACTTTTTCCGGCCCAAAAGTGCCTGAGGGCTACTACACTAAAACCTCTACTTACGAATTTTATCTGTTCCGAGCACATGCTCATAAGTAAAAACTTTTGTAAGGAGAGCAGCGGTTTCCCATAGGAATACATTGAAAACCAATTAATCTGTTCTGGGGGGAAAAGATTCCAATGCATCATGGCCGTTGAACTGCCCCGCTTGGCTGAGACAGTGGGCTGGCAGACCTAGAACTTTGCTGGGGCAGTGGTGGTCGTTGGCATGGGGGAGGGAGGGGTGGAGAATTTACCCCCTCACTTTTTTTATTGATGGTGGGCTACTTTTGAACCCTTTGTGGGCTACCAGTAGCCCGCGGTCTACCTGTTGGGCAGGCCTGTCGTAGAGCATGGCACACAGTGATCCAGGCTGGTAGGATGCTCCAGTGTTTGCAGGATTCCCAGTCTGATTAGTGCTTTGGAGCCACATGCCTCTGGCCATTATCTGGAGGGGGAGGGAAGCTTGGTGCCACAAGGATAGGGCCCCACAAACAGTATCCACAAGGCAAGTGTGTACTCCCAGGGTGGATGGTGTTGTCGTTGTGCTCCGACTCTTTCATTTATTTGAACAGGCCTGCAAATGTTCCAAGGCTTCACATTTGCAGAACTTTTGAAAAAGAAAAGCCCAGAAACCTAATAAAGGAGATCAAGACCGCATTTTGTGTGATTTATAATGCACAGAACGAATGGGAGAGTATGCAATCAAGGGTGGGAGCAAGACAGCTGCCAGGAGGTAGCCAGCGATGAAATCGTTTTGGTAATGAAAATGAAACTCATCTCGGCATGTGAAATCAGGGACATTTTTAGAAGTTTGCCAACAAAGCTATGTGTGGGGATACACACCTCTGCATGTGTGTGTTTGCGCATGCATGTGCTGTGTGTGACATGACCTAGAAAAGAATTGATGCTGGAGAAAGGTCATCACATCTCGTCATCAACAACCTCTACAGCCACCAATTCTCAAGAGTTCAAATGATCACCTTGTTCTAGGAATATCTTAGAGATCTGTCAGATAGACTCTGAGACAAAATTAAGCAGAGAGAAAAACAAACAGCTATTATTAACTACAGCAGGACGGTATCCACTGGGGATCGATTCCAGGCTTCTTAGTGGATAATGAAAACTGTGGATAAGAGAGAATGCCACCCCCCAAGCTGCTGTTTTGTAACAGCAGCTTGCTTTACGGCTGCTGTTTTGCAACAGCAGCTTGCTTTACAGCTGCTGTTTGTGACGGTAGCTTGCTTTGTAGCTGCTGAATTTTTTTCCCTCTGCCAAACGTGGATAACCGAACCAGTGGTTAATGAATCAGTGGATATGGGGGGGGCTACTGTACTGCATTGGGAATCTGTACTATGTGCAAATCTATTTCAGTGGTGGTGAACCTTTGACCCTCCAGATATTTTGGGCCACAGCTCCCAGAATTCTGAGCCTCAATTGCCAATGACAAAGGACTGTGGGAGTTGTGGTCCAAAATATCTGAAGTGCCAAAGATTTGTCACTAACTGACCTACTTCATGCTTTGGGAGGAGGACTCTGATGTCTTTGGAACACACACACACACACACACACACACACACACACACACACACACACACACACACACACACACACACACACACACACACACACACACACACCTAGAAAAGCCACTCAGGTGCAAGCTGAAGCAATATTTTAAGAGTTCCAGCACCAAAAAACAACCCTAAACACTTTTTTGTGTGTAAAAATATACTGTATATATTTTGAGCAGATGCTTACATTGACAGAGGAAAAACTGGAGCGTGACAACTCATAAAATAATGGGAACATTACCAGCAGAAACAGCATTCATAATCCCCTCAAAAAATATGCTGCACTACACTTCCTTCTGATGTTATGCTATATTATCGAGTGGGGCACAGTAAATTTGAAAACAATATGTGACAGAAGCATCCGTGTAAAAAGGAAACAAAATACCTCCCAAAAATAAAGCTTTTGCTCCACAGTTAATGCAAAATAGGCACTTGTGGCCCTCCAAATGTTTTTGGATTGTAAATCCCACTGCTGGAACCACGGGACATACCAGCTGGGGCTGGTGGAGGGGGACCTGGTCACAACAATATCTATAGGGTCACAGCATCTCCAGCTGTGAGGTAAAACTACAAAGGTCCAGAGTAGAAGATGGCAGTAAAGGGTGAACATGGCCATCAAAAACAAGGTGCACAGTATGTTTTTAATGAAGTTTCTCAGTCATCCAGGTGAGATTATCCAGAGGTTGAGTCATGGCAATTGGACTTCTTTTTTCCCATGAGACGGAAACATTTCACTACTCATCCAAGTAGCTTGGTCAGTCTCATCAGCCAGACTGACAAAGCTATGTGGATGAGTAAAACGTCTTGATCTCACAGGAAAAAAAGAAGTCCAGTTGCCATGACTCAACTTCCAGGTAAGGTGCATAGTACCTAAACCCAAACAAATCACAGTATTTCCCCAAGTATAAGACTATATTTTTGTCAAAAATTGTTAGACTAAAATTGATGGTCCTCTTATACACGGAAGTAAGCCGAGGAGAGAACTACATGATTGTGAATCCATAATTTTGGATTGGAAAAGTGGGGTTCATCTTATAGATGGGGGTTGTCTTATAGATGGGAAATATAGTATTTTGGCATCTGATAAAGAAAATCCCTCAAGAACCACTTGTAAAAGCATAAATAGGGCAAAGTAAATGCTACGTATGTTGAGAGTCATCAAAATCAGAACCAACGTGTAACAAATTTAGGGTTTTCAAAGTAACTGAGGAGTGGTTTTACTAGTTCCAGACTGCCACTGAGCTCCTATAGCTAAGCAGAGATTCAAACCCATGCCTTCTGAGTCCAGGGTCTGTCACTCTATCCACTACACCACACTAGATATCACTGGCAAAGTAAATGACCAACAGGAAATAACTAGAAGTATCTAAATAACCGCAACTATTTCACTGACAGCTTCCAAAGTGTTTGTTGGAGACATCTGTGAAGAGTCTCAGTCAGCCAAGTGAAGTTATCCAGAAGTTGAGTCATGGCAACTGGACTTCTTTTCTTCTTAGGTTGAAACTACTCATCAAAGTAGTTTCTTCAGTCTGAGGAAGATTGGTAAGAGACCTCCAGTTTGGACTTCACATTAGTTTCACATCATCCTGGTCTGAATAGGCTCTTGAGATGGGACAATGGCCAGGTGTGTATGAAAATCACACCTCAGCTGTCCCTCCTAACACCTATTAAGCATGGGTCATTAGCAATGGTCTTCCTGGTTGAGGAGTGAAGTGGTCCTGATTTATCTGGGGAATCAATGAAAGGGTAGCATGATAAATGGGAGAGAGATTGTGCCTAAATTTTTCATCTCTGTTGACAGAAGGATTTTTCAATACACATCTGAATGGCCTCCCTGACCCCTCACCAACTATCATCTCTGTCCATAGTGTGTACAACTTCATCATTAACTCTGTGTGTTGCGTCTTTATAGCCGTGACCGACTCTTCGTGACCCCATGTCCATGGGGCTTTCTTGGCAGGAATACTGGAGTGGTTTGCCAGTTCTGACTCCATGCACCTACAGCACCTGGTATTCCCTGGTGGTCTCCCTTCCAAGTACTAGCCAGGGCCGACCCTGCTTAGCTTCTGAGATCAGGCAAGATCGGATGTGCTTATACGCAGGTTTATCTTTTATTTTCTGTTTTCAAGGGAAGAAGTAAGAAGGAGCAGAGCTCTTCATGCTTTTTTTAGGCACAAAAATAAAAGAGATATATTCAAATTCCAAATCCATGAATATGAAATGAATATGTATCATTTCTCCGGAGCAGGTAGGATAGGTTGGAAGATAGTTAAAGCTCTCCCATCCTGCCCACGGATTCTCCTTTGCAAATCACCACTCACCCTGCAATAAACTGATCAGTTAACGAACGGGATCTGACATTTTGTCCTGTAATGGATATTTCCTGCCTCAGGGTTACAAGTTTTGAGTTGTTGCTGACTGACTTGGCAGTTGCAGTTATGTCCCAGAGGGTTTTTGTGTGTGTGTGTGTGTGAAACCCATTGCAATTACAGCTGCTAAAATTTCCGAGAAATTTATGCTAAAAGAAGATTCTGCAGATCAATCATCCCTGGACCATTCAGAACTAAGAGTGGCATTTTTACAGTTACAATTTAGCTTTAAAATACGGATTTATAGTAGGATACTGGCAGCTGGTTTTTAAAATTTATTTTCGACATCATCCCTACCTTTCCTAGTTTTGCCAAATTTAATTCACACATTATTGTTTCTACTAAATCGGCATCTCCTTCATTTAATAATATTTTAATGGGATGGCCTTATGGCTTAAATCATGAATAAACTGAAAGAACCATTGATACATGAATATACTGAAAGGATCATTGATGCAGCAGAGACAACAAGGAATGTGAGGCCGGCCCTACCATTAGGCACTGAGGGGTGACGGCCTCATAGCACAATACGTTGTCAGTGCCTAACCATTCTTCTTAAATTTCCAAACTTCTCCCCAGAACAAACATGTGTGAACCCTACATAATCTGCCTTGGTCCCCTAAAAACATTTTCAGATGTTGAGAGATACTCCAAATGCCAGTCCACTGCTTCCCAATGTGGAACATGGATTGAGTCTTTTATATCAAGAAGGAAAAGCAAATGCATTCCATTTCTCCATTAACCCTGAAGCCATCTTTATGAAGTGCAAACATATAATGGTCAGGACAATGGGTCATATTTTTGGACCATTTCTTCCCTCCCCCTCTATTCCTTAATTTTTATATGAACTTTCCTGATAACTTATCTGGAAGTTGAGTCATGGCAACTGGACTTCTTTTCTTGAGAGACTGAAACATTTCGCTGCTCATCCAAACAGCTTCATCAGTTTGAGGAAAGCTAGTTGCGAGTCCTCCATTTTATACTTTGACCTCATGCCACCTTGGTCTGAAATAGGCTCATAAGATCAACAACAGCCTGAAGAGGCTCATTAGTTGGACAATAGTCTCAACAGGCCATTAGGTGAACAGTGGCCTAATGTGCTGAAACCCATAAAGTATGGGTCATTAGCTATGGCCTTGGTGGTGGAGGTGAGAAGTATTTTTTATTTGTCTGGGGATTGTTCAGTTGCCAAGACTCAACTTCCAGATAAACTCACCTGGATGACTGAGAATCTTCACAGACATCTTGCCTAATACTTGTTTTGAAGAAATCAAAGCTTGTGTTGCTCATGCCCTACCATTTAACCAACATTTTCTTGGTCAGACAGGAAGGTGGGATGATGCATGTCGTTGCACAGCTCCTGATTGGACAGAGCCAGGGAGAGGGAAAGATGGCACAATGGAGGCTGCTTCCTGGTTGGAATTTTGCCCAGCACAAACTACCCAAAGGTAAGACAATGGTTTATTTTGTTCCGGAAGGTGGGACTGGGTTCCGAACGCCAGCTGTACTGGTGCGTTTCATTTCAGAACCAGTACCCTTTTGAAATGAAATACCCATCTCTAATTATAAGCCACCTCAGGTCCATCTGAGGAGAAAGGCAAGGTACACATATTTTAAATAGATAATTAAGGGAGCCAACTCCTGTCTCCATTAGTTAGGGTTGGATGAAAAATTTTTTTGTTTCTATTCGTTTTTTGTAAGAAAGTTCCTGGACAAGCAGGCTGTGCAGGTTTTACTCTGTTCTTTTTAAAAACCTGCAAAGCCTGTTTGACCAGTAAGCAACACTGGAATAAAAGATAAATGGAAATTATGGGAAGGAAACTTCTCAAACTTATTCCTGAATATCAACAGAGGAGGGAAACTGAAAGACTATGTGATTCCATGCCACAAACAGCACCTTACAGGAAACATTCAGCCTACTGAGACCCTGTAATGACCCTCCAAGCCTTGACAGCCAGCATGGTATCATGGTTTGAACATCCAGTTGAAAGACCCAGACTGAAGTCCTCACTCAGTGGTGAGATTCAAGGGAAAACCTTGAGTAAGTTCCTTTCTCTCTTCATAAGATCTACTTTACAGAGACACCATAAGAGTCAAGCCACCTGTCAGATATTAGTTAGTGAATATATGTATTAGACAGGATGTTCTTTATATATTTGATATGTATTTAATTGATTTAAAGATGGAGTCTGTAAAAGTGCAAAGTCACAGTGACTCAATGTATAGTTTTTTCTAATGGAGTACAGATGTTAAGAATTAACATAATGAATTTTGGCTGATGCAAGGGGTTGCAATAGCTATGAGGTAATGTTATTTATGATTGGACAGACATATGTATAAAAATGTTCTGTAAATCATTGTTCATTAGGCCTTCCGTGAGTAAGGCACCCACTTTGTTTTTCTGCCATATATTTTGTCAGTGTAATGTTATGCTGTTATGCTATTATGCTTTGTTGAACTTTGTATAAGTTCTGTGATGCTGTGATATATTTTTGTACAGTTTGTAATATAGTTGTTTGGTTTTAAGAAAACTCTGTCTCTGGCTAACTATGTATTCAATAAGTATTGCTTCTGCTGGCTGATCAAATAGCACATACTCTGACACCACCAGTGCCCATGATAAGTTCACGAGAGGGAAAACAAGAGGTGAGCAGCACAGATGACATTTTGGAGATGAGCTCACTATAAGTTGGAGACAACTAGATAGCACATAACAACAGAGGAAAAACGGGGTTACCTGATGAGCACCCCTTTCTTTGGTTTCTCCCCTATGTGTTGTTGGCACTGATACTCAACATTTGGTCCCAACTACATGTGTCACACAGTGGTTGCAAAAGTGGGCCATTAGCTTGACATTGTGGCAAGTGCATCTCACAGGCCATAGCCATTAGGCTGCAAGGAAAATGAGGGCACCCACTTGCCGACAATCATGGCTGAGTAATGCTGCCTTAGGCTGTCCTGTACCAGAAACAGGTGAGTCAGGTTGCGGGTGTATCACCAAGTGTCCAAGGGGAGGTCCTGCCCAGCAGGTGGTGGGATGCTGGAATAAAGCTTCAGCAGGTAGGGAGAGGCCTTCCTCAAAGGGGAGTTCAATACAGCTCCCTGGTGTAGTAGATGCTTTGAACACAGAAGATTCTCAGGTTCAAACCTCTAGCTAAGGCTGGGAAAGACTCTGAAAACGCCTCTTCAAGAGGGACTAAATAATCAGAGGCTGTTTCCTGTCGTCCCCTTTAAATTGGTTTCTCATTTAAAACGGCAAATTTCCCAAGATTCTAGGAGGTTAAGCAATATCACTACTGGTTCACTACAAATTTATATGCAATGTGTGCTTTCAAATCCTTAAGAACTCCTCTTCGGCTATAGATTATAAACTCTCTACGGCTGAAGACAGGTTATGAAGACTCTTGGTTTTGAAGTTCTTCAACGATGCTACGCAACATAGGATTATCTTGCTACTTCTGGGAGACAAAGCTGCTCTCCCCCTCCCCCCGATTTCTAATGCCAAATTCAATTACTAACCTGTCCAGCAGCTGTATTTAACTTTCGTGTATCGTAATGGGAAGTTTCTCCCAGACATCTGCTTTTTTCCTCAACCCACACAACAGCAAAGGACAAATAAGCATGCTATTACTGCTTTCACACGACCACTAAAATCCGCTGTAAAGCGCTCGCAGAGGTGGAGCATAAAATAGTTTTCCCACGAGCAGTGGACTTTAAAAAAAATTAAGTGCGACCACGCCCACTTAAGCGTGACCCAGCACGTTTTACAAGAACCTGGTCTTGAGGTGGCAAAATCCTTGTCGCTGTTCCGATGTGGATTTTAAACCATTACTCGAGTACGTGGGAACACGGAAAATCCGCACCAATTTTTTTCGCCTCTATTATGGTGCATTTGCTGAGGTTCTCAGTCGTGGGATCAGAACGGTTGCGGATTTTCAAAACGTGACCATGGGAACATCCAATTTGTGACATCAACCACATGACTGCTCCAGTGTATGTGTGTGATATGGATCAAAGGTTGCTGCGGATTTTAGTGGTTGTGCGAAAGCAGCCTATGACAACCTCACCTGCCTATTTGCAAACAATGTCTCCTGCAATTCGGAGTGCTTCCCTTGTACATACAATGTTTTGCTTCCTTTTACTGAGATTAAACAATTGTTAGAATTTTTTAAAAAGCCCAAATGATCTGGTGATCTGTCAAGAGAGTTTTCTTTACTTCTGATCCGGTCAAAGTAATGTATTCAAGTACTGGGACCAAAGAAAAACAGTCTCATGACACTGTTTGGGCAAACCATGCAGCAGGTTGCTCTGACTGTTAATAAATGGGGCCCATACGTGGGGGGATTGCATTTCTGTAATGGAGGAGGAACACTAGACTTCATCAGGGTCAGGGGGAAAAAACCCAGCTCATAAAATGTATATTATATATTCCAGGTGCCACGCAGCGGAGCGAGCTCCTGCTGATCACCCCAGCTCCTGCCAACCTAGCAGTTCAAAAGCATGTAAATGCAAGTAGATAAATAGGTAGCGTTGTAAAAAGCTGGAAGGTAAAACAGTGTTTCCTTGCAGCCATGCTGGCCACGTGGCCGAGGACTTGCACAACACTGGCTCTTCGGCTTGAATACAGAGATGAGCACCACCCCTAGAGTCGGACACGACTAGTATGCATGTGCGGGGGGGGGGGCTTTAACTTCACCTTCCTGGCTCTGAATATTTGAGTGGAACACAGGCCATGCTTTGGACAGGGGATATTTTTATACCTCGCACTGGCATTCCCACTGGAAAAGGCGACTGTTGCTTCTTATCAAGTTTGGTGGTGAAAGAAGGCAATGGTGGGCTGATCCAGATGCAGAAAGAGACGTTCATGTATGTGCCTGTGTGTGTGCACCCACATAAGCATTGTCTCTCTCTCACAAACACACACATAGGCAGAGAACATCACAGTTTATAAGGAAAAGCCACCACGGAACCTATCCCACTGTTCAACCAACATGCTTGTATTCTAGCATCAGGAGATCTATTTTTTTAAATAGGCTGCATGCAATGGGAAAGAATTTTAGCACACTGGAAACTGTTGCAAGTCAGAGCAAAACAACCCACACTCATCTTCATGGGCAAGCGGTGTGATATGTTCTACTGCAGCATCCTAAGTGGCCTAAACAGAGCAGTACGGCAATGGAACCAATGACCCTGAGAGGTGATGAGTGCTCCAACCCTGGAGGCATCCAAGAGAAATCTGGACAAGCACCTGGCAGGTGTCCTTCGATCTGTATTCCTGCATGGAGCAGGGGGTTGGACTGGATGGCCGCACGTCTCCCATCCCTCCATTTAGAATAACAGACTAGTGAAGATAAGAGGCCCCTTCCAACTTTTCACCCTTCTATTGTTCTAAATGCAGGGATGGGAGACGTGTGGCCATCCAGATGTGCTACAACTCCCATGATCCACTGGCAGCAACAACCAGGGCTGCAGAGAGGTTTCACCTCAGAAGTATCTGTAATATTCTTGCCTCGTCATCGGGGCCTTCTCGGTGGCTGCCCCGGCACGTTGGAATTCATTGCCAACGGAGCTGAGGCTGGCCGAGTCTCTGCCGGCCTTTAGGAAAGCCTTAAAGACCTGGCTTTGCGTGGAATCCTTTGGTGATCGCAGAGCGTACATCTGTGAGTGTTTGTTTGGTTGTTTTATCTTGTCCCTGCCCTTCTTCTTGCCGGATTCTTTGCTGTGGCATTATTTAGGTTGCTATCGGTTTTTTAGTTCGCTATTTGTTTTTGTTTATCAGGGGGGTTAGTTTGTGTTGTTGTTTTTGTTATTTGCTGTACAGAGTTCATGAGGGGAAATTGGGCAGTTAACAAGTACTAAATAAATAAATAAATAAATAAATAAATAAATAAATAAATAAATAAATAAATTGTGCCGTATTCTAACCATCACATGCTAAGCAGAGGTCTAGTTACACTGACGGTGCCTTGACCAGATTATTAGCAGAGCTAACGGAGCAGCTATAAATAGCCATGCACGACCCACCCGGCTTATTTGGGAGCGGAGGGAGTAGAGAAGCTTCCCACCTGCCTTTTGAGTCCTACTTCCCCTCAATGCAGGCTTACTCCGGGAGCTGTTAAGTGCAGCATACGTTCCCGGTGAGCATCAGGGAACAAAGCAATCACCAGGGCTAGTGAGACAAGCGGCAACAATGATGCCCCGCGGGCGATACAGCCTTGCACACGCTGTTCCAGTTCAACATCACCGCTTATTCTAGCAGCGAGTGGGGGGGGGGAGAGAAAGGGCTGCTTGAGCATCGCTGGGCTTTCTTTCCGTTGGCTTTTCTCCAAAAGCCGTAATGAGGTAGATAATGACCCGATGTGATCTGAAACTAATGTGCAATAGGGATCCTACCAGAGCTGAGAGACAGGCTTGAACTCCATGCCACTGGTGAATCAATACGCACCCCTCCGGGTCCACGTCAGTCCAGGTTGCTCAGGAATCTGACCGCTGGATAAAAGAAAATTATTTTAAACTGGTTTCTAGATGGTACTTAACACCAGTTAGGTTGAATAGAATGAATGCTGAATACTCTAAGATGTGCTGGAAATGTGAAAAAAAGATAGGTACATATATGCATCTCTGGTGGGAATGTGAAATAGTTCAAAAGTTCTGGGAAAGGGTTTTTTTTAGAGCTAAGTGACATGATTAAACTAGATATTGATTGCAATCCAGAGACAGCACTATTATCATTGTTAACTAGTAAAGATTATGATGCTACAACAAAGGAACTAATAGCAAACCTTACGACAGCAGCTAGATTAATTATAGCAAGAAATTGGAAATCTAAACTAGATTTCAAGATGGAAGATTGGTATAACGAACTTTGGGATATAGCCATAAACGATAAATTGTCTTGTAACTTAAAAGTTAAACGAGGAGAAATGAAAAAAGATGTTTTTTATGACATTTGGGGAAAAATTATAGACTTTGTATTAGTTGAAGGGAAGAGGAAAGAGCTGACGAATACTTCAAGACAGTTCTGGAGAAGAGGACTTTAAGAAGAATACTAGAACAATAGAAGACAGAGTAATAAAGAAGAACTCATAGAAGAACAGGATGGTCCCGGGGGTGGGGGGTGCACTTGTATTGTTAATTGTTAGTTGTTACTTTGTTTGAATGTACAGTATTATAAAATTAATAAATATATTGTTTTTAAAAAGGAATCTGACCGCCACAGCAGCGGGCAACCCTTTGCAAAACTGCACAGAAGCGAGGCATCGAAGGAAGACAAATATACGCTTTCCTCTCCTGGGAGCCACGACCACAAACCACTTTTCAGAAGGGTGAAAGAGGGATCGTATATTTCAGATAGAGAATTATTGCTAGTACATCATAGGATGTCACTCAGGGCCTGTCTAGACTCGGAATTGGAAGCAGTCTGGTTCCTGCTTCCGATCTGGAGAGGTTTCTTCTTGTGTGAAAATGGTCTACAAGGGTCTTTGGACCACCAGTTTACTCACAGGCAGGTTCATGTGCTTTACTCGTGAGCAAGGTTTTCCAAGTTGACTAATGTGCATGGTTACCAGCTTTACTCAAGAATAAGGAGGGAGCAGCAGCAAGAGCAGTGAGAGGAGAGGGGGAAAGGTGCAGCGGCGTTCGTCTTTTTTGACCAACTAACGTCTTTTTTGACCAACTAGAGTGAGTGGCATCTTGAAAGAGCAACGCACCAACCGAGCATGACTCAACTTTCAGATAACCTCACCTGGATGCCTGAGAATATTCACAGACAGCATTACTTAATGGAGAATGTGTTGTACTTCTTAGTTGCCCTTCCTTCCTTCCTTCCTTCCTTCCTTCCTTCCTTCCTTCCTTCCATCTCATGCTTATTTTTTATCAGCAAAACTGTACATGGAAGAGAAGATACATCTGGCCAAAAAGAAATATTTTTTCCTGCTATACAGCAATTTCTGTTTCACACTGAATATTCATACTTCTACTAACACTCCTACCTGGATCCACAGAGAAAGTTACACAATGTCTTTCTGGAAATAGGCAAAGACCTTTCTCTTCAGGCAAGCTTTCCCTGAATGACAGACAACCTATTATATGTCTTTTAAATGAATCTATATGATCACATAGACTTTGTGCTTGTGCACTTACAACCTTGTGTGGATTGCATTGAAACTATGTTCTCAATGTTAGTTTCCATCACTAATAACTTTTACATGGAAATGTTGTCTTTTAATGCTGTAAGATGTCCCTCAATTCCTTGTTCTCAAATACTTGAACATGTCTTAATTGTACTGGACTGTATATCATCCCTCATTACTATAAGCCGCCTTGGGTCCTTTTCCAAGGAGAAAGGCGGAGTAAAAATACTCTAAATTTAAAATAAATAATAAATCAATAAATACATTAGTACTGTCAGCCTTTCACTCCAAACAAATACAAGCTATGTTGGTAAAATCTCCTCTCACCTTTGGGGAAGGATCTTTACTAACCCACATAGCACAATGGAGTAGCATGCAGTAACTTTGACAAAGTGTTAAGGTAACACCTTCTCATTAGGCTGTGGCTGCCAGAGACAAGACTAGACAAAGGGACAGACACTTAAAACCAAGCCTGAAATATGTAGCTGCTCATGTCACAGGATGAGGATGGGTGGAAATAAAATAAAATACATAACAGTATGTTAAATTCACATTTGTTGCATTTCTCAAAATAACACCAGCCTTCTGTTCCATCCTGGATGTATTACACTGTTGCCATCGCATACAGCATTTTCCTTTTCTTCTTGAAAAGAATGTTCTGCAGGTTGGTGCACACATTTTAATTTTTCAAAATGCACATTTTTCGGTGCCAATTCACAGAGTATGTAGGCAAAGAATTGCCTCCCCCCCCCCTCCGCCTCAACTCATTTGCTGCAGAAATGGGCCTTTTATAGGGTGGTGCTAGTGTATTATTAAAATTATAAATATACTTCTTCTGGTACAAGGGGTGGACCCAAGGGTCAAGGCTAAAAATTAGTCTTCAAAGTCCTTAAACTGTACACGCTTGCACAATCACTGGGTTTTGAATTTCAGGAAGCAAATTAACAGCTATTTGGTAATTGTTTTAAATCAGAAGGCAAAGATATTGGAAGGGTTTCAGTTGTTGAAATTAGTATTGGGAGGAATCTGATATTGCTTCCACATCATCATCATCATCATCATCATCATCATCATCATCATCATCATCATCATCATCATCATCATCATCATCATCATCATCACTGCTATTTAAAATCTATTAGGCCTCCCCTAGAATAAACCCATTAAAATCAACAGGATAAATTTAAAGTATTCATATTTCGCTATACATCATAAGTTCTCAGAGCAACGTATTACAAAAAGCAACTTAAAGCAATTTAAAACATGCAAAACAATTTAAATAATTGAAAACGTACACTAAGAACTCTACAACTTACTCAAGTCAAGAACCTTAAACCCCAACAGTTTTGCTTGGAGAGACACATTTTGGCTTGACTCCTCAATGAAATCAACATAGGATGATACTTCATGTCCATCTCATCGCTGTTTGCTGTTCCGCTTGGGACCAGTACGAAATAATCTAACTGCACGTCCATTGCGGGATGAGGGGAGTTCGTCCCAACCAAGCCCCCTGAACTGCGATTTAAGCGGGATGAGAAATTCCCCTTCCTGACCTCGGGAATCTGCTCTCACGCTTCTCGTTCCGAGACGAGTGCCCGTGAGGTAAGGCTTGTCATGCAACGTCCCATACTCCATCTAGTGGCAGGGATGCAAAGTGCCATTTGCCAGTACATTCCCTATGGAGTTAGCAACGCAGTGCAGAGAGATTAAAATACAAATGCCTCAAACTTAGCTCCGTAACGCATTGAAGGCAATGTTTCGGGGAATCGAAACATCGAAAACTGGAAAGTCAGGCAGAAAAAAATCGGAGAACAAGAGATTAAGCCTATCTTAGTCTTTGGGCTTCTTGGCAGCTACCATATCACAAATACCATTGCTGACCAAGTTTCCTTGGACTGTAGAAGGGCAAACTTGGCATCCCAGTGAAGCTGTCAGATGCAGAGCTGGGTCCATGCTGGACTTCCTCCAGTCTCTCAAAGAAGAAGCTCTCAGAAACTTTTTATCCAATTTTGAAATACTTTATCAGATTTTCTTGTCCTTCGAGTCTTTTGTCCTCTCCTGAGTTATCCAATTTCTTTCTAGCAGCTTAAATACCACTTGAGCATAGAAAAGCAGTTTTTCCTGGCTTTCTCCTCTTCTTTTATGATGCCCACAAATTTCCTGTTTATGAATACTATACACAAACAAAAATCTAATTGTGGCCTAAGACTCTGCCTGTCTGTCTTTCTGTCTGTCTGTCACTATCACCACTTTTGTGTTTATAATTACTTGTAGCTTTAATGTAATGTTGTCTATTAATGCTGTAAGATGTCCCTCAATTCCCTGTTCTCATACTTGAATACAGTATGTTTTAATTGTACTGGACTGTGTATTATCCCTCATTACTGTAAGCCATCTTGGGTCCTTTTCCAAGGAGAAAGGCAGGGTAAAAATACTCTAAAATAATAAATAATAAATAAATAAAAATCATTTCTACATTTCTTTCTGAGGTGATACTCACTGGATACTCTTTTAGTCAATAATTAAAGCTAAATTGTACCTCCCTTGCTTTGCCTGTATTATTTGTATCATCAGTTACCTGTAACACTGATTTTCATGGGCAAGCAAGATTACTCAAGACATATGATTTCAAAAAAACTGATGTACGGTAAGTGGGAGAGACTGGAAGGCCCCCTCTGCAGCAAAGACAGCTCTTGAGCCAGCGGCTGCCTTGTCCGCAACCATTTATCATGGCTGTGCCTTCCTGAATGCAGCCGGGTGCACTCCTGCCCTCTCATTTATGTGGCATCACTTTGCATTATCCAAGCTGATATAATGAACTGCTGGTGCGTAAAGCGACAACACCAAGGCCATGAAAGAAGGAAGGAAGGACATCAGCCACAAGAGAAAGGCTTGAGTGATTTACAGGTCATCAGACCCCTGAAGCAGATCAACCTGATGCCCTGAAAGACACTGTATTTATGGGAAACCAGCTGTTTTTCATCCTTGTCCTGGTAGCAATGTTTGCTAATCCTCCAGCACACACACACACACACACACACACACTTTGGGCCAGTTCAAGAGGGCTGATACAGTTCAGGTGCTGGGGGTGTTATAAAGAAGAACAGGAAATAGTAAAACTGTCCTACGACACAGCCTCTTCCAATCTGATATCCTTCAGAAGGTGTCAACTACAGTTAGCATCATCTTTAACCACCAGACAGGGAGATTTGGAATAACAAAGGTACACTCTGTCAATTCTGGAGGGTGCCATATTGGGGAAGGCAAACCTTCCATCTCTAACCCAGACGGACCCATATTCGGACGACACATATAGCAGCTTTGCATGATCAATAGCAATGCAGATCTCGGTGTTGACCCGGATCAGCCCATCTGTTTACTTCTAGAGCAGGTATTTTGTAAAGTGAACAGTTTTGTAAAGTGAACAGTTCTTCCAAGAAGAAGCCTGGCGTCCATCTTGCCATGTGAACTTTTAAGAACTCTCTCCTGGCCAATCACATCCCTTGCCATGTTTGGACTTCTACACCTGCTTTGAAAAAGAGAGCTCGCTCTCGAAAGCTGAGCAACTTTTTTTTATTGTTCCACTAGCAGCCTATGAAGGTATCACCTATAGTCTAGTTCAGTGGTTCTCCACCTGTGGTCCCCAGATGTTCCTGGACTGCAACTCCCAGAAGTCTTTATCACTAGCCGAGCTGGCCAGGATTTCTGGGAGTTGCAGTCCAGGAACTTCTGAGGACCCACAGGCTGAGAACCACTGGTCTAGTTCTTAATTACTCAGTCCAGAGTAAGCCCCTGCAAAATATTCTCCACTTGCAGAATATTTTGCTTGCAATGATCTATTGTTGATGAGGAACCTGGGGACCCAAATGTTCTGGTGCTGAAAGCATGCGCTCCTTTCCCTTCAGCCGCCAAACAGCACAACATGAGCTCTGACAGAACGCAACCTGGCAGCCAGTGGACATTCTTGTCTTCCTGGAACACAGAGGGAGCAACATTTCAGAAGTAATCTCCACTCGATGGATCTGCTGCTGTCGCACAATGGGTACACTTCATCCTCCTTGGCAGGGAACTCAGATCAAGGGAGTGAGTCTGTCTGAAACTGCCTTTCATGGACTTCTCCGGCATCTCTTCATTTGTTTGCAGTTCATCTTTGCTAAGAAGAACTTTTTTGTTCTCAGATACACTAACCTCTTGGGTCGGCAAACAGCGCTGCTTCTCTCTGTCTCTCAAGTTCAGGCCCCAGATGACTTTACAAAGAATGTCTACTCAGAAATCATTTTCATGTCATTTTCTTCCTTTATGAATTAATTATATTTTACCTTGAAAGACCTATTAAGGCCACTATAATTCAGTTCACACTTAAAACAACCAAGCATTTAACTCTGCTTTTTTCCCTTTACTTTTTTGATATCTCTATACAGTGGACCCTTGTATAACAAATGGTTTGTATAACATAAAATCTGTACAACATACAAAATTCCGGAGATAGGGAAAATTTGCTTAACAGAATTATCTATGGGGCAAATCTGTACAACATAAAAATGGTTGCAATTAGGGGTTACTCTGTTTTCAATGCATTCCTATGGGAAATTTGTATAAAGGCAAAATTGCTTAACATAATTTCATTTGGAATGAATTAATTCCTTTATACAAGGTACCATTGTATTCCTCTTTTGGTGTCAGGTATTTTGTTTTTTAAAGATTATGGTTTTTTTTACACTGTTTCATTTGAATTTTATTACTGCCTTATTCTATGTTTACACTATGCTATTTTGATTTGTTCTCCAGAATAGCCACTAGTTGGACAAGATAAAAATATAATTAAAGATAATCAATAAATGCAACCTGCAATTTAGCTTTGATAAATTATGCGTATAAAATTTCAAACAGATAAAGCATTGCATAGTGCACATCTTTTACTTGGCATGCCTCTCTACAGCACAAATTTATATAATGTTACAGTTGTGCCCTGTCTTAACGAACCTAGGAATTATGACAATAGACCAATGGAGGAGGATATTTGCTTATCAGAACATTGGATTTTGCTTTTCCATGAGCATGAATTCGGGGGGGGGGATCCTGACACTCTCTCAATTAAAGCGCTAATGCTGCAGCCATTGAGACTTCTCAGTTGTGTGTGAGACACACTAGCTGTCCTTGAGCGCCCTTCATTAAGAGGAAACAGGCGATTTCTAAGGCAGGTTGCTCCAGGGTGGCTCAAGAGAACAAGAACCTAGGTTAGAGAGTGTGGTGCGATTTTCTTTCTGCTCCCCCAGCAGAAAAGTTACCTTCCATATGATTTTTGAAAATCTATGTTCATCCAAGACAGACATGTTTTAGGAAATGAGTCCCAAATGGCACAATTAATTCCTGTGCATTCCGCAGATTGCTCACGGTGCTAATAAAACACTTAGTTCTGGAGACAGTCGCCTGTTCGGAGAGCTGCTGAGAGGGGCTGAGTTGGGCCGTGTGCCTCTTTGCATTCCAGATGGAGGTGGCTTGTCTGCTCTGCTATTTATTACAAGCGCCTGCATGTTTCTCACAGGGCAGGAGGGCGTCCAGGGCCTCAACTCAGGCAGCCAGTCCGTGACTGCTAGCTGAAAGATCCCTGTAATGCCGAAAAAATACTGTAAAAGCAGCAAGGATCAACATGTTCTTGCACATCCGAAGGGAATCCTGTTAGAGGAACATGCCTTAAACAGGCTGAAGCATGCATTTCCATTGTCAATAAGCTTCACTCCCAGTTACACAGACCAGTCAGTTCTCTTGCTATTGTTAAATCATTGGTTTCAGAGCTGCATAACACAGTGTTGTTTCCTCTGTCCTTTCTGTTCCAGATTGATGATATGAAGATGAGATCCGTTATCAAAGAGAACTGGCCAAACTCCTGAACCACCATGGGCGCAGGACCACAACAACCAAGAAGAGCAATCTGAGAAGGTGTAAGCTGGAAGCTTGTTAAGACATTGATAGAATAAATCAATATGAATTGACAGGATGGGTTGATTGATACACAGGTGTCACCAATATATGATAACACATCAAATCAAGAAAACTACAGTCAGTCAGTCATAGATTGATGCAATGGGCCTGAAAAATACACTTGAGATAATTAGTACCTGATTGGTCAATGAAGGTACAAATATGCATCCCCCTTTGTTTTTAGTTAATGTCTTATTTGACAATGCTCTCCCATAACTTGTTTTAGTTGTGCTATATTTTCTCTGTTTTAATGCCAATAAAGGTATGTATGTATGTATGTATGTATGTATGTATGTATGTATGTATGTATGTATGTATGTATGTATGTATGTATGTATGTATGTATGTGTCTGGACAATTTTCTTTCTTTCTTGTTGTCTGTGTTTGAGACTTGAGACATAGACAGAGAGAAGTAATCATTTGTTGCCTAATGTCTACGTTGTATATAATTTGGATTGATGAGACATTTTGTCTGAGAGACTGCTATAAATATATGTAAATAGATTTAGAATTAGAGCCAGACAGCTCTGAGTCTACCTGCACTCCACTGTGCACAAGATGCATCTGTGGCAAAGTTTAAAACTGGCATCAAACGGTAAACCAGCTCTCTCGAGTGATGGACTCTAGTTCCTTCCATCTCCAGGCAGCCTTCAAAAGGGGATTGGAGAGATTCTTGGAGGAAAAGTCCATCACAGGTTACAAATCATGATGGAGATGTGTTATCTCCAGGCTTAAAACCAGGGTACTTCAAGGGCCAGATGCAGGGGAGTGGTATCAGGAGACAGATATCTAGTCTTGTGCATTCCCAGACACATTTGGTGGGGGCACTGTGAGATACAGGAAGCTGGACTAAATGGGCCTTTGGCCAGATCCAGCATGGCTCTTCTTATGTTATGTTCTTATGTTATGAGTTGTTATCCAACCCATAGGGAGGACATTAGATTTGGGCAGAGTGTTGGGAAGGATACCACAGGCTGAACTGAAAAGTCTGGACTTCATTGATTACCCTTTTATGGAACTAGTAGGAAACCATGAGTATGAATATGGTCCATTAAATCAATGAGGATCTGGTGAGTCAACTCCTCCAAAAGTTCCATTGTTTCAAATATTCTCATGTGACTTACAATGGCAAGCAACAGGATTTTGGCTATTGAGTTTCTAACCAACTTTCCCACCAAATTCCACTTCTGTGTCAGGATGCAAGACCACCACCACCACCACCACCCGCCACCCCATAAATGTATGAAAATTAAGTGTAGCTGGCTAGATATTGAGTTAGGCATCTTGATGTGGAGCCAGAGGTTGGAAGTTCAATTCCCCACTGTGTGTCCTGTGAGTTAAGGGCAGCCTCTGTGGCCTTGGGCAAGCTGCACAGTCCCAGGGCACCCCCAGAAGAAGGGAGAAGAAAACCACTTCTGAGTATTCTCTACTTAGAAAACACTGAAAAGAGCCACTATAAGTCAGAATTGACTGGATGGCAAGTAATTTTCATTATGCTTCCAAACACAAACATATTTTATTCATTTAACTGCTGATCCATGTGTTTGTGTGGACTATTTTTAACCATGCACATTTTTTTGGCAAACATATGCACGAACACATTTTCCTCCACAAAAGCTTGCTCTAAACCTTATGAATATACAGACTTCCAAGGCCAAGTGTATTCTGTCTTGTTGACAAACTCGGAGGCACAATATCTCTGTATCAAACTCAACTAATTACATCCTTAACGTTGACTATCCCAAGTTACCCAGTGAACCTTCTGGCCGAGAGAACCATTTGAACCCAGGTCTCTCCTCTCACAACCCAACTTTCAACTCACTGCACCCACACTGTCTTGTGCTGACTGGCAATCTACACAGGCCAACAACCCATGCAGCCTTTCATTTTGAATCTTCTTTCCACTTTGCCTCCAAAGACCATGGACACTGAGGAAACAGGTGTAAGGGGGAGGAGTACCAGCTTTGTTGATAATTTATGAGGCAATTTATTCCAACGATGCACTGGACTGCAGCACCTCACAGAGCGCTCTGCTTTCAGCAAGCAGAAAAGTTCCAAGACTGAAGTACAAAGCCACAGCAGAGGGTATTTTTTTCCAATGAATAAAATATCAATACTGCTGTAAAGACAATGGAAGTGGCCAAGGGAAAAAGCAGCTTCACTGGGAGTTGAATTTCGGACTAGGGATTGGGACGCATCAGAAAAATGGCAATGCATTTTGATTCATGATTTGTTAATGAGAACAAATCACAGCAGTGAATTTAACCTTTTTTTCTGATGAATCAACAAATTGATTCATAAATGTGCTATTTACTTTAAAACCCTATAAAATGCCCCTCAAGATACATAGAGACACCAAATACACAAAGCTTCTCCCTCTCATTATTCTCTACAAGCCCTGCGAATTTGGTGAAGTTTGGGTTCCAATTGTCTGAATTATGTTTAGCCTAACCCCAGGAGAGTGACCCCCCAGGCATCGAAAGACACAAACTTTGCAGGAAAGCCTTCCATGAGCATCCTCTACAATCTTTCAAAGTTTGGTAAAGATTGGGTTCCAAACATCTGAGCTCTAAACCCACAAAGTGACCCCTCCCCACTAGGAAAGTGTCCTCTAGCAACTGCCTTGGGGAAAACACAACTTTCCCCAAACTTGCAAAGATTGTAGAGAAGAGTCAGGGGAAGTTTTCCTGCAAATTGGTGTCACTGAGTCCCATGGTGACCATTTTATAGCTCAGAGAACCAACAAATCAAAAATTGATAGTTGTTGTGAGTTTTTCGGGCTGTTTGGCCGTGTTCTGGCAGTTTTTCTTCCTTACATTTCGCCAGAGTCTGTGGCCAGCATCTTCAGAGGGCAAGGAGCTCAGGGAACTAGGAGCACAGAGAGAACTCCTAGTTCCCTGAGGTCCTTGCCCTCTGAAGATGCAAGGCACAGAGTCTAGCGAAACATCAGGAAGAAAAATTTCCAAAACATGGCCAAACAGCTTGAAAAACTCACAACTATCAGATCCCGGTCATGAAAGCCTTCGAGAATGCAAATCAAAAATTGCTAAAACTTTATCAATTTGTATTTGTTGGGAGAATCAATTTATATGAATACAAACTGATAAATTAGTGATTTTTGAAAGAATTTGGCAATTTTTAATATTTGTACCTATCTCTACTCAGAACCTTTTACATGCAAAACAAGGATTCCGCCACTGAGCTATGACCTTCCTCTCACCATCTTCAGAGAAGCATAATGTCTGACCAACAGCTAAGGCTGGTTCTGGAACTCTTGCTTTCTCCCACGTTCCAATTTTCCCCTATCTCCGGAATTTTTTTATGCTGTACACATTTTATGTTATACAAACCGTTTGCTATACAAGGGTCCACTGTATATGCAATCCTTTCATCCAATAAATTAAGCTACAACAAAACAGGAAAGCACCAACCAGCAGCAAAAATGTCAACAAAAAAGATGAGGAGGGGGATTAAAGCAGAAGGTTCATCAACCAGCAAAAAGTCAGACAGCCCATGTAGATCAGCTTTCCCAAACCCATTCTCTCCAGATGTGCTTGACGATAAACGTTCATTGCCTTCAGCCATCAATTATTTCCGTGATAGGCTTAGACGTCAGGAGGAGCACATCAGCAACACCCAGACCATTGCACATGAGCGCCCTAAGAGCTTCTAGGTCACGTGAACATCTCTCTCGGCTGTTCAAACCGGAGAGAGCCCCCTAATTCACCAATTAAGAGCGCAATAAAAACCACTTTAATTTGATCAATGAGAGTAAGTTTATTATGACTACAAAAACACTTGGCTGAACTGCTCGGAGGATTTAGTGTTCCCTTGAGAGGAATCCATCCGCCTCCCAGCCTTAGAAGATCAGAAGAAGAAGCAGGATGTTTAACCAATTCACACCAAAACAGGAGCCTTTCAAATAAAGCAAAGCAAAGCAAAGTGTTCTGCTTATATACCGCCCCAGACCACTACAAGTAGTCTCTGGGTGGTTTACAATTTTAATTACAGTATGCAGGCTACACATTGTCGTCCCCCCCCCCCCGGCAAGCTGGGTACTCATTTTACCGACCTCGGAAGGATGGAAGGCTGAGTGAACCTTGAGCCTGCTACCAGGGATTGAACCCCGGTCGTGAGCACAGTTTTACCTGCAGTGGAGGCATTGAACCACTGTGTCACAAGGCTCACTGATGAGGGGGAAATAATGTTTCGCTTTGCATCTTGGCAACAGAGGACGGATGTGACACTAGGCTTCTCCAGGTGTTGGGAAACACACAGTGTTGTTCTGTGCCCCTAATAAACTAGACTGGATTTAATGCTCTATATGTAGTCACCAGCAGGAGGTCTTTTGTCTCTCCATGTCCCAGAACATTCCCCTACCACACATGGAAAATGCAACATGTCCCTCATTTACACTTCCACTCTCCCATCACTTGCTTTCAAGCCCATAACTCTCCATCCTGTTCACCTCCCTTCCACTGCATCTGCTGCTCCTCTTCACCCTCTCCATTTTCCCCTCAGCACTATTTAATAACTTCTCCTTTCAACAAATAGTTAATACTTCAGATCACGGATGAGACAATGAACACCCAAATGACTTGCTTCAGCGCTGTTTGTGCTCCATTTATAACTCTGTCATTTGTCCACCATGACATCTACTTAGACTTTTGTTACAACTTAAAATTAAAGATGTTTTAAAAGCTCTTTCACAATGAACCAAACTGTAAATTCTCTTGTCCTTTCTCGTCTGGTGTTGTTAGCAAAGAAATTTATAGCCATCCTTTTTGTAACACAGACTTTTTTTTTGCCCAACATTTTTCCACCATAAATTAGGGAACTTGTAGAATGCAGCCAGATGCGTGATGAGATGACACTTTCCCCACACACCAAAGAAACCAAGATGCTTCAGCGCCAAGATTCTGAAAATACTCCAGAATATACCTACATATGCATATAAAAACCGTTTTTATCTTATGAAGATCAAAATGTGACAAAAATGTTAGAAGCACAAAATCATGGAAAATGTTGGGTATGATGTGAGATAAGATGAATGTCCTATGGATGTTGGAAATAATCCGGAAACAACTAGTAAAAGAACCCTACCTTTAACCACCACAAATAGCATATCTTCTGAGATAAAAACAATAGAGGTAGACATGTTGTCCTTCATGCAATCCAAAAGTAGAAGGGGGGTACCTTTCTTTAGGCCACTAAAACTCACACATTCAATGTAAGCTTCTGTGAATAAGATTCACTTAATCAGGCATTTGAATGGGAGGGTTTTTGTTTTAATGGGTTGTGTTGCTCTGTTGTTTTTAAATGTGGTTTTATTTACTGTTATTAATGTAATAGACATTTAATATTTTTTTAAAAATATTTGCATACTAATTGTTTTTAGCTTTTGATTGTTATTTTTTAAATTGCTGCAAGCTGCCTTGAGTCTTTTAAGGAGAAAGGTGGGATAAAATATTTTATAAATAAATAAATACTGTATTTCCCCATCTATAGGACACCCCCATGTATAAGACAATCCCCTTTTCCAATCCAAAATAACAGTTTTGCAACTGCACCATTCTCTCCTCAGCTTACATCCATGTATCAGACCCTCAATTTTAGACATGGAAAAATACAGTGAATAAGCAAACAAGCATGATACTTATGTTTGCCAGACATGATACTTATTAATGAAGGTGGGTTGAGAGATGATTTCAACTAGTTTGGGAGTGAGTGTTTTAACTCTTGAAGGTATTTATTTATTTATTTATTTGATTTATTTGATTTGATTTGATTTGATTTGATTTGATTTGATTTATATACCTCAACCATCTAGCAAAAAAGCTACTCGGCGGTTTACAAACATATACAAAATACAAAAACAGATTAAACAAATTAAAATAGTAAATAAAAACTAATCAATCAAACCAAATGACCAAATCATAATAAAAAAAAGAACATCTTCCACTCTGCCTCCAGGATAAAATTAAGTCCCTGAATGACCATTCCCAAACTCCTATTTAGGGATGGGCATTTCGTTTTGGAACCAGTAGTTTAAGAAAAGAACCAGACAAGCCCAGGTGGTGCTCGGAACCATCTGATACACATGGAACCAATTGCTTTATTTTTCTCTGGGCTCACGTAGGGTTAAACTGCAATGAGGAAGCACGCTGCGATGTCATCTTTCCTCATCTTTCCTCCTTCATGGGTGCTGGCCAATCAGACAGGGAGGCGGGATGATGCCTGTCACTGCAAAGCTCTTGATTAGCCAGCACCCACAGAGGAGGAAAGATGATGCCGTTTAGCGTTTTGTGCCCATCTCTACCTCACACTGGGTAAAAAAAAAATCTGTCATTTGTTCAAATGCAACAATATGTCTGTTTTTGTTTGTTTTCATTTATTTGGGTTCTATTACAGAAAGGTGGGGTCCTCTGTTTTAAAAAAACTTCCAGATGTGAAATCAGGAGATTCATTGTCTTACTAACAAGCCAAGGCTTCTGCCAGAATAACCTTGGACCTGCCATCACCCACGGCAGCTCAGATATGAAGAGAATGTTTTTATTATATGCATGCATCGAATGTCAACACACTAGCCATAGATCACTGGGTAGGAAAGGCTTGGGAAAAGTTTACAATGGCAGTGCTGTATTCTATTTTTTTAAAAAACCCTAAAATACATGAACAGAGGAAAAGAGAACAAGTCCTGGGGCTCTTTAAAAACTAACAAAAACTAACAAATCCGTCATATCACGAGCTTTTGCGCCAAAGGCGGCACCCTTCAAGAGACGCACAGAATGTTCTGCAGAACAGGACTTGGAAATATTACCGGTCAGGAGGACGGGCAGGATGACGGCTCCAAGAGTTCACCAGCCGGCACAGGCTTGTGGAAGATGCTATTTTTTTAAAAAGAGAGAGATATGTGCCTTTCCAAGGTCTGCTCTTGATGTACCGCCAAAAACTCAAGGATGGATTCAGGTTTTGCCATAACTTAGGTGTTTGATTTTGGTTTTCTTTGCTCCTCTATTGCTGATAACTGCCTGGAGTTCGTTTTCGGAAGACGGGCAGTACAAATAAATAAATAAATAAATAAATAAACAAACAAACAAACTTTCCAGGATGACGACGATGTTGGGGAGGAGCCACCGACAACCAGCAGAACAAAGCCGGCCCCCAATTCCCATTGCGGATTCCAGGCACCAAATGCAACAGGGACCAATGGCCTCGTAACTCCGTTCCAGAAGCAACAGGTCTCAGCTCTCCTCTCAGGTTCAGTTGCAGAGGTGTTTCCCTTCTGGTGAGTCCATTCTTTCACCTGCCCTTTCACCTGAACCTGAGCTAATACCGGAGGAGGAACACACGGCCAAGGCGAGACCGTGCTCCCACATTAGCTTGCGCTGGCAGATGCACGAGAGCAACTTAAGAGGGTACCTGGTTCCCCCCCCCCCCGGCTGTCAGTAGCCATCATAGGCAGCTACGCGGTCTATGAGGCATGCAGAAGATGCAGGAGCAACGGAGGCAAGAAGACACAAATGCTCTCTTCTCCAAAACAATCATTGAAGTCAGGGCTCCGTGTGGCAAAAAAGCTAGGAAAAAATATCCAGGCAAATATCTCTGAAATTTCTTCGGGAATGGCATCTGAGAAATACTTTTCTCCCACGGTTTTTCCCCACACAGATCACTCGGCACCCAAACAAAAAATCTGGGATCTAGGATAAGTCTCTCTCTCTCTCTCTCTCTCTCTCTCTCTCTCTCTCTCTCTCTCTCTCTCTCTCTCATATGCCTGCCATTTTGTCCTCAATAGAGAGAATCAGGCTGGACTATAAAGAAGGCTGATCACCGCAGAATTGATGCTTTTGAGCTGTGGTGCTGGAGGAGAGTCTTGAGGTGGTGCTGGAGGAGAGTCTGGACTGAGAGATTTCCATCCTAAAAGAAATCAACTGCACAGATTTTGAGAGGCTCCAACCTTTGGCCATCCATCCTGAAAAGTCCCTGGAAAGATCAAACCTATCCATCCTAAAAGAAATCAACTACGAATGTTCACTGAAATGACAGATTTTGAAGCTGAGGCTCCAGTACTTTGGCCACCTCATGAGGAGAGAGGACTCCTTGGAAAAGTCCCTGATGTTGGGAAAGATTGAAGGCAAAAGGAAAAGAGGACAGCAGAGAATGAGATGGTTGGACGGTGTCATCGATGCAACCAATATGGATTTGACCAAACTCCAGGAGGCAGTGGAGGATAGGAAGGCCTGGCGAGCTCTGGTCCATGGGGTCACGAAGAGTCGGACACAACTGAACGACTGAACAACAACAATAGAAAATCAGAAACCACGCATTGTACAGGTGACCGTGTAGCTTTGTCACAGAGCTTCAAAAAGTTATTCTTATTAGACTACAAGGCCAAGAATCCTTCAACTCAAGAATCCTGGGAGCTGAAGTCCAGAGAAAGAAACAATGCCACGATAAATTCTTTATTGTTCAACAGCGATTTCCCGAAATCTGAGGGTGTCACGTGAAGCCTCGACAACTGACACCAGTCTATCCTCTTTGCTTGCTCTGAAGATAAATCAGGGGAATTTAGGCTGATTTCTCTTTTTACTGGAGCCAATGGGGAGGGGAGGCGGGGGAACCTAACAACAAGCAAGCCAAGGCAAAGCACTGCACTTGTGGTTATCGATTTGCTGTCCCAACAATTCAGAGGCTTAAGTTCTCTCAGACTTGTTATTTGAAAAGACGCTCACTAGGATGCTTTAACTCATGACAGCCGGCTGCTTTTCCAACACACACCCAGGGTAGCAAAGCATGGACCCGCAGCAAGAGAGAGGCTCAAAGTCAAGTGGCGAACCAGGCTCACTTGGGAACAAGCCAGGCAGGACATACAAGGAGCAATTCATTAGATTTGGCCCAGAAGCTCAGAGAGGGAGGGACTGGAATTACAGTGTTATCGGAGGTTTTAGCAGATTAGGCAGCGTGAAGAAAACGGGTGCCTCGTCCCGCGCATATCTATTACGAGGGGACTGGGAAGCTATTTTAAGGTATCTAGCACTGGTTATCTGCTGTTCAGAGCCAAAACAAGAAGCTAGGCCTTTCACAGTGCTAAGACCAATAGCTCAGAACTGTTCTAACTGGCCTACACCATCCTAAAACCCCACTTCCTTTTGGAAATGTGAAAAGTGCTGCATGGCAATCAACTGTAGATCTGGGGTGGAGTCCTCTGGGTGTTTTTGGAGTGCTGGAGTAGGGAACGCTGCTTTAGGAAGTGGACTAATGCAAAACAGTCTGTCTGGCTGATAGCAGGCCCTGTAGAGCAACCATTCCCAACTTTGAAATCCCCAGATGTTCTTGAACTGCTAGAAGCCTTCGCTGCTAGATGTGCACTGGCCAAGGATTTCCAGGAGTTGTAGCTGAAGAACATCTGGAGACATAAGCTACGGAACCACTGTGCTAGAACAACTAGTCTGGAGCTCTTCGGGATGAGCCCACTCTCTTTGGGAGATCATGGGAGATTCTTGCCGTTTGGCCACAATGACTAAGACTTCTGGGAGCAGAAGTCCAAAACTCCTGAAGTTCCCCAATCCAGGTGGAAGCCAAAGAGTGGGCTTTGTCCTATGTGCCACACGAATGTGGCTCCCAAGAACTTTGCTGAAACTGAATTCAGTTCAATGAAAGACAACTTCCACCTTGCATTCAAAGAAGATGGTAAGTAACAACTTGACTATCTAGACCTTGTGTTTATAACTACAGTAGGAACCCGGTATATGCTGGGGATTGGCTCCAGACCTTACCATGGATAATGAAAATCGTGGATAAGGGAGAATGCTAAAAAAAATCTCCAAAAACTGCTGTTTTGTGACAGCTTGCTTTGTGGCTGCTGTTTTAGACATTAGCTTGCTTTGCAGCTGCTGTTTTATGACAGCAACTTGCTTTACAGCTGCTGTTTGTGATAGTAGCTTGCATGGTGGCTGCTTAAATAAATGCCTGTACTGCAGGTAAAAATGTGCTCACGACCTGGGTTCAATCCCTGGTAGCAGGCTCAAGGTTCACTCAGCCTTCCATCCTTCCAAGGTCGGTAAAATGAGTACCCAGCTTGCTGGGGGGGGCAATGTGTAGCCTGCACACTGTAATTAAAATTGTAAACCGCCCAGAGACTACTTGTAGTGGTATGGGGCGGTATATAAGCAGAACACTTTGCTTTGCTTTGCTTTGCTTTAATTTTTCCTCTGCCAACTGTGGATAACTAAATCAGTGGACAATGAATCAGAGGATATGGGGGTCCTACTGTACTTATCACCTTAAAGGTTTACATTGACACTATGTTTTCCATGTTAGTTTCCATCAGTCATAACTTTACATGGGAACTTTACTCCACTTTAACTGCTCACGTTCTCTTCTAGCTTTAATGTAATGTTGTCTCTTAATGCTGTAAGATGCCCCTCAATTCCTTGTTCTCAATACCTGAACATGTTGTAATTGCACTGGATTGTATATTATCCCTCATTCTGTAATCCACCTTGGGTCCTTTTTCCAAGGAGAATGGTGGGGTAAAAATACTCTAAAATAAAATAAAAGTGGGTTGATGCATGACTGGGAGTGGGGTGGGAGAGCACACTCACGCCAAGATTTCAACTGCACAACAACATCATTGCAACTCGCAGGAAAAAGCCACCAGTCATCAGAGAAAAGGCTGCCCAAAACAGATCTCCTTGTTTGCTTGCTTTCAGAGCAGCAATCAGAGTGACAGAAGAGGAAAAGAAAAATATTTGATTAAATCTCTCTGTACTGTGTTGTCCTTTGGCAGGTGTTCTCCTCAAGAGGCATGGAGCCAAAGCAGCACAGAACGCACCGGCGCCATCGTTCCTGTGTTGGTCGGCACACAAACACAGATCAAAGCCTGCCCGTCTCTCCAGGGGATGTTTACCCTCCATCTCCAGCTGGCCCAGCACCGAAACACTAATGGAGAATGAAGAATGCAGATTTCCCCCAAATTCAGGTTTTCAAGATAACATCGGTTTTAAAGGGGATACAGCAATCTTCCCTAGCTGATACTCCTGAGACATTGTGGACTACAGGCTCCATTCTCTCTGACCACTGGCCATTCTGGTTGGGGTTGATAGAAGGAATAGTGCACATCTTTCAGAGAGTACCAGATTAAAGAAGTCAGGGATAACGAACCACAAAGATGGTCGATTTTAAGGCTTACAGTATGGCGGGAGAAGGGGCTCATGAAGCAGAAGGAAAAGCAGTGTCTCGTTTTCCAATTTCTTCAAAAGGATCCTAAAATCATTTATTCCACACATATCCACATTGGGATTATTAGACATTCTCCACTCCTCAGACTAGGAGATGCTACAGCAATAGTGCTCAGCCATGATAGTTTGCCTTTTGGAAGAGACAGCTGGAGGATAAAGCTTGGAAAGTTCCTGTTTGAAAGTAACTGATTCTTGTCACTAGTTACAAGGCTTATAAAAATAAATCATTGCCATGACCTAAGTCTGGTGCTTCATCATGTTTTTCACATTGTTTCTTGTGTTTGCAGTTCAGAATACAGTATGTATCAAACACTTCATTCTAGTTTAAAGTACAGTAGGAATCCCCTCCCCCCATTTCTATGGAGGCCTTGTTCCAAGCAGCCCCATGGATGGTGAAAACCATGGACAATAGTAAATAGCATGGTAAAAGAAAAAATCCAGAAAAAAAGAAAATTTGCCATGTAAGGCTGGCCACTAGAAGAATACAGTAGGACCCTGGTATCCGCTGGGGATTGGTTCCAGGCCTTTCCGTGGATAATGAAAACTGTGGATAAGAGAGAACACCTGCCACCCACCCCCAAACTGCTGTTTCCTGACAGTGGCTTGCTTTATGACTGCTGTTTTGAGACAGAAGCTTGCTTTATGGCTACTGTTTGTGACAGTAGCTTGCTTTACAAATGCTATTTGCGACAATTAGCTGGCTTTGTGGCTGCCGAATTATTTAATTTTTTCCTCTACCAACTGTGGATAACTGAATCAGTAGATAATGAATCAGTGGATATGGGGTCCTACTGCACATATCATGGTCTCTGGTGCCTCTAGTAGCCAGTTCTGGTAAATACTTTGTGAAAATGGTTATTTCTGGGGTTTTCCACCCCTTTTAATATTTTCAGACCATGGATAACTGAAACTACAGATATCAACCCTGGGGATGCAGGGATTCTACCATATAAATATAAATAAAACATCGCTTAAAACAGTGTTCCGCTTAGTTTCGACAAAATCTCAATTTTATGGACACTCCATAAACAGAACTACTTCCCACCCTGACCTGTTGGAAAGCTAGTAGTCCCCTCTACAGCAGACATAAGCAGTGAGGAAAAGAGGCACAAGAAATGGTAATGGGGCCTTTGATCCTGCAAGAGAATTGTTATGGTTTCAAGCAAGAGTGAACCTCTTATGCTTTGGGATGCACAGATCTCAGGCCCCTAAGATCTATTTGGTTTTGATGGAAAGGGCCTTAAAATGGAAGAATTATGAGTCCATACACTGGAGTCCCAGAACTGAATGTTGCTCTGAGCCTAGGCAAAACTCCATGTAATACTTGCTCAGACCATTCTTCATGTTGACAGTATAACCTGGGGAGTTGTGTAAAAATGTTGTTACAAATTTGAGGAATTCAAAATCTTTGAGAATCCATAGAAGTAAAAAAAAAAAAAAAGAAAGAAAATTGGGCTGAGCCATGTGACCAGAAAAACAAATTCAAAAGTAGGCTAGGTGATACCTTTGTTGGTCACTACTAAAACAAATGGTCCATGACTATGCTGCTTTGTTTGATATGCTGGGTGGTAACCATATCCGGGACTTTGAAGCAGTCTTAACATCAGCCCTGCCTCCTTATACCATCATATGGGATATTCCAACTCATCAAAAAGATTCTCAGAGCCAGATAAGACAACATCCCCTATCAAGATTGCATTTTTGGTACAATGCTTTCATAAAGATAGCAAGTTGCTATTGAAAGCTTAGCTTACATTTTTGTTTTAGTAGTGACCAATAAAAGTATCACCTAGTCTACTTTTAAAATCTTTTTCTATCAGCTCCAGATCACCCAGAGATCTACCAACCAATCCTGATCAGGGCAAGTTAGCTGAGTGCAATTTGCTATGATTTGCTATGATGATTAAAGTACAGTAGGACCCTGGTATCTGCTAGGGATTGGTTCCAGACCTTCCTGTGGATAATGAAAACCGTGGATAAGAGAGAACACCAAAAATCCCCAAAACTGCAGTTTTGTGACAGTAGGTTGCTTTACAGCTGCTGTTTTATGACAGTAGTCTGCTTTACGGCTGCTGTTTGTGACAGTTGTTTGCTTTACAGCTGCTGTTTTACGACAGTAGCTTGCTTTACAGCTGCTGTTTGTTACAGTAGCTTGCTTTGTTTATGACAGTTGCTTGCTTTGTGGCTGCTGAATTATTTATTTGATTTTTTTCCTCTGCCATCCGTGGATAACTGAATCAGTGGTTAATGAATCAGTGGATATGGGGGTCCTACTGTAGATGGGAGCTGCAGTCCACTGGAAGTCACCTGTTGCCCACCCCTGAGCTACAGATCACCTCTAGACCAGCGGTTCCCAACCTGGGTCCCCAAGATGTACTTGGACTACAACTCCAAGAAATCCTGAGCAGCACAGTGAGTGCTGAAAGCTTATGGGACTTTTAGTCCAAGAACATGTTTAAAGTATTACAACCTTTGTATACTGCCTTTAAGAGCATTTTGACAGGTAGGGATCTTTCCAGGCTGGGATGAGTGTTTTTAACAATATGTTGTTGGTTTTTTTATTTTTACTCTATTCAGAACTATACATAAATCGATCTTTTAATTCTTTCTCTTACTAGTGTCTCTGAGTGAGACAGTAAGTGCCATTTGATGAGAATTAGCAAGCCAATATTGGGGTGGTCTACTACAGAGAGTCTTGAAGCTAATTCTGCCTGTAGTTTCCTAACCTTTTTTTCAGTCAGAGGCACGCCACTTTTGTTTTTCTGGGGAGAAAGGTAGGATAGAAACATTTTAAAGAAATTAAATAAGTATCCTAATAAAATCTCACACTCTGCCAAGAGAACATTTGAGGATCCAAGGTTGGGAACCACTGCTCTAGCTCAGTGGTTCTCAACCTGTGGGTCTCCAGACGTTCTTGGACTGCAACTCCCAGAAGCCTCCACCTCTTGCTGTGCTGGAAGGGGTTTCTGGGAGTTGTAGTCCAGGAACATCTGGGGACCCACAGGTTGAGAACCACTGCTCTAGCTAGGACGAATCTCAGAAAGATTTTTTGCACTTCAATCCCACCACTCGCTAAAGTAGCAATGGTTCCAAGAAAAGCCACTTTTCCCAGCTGCAGCTAAGCTCCGCCTTCTTCCCGAATCTGGTCTAAGGCATCGCAGATCCTGCTCTGGTCCCATCGGAGCCAATTCAAGCACGCGAAGCATAGCCTCAACAGAGTTCATCCCTGTCCATTGCTGCCCCGACTGTTATGGAGCTTCATGCCCTAGAGGTGATGTCATCACACATCTCCACACCAGTCCTCTGTTTGCCCTCGGAGGGGAGGGAGGGAGGGGTCGTCAGAACGAAATGACTTTATTTGCCGTTCTGAGTGATCAAGCAGTTCCCATCACAGGGGGATGGCCTGATCCATGTGGACAGATCACCAGAGGAATTCCTGCACCTCACTTTCTGGAGGGCCAGTCAACAAATCTGCAGAACCAAAAAGGGAAAAAAATATGTGAATTCAGCTCCCCAGAGGCAACCTTTCATCTACTGTGGAGCTAGATCTTAATGTCTGCAGGCTCCTTAGTGGCATGGATCCCACTGCAGGGGCAACATCACGCCAAGGTCCAGAGAAATCGCTCCTTGTGTGTGTGTTTGGGGGGGCGGGGGTGGGAGATTCAACCATCATCCAACCCAACTGCTGATATTACACAACAGATTTCTGTGCTGCAAATATTCCACAGAAAACAGCAGAGAAGGGGATAGACATTTAAAACTGCCCCCATTCCCATAAAAATATGGAGAGGAAATTGTTTCCCCTAAATAGGGACAAGCGTGGGAAGAGCGTCACTTTGAAATGTGCCCCTTTTGTTCTGATCCTCCAGAATAAAAAGGGCAAAACTAGAAGGGCACACCGTCTACTCAGCATCGCAATTCTTACTTTAAAGAGGGAAGGATGAGATGGGTAATTAGGCAAGAATCTGGAGGTGGAAGGGATCTTTGAGACTATCTGGCCACTGGTGGGCTGGGGCAGGTTCTGCGAAGGGATGGCCCAAAGAAGGGATTTGTCTAAGCTCTGCTTAAACCAAAGAAAAGAAAGGCTTAAACAGGAGTTGTGTATAAAGCACTGGTTTTCTTTCTTCAAGACAGGCTTTGATAACGGACAACTTAGAGAAGCAACAGCAAGCAAACAGGCAAGCAAGCAGGAGGGAGGGAGGGAGGGAGGGAAGGAAGGAAGGAAGGAAGGAAGGAAAGAAAGAAAGAAAGAAAGAAAGAAAGGAAGGAAGAAAGAAAAGGAAGGAAGGAAGGAAGGGAGGAAGGAAGGAAGGAAGGAAAGAAAAGAAAGAAAGAAAGAAAGAAAGGAAGGAAGGAAGGAAGGAAGGAAGGAAGGAAGGAAGGAAGGAAGGAAGGAAGGAAGGAAGGAAGGAAGGAAGAAAGAAAGAAAGAAAGGAAGGAAGGAAGGAAGGAAGGAAGGAAGGAAGGAAGGAAGGAAGGAAAGAAAGAAAGAAAGAAAGGAAGGAAGGAAGGAAGGAAGGAAGGAAGGAAGGAAGGAAGGAAGAAAGAAAGAAAAAAAAAGGAAGGAAAGGAAGGGAAGGAAGAAAGAAAGAAAGAAAGAAAGAAAGAAAAGGAAAGAAAGAAAGAAAGAAAGGAAGGAAGGAAGGAAGGAAGGAAGGAAGGAAGGAAGGAAGGAAGGAAAGAAAGAAAGAAAGAAAGAAAGAAAGAAAGAAAGAAAGAAAGAAAGAAAAGGAAGAAAGAAAGGAAGAAAGGAAGGAAGGAAGGAAGGAAGGAAGGAAGGAAGGAAGGAAGGAAGGAAGGAAGGAAAGGAAATTTTAAAAAGTTTGAAGACATGCTGATGAAGAGCACATACATTTCAAAACATGGAAGTTAGCTGAGATGGAAGCAGATGAATATGAATGATGGGGCAATTTTCATCCTGCGTCATCTAACCAAAACTATTCCACTGCATCCTCTGGAAGATCCAAACGTTATTCACAGGACGGAAGCAGCACACATATGCCCTCCTAACCACCATCACATCCTGCCCAGGATTAAACATCCCCCTGTTTAGCGGAACAAACAATCCTACCCAAAGGATGCACCTACTGCCAGTGGCATGTGGAAACCCTCCCCCCCTCCAAAAACCCAACCAACAAACCCTGGGTGATTTCCATGTCATTCCTGCTGAGACTGAGCATAGCAAGATGCACACAGGTAAAAGCAGCCTCTCCCAAAACACAAGGGCCTAAATCCAACTGTATGCGGCAATGGTCAAAATTTAACCAGTGTTGCCCCGTGGATCATGGAATCCTGTGATTGTGCTGTGGTGAAAGTGAAACAAAGCAGGAAACAACTTTTTAAAATATAATAAACCATTTTAAGACCCTGGGTGTTTATACACGACCCCTAAACTCCGGGGCAAATGGCTCCCAGCTCCGGAGATTAAAAATGTTTACCCACCAGCTCCGGACTTTGCAGACAATTAAGTGCGACCCCGCCCACTTTAACACGTCCCAGCGCAGCTTTCAGGTACCTGCTTTTTGGATGTGACAAATATTTGATCCGGTGTAAGGATAGTGAGTGTGGGGCTCTCCTGGCTTCTGTTTGTTGTTGTTTTGCACCCCGCCCATTTAAGAGATCTGAATGCTGCCGGGAACAAAACGGAGATAAACCAACATTCTTTTCTTTCTTTTTTCTCCCTCCCTCATGCAGCCAGCAACCAGGAAGTGCGGAGGGGGTGGGGACAGAGGAAGAGCGAGGAACCCCTAAGATCTCTGGTCCGAATTTAAGTGGCCAGCGGATCTTAGGGGTCGTGTAAAAAGGCCCCCTGTCTCTCTTGTGCTGGTGTGAAACAGCATGACTGCACAGATGTGCAAGAGGGTAGGTGCAAGCTTGCCCAATGACACAGTGCTGCCATGCTTGTGCATTTACACCTTTGCTTAAGTGCTCAGAAGGTTTGGGGACGTGAGAGGGAGGGTGATTGGCTGAGCCCCTTCCTTATGTCCAACATGTTTGCTCTCTCAACCGTACAGTTTGAGAGAACCCACTTTTGCTTTTTTTTTTTTTTTTACTATTTTAACCTCTTTCTTCAACCTGTTGCTAACTTTAGAAGAGCCCATTGACTGCCGTTTACTTTGGTGCATCTTACGGCAACTTTCAAAATAAGCTTCAGCCTGCAAATGTGCAAGTTGTTCTGTAAGGAAGCATCTGCTTTCTCTTATCTTAAAAGCAGTGTCTGAATAATTACCTAACCTGGTTAACTGCTGTGGGGTGTGAGTATATTTTTTTAAATCAGGGACCTGCTAATCAGTCTTAACTCACAACACTGTTAGTCTTTTCCTTGTGCAATTTAGGGAATTTAAGATACCATATTCTGCTCTGCTGGGATTACAAAAACCACCCCCAACCCCTAATGCAACATGCAGAAGCATGAAATGGCTTACATTGGGGCCTCCTGCACCTCTCGTTGCAAGCAGCAGTAAAAACTACAACACACAAAGCCATTGTGTGCACACACTATGGCGGTGACTTCACATGCTTCTTTGTTCTGTGACTAGTTTTGTAACGTAACAGCATTGGTCACGATCACATGGCTTTGTCCCTGTTTCAGTGTTCCCATGGTCAAGATAACTTGTCTCATGACAAGTGTTACCTCACGGTCTTGTACCGTGACAAACACTGAATTTGTCTAGCTTCCTTTTTCCTTTTATATGGGTGTGGGGCTTAAAAATTCTTTTTTGGTATTTCGTTTCTGAAAAGTCAAAGTAAAACAAAAATGGACAGTTTTCTGAAAGAAACAAATGTTTTGTTGCATGACTGTCGTTACTACACGGTGTCTTGTCTCGGAACAGAAAGTGGGAACAAAGAGTGACAAGGGAAAACCCTACCCCAGCACCAGGTACAGGATGGACGCGCTTAGCACCCGTTCTGGGAGCGTGGTTACAAATTTTAGTAGTTGCGCGAGGGACATGAAGTAACATTTTTTTTGTACCTCTCCTAAGTGCAACGCTAACAGAGACAAAACGGACGCAAAGTAACCACCTATCACAACTGGATATAGACCAGGATGCAACATCCACCATTTAAAAAGTGGAAGTCTCAAAAGAGAACAAGGATAGATTGGGAAAAGGAGAAGCAGACAGAGTACGTTAGAAGGGCCACGTTGATTCAAATCAAAGGCCAGTCCGATCCAGCATCATTGCTCTACCACAGCCAAGAAGGTGTAGTCCATGCGGACAGCAAATGATTTGCCCAAGGCAAAATGGAACCTGAGACTCCTAATCCAACACTACAATCATTATTTATTTATTTATTCCACCATGTACTCTCTCTTGGTGAAGCCGTCAGCAACACAGGCTTGCACACTGGGAGGAACAGGCTTGCACATCCATTAACAGGCTGCTTAGCTTATTTTATTTCATTGTTGCCAGGGTTTTTTGCTGCAGTTGTTTTCACAGTATCAAGATTTATAATTATGTGTTGCAATTAAAGTACATGTTGGTACTGTAAGATGAAAGGTGGCATGTCAATATTTTGGGTAGCTGAATACATAATTATAAATGGAGCGAGATGTCATTTCTTGCAACTCAAAGAGAGGCCTGCCTTGGCCAGTTCTCCAGCTAGGACAGCTGCTCTCAACAGGGTTGGCATTGCCCCCCGGGAAGGCCCTGGCACACTGAATGGGGCCCACAGACCGTAAGCAGTTCTTCACACACACCCCTACAAGGTCTGTTCTATGACCCATCCAATCCTGATTTGGCCTGTGTTTCATTCCTACTGTGTTCATGGCCGTGACCAATAAAAGGTTGAGAAAGGCGGCTCTAAAATGAGAGGCAGGGATTAACCTCCCTTGTGCCGGGCTCTGCCAAATGCCAGTCTGAACATGCTGAAGGGTGAAGCTCCCATGACTGATAGAACACACACTAGGAAACAGCTGCTTTTCAGCACACCTGTAAGATTCTACAGGGAGAATGGCTAGCTAGTCAAGACAGCTGAAACTGATGACCATTGGAACCCCAAAAAAACCTATTAGGCTGCCAGGCACCCCTTTTGTTGTTATTGTTCTAGAGCAAACAATCCCATGCTGTTTTCCTTATCGCACAACACTAGAACTAGGGGGCAGTCCATGAAACTTTTGGGTGCTAGATCTCAAACAAATGAGAGGAAGTACTTTTTCACCCAGAGGATCACTGGTCTGTGGAACTCCCTGCCAGAAGAAGTGCTGACAGCTGACAGCCTTGGCAGCTTTAAGGATTGGACAAGTTCATGGAGGACAAGGGTTATCAATGACTATCCTTCTGGATGCCTAAGGACAACCTCCGGATGGGAGAGAGAAACAGGATATCTCTCAATGCCATTTGCAGGGAATCGTAAGCAGGTGAAGACATCTGCTTGGGAATACAGTACCCTGAAGCAAATGGTGAGCCGCTGTGTGAGACAGAATGCTGGACTGGATGGGCTGTGGCCTGTTACAGCAAGGCTGTTCTGATGTTCTTATGCTGGTGCCCAACCAGATGTGCTGCCACTGACAGCTGCTATCAATCAATCAGTCAGTCGGTCAATCACCTTTACTGGCATTTAACAGGCTCCTATCTTGTCCAATGGAGCTGGAAATAATGCCATGCACAGGTGAGACAGTATCCATCTAGGGCAAGAGAGAAGTTCACATTTTCTTCAGTGATAAAAGTTCACCAAATATCCTTGGGGCAGCCTCTACTTTTCCACGCAAGCATATGCAATGTTTTTCATCCCACCTTGATGTGTTCTGGAGGGGTCACAAACACTGGCTGACAGAACAGCTCTGCAGGGACTCGGCATCTGACGTGCTAAAATGTGCTAAGAGCTCCTATGCGCTATAGCCACTCCTGAGATTATTATCACTTTCTGACTTCATCTACGACAACAATGCGACTCAGGGAGCGATTTGTACTTGTATTTGTTCCAGACGCTCCTGGTTTCCGCAGCCGCAGCACCTCTTCTCCCATACTACCTTCAGCTCTCTGAGTTCCAAAGAATTATATTGGCAGACACCAAACTTGGAAGGGGAGAAATGCGTCTGGTCTGCAGTTTTAAGGGAACCAATTTAATGTGCACTTTTCAAATCAGTAAACTGGACTGCATTAATCCCCTTCAGACAGTACAGAGTTGAGAAAGTTGCAGTGCCATTCTCCCCACAAATATGACATGGAGGGTACATATCTGATGGGACTTTGTGTGTAAAAAAAAGTATGAGTTTGGCATGAAATGGCATGTACAGACCTGCTGCCATTTGGGAAAATCTTGTACAGCAGGGCATCCGATAGATAGGGAAACCTGCATACAAAACCAACTGGCACGTTCCTTAACCGTGTTCGTGTTTGAAGTCCACAACCTGATAACAAAAATTGTCCATCTTGGGCTGCTGTAGTTGAATTTCTGTGTAATGGACACAGTAAAGGGATGGACGAATGTTATCCCTCCCTAAGGGTGCTTTTACATGACATCTAAAATCCGCTGGCAACATAATTCGGACCAGAGATCATGGGGTTTTGTTCTGCTTCCTGTGTTCCCACCCTTCCACACTCCATTGCTCCTGTCTGTGGCGACGGGAGGGAGAAAAAAAGGGAGAAAAGAATGCAGGCTCACCTCCGCTCACCTCAGTCTGCTGTGGGAGCAGCCCTGTAGGGATTCCTGTTTGTTAAAGGGGCAGCGGGGACAAAAAATCAAACAGAAGGCAAGGACAGCCCGGCATCCACAGCTTTATAATCCGCATCGGAAAAATTTTACCTTCAGAGACCAGGTACTTGTAAAATGTGCTGGGATGCGCTTAGGTGGGTGTGGTCATACTTTATTTTTTTTTAAGTCCACAGCTGGTGGGGAAACAATTTTAAGCTCCGCATCTGGGAGCCCTTTGCTTTGGATTTTAGGAGTTGTGTCAAACCAGCCTAAGTCATGCTCTTGACTCAAGGCTGCCTTGGAAAGAGGTCCTGAGCTTTTTCTAGACAAGCGTCGCTTTCACCCCTGTCCGTTTGCTTGCCACCTTCCGCTGCCTCCAAGTTGCATTGTTGGACAAAACAGGAGGGCAGAGTCCCTGCTGCTGCTAAGAGATGCCAAAGGAACAGGCAGCACAACCAAAGGGAAGGCTCAGCAGCACGTGCGCAGGTGATCTTGGCAGGCATCCATCACTGCCAATTCTCTAGATGCTAGCACAGCCTTGGCATCTCTAATTGACGTGTTCTCAAATTCCAGGACCGTCAAACTTCAAAATATAGATTTTCTTTCAGGGCTAAACCCCAGCTGAAAGGACTCGTTAGAAGCAACAACAGCGAAACTCATTAGGAAATGAATGATGCAGTAAGAAGATTGGCCTCGTAACGCAAGCTCTCAAAATCCAATCTCAGCTATTAGCCATGCTGAATTTAAATAGCTCCCTAGATAGCCCCTCATTGCTCACAAGTGTCATTAAGAGCTGGTCGCTCAGTATTCTGAATTTTCAAATGTCTCTCAGAGGTCCAAACTTCTGTATCTAACAGACTTTTTTTAAAAAAAAAAAATCCCTTGTTCAGCCAAGTCGAACACACAACATAACAGATGGCACCGTCGATGAAAAGTAGCACTTAAAAGCATTTTAAAAGACTTGTCTATTAAGAAGCCACAGCATATGTTTTTCGTCCTGTTATTATGTGCCATCCAGTTGTCTCCGAAAACACTATGGATGAAACATCTCCAGTGTGTTCTGCACTCAACCGCTCAGCGCAGCTCTTGCAAACTCAAACATATGGCTTCCTCCATCTCATTTGGTGTTCCTGTGTTCCTCTCTTCCTGCTGCCTTCCATCTATCTATTGGTATTCAAATAAGGTTTTTCAAAATTGCCCTTTAAAAAAGTTTACCAACTATATCATTTAATGGAAGAGACTGGACAGAGATTTGTTCTGTTCAGGGAAAGAAAAGGTATGGAACCCAAGGCTTTACGGCAAACCTACGGCACGGGTGCCAAAGGTGGCACTCAGAGCCCTTTCTGTGGGCACCTGACATTGCCCTTTCACAGCCACCTGAATTCAGGCTAAACTGCTGTATTGGTACTCTGCGAAAAAATAGTAGGTTTTGAATTAAAGTTTGGGCACTCGGTCTCTAAAAGGTTTGCCATCACTGCTTTAGGGCAAAGCCTTGGAGCTTTTTTCTGATGTTGCTTACAGGGGCTGGCATCAGCCATAAAACCATAAAACTATACAGCTCTAACTCACTCTTCTCACCATTTAATGTTTTGTTTTGTTTTTCTTTGATTTTTGCCTGAAATTCTTGAAAAGACTAATACGGCCACCCTCTCTGAAACTTTTACATCCCCTTCGAATTACTGTATTTTTCCATGTATATGACACTATTTCCCCCCAAAATCATTACACTAAAAATTAAGGGGGGAAAGTGGGTTGAGCTGTGTAACCAGAAAAAACAAATGCAAAAGTAGGCTAGGTGATACCTTTATTGGTCACTAATAAAACAAAACATGCGAGCTGAGCTTTAGATAGCAAACAAAGCAGCATCATCTTCGCTCACTGTCCCCTTCCCGCCTTCAACAGGTCCCTGCATGTGAAAACTTATCTGGGACTTTGAAGCAGGCTTAACATCAGCCCTGCCTCCTGTTACCATCATCTGGTGTATTCCATCTCACCAAAAAGACTCTCAGTGCCTGATAGACAACATCCTCTATCAAGAATACATTTTTGGTACAATGCTTTGATAAAAATAGCTTGCTCATCAAAAGCTCCGCTTGCATTTTTTTGTTTTGTTTCAGCAGTGACTGATAAAGGCGTCACCTAGGCATGTTCATACTTCGGCCCTCCTGATGTTTTGGACCGCAACTCCCACAGTCCTTTGCCATTGGCAATCTAAACTTAGAAATCTGGGAGTTGTGGCCCAAAACATTAGGAGGGCCAAAGTTTGGACTAGCCTACATTTCAAAAATTAACGGAGGACGTTGTATACACGGAAGTAAGCTTTTCCCAAGGGGTGGAGGTGGGGTGGAGGAGAACCCAAACTGACCTTGCGGTTTCCCTTTCTTCCAAGCAGCTCTCTCCTGTCAATTGAGTTCTCCTACACACACACACACACACACACACACACACACACACACACACACACACACACACACACACACACACACACAACTTTGGACCAGTTCAAGAGGGCTGCTACAGTTCAGGTGCTGTGTGTGTTATAAAGAAGAACAGGAAATAGCAAAACTGTCCTACGACACAGCCTCCTCCATTCTGATTCCTGGCTCTTTCACTCACCTTCGCCTTTCGAAAACACCTCTCTGCTTTGTTTGTTTGTTTTTAAAGAAATCTGAGCTGTCTTTGTCTTGTTTGTGTTTGTGTTTGTGGGGGGGGGAGCCTCATTGGTTGAGTAGCTCATTAAGAACTGCCTTTCCCCCTACTCCAATTTCTGCAAAAAGACTGCTTGGATTTCTGCAAAAACAAACAGAAAACTAAGCGGAGAGGTGTTTTGGAAAGGCGGGGGTGAGTGAACGTGCCAGGAAAGGGAAAACAGGGGTGGGGGTGGGGTGGGGTCTTGTACACGATGGGGTCTTATAGACGGGGAAATGTGGTAACATGCCAGCAGCTGCCTGCCTGCAAAGAGTGAGATGAGAGCCCAAAAAGGAAGGAACAGAACCCACAGAAGACCCACCACCACTACTGGTCATTCCCACCCCTCCATAGTCCTTCCCATCCAGCCAACTATACTGGTGGTGGTGGGGGAGAGAGATCCCTCTTGCTAGATGCCAAGACTGGTCACCTGTAGAGGAGTTTCCTGATTTCAACAAAAATCACAAAAAGGACACTAAGGGCCTTTTCACACGACCCCTAAGATCCGCTGGCGACTTAAATTCAGACCAGAGATCTTAGGGGTTCGTCGCTCTTCCTGTGTCCCGACCCCTCCACTCTTCCTGGCTGCTGGCTGCGTGAGGGGAGGGAGAAAAAGAGAAAGAAAAGCATGCCGCTCACCTCCGTTCTGCCTCTCGCTCTTGCCGGCAACATTCCAGTCTCTGTAAAGTAGCTCTTAAAGGGGCAGGAGCCAAAAAAACAACAAACAGAAGTGAGGAGAGCCCCGCACTCACTATCGTTACACCGCATCAAAGAATTTTCACCTCCAGAGAGCAGGTACTTGAAAGGTGCGCTGGGACGTGCTAAAGTGGGCGTGGTCGCACCTAATTTCCTGTAAACTCCGGAGCTGGTGGGGAAACATTTTTAAGCTCCGGAGCTGGGAGCCATTTGCCCCGGAGTTTAGGGGTCGTGTATAAACGCCCTTAGAGCTACCATTGGTGCACCTCTGCTTCCCAGAAACTTTCCTGCAGTTTAAGCATGAGTTTTCTGAGTTATTGTTGCCTTGAGTCTACAGTCTCCGAGTACAGAGAAAACACACTCTCTTATAGTTGGTGGAGTTCAGATTGAGTTCAGATTACAGTATTTGTTCCGGCCACTGGCCACACCCACAAAAACATGCACACACAGAAAAACAAGCATCCCGTAAAGAATAAAATAAATTGATCATGCAAGAAACAAAGAAACCGACAACAAAGGAACCCCGCAGAGCAATCCCAGTCCAACAATAAGCAATTCTCAGTGGCAAATGTTGTATAACACAGTCTTATAGTCTGTGAATCAAAGTATTCTTAATGTTGTGCAGCTGTTAGAACAGAAATAGCCACCTACAATTGCAGGAGGTCTACATCCACAAACTTTGGGGCGGACCAAACATTTGTGATTGCTCAAAAGAAAAGATACTCTTTTTAAAAAATAATCAATAATTTGAGTTTTCTGAAATACAGTGGTACCTTGTATAAAATAATTAATTTGTTCCAAATGAAATTATATTAAGCAAATTTTCCTTTATACAAATTCCCATAGGAATGCATTGAAAACGGAGCTATCCCATTTTTATGTTGTACAGATTCTCCCCATAGGCAATTATGTTAAGCAAGTTTCCCCTATCTCCGGAATTTTTTTTATGTTGTACAGATTTTGTTATACAAGCAGTCTGTTATACAAGGCTCCACTGTATCTGTTTAAGCCACGCTAAGCACATTGGTAGCACCTCATCAGAAAAGATCCAGAACCATGAATCCTTAACAGTTTCTCCGGAAATTAAAAAAGTTTTTTTAAAAAACAAAACAAAACAATATTGCAATTAATGTGAAACCCCAAGAAAAAAAATTAGCCTAGGGCTTGAAAACATGACTTTTTAGAATTATAGTCATTGAGGAGATTCTGAGACCTGATACTGCAAAAATTATTTTTCCCCCCAAGCTCCGCCAGCATGAGAAGCTCATACTGACTGTGGAATATGGGAGTCAGAGGCTGTTACTTCACGAAGTGCCTCGCTTCGAACCGACCTTGCCTTCGCTGTGAATTCGGAGGCGGTCACGTGGCAGTCACGTGTTCTCGCTTCGCTCCCACCCCTGTTTCTCAGTACTCACGAGCTGCAGTTTTAGGACCGATTCGAGCACAACCTCACGTGCTCCCTTCGCATTCGCATGCCACTTTTCAACGTTCCTTATTTCCCATCCGTCCTTTTAAAAAATACCTACCGACGGCGTATCGATGCACTGATGCTGGACTGTCAGTTGCAATGGCTCTACTGATTTCAACTGTTTCCTGGCATCATTGGCAGCCCCCCCCCGCCGCCGCCGCCGCCGCTACTCGGGGGCAGCCCCGCATGGCACAGCCGCCCGCCCTCTGCCGCTTGCACGCTGCCTGCCCCGGGTGCCCTGCTCTGGCCGGGCGAGGCGGCAGCGGCTCCTCCTGCTCCCGCCGCCGCCGCCGCCGCTACTCGAGCGAGGAAGTAACAGCGCAAAGCGATGAAACGATATAGCGATGCATCGATATCCCTGTTTGAATATTTTTTAAAAAAACTTGAAATAAAAGCCAAAAACCGAGACCACACGTCACGTTGGGAGCGAAGCGAGATGCGAAGCGAAAAGATTCCCGGCCCCTGGCAGGGGAACCACTCACCCCGCTTGGAGCACGGTAAAGGGGGCGTGGTCGGGGTGGCATCGCAGCCAAAAAGGAGGAGCGTGCGGACTGAAACGATCGATTCGCACAGAAATGAGGGCTTTCCGCGAAGCGAGCGGTTCGTGAAGTAACGGCCATAGTCGAACACATCTGGAGGCCGTAGGGCAGAGGTGGAGGCCGTTACTGAGAGAACAATAGCGAACATGACAGAAGCATCATGAAAGGAAGCAACGGGGAAAGAGCGCCAGTAATGAAGATACAATAAGCCTCCCTGGGATTCTATGTCAACGTTCATTTAGTCCAGAAACATTTTAATTGCTTTATTTATTCTTGGCTTCTAAGAGGGAGGGGAAAGACTCAAAGTGTTCCAAATAAGAACCGCTAACCCTTGTCACTAGCAGGCCCATTCCTCACAACAGTGCCTGGATGGCAGTTCCCAGGTTTCTTACATATTAGGGCCATGAACAAACTATTGCCAGGAAAAAAATGTTCCTTTTCTCTTCAATTAAAACTCATGGGATGCTTACGAAGTAACAGTAATCAAGGCTGCAAATTTTCAAAGGCGGCCAATTCCCAGTGACTTAATCCATAATTAAGGAGCTTGTGTTAAGGCCAAAGAAGATGGGCGGGGCAGGCCAGTGGGCTGAAGAATAAACTGGTTAACATACACTGGTAAATACACAAGCAAAGGACTACTCAACAGCATGCACACAGAATCTGCTGTAACTGCAAACACCCTAGAGCCGAATCCGAATCACCACCACCACCACCACCACCACCACCACCACCACCACCAGCAGCATGTCAGTTCAGACTTACAGAGAGCCCTTTTCAGGATTTCCCAAGTAGAGCATACTCAGAAGTGGTCTACCATTCCCTTATTCAGGGGGCACCCTAAGCATGTGCATAGGCCAACTATTCCCCTAAGAGGCATAACAGGAAATCAAATTCCTATCCTCTGGCTCCACAGCCAGATAATTAAACCATCAAGCCATCCAGCCAGCTACTAAAGCAGGAATGGGGAACCTTTAGCCCTCCAGATGTTCTGGATTGCAACTCCCAAAATTCTGAGCCTTTTTGGCCAATGGCAAAGGACTGTGGGGAGCTGTGGGCCAATACATCTGGAGGGCCAAAGGTTCCCCACGTCTGTACTAAAGGATAAGAGAGAAAAAGGAATATATACGTAAACAAAGGTGACAAAAAGTTTACATTCAAACCTGGACCCTATTTTGTTGGTCCATGAACAAACCCAGATCCAGAAGCCAACTCTTTTTTTTACACAGCACTAAGGTTAGACAGACAGACAGACAGACAGACAGACAGACAGACAGACAGACAGACACACACACACACACACACACACACACACACACACACAGAGAGAGAGAGAGAGAGAGAGAGAGGGAGGGAGAGGGAGAGGGAGAGAGTCTTAGGCCACCATTAGATTTTTGTTTGTATACAATTTTCATAAACAGGAAATTTGTGGGTATCATTCAAAAACAGGAGAAAAACAGAAAAAAACAGCTTATCTACGCTCAAGTGGTATTTAAGCTGCTAGAAAGAAATTGGATAACTCAGGAGAGGACAAAGGACTCGAAGGACAAGAAAATCTGATAAAATCTTTCAAAATCAGATGGGAGGTTTCCCCGCGCTGCACGTGCTGCTTCTTTGAGAGACTGGAGAAAGTCCAGCAACGAACCAGCTCATCATCTGACAGCTTCACTGGGATGCCATGCTGACCCTTCTACAGTCCAAGGAAACTTGGTCAGGAATGGTATTTGTGATATGGTAGCCGTCAAGAAACCCAAAGGCTAAGACAGGTGTAAGCTCACAAAGAATGGAATGAAGATCAGTGGGAAAGAGGATGACGGAGTGATGCTTCCAAGTTTGAAATATTCGGGTCCAGCTGTCAACAGTAAGTGAGAGGAAGAGTCGGAGAGAGATGGACCAACTAGTGCTCATGGCCTTCAGTGACACAGGGTGGAGATAAACAAGATACAGGGGCAGAATCATGCATACCATGCTAGGCAGATGCACTGCTGCTTCATTATGTCACTTAAATATATATTTTTAAAGGAGAGTCCTCGCAGCTCACTGAATTACAGTTATGGGAAAAGGTAGGAAAGGGGTGGGAAGGGAGAGTGCCATCAAAAAAGGGACAAATTGGGGAGATCCAGAGACCTGTCTGGAACCCCTGTCATGCCCTTAAAAAGTCAGTCCATGAGAACAGAAGAGTTGCACAAGTGAGATAACACAGGTCACACTAAAGATAAACACCTTAAACCAGACCACTCCACCTTCCCCTGTCTTTCTTTAACTCTTTCTACCAGTAGGAAGACCTACGTTAACTAGGAATGATCAGGCAGCACGCAGAAGCTGGATTCCTCACAAACAATAAGCCAGGATTCTGAACAGAGATGGGCACTTGCTGCGGTTCGGCACAGTTTGTCAAGTCAGGCCCATAGGGGTTATGCGGGTGCCCCGGATTCCGTGCCCGGCCTCCTCTTGCAGGTGCCCTATCAGAAGCAGTGCCCACAGGCTTCCCTCTGAGTGGCCACCTGTGGGAGGAGTCAAGGCACGGATTGGTCCCTGTGGTCCCAATCCACCAAACCCCCGTAAGTGCCCATCTCTAGTTCTGAACAATCCTGGCTTAGCATGTTATGCCAATGCAGCCACTGGCTCTACTATCGCACATCCCTTTCGTAAAATGCCAGTCACTTCTTTTACCACTAGTAATGAACAGGCTTAAGATTTGTAAAATCTCCTTATTTTATTTTTGTTTTACAAAAGTAGAACTCTGAGACCCAGTAGTCAGAGGTTATCGCAAAACCCACCTATTCAGATTTCCAGAATTGTAAACCTTTAGGAATTTACTCTCAGCACCAGGAGCATCCAGTGGAGCTCAGAATCCTAACACAAACCAAAAGCAAAGAAGAAATGTTACTTCAACATTTGTTCTGCAATATATTGGCTGGGCACCCACACCTACTGTTGCTGTATTTGCTAAAAATGAAACAAACCGAGAGTCAGAAATCACTGCTTGTTTACTCCAGTTTCCCCTGCAAACTACCAGCAGTTTCAGACTTAGCCTTTTGCCCAAAGGGCTAACCTATGCCATCAGCAAGCTCATGTGACATGTTTTAGTACTGGGCCAAGCTGCTTCACATTACAGGTAATTATTAGATATCTTAGAATTGCCCCAGGATAAAACCAGTATAATGAGAAGAAGGCTAAAGCTTAGGGCCATAGATCCACTTAATTGGAAGTAGTGCCACTGGACTCAGTGAGATGTATTTCTAGGTAAACATACATAAAATTATCCTGTAAGGTTGCTTCCCCACCCCAATGACATGGTTATTCTAAAGCACATCATTAGACTTGCCTTAAGCAGGCTTAGACCCACCCATCCTATTTGATGAATCTCCACCCTCCCCTCCCCCATAGACTCCACAAAGGCTCACAAGATTGATGGGTGAATTCCGTTGGAGCTTCGCTGAGCAAACGAGATGGGCAAGTCACTCTGCCACCCTCCGTGTGTGTGCACAGAGCAGCTCCCAAGGGTGGCGGCTAATGGTGCCACTGGAAAGGAGAGGTGCAGCGGGGAGCAAGCAATTATCCTGATCATCCTCTCCATGGGCATAAAGGCTGTCAACGCCGAGAGAACACACACACAAACAGAAGCACTGGCACAGAGCGGCACGCACGCCCTCCTCGCGTGGCTCCTCCGCACATCAGCCACGGGGCACCGTGTGCCAGGAAGCAGATGGCTGCAGCCAAAGATCACCTATCTCAGTGCAACCACTGTTCTGCCGAGACAAAACTTCGGAGCCCCCTGTCTCAACTGCTCTGCACAGCTGACATTTTCCCCAGGCAGCAGAGAGGTGGGCAGAAGGAGACGTCAGAACACGTGACTCTGGCAGGCAGCTTCCATCCATGAACTCGGCCGCAACTGCTACACGCCTGGGTCCTTCTGGGTGAAGATGAGCACAAGTGGACCATGGAGCAAGAAAGGCCAGCATCGCCAGTGGTGCGCACCTGCGTACGTACGCACAGAGAGTCAACGTGCAAAGTGCCAGAAAGAGTGGCGAAAATCCTTCGTTTGCCTGGCAAATGCCAAGATACATGACAGCTATGGCTGATGCACACTGCAGCCCAACAAAACTGGGGCAGTTATATGCTGCCCACTCTGGACATTCTTGCCTTAACAAATCCCAGTGTGTGTGCGGAATGAAAACCCTATTTAGTCCTGGTGTATTTTCAGAGGGGTTTTTTTCTTACGATGCCAGCCTGTATCATTCACATAAATGTACAGAACTTTCAGATATCTCCCAGCTACAACTACTCTGCATTTGTTCACCCTTTGTGCCTCTTTTTCACCCCCACAGGACATCCGTTGAGGAATGAAAGAGAGATGCAGGAGTATCTATCTTTTGACTGGTAAGATAAGAGCCATCAGCCTAGCGCCAGTCCTTGGAAACGTTAGTTTGGAGTTGGGGGTGGTAACAAATCCCAGAATCCCCAGCTGCAGTGGCTACCATTGTAATAAAAAGCACACTCTTTTTATCTCTTTGAATGGCAGCCCACTCCATCACAAGATCCTGGCATGGGTATAAGTAGACTAAGTATTAAATTCTCCACCCCCTTTCAAGGAGGAACGATGGGGAATCGAACTGCAAACCTCCGGCTCCTCAGCCAAAGACCTAAACCCCCTAAGCCAGGGCTGTCCAAACTTTGGCCCTTCAGATGTTTTGGACCACAACTCCCAGAATTCCAAGCCTAGATTGCCAATGACAAAGGACTGTGGGAGTTGTGGTCCAAAACATCTGGAGGGCTGAAGTTTGGACACCCCTGCCCTAAAGCTATCCAACAAATGCTCAGATGCAGATTCTGTTATGTTTCCAAGGTACTGGCCGTCACGAAGCATCTTCACACAAAATAAAGAAATAATTAAGCAGGTGAACAACTGGCACACACAGCTAGACTGGTTGGGGGATTCTGAAGCTGTTGTCCAAAAAGTAACTTGGACAATCTCTGCTGGAAGCCACTGTAACTTCTGTTCCAGTGTCCATCTCCCCCTAAGCCTTCCTTCCCAATTATCTGGAAACACGTGCATTTCTTCCAACAGGAGAAAAGATTTCTGCTGGGCATTTCTGAAGGATTGCACCAGGTGAACTGAAGTCAAGAGGCCAAATCATATGCCTCCAAGTGGAACGAGGAGGTGGGGGAAAGGCCCCTAATTAATCTCTTTGGGCACAAACCCATGCGCTCCCACCTGGAATGGTTAAATCAAGAGTGAATTTAGAAGCGTGGAGGTGAAGGGATGCGTGGGCGAGGAGGAAGCAGAGGTTTTTCCTTCTCACGTGCCATGGAGGAAATTCGTTTTAAAAGCATGTCAAACGTGCTGCTGAAATGACATTCAAATTACTCTTTTTCAAGACACATGTCACTGTCAGACAAATCCCACAACGACACCTGGAAAACCGGTGAAGGCAGAATCTGAGCCTCTGCCAACCTCTCAAAACCTGAACATGAAAACCTGGTTGTATTAACAAGTGGCGGGGGAGGGGTGGCATGCAAATGAGCTATACATACACACACAGAGAGAGAGAGAGAGAGAAAGAGAGATTGAGAAAGAGAGAGAGAGAGACCATGTGCACAATGATCTTAGTCATTCCATGCCCTGGGAAAGGTTCTCAAGGGCGCAATGGCTTCAGAACCCCCAGTCTTGCACCCTATGCAAAATTAACGGCGGTATGCTAATTCACCACCTGAATATTCATCACACCAGCCAAGGAGCATCTTGAATATCAAATTTACTCTATTTATGGCAGGCACATTAAATGCATTATCAAGAGCTGACAGTGAGGAGGCAGGCCGGAACACCTGGCGGCCCTTGCAACTCGGCTTAAGAACCGCTGCGCTGCAGGAGCACGCATTTCCGAGAGAGAATGCCACACAGGGAACTGTGGCGTTGTGGCAGGAGGGGCCAGGCCTTAATGGAGGGCCAGCTGGGCACTCGTCCTGGAGGCAAGGGCGGAGTCCATGCAGGGTAGCAGCGACCGGAGGGGCAGGCAGAACAAAAGCCTCCCAAATTTATTTGTTTGTTTTACAGATTTTTTTTAGCCAACCCACTACCAAATGGTCTCTGGACAGCCATCTGGTTGGGATGTAACTGGGATGCAGCAGCCCAGCCAGAGCTTAGGCAGCCCTGGCCTCGCCCTGCTTATGCCGGCTAAAGCTGCTGAGGATCGCGATGCAACAACATCGGTCAGGCAGCCTTGTGCCCATCCCTGTTTGAAGGCGTTGGATGAGTAACTAAGGCAGGCATGTCCAAAGTCAGGCCCGGGGGCCAAATGTGGCCCATTTTCAAATTTCGAGCGGCCCGCGACCTCTCCTCCTGACCAGCTTAGCCTGTCATGCATCTCCGCCAGCTGGCCCCTCCCCATACCGGATGGAGACGTCAGCTTGCAGTTTTACAGTTTGGTTGCCCTCCCTGCCTCTGTCCATCCCCCCCAGCCACCTGCCCAGCCTATCCGTCCCCTGCTCTGTTGCTGCAGCATCCTCCCTGCTTCCTTGCACATCCTAGAGGTTTGTGTAAAGTCCGGCCCAGGGGCCAAATGTGGCTGAATGGTCAGCCCCCACACATTTTCACCTAACCAAATCTGGCCCTCCTTGCAAAAAGTTTGGACACCCCTGAACCAACCCCTGAACTTAGGGGTGTGAGCTCAACTCCTCAGCCAATCTTGAAAAGCAGTGAGGGACACCATCTGTCGACATAACATACACCTAAGAGGATAGCTGCGTTAATTAAAATGGGGAAGAGGACCACAGAATAGAATAGAATAGAATAGAATAGAATAGAATAGAATAGAATAGAATAGAAATTTATTGTACAGTAATTGTACATATGCACAATATGGACAACGAAATTAAGTGCTGTTCCAGAAATTAAGTGCTGTTTGTGTTCTACACCAACCAAAAACAAAACAACCACATAAACACCCTTCTGCTTAAAATGACCTAAAATGCTTAAAATCTGCTTCAAGGCTTAAAATGCTTAAAAACTTAAAATGCTAAAAATCTGCTTAAAATAGACAATTTTTCGTTGAGCAGATTGGTGAAAAATTGACCAAACGTGACCCCAAAAATGAGCAGATGTGCAGGTAAGTGCCTTGAGCCAGTGTACTGAATGTGCAAACATCAGGAAACACTGAACCAATGGGATGTATTTCTTTATCTCTGACTAAGGCACACTCTGTTTTCTTTTGTTGGAGGCAAGAGTTGTGTATGCCACACCACTCATCGCCCATCGCCTCCTGCGTCAGACTTCTACCGTCAGATGCAGCATGGAACTCCCTCCTGCCAACGACACTGAAATGAGATTCAAAAGCCAATTTGCTTTGCTTTCATTTACCGAATGGAAGGAGCGTCACCAGCTTGTCTTCCACTTCAGGCAGCAAAACGGATCGGATCAGCCATCTAACCAAGAACCAGACAAAGGGCAGTGGAAGAGGCAGAAAGGCAGGAAGAAATTTATGGCACAATCGCCATGGGATGGAGGCAACAAAATGCAGCCACCACCAGATGTCTGACTGGAATGGGGTACAGAGATCACATTACACCCCTACTAAAGCAGCTCCACTGGCTGCCAATCACAATTCAAGGTGCTGACCTTAACCTACAAAGCACAAAATGGCCTGGGTCCTAGTTACCTCAAAGACTGAATCTCACAGTATGAACCAGCTAGGGTGCTAAGGTCATCAGGAGAGGCCTTTCTCGCCATCCTGCCACCCTCACAGGTACATCTTGTGGGAACCCATGAAAGGGCCTTCTCAGCTGCTGCGTCCAGACTCTGGAACTCCCTCCCACCAGAGGCCAGGACTGCCCCATCTTTGCTGTCTTTCCGGAAACAGGCAAAGACCTTTCTCTTCAGGCAAGCTTTCCCTGAATGATCAACTACCTATGATGTGTCTTTGATATAAATCTCCCATACATAATCACATAGACTTTGTCTTTACAATCACTTATAGTCTTGTGTGATTGCACTGACCCTATGTTTTCAAGGTTAGTTTCCATTCCTCATAACTTTTACATGGAGTTTTTACTCTCTCTTTAACTGCTCGCATTGCATTTTCTTGTAGCTTTAATGTTATCTCTCAATTTCCTGTTCTTAAACTTGAGCATGTCTTAATTGCACTGGACTGTATACTGTAAGGCAGTGGTCCCCAACCCCGGGCTCCACGGACCTGTGCCGGTTTGATTATTTTCCCGTGGCACGGGGCCGCCTGGGGAGGCCGGGAGATGCTCCTCCCCTTTTCCTCCGGAGGGTCCTCCTCCTCCTCTTCTCTCCCCGGGGAGGAGGGAGGAGGAGGAGCCGCCGGGGGCACGGCGCACGGGCGGGTGGGGGGCCCCGGGCTCCTGGGCGGGCGGGCCCCGCCTCCTCCTCCTGTCGGGCGTGGCGCCCCCGCGCGGCACATGGCAGCCACCCGGGGCTCCTGGGTGGGCGGCCCCGCCGCCATTGGCGGCGGGCTCGGCGGTCCCGCAGTGGCGCCCTCGGGCTGGAGACGCCACCCCCACCGGCCTCCCTCCCCTCCCCCCCGCGCGCCGCCCGCCTGGTTCCGCAGCCGGAGGCAAGCGGCGGCGCAGAGGTGCCCCACCGAGGCGGGCGGCGGCGCAGCTCTGCGCCGAACCTCTGGCGGCTGCCGTGGCCGGGCCGCCACGGAGGGGAGGGGAGGGAGGCCTCGGTTGGGGCACCTCTGCCCGCCGCCACCCTCCCGCCGCCGACAGGAGGAGGAGGCGGGGGCCCGCCCCGGCCCAGGAGCCCCAGGCTCCCCCCGCCCGTGCGCGCGCGGGAGCCGCACGCCCGCCGCCCCAGGAGGAGGCGCCGCCGCCCGCCCGCCCAGGAGCTCCCGTGGCCCCCCCACCCCGCCCACACGCCGTGCCCCGCACCTCCTCCTCCTCCAGCTCCCCCCCCCCCCCCGAGGAGGAGGACCCCTCCCCTGCCCCCCAGGAAATCTCCCCCTCCCCACCCCCCCCCCGGGGCCGGGAAAATAATCAAACAAATACCGGTCCGTGGAGACAAAAAGTTTGGGGAGCACTGCTGTAAGGCGCCTTGGGTCCTTTTCCAGGGACAAAGGTGGGGTAAAAATACTCTAAACAAACAAACAAACAAACAAACACTGCACATGAAGTGACCTTCTCCACTGGGCCGTCATTTCTGCTGGAGGTGCAGGACATTGACGTACCTCCCGCTTCTTTCTGTATTTTCTCCAGAAATCCAGGCTCTTGAGTCCACCAAGAGTTGAAGGACCAAAGGCAGGTAAAGAGAAGCGGAAGCAATTTTAAACACACACATACATGGTTTGCGGAACACAACCGTGGAAAGAGACAGATGTTTTGTCAGGCATCTAATCACAGAGGAAAAGCTGCCTGCTTATATTCAAAATATTTCCGTACTGCTTTTTTTTTTTCTGACTTCACAGAAAAACAGATTCTGCTTTTTCCAGTTAAACCTGACTGCTTTTCTTGGCCTTCAAACACCACCCGCACATTCCTGAGGATAGGGGATAGTTCTCATCTTCTGTTCAAAGAAAAACTAAAACCAGTTTCTCCATCTCTCCCCCCGGCCAAGCAAGGAAAAAACTGACACACACACACACCCCAGAAATAACCCCTCTCTGAAGATGGGAGGAGAATTCAGCATCACCAGCTTTCTAGCAAGTACAGGCCAGGAGGAGATCCAGCCTTGACAGCTTTAAGAAAGGGTTGGACAAGTTCATGGAGAACATGGGTTATCAATGGCTATCATTTATGGATGCCTAAGGACAACCTCCGGTTTGGAGAGATAGGCAGGAGATCTCTCTTTCTAGGCAGGTAAGCGCTATGGATCCTGTGCTGGGCATTATTAACACTGCCAAAAACCTAGGAAACGACTGCCCTAGTTCCTGCCTAGCAGGTAACCGCAAACGCTCAAGGCTTCTGATTAGGGACAAACGGCCTTGAGACATAAATGTAAAAGCCACTGATCCTCCCAAGCTAACACATTTTTCCTGCCGCTCTGCAGCTTCTGCCCTGGAGCAGGACAACTGGCTGTTATCATCGCTGGAAGCACCTTGCCCAGCTATTCAACCAGGCACAGCTCTTTTTCAGGTGTACGGCTGTGTTTGACTTTGAAAAACTTCGTGGGGAGTTTAATTATGTGGAAATGCACAGGAAGGAAGGAAGGAAGGAAGGAAGGAAGGAAGGAAGGAAGGAAGGAAGGAAGGAAGGAAGGAAGGAAGGAAGGAATGAGATAATGGAAGGAAGGAGATAATGGAAGGAAGGAAGGTTTGGTGAGAAGGAAGGAAGGAAGGAAGGAAGGAGATAATGGAACAAAGGAAGGAAAGAAGGAGATAATGGAAGGAAGGAAGGAAGGAAGGAAGGAAGGAAGGAAGGAAGGAAGGAGATAATGGAAAGAAAGAAGGAAGGAAGGAAGGAAGGAGATAATGGAACGAAGGAAGGAAAGAAGGAGATAATGGAAGGAAGGAAGGAAGGAAGGAAGGAAGGGAAGGAAGGAAGGAAGGAAGGAAGGAAGGAAGGAAGGAAGGAAGGAATGGAAGGAAGGAAGGAAGGAAGGAAGGAAGGAAGGAAGGAAGGAAGGAAGGAAGGAGATAATGGAAGGAAGGAGATAATGGAAGGAAGGAAGGAAGGAAGGAAGGAAGGAAGGAAGGAAGGAAGGAAGGAAGGAAGGAAGGGTGGATGGATGGATGGATGGATGGTTGGATGGATGGATGGAAGGAAGGAAGGAAGGAAGGAAGGAAGGAAGGAAGGAAGGAAGGAAGGAAACCAGACACCATTGGAAAAACCTTCCGCATGGACCAGTAAAACAAGAGCAGGCAACTGGGGCCTTTCAGAGAGACTTACAATGTCCTTGACCTGCATAGCTAAAGGGAAAGGGTGATGGGAGTTGAATTCCAACAACATCTGGTGTGCCACAGCCATCCCCCTCCTTCCGAACTTTGTTATTGCTCTTGTTATGTGCCATCAGTCTGCCTCTGACTCATGGTGACCCTACGAATGAGCTGCCTCCAACATGCCCGGTCCTCAGTTACCCTGCTCAGCTCTTGTGGCTTCCTTTTTAGGGAGTTGGCCATCCAGGGCATTATGTATCTATCTATCTATCTATCTATCTATCTATCTATCTATCTATCTATCTATCTATCTATCTATCTATCTATCTATCTATCTAAGTTTATATACCACAAAGCTCTCCTCCAGCACATTTCAAAGGAATCAGTTTTTCCCTCTCAGCTTTAATTGTCCAGCTTTCACACCCAGACATGGTGATGAAAAATAAAAGAGTGTGGATGACTTTAGTTCTGATCTCCAGTGGCATGCCCTTACACTTGACAATATTTCCAGTAATAGTCCAGGGTGTCTGCTAAGCTCTTCTCCAGTGCTTTATTTCAAATATATCATTTCCCCCCCTGCCAGCCTTCTTAACCCACCCCCGCCTATCCATCGTGAATGCGCAAGAAGAGATTTTGGCATTAAGGAGGGACAAATTTTCCAGTTTTGGTGTCGCTCATTACCTGTGTCTTACTTCCAGGTCACCTGGAACATCATAAATGTTTCCAGTTCCAACTTTACCTTGCGCCCACATTTGAAATGTAAAAATAACACAGAAATAAGTACACATTTTCTGTGCATTTCCCCCTAATAAATACATATTTTTTTTGCCTAAAACAAAAAAAATTGAGCAAGTATAATACATTTTTTAATGTTCTTCTGTGTGGACTTTCCCCTAAAGCAAGATGGGCATAGATTTCACGGGAAAACTTAGGGCCTTTTCACACGACCCCTAAGATCCGCTGGCCCCTTAAATTCGGACCAAAGATCTTAGGGGTTCCTTGCTCTTCCTTCCTCCCCACCAGAGAAAGAGAGGAAAAAATGCAGCTCACCTGGAGGAGTTTCCCCTGAGCTCTGTTTCTCTTCCATGTTTCTCTTCTGCTTGCTTTTTTTCCTCCCACCTCTTCTCTTAAAGGGGTGGGAGGCAAAAAAAACACAAACAGAAGCCAGGAGAGCCCCCGCACTGACCAGATTAAATCTGGACCTGGGGATTTTCACCCACCTCAAGCAGGTACAAGAAAGTGCAGCTGGGTCACGCTTAGGTGGGCGGGGTCGCACTTAATTTCCTGCAAACTCCGGAGCTGGTGGGAAAACACTTGTAAGGTCCGGAGTTGGCAGCCATTTGCTGCGGAGTTTAGGGGTCGTATATAAAGGCCCTTAGTTCAGAGAAGCAGGAGATGAGAAGACTAACTATTTTGGTTCAAAAGTGGCAAGGCAGGGTATGTTCCCATTACACTGCAACCCAAATCACAGTAGCCGGCCCCGGCTTGACATCTTAAGGTGACACCAGACCCAATCAAGATGAAGCGGTAGCCGGAGAAAGAATGGTTTTTCACAGACGGAGGACATACTAAGCCACGTCCCAGATTTATCTCATTTCTTTGCCCCTCCAAGCTATCTAGGCCAGCAAAATTCTAATTTGAATATGACTCATAGTGTTAAATAAATTAATGCCGATGGGTGTTCCCTCCAACAAGATTTCCACCTTTTGTTGCTTAATGTCAGAGCATCAAAGGCCAGGGTTTCTATGTTCTTTAGAGGCAGTGTTGTGCCACATTATTAACCCAATGGCTATGGGAGAGGGAGAGGGGAAAATCAAAAACTACTGCTATGCTTTCTGAAAGAATGGAGCTTAAGCGGGCTGAAATGCTGCAAAATGTACAGTAATTGGTCTGCCTGTGCTTTCCTTCCCTCCCTCTCTCACCCACTCGCCCCTTCCGTGCACATGGTGAACAAATCTGCGCCAGATCCCTCTGGCTGCAGTTTTCGTGGGTGCAAACCCAACGGCCTGCAAACCACGGCCAGAGGCAGCACCAGGAAGCTATGCTTTTGCACCAGCTGCCATGTTGACCTTCCTCCGATGTTTATAACCAAGGTTCATCAGGCCAACGCTGTGCAATATATACCGTTTCCCCAAAAATAAGACATCCCCCCAAAATAAGACCTACTTACCATTTGCCTCTCAATGAAATATAAGGCATCCCCCTGAAAATAAGGCCTCTCCGATAATAAGATAACAATAAATGTGTACCGTATTCTTCTTCATGGAAAAATAAGACATCCCCTGAAAATAAGACCTTGCACATCTTTGGTAGCAAAAAAAATAATATAAGACACTGTCTTATTTTCGGGGAAACACGGTAGCAGGCTCCCTCGTGACTGGGATTTATAAGAAGTTTGCAAGGGATTTGATCAGCATTAGCCGCAGTCAGTATTCATGTGGGCCTAACGTGGAATTTCGATTCAAGCCGAACAGGCGACAGAGGCTGGACAGTAGCAAGGAGGCGCAAGGAGGAGGATGGCGTCCGTAACTAGCCTGGGATGGGTCATCCATACAGACCTGTTAAGAGGCAATTGGTATCGAGAAACAAGCCATTCTGGATGATTTACAGAGGCACCCTTTCGTGGCACCAAGAATCGTTTCAAATGCAATATGCTATCCATAGAGATAGGTCACATTATACGTATTTCAAGGCCAGCTGCCAAAGAGCTGAGAATTTAGCAGGTTCCCTCCGTTAGCTTTATGACCAAATGGCCAACATCCAGGAGTCCAAAACTATGTTTCCCATGAATCTTGGGGGGGGGGGGCACAACAGAATCCACAAACCTTTCCCACCCAACCAACCCATAATATTGTACAGCACTTGCTTGCAATCCCATTGCATGGCGCAGAGAGGGAACCAGGCCGATGCTCGCCAACCTCCACGCCACTCCCTCTGTGGTTCCTCTGAGTCTTTCCCCCCCATCTAGGTCAAGCTAGGACTGTTACTCATAATCTGCATCAATATTTAATTGGATCTTTAGTCCTAATTCTTAGGAACTCTTAGCAATAACTAGCTTTTCTTCCCGGCAGCTGGGAGAGGAACCGTTTTCAACCCGGGGACAATCTGCTGAGAGTGCAAAAAATGGGCAAAGGGAAAAGCTGGAGCCGGAGAGATGGAAGGGGTGAGGAGGAAATGAAATAGGCAAGCAGTCACAGGGGAGAAATAGCCAGTCAGAAATGAGTGGTGGTGGGGGCTCGCTATCTGACAGTGTGCTCCTCAAGGCATATACCGCACTTAAAGGTAAATGTTAAGGTTCCCCACACACATGCATGTTTGTCGTGTCCACCTCTAGGGGCGGTGCTCAGCTCCATATTCAAGCCAAACAGCCAGTGTTTTGCAAGTCCATGTCCGCGTGGCCGGCATGGTTGCAAGGAAACACTGTTTTACCTTCCCGCTTGTTTATGGCGGTACCTATTTATCTACTTGCATTGACATGCTTTCAAACTGCTAGCTTGGCAGGAGCTGGGGTTATCAGCAGGAGCTCACTCTGCTGCGTGGCAACCGGGATTCGAACTGCCGAGGTGCCGACTTTGCAGTCAACAGTTTCGGAGCCTTAGTCCGCTGAGCCACCACACCCCAGACCTACCTAATAATTAAGACATGTCAGCTGGAGTGGGGTGTCTCTGTGTGTCAGGCAACCTTCTCATCTTTGGCCTTCTGGTTGAGGAAAGCCCTCCCACTGGTGGCCCAAGTGAAAGCCAACGCTGGCCATGCCAACGGGCAAAGCCTTGTGATGGGTTTTGGAGTTCCAACCCTCTTTCCCTACATGCATGCCTGAAAGACAGACAAGTCTTTGTTCATTCGCAGCAAAGCTCTGCAGTAGGACTTCCATGCACATTCCGACAACTACACTTTCAGCTTTTCTGACAAGGCAAGGCACTGTCCGCGAGTACAATAGAATACTTACTTACTTGCTTGCTTACTTACTTACTTGCTTTCTTACTTGTTTACTTACTTACTTGCTTACTTGCTTGTTTGCTTGCTTGCTTGCTTACTTAGAATATTTTTACCCTGTCTTTCTCCCTGGAAAAGGACCCAACGCGCCCCACAATAATGAGGGTCAACATACAGCCCAGAACATCTCTAAGACATACTCAAGTTGGGAACAGGAATTAGAAGAACCTTGGATTTCATTTGACCTGACTTTTAAAATCACACATCAAAATAATGGGAGCTGCTTGAATCTTGACATGGTTGAGGTGTATGAATACACAATTGTACAGTGATTAAATCATACCTTTACTGCTTTAGGGTAAACCCTCTTTTTCGTTTTTTACTTTTCTAATAAAGCCCGTTTGCCAAAGCCACTGGGGACCATCGCCATGAACCGACAAAGGACTGGCCATCTTTTGAAAGGGTGGCACAGGGTGGAACTTATATCTGTACCCAGAACATCACAGAGTTTTAAGATCTACCCAGAGCAAGACAGAAGGCAAACTCAAGAACCATCACAGATAAAAGAGACATAGCAACGCTCAAAATGTCGATGTTGTTCAAGCCAGAGTCAGCAGGGCGAGAAGGCCTTCGTATACCCCTCCTTCCCCAATACTGAGCTCAGGTGGGCAGAGGTTAGGTTAAATGCACCGGTTGCACTATGCAAGAGAATCTGCCATCTAACATATCAAGAAACAGTCAAGAAGGGAAGCTGGCACACTTAGTGTGTCAGCCGAACTGCGCTTTGCAGTTCAGAAAACAGTTGCACCAGGACTAATTCTTGAATAGAACAGACAAGGATAAAGCTCAAGCGTCCTTTGCATCCTTGACAGCTGTCAGGATTTCTTCTTCAATAAGGCTTCAAGCTGAATTCCAAATAGGAAAAGGCACTAGAGCTCCTATTGCAAATACACATTGGCTACTGGATTGTGACAAATACTGTATATACTCGAATATAAGCCTAGTTTTTCAGACATAATTTTGGGCTGAAAAAGGGGCCCTCAACTTGTATTCGGGTCAATACTTTTAGCCACTGAGGCAAATGCTTGGGTTGGTGACTAAAAGTCATTTTAAACATTGCATGCTGCTTCTCATGACCCCCCTCTGCATCACGGGGAGCAGCACACGATGTTTATAATGACTTTTAGCCACTGACCCAAGCACTTGCATCAGTGGCTAAAAGCCATTTTAAACATCACACACCACTCCCCCAGCTCACAAAGGAGGAGCTGCCAGGCCCTGCTGCATTTCCTACCCTAGACTTATACTCGAGTCAATATGTTTCCCCAGTTTTGGTAATTTGAAAAGGAGATCAGTGTGTGCTTTATAGACTAAAGCAAAGCCTTGACTGCATGGCGCATGAAGAGCGACGGATTGTTTTAAAAGAAATGGGCGTTCCTCAACATTGACTGTTTTTAAGCATAACCTATATTGCATACAAGAAACAACTTAGGATGGACTATAGAGAAACAGTATATCTTTCCATAGGCAAGACTGTTGGACAAGGGTGCATTTTATCCCCCTAACTATTCAATCTATAAGCAGAACATATTTTACAGCAATATATTCAAATGAAGGAGAAATGAAAAACGGTGGATGAAATACGAAGGTATTCAAATGACACCATCTTACTAGGAGAAAGCAGCAATGACTTGAAACAACTCCTGGCAAAGGTGAAAGTACAAAAGGAGGACTACAGTTAAACACTGACAGGACTAAATTAATGCCTATAGAAGAACTAAAACTGTAATGTTGACAATGAAGAAATTGAAATGGATCAAGATTTTGCATACCGGGGGACAACTGTCAATTTAAAAGGAGACTGCAGACACACACACACACGGACAAAAATCAGATGACTGAGACTGTAGAGCTGTGGAGAGACTAGTAATGGTAATCTATTATAAAAATGTTTCCTTTGAAATTAAGGCCAAGATTACAAAGTTATTCCCATGCTGAAACATGAAAACTATACAGGGAAGAAGACTGACAGATTTGTTCACTCAATTGGAGGTTACTGAAGGACAGCATCCAGATACCGTGAGCCATGAGAAGGACAAATAAGTGGATGCTGGAACTCTCTTTAGAGGCAAATTGGGCATCTAGTGAAATGGCAGGACTGGAAATGGCCATACAGCAATGCTAGACTAGAGGAAAAGTGGAAGACAGCAGGACAAAGACAAAAATACAAGATGGGTTGAGTCAGTGAAGGAAGCCACCGCTTTGAGTTTGCAGATGCTTAGAAGGGTTCTTAATGATAGGCCATTTGAATTATAATGGGGGCCAGTTATTCATGGAGCTGCTATAGGTTGGAGGCATTTGATAACAGCATAACAACATAATATAACATAACATAACAGCATAACAACAGCAGCCTGCAAAACAACAAAGTCTGGACAGAAAAATGTTTGTGAGATATTCCACACGCATGGACCCTCTTCATCCGGTGTTCCCAAAGCTGAAGGCATCTACTGCAGCTTAGGTTCTGAGCCAAAGAAATGCAAAGGTTAGGGTCCCATGGTCCTTTTATATGGATGCAACCAAGGCTTTGGTGATGGGGAACCAACAGGCTTCGCACACGGATCACTGGCATCATATCCGCCCACCACCCCAGCCAAGACGCGACAAGAGTAGAGAATTCCATAGGCACCTGCTTTCAAGTGCACCTTTACAGGCTTAAGAGGGAGAAAGTTGAGATCCTCAGGATAATGAATTCTTCAGAAGCCATTTCTACGCTGTCACGATGAAACCACCAAATGCACACACAAGGCAGCCAGCAGAACCTGAGCAGCGTTCATAACTCGTAGTCAGAGGCAAAAACTTAACTCGTAGTAAGACTTCTATTCATGGAGCCTTAGAACAGTTTACGTATGATGTGACTTTAATTGCATAGGTACGTTTTACATTTTTTAAATAATTCCCTTTGATGAAATCATGGTGTTTTTCATTAATGCTGCCCACCCCGAGGCCTCAGAAACTGAGCTGGCTATAAATACAAATGAAGCGATCACATGATGTTGCCAAGCTGGTCCCCTCGGAGAGTAGGCGGCAGCAACCCACCCCCCACCCCCATCCCCGTCAGAACGCATCCTTAGGCTGAAACCGCGAAAGCGGGCAAAAGAGAAAACTATCACATTTCATTGTTAAGCCGATGTTTACCCAGCTAGGCCTGCCACCTCGAAAGCTCAGAGAAACAGGAACTGAGATAATGCAAGCGCTGCTAATTAGATTACAAAGAGTCTCTCCTGGAAACATTCACATTACAGAAATGCCCTCGGTGGGGCAGAGAGCAAATGAGATGAGGTCCTGCGGGCACCTCCATCCTCTTCTATCCCTGATTTTAGCCTCTTTGTTTTAAGAGGAGCCTTGTGGTGCAGTGGTTGAACAGGAGTCCCGCATCCAAAACTCTGCTCACAACCCGGGTTCGATCCCAGGTTGCTGGTATGAGGACCATTCAGCATTCCAAGGGCAATAAACTGAGTGCACAGCTTGCTGGGTTAGGTGTGTGTGTGTGTGTGTGTGTGTGTGTGTGTGTGTGTGTGTGTGTGTGTGTGTGTGTGTGTGTGGACAATGAGTAACCTGCAGAATAAAATTGTGAACAGCCCAGGGAGTGATTTTAAGGGCTACGGGGCTAGCGTATAATCAGCATGCTTTCAAAAGTACAGTATTTTTCCATGTAAAAGACTATATTTTACTCTAAAATTATGGGACTAGAAATTGAGGGTCATCTTATACACTGAAGTAAGCCAAGGAGAGAACCGTGCAGTTGCAAAACTGCAACGTTGGGTTGGAAAAGTGGGGGGGGGCGTCTTATACATGGGGGCATCTTACTGATGGAAAATACGCAAAGTCTCTTTCTTGAAAAGATCTGGCAGCATGTATCTGCCGCTTGTTCATTAGAATGTGTCAACGATCCTCCAGAACTGGCAAGACGAACAGGTGCACAGTCTCCATTCAAGCGTGCAGGTTACGGGTCAACTGAATGAGAAGGCTCTTGGAATTGCTGTGGATCAAAAGCTGAATATGAGCCAGCTGTGTGATATGGCTGCAAAAAAGACAAATATTTATAGGAGGCATTAACTGAATGGAGTCTCCAGATTCTGTGAAGTACTCGTCCCCCTCTATTCGGCACTGATTAGGCCTCATCTAGAGTACAGTGGACTCTCGTATAACAAACAGTTTGTATAACATAAAGTTTGTACAACATAACATATTCCAGAGATAGGGGAAATTTGCTTAACAGAATCACCTATGGGGCAAATCTGTACAACGTAAAATGGGATTACTCCGTTTTCAATACATTCCTATGGGAAATTTGTATAAAGGAAAAATTGCTTAACATAATTTCATTTGGAACAAATTAATTCCTTTATACAAGGTACCACTGTACTGTGCCCACTGCTGGACACCGCACTTTAAGAAGGATGTCAACGAAGTGGAGCACGTTCAGAGGAGGGCAGCAAGGATGATCAAGGGACTGGAAACCAAGCCCATTGAGGAAAGACTGAAAGAACTGGGCATGTTTAACCTTGGGCGTTTATACACGACCCCTAAGCTCCGCTGCAAATGGCTCCCAGCTCCGGAGCTTAAAAATGTTTCCCCACCAGCTCCGGAGCTAACAGAAAATTAAGTGCGACCCCACCCACCTAAGCGCGACCCAGCGCAGCTTTCAAGTACCTGCTCTGGGAGAGTGAAACATTTTGATGCGGAGAGTGCCGGGCTCTCCTCGCTTCTTTTTGTTGTTGTTGCTTTGCCTCCCGCCCCTTTAAGAGGAACCAGGAAGTGACGGGGGGTTGGAGCAACTTCCACCGGCACTCCGGAGGTAAGAGTGCATTCTTTTCTCCCTTTTTTTAATCCCTCCCCTCACGCAGACAGAACAAGGAAGTGCGGAGGGGGTGGGAACGCAGGGAGAGCGACAAACCCTCAAGATCTCTGGTCCAAATTTAAGGGACCAGCGGATCTTAGGGGTTGTGTAAAAAGGCCCCTTGAGGAAAGAAGACCGAAGGGAGATATGATTGCACTTTCCAAACCCTTGAAAGGTAGTCATCCAGAGTAGCAGCAGGACCTCCTGCCATAAATCACAGAGTGCAGGACATGTAATAAAAGGCTCAAGGAAGCCCGATGAAGGCTAAATAATCAAGAAAAATTTCCTAACTATCAGAGCAGTACAACAATGGAACTAAGAGCCCCGTGGCACAGTGGTTCAATGCCTGTACTGCAGCTAAAACTGTGCTCACAACCTGGGGTTCAATCCCAGGTAGCAGGCTCAAGGTTCACTCAGCCTTCCATCCTTCCAAGGTCGGTAAAATGAGTATCCAGCTTGCTGGGGGGGGGAGTGTGTAGCCTGCATACTGTAATTAAACTGTATACCACACAGAGACTACTTGAAGTGGTCTGGGGTGGTATATAAGCAGAGCACTTTGCTTTGCTTTGCTTTGCTTTGCTTTGCTTCATAGTATTCCTTGGGAGGAGGTGAGCGCGCCAATGCTGGACGGATTTAAAAAAAAACCTGAACAAACCCTCATTCAGACCTAAATTGGTTTGGATTCCAACCTTGAAGAGGGGATTGGACTCAATGGCCTTCTAGGTCCCTTCCCTCAATTATTTAATGATTGCCCATGGGATGAATGGTGCATGTAAATAACTGAGTGACTGTAAAGAAGCACTATCTAATTTATCCATTGAGATAACAGTAAACCATGCAGATACAGTATACACATGCCATGTTATATGTTTAGCCACACACACACATAATTAAAATGACCCCGAGGGCTCCACTGTACACATGTATAAAGCCTGAAAGTGCAATGAACACAATACAGTAGGACCCCTGTATCCACTGATTCATTTATCCATGGTTGGCAGAGGAAAAAAGGAAATAAATGATTCAGCAACTGCAAAGCAAGCTACTGTTACAAAGAGCAGCTGTAAAGCAAGATCCTGTCATAAAACAGAAACCATAAAGCAAGCTACTGTCACAAACAGAAGCTGTAAAGCAAGCTACTGTCACAAAACAGCAGCCATAAAGCAAGCTACTGTCACAAAATAGCAGTTTTGGGGGGATGTTGGTGTTCTTTCTTATCCACGGTTTTCATAATCCACGGGAGGCTTGGGAACCAATCCCCAGCGGATACTGGAGTCCTACTGTATGTGAATATCCTGTAGAGGCATTTACACAAAACACATCACTTTTCAGTCTACAATTGACAAGACCATCTTCTTGGTTGGTTATTCTGTTCATTCTGATTGTGACATTTGGGTTGGTTAATAAATAAATAAATAAATAAATAAATAAATAAATAAATAAATAAATAAATAAATAAATACTGAATTTCTTAAATTACACCACAGATGTATCACGGCTTCTCATCTAAGCAATGCTTGTGTGCAGCACAGAGTTCGAGAGAAGCTGAAAAGCTGTGTTAGTGGATTGAGAGGAAGAAATTGCTCTTCTGGGGTTCAATTCAACCCAACACACCATCTTGATATTATTGGTCTAAGGACTGTAACAATAAATGGTCTGACACCATCTTTATCACTAACATATCTGTGGCGACGTATGGGTGAAAAATGTTGCTTCAGGATGCTTCCAATTAAAAATGTGCCCAAATCCACACATTCTTTCATATTTGAGAAGAAAAGAAACAGGAGGTTTTTTAAAAATGTGTTTTAGTGGGAGAACTTACAACACTCTCTGGGTGGTTTACAATTTAATTACACAGGCTACACTTTGCCCCCACCCCACCCCCAGCAAGATGGGTACTCATTTCACCGACCTCAGAAGGATGGAAGACTGAGTGAACCTTAAGCCTGCTATCTGGAATTGAACCCCAGGTCGTGAGCACAGTTTTAGCTGCAGTACAGGCATTTGACCACTGCACCACAAGGTTCCTTAAGATCCAACACAACTTCCTTAAAATGCAACACAATTATTTTTCCTTCCTCATCCTTAAAAGCCTCTCATAAGTGCTGTGTGAGGTCCTTTTTCCAAGCTCACATTGTGTTAGCACAATTTAACACACAAGCTAAGCAATGGGAATTGTGTCTCGGAAAATAGGACAAGCTTACCCATTACTCTCCCGCTCTCATTTCTTCCCTTGCCATGCGAGATGGAAATGCAGAGCTCAAAAGGCAATTCCTCATGCTTAAAATCACATCCTTGTCAATCTAAACTCCCAACATGAATATTGCAAGGCATTTAGCCACTTAAAGGTGACACCGAAGAAAAATTCTTTTAAATTTATAATAATTGGAAAACGTTGAAAAGCCAACTATGGGAGAAGGGGGGCGGTCTATTTCTATTGCGGCTTCCCTTAACGAGTATCAGTGATAGGCTTACATAGAATATTGAATGAAAAAAGTGTCATACACACACACAAAAAACCCCATAAGCTGCAACCAGCCTGAAACATGTTAATTCAGTCTCACCTAATTAGAGCATTTCTAGCGAGTTAATTACATGCCTTTTAGCCGGTTACTTTATTAAATTGCTGTGCAGGTGAAAACAACAGTTGTGGAGCAAAGGCATTAAACATACTTCGGGGGGGGGGGCACACACGCAGTTCCACTTTCTCTCCCATTTCAGCACTTGAAACCTCAAGGGGTCCCCCCCATCCCCAGGATGAAAATGGGCGGAAATGTGAAGCTTGATAAATTTTTCAAAGATGGATTGGGAAAAAAATCCCCCCCCCAATTCAATAGAACCGCAAGTCCCAGCCTGTTAGGAACCACGCAGTGCCTCTCCATCATACAAACGTTAAAGATGAGGAGCCTTTCTGGGGAAAATAATAAGATGGCTGCCCCAATAAATAAATACTGTAAATAAATGTGCAGGGACTGAAAGCCATTTTTTAAAAAAAAATTGAGCTTGAACGTGTCCGTTTTGGTTCCTGCTAATTTTACATTTAAAAAAGTAATTCCACCACCACCCCAAGCTCAAATAGGAAGAAAGAACTAATCTCCTAGGGCTAAAGTGGAAGCATTTTGCCAGGAACCCTGCTCAACCTTCACGGGAATAGATGGCGGCCCCTTCTTTTCCTCCACTCACCTGGTACAAGCAGGCAGCAGCAGAGCAGAGGGAACTCTTGGTGACCCACCTGAGAGGAGAGTGGTAGGCGGTGTGAATGTACAAAGGACCACCTCAAGGACAATGTGTGGGTGGTGTTTCCTTGTCCCTCTTCTTTTAGTGAGATGGAGAGCATGACTGGGCATGATTGGAAGAGGAAGGATGGGAAGAATGAATGGTCACTGATGGGTCCTGGCCAGAGAGCTTTGTACATACAAGTCACACTGGAGAATTTTTGAAACGTGGCCTCTTTGGGTACGTCTCCTGGGAACGCATGAAAGGGCCTTCTCGGCTGCTGCGCCCAGACTCTGGAACTCCCTCCCACTGGAGGCCAGGACTGCCCCATCTCTGCTGTCTTTCTGGAAACAGGCAAAGACCTTCCTCTTCAGGCAAGCTTTCCCTGAATGATGGACTACCTACTGTGTCTTCTTTATATGAATCTACCATACATGATTACATAGACTTTCTGTTTATAACCACTTATAACTTTGCGTTGATAGCTCCCTTTTGGATGGTCTACCATGCGTGATTACATGGAATTTTTACTCACTCTTTAATGGCTCGTGTTCTCTCGTAAGCTTTAATGTTGTCTTTTAATGCTGTAAGTAAGATTTCCCTCAATTCCCTGTTCTCAAACTTGAATATGTCTTAATTGTGCTGGACTGTATATTGGCCCTCATTACTGCAAACTGCCTTGGGTCCTTTTTCCAAAGAGAAAAACTGGGTAAAAATACTCTCTCAATAAATAAATAAGCTCCCCCAATGGAGAGGACCAGCTCTGATTTGGACAACGGGGCCAAGGTAGTTGATGTGGATGGCTGCAGAGCCAGGGAGTGGATGCAAAGGTGGATGAAGATGGCCTGGGGCAGATCAGTGGAGGTTAAGCAGTCTGATGCTGCTCCAGTGCAGTGCGCTCTTCCCCCCCCCATGCTGGACTTCCTCCAGTCTCTCACAGGAGAAGCTCTCAGAAACTTTTCATCCAATTTTGAAAGATTTTATCAGATTCCCTTGTCCTTCGGGTCCTTTGTCCTCTCCTGAATTTTCCAATGTCTTTCTAGCAGCTTAAATACCACTTGAGCATAGATAAGCTGTTTTTTCTGTTTTTCTCCTGTTTTTGAATGATACCCACAAATTTCCTGTTTATGAATACTGTACACAAACAAAAATCTAATGGTGGCCTAAGATACAATCTCTCTCTCTCTCTCTCTCTCTCTCTCTCTCTCTCTCTCTCTCTCTCTCTCTCTCTCTCTCTCTCTCTCTCTCTCTCTCTCCCTCCCTCCCTCCCTCTCTTAGAAGGGAAATGGACTGTTGCAAAGGGATGGTTCTGACCAGTTTTATCATCAATGGCAACCTTCTTCTATGATGTGGCTTTGAAGTGGAAACTGGAGATGGGCGCAAGCCACAATTTGGAGGTTCGCCCCAGCACCTGCACAAGTGTCTTGTGGGCACCACATCCTGTACTTCCCTCCCTTCCCTCCTTGGGCAACCAACCGCTCACCAGCAGAGACTTAATGCTTCCCTCCTCCGCCACTTCGGGAGATCGGCCCCTCCGATGAGGAGGCAGGGTAGGGAAGGCCATGCTCCTTCAGGGGAAGGAAGGATCACCCAGAGGAGGTAGAGGAAGGAAGTGTGCACCCCTGGGGGAGTGGGTAATCACCCAGAGGAGGCAAGGGTGGGAAGCAATCTGCAAAGATGAGCGCTAAAAACCTACCTGGGTTTTATTTTAAAACACAGAAGAAACCCACCAATGTACAGTGCTTGAAACAGACACAACAGCACTGTTGTAAGACTGGCGGATCTAAATCAAGTTCGAGTCTCAGCCTCTGTCATCCGACTGGAAGCACATGCTTAACCAAGAACCCAATACAGTGTGCTCTCCAAGCCGGCTCATTGCTCCCAAACTAGATGGGGAAACTAACCATCGAACCAAGGTTGCTGGACCACCACTCCCATCTTCCACAGCCAACACAGCCAGTGTCAAGGAACGCTGGAAAGTGCAACCCGACAGCACTGGAAAGGCGACATCTCTCCCTTCCCCGCTGTTGTTTTGTCACCTGTGTCAGGGTGATGCTAAGCAGAAGAAATCTGTTCTTGTTTGTGAATGGTAAGGCAGCACCAGTTGGAAGTCCTGCCTTATAGCGAATGGCTCCGAGTATTTAACTATGGGTGCTTTTACACGACCCCTAAGATCCGCTAGTCAATTAAATTCGGACCAGAGATCCTAGGGGTTTGTCGCTCTTCGTGCGTCCCCACCCCTCCGCACTTCCCAGCTGCTGGCTGCGTGAGGGGAGGGAGAAAAAAAGGGACAAAAGAATGCAGGCTTACCTCCGGACGCCGCCCCGTCGTTGTGATTCCTTCTCTTAAAGGGGCGGGAGGCAAAAAACAACAGCAAAAAGATGTGAGGAGAGCCCAGCACATCCGCATCAAGATTTTTCACCCTTGGAGAGCAGGTACATGAAAAGCGCGCTGGGACGCGCTTAGGTGGGCGTGGTCGCACTTAATTTTCAGTAAACTCCGGAGCTGGTGGGTAAACAATTTTAAGCTCCGGAGCTGGGAGCCATTTGCGGCGGAGTTTAGGGGTCGTGTAAAAAGGCCCTATAAGGTTTCCACAGACGATCGATTCGGGCCAGCTCCTGACTCCTGACTTTATGAACAAGCATTTGCCGCACGCCTTCCCTTTGTCCTGCAATGATAGCAAAGGACAGTGCTTGAGTGCCAGCATCTTTCCTGTTGGAAATTAAACACGGAGAGCCGGCCAAACAAGCAGGTGCGGCTCCAAAGGTTAATAGAGGAAGCATGTCTGCAGAGATCTGGGTCAGGACTGGTACAGGCGTCTCGAAATGATTCGAGCCCTGCCATCAAGCACACTACAAATCGGGGGGAAAGCTTTGCCCCCTTTAAACTGGCATCATGCTGTCAACCTTCCTGGAGGAAAGAGGCTCACATTCTTATGCGCAGCACAAAAATCTGACTTGCAAACATTCCCAAGGCAATGAAATAAAGCCATGCAGGATGTGCAGCAGCAGCTCAGCATGTTAATAGAATGCTACTCCTTCTTTCCAAGGTGGCTCGCCTCTAGAGAGAGGCTCTTTCACAAACAGACCACCTGTCTTCTCCACAATGGAAGCAGGCTGGCCTTATATTAAAAAAAGATCCAGGTCACTCCATCAACCCTGTCATCTCAATCGGGTGGACTTGATATTATTTAGTCAAGAGTAGAGCTGGTCTCAAGACAAATCCCCAAATCTTTGTTTGGATCATACCTCTTTTTTATAATAATTATGTGCCATCAAATCGATTCAGACTTACAGCAGCCCTTACCAATTCATTTTATTACTTATCTTAAATATATATATTTTTACCTGCCTTTCAAGGTTTTTTAATAAAGAGTACCCAGAGGTGGTTTCCCAGTCCCTTCTTTCACCCAGTGTGTTGTGAGTCTGTGGAACTCCCTGCCACAGGGTGTGGTGATGGCATCTGGCCTGGATGCCTTCAAAAGGGGATTGGACAGATTCCTGAAGGAAAAGTCCATCCCAGGTTACAAACCATGATGGAGATGTGTAATCTCCAGGCTGAAAACCGGGGTACTTCAAGGACCAGATGGAGGGGAGTGGTATCAGGAGACAGAGATCTAGTCTCATTCGCTCCCAGAGACATTTGGTGGGGTTACTGTGAGATATAGGAAGCTGGACTAGATGGGCCTTTGGCCCGATCCACTATGGCTCTTCTTGTGTTCTTATGTACAGGCGAAACTCGAAAAATTAGAACACCATGCAAATGTTCATTTATTTCAGTAAGTCAACGCAAAAGATGAAACTAATATATCAAAGACCAAGCCAACATCAGACCCCTAAGTGGAGACCACACTCTCTAGGACCTTCAAGCACTAGAATTACTGGCAGTCATAAGCCTAGGTACAACTACTGCAGAGGTACAAAATCTAGCGACACAATTTGAAATCTGCTGGGACCTGTCAGAAAGAAAGACGTAAGTTTGCATAGAATTTGGCAGGTCTCCCAGGAAATTTGTCAATACAGTAACAGATCATCTTCAAATGGGACATTGGATAAGAGTCTGCAAACTTTCAAACTGAGTTCATCAAGTGCTACTAGGCCTTTCACTCGAGAGGCCCCTGGGCATGCTGGAAACAGGAAAATCATTAAAAGGCATACATTTTAACATTCCATTTTGAAAAGACTTATTATTTTTGCAACAAAGGAAACCAAGCAACTATTTTGCAGTTTTTCAGCACAGGGGATATCGCTCAATATAGGTCAAAAATCAGGCATTCCAAAGCATGCCATGGCCCTCATAACTATGTAAAAGTGGAACAAAAGCATCCCAGCGGAAAAGTAAGGGCAGAGTTTCTGAGCAACCTATCCTGTGACAAGAACTACAGGATGGTTTGGATCTGCATTTCCTCCGTGCTTAAGGCTAAAATGCCCACAGCCACACAACCAATGGGCAGGTGTGACCACAACTGTCACTCAAAGCACATGGTGGGTGCCATGTGGAGGAAAACAACCCAGAAACTTGTTGGATGTCTCTTAGTCTGGCCTACTTCACAGGGTTATTGCAAGGCTAAAACAGGGGAGAGGAGAAAATCCATCTTCAGAGCTTGAGCTTAACCGAATTAAGGTGAGATATAAATTGCAACACAAAGATGATCCCATTAATGGGCAGCTGTTTGCTGCCAAGGCGTACACAGTTTCCCTTAGGCAAGCATTGACTGGCAATAGGATTCTGGCCCTTGACGGAACAAGCTTTGTAACCAGGGGTGGAGAGAGTGGATTATTTGCATTTGTCATATTGCAACTCCCGGCATTCTCCGACATGGGCTGTTGATCACTAGGCCTGACAGGAATTGCTCTCCCAACACATCAAGAGCAGTGTTTCCCAGCTTTAGGTCTCCAGATGTTCTTGGATTACAAAACCCAGAAAGCCTGGCCAACGCAGCTAGTGGTGAAGGCTTCTGGGAGTTTTTGTCCAAGAACACCTGGGGACACAAGGTTGGGAACCACTGAGCTGGAGAGCCACACCATGCCCATCCCTTCATGCAACCTGAAAGCCACCTTCTCCAATGGCTACCATAACACCTGGTGACAGAAGTAGGCTAGATGGAGAGACACCTCAACCTTTAGCCATCTACCTTGTTTTAGGGTAGAACTCAAGGTCCAGCAAGCTGAGCCAGTGGCACCAAATGGGAGAAGCTACGTGCAACAGTCTAGTCAATTTATCTCTTCCCAGGATAAGGAACATGCACGAACTACTGTTTTCATCATCCTGCAGCACAAGTCAGGTGGGCAAGGGCTGATGGGAAATGGAAGCACTCAACATCTAGAGGGGTTGATCTAGTACACCTTATCTACTGAAACAAGAAAACCACAAGGCAGGAAGACCTGCACTTTTATCCATTTCTGAGTTACTGTACATCAGGTCTGGGACATATCTCTACAGCTGCCCAACAGAACTGTGTCAAGTCACGATAAAAAAACAACTACTCGAAGTGAAGAGCACCGAGCATTAGAACTATGAGACCAGACACAACAGGAATTCCTTAGATTACAGCCATCTCTGACTTGCCTCCTTAAGATTACTGCAGTCTTGATGGTTGCCTCCTTAGTTTACTGAGGTCCTGATAAATAGCAGGACTGCAATATAGGAAAGCAAGAGCTCCTGGGGCAAGCTTTGTGGGCCTGTTTGGGGCCTCGTACACTTACTTTAGGCCTGACACTGCCCCAAGCGGGCCTCCAACAGGCTTCCCGGGCAGATGGATGCCCCAGAAGTGATTTCTAGTGCCAGAAATCACTTCTGGGGCCTCTGATAGGTCCAGGAAGCCTGTCGGAGGCCTGTTCAGGGCAGTGCCAGGCCTAAAGTAAGTGTAGGAGGCCCCAAACAGGACCCCCCCAGTCCCAACCTGACCCAGCATCTGCATAACGCAGATTTCCCTTTATCGTGGGTTGGGTAGGGTCCCTAACCCCCTCAATCAATGGGTGATTACTACATACTGTATTCTGCATTCTTTATTCTTATTAAAGGATGAGGAATGGAGAAGCTTTTGCCAACGTAGTGCAAATCAATGAGCAGTGAACAAGTAGGCTTTGGCATATCTTGCTCCCGCTTCTGCCACAGGTCACATGTTTCAAGACAAGAGTCACCATTTTGCTTCATTCTGCCAGTTGACTTCAATGAAAAGATCCTGTTCTCATACAAGGGTGGGCAAAAGGCACCCCTCCAAATGCCACTGGTCTGCAATCCCCACCATTGGCTCTGTTGGCCAAGGCTGATGAGATCTGGCGTCTGAAAACACTGGAAGATGACGCTTTGTCTGCCTTTGCTCTAAGGTTGACCAAGATAAGGATTTCGTCGTCCCCCGCTCTCCAACGCCATCCAGCCTCTACTAAAAGTTAATTTTAGACACCTGTATCAGAGCCTTCTTCTCTCAGGCATCCTTCTCCTTGCCCTACAAAGGAGCCCCACTCTATATTTATAACCCTTTAAAGCTCTGTCTGTCTCCAATCAGCCCAATTTTCACTGAGAACACAGGGTGCTCTGGCCACACCACCACCTTTTCTCCAGTGCTGGCATAGTCCATATAATTACTTCACGATGGGAAATGTTTCATTCATTCAGTCAGTCAGTCAGTCACTGATTTTATTTTATTTTATTTTATTTTGTCTTGTTTTGGAATAAAGCTTCAAAATCTCTCAGGCAGTAAGGTCAAGCTAGTTGTGGGAATCTGTGAGCTGAAATCCAAAAATAACCCAAAACACTTTCCATCGCTGACCCATAAATACCATTGATAAATAATAATATATTTCTTACTCTCATCCCCTGAAGTCTTCTAATACAAATCTCTCTCTCTCTCTCTCTCTCTCTCTCTCTCTCTCTCTCTCTCTCTCTCTCTCTCTCTGTGGGTGTGGGTGTGGGTGTGGGTGTGGGTGGGTGTGGGTGTGGGTGAGAGAGAAAGTGAGAGTGAGACAGAGACAGAGAGACTTTAAACATCTGAAGCTTTTCTGCACATTCTGCCATCAGATCATATAAAAATGGTCAAGGGCAGGGCAGCTGGATCAGCGGATGTGGAGATGAGTAAGCTCTGAGCCATTCTGTAGCTTTTCTTGTAATTCTATTTTTACTCCCACAGGGCATACCAATCTGAAACTTTAATATCTCTAGGGGCCTCCCTCTTCACCAACATGCAGCTCTACCATGATTTCCATACCAGCAAATAGTACGTGGTCATCACCAAGAAACAAATACCCAGCCAGACATCTAGCCAGCCTAGGACTTGGCTCTTCCATCAGCAGAGTAAGGATTTGAACCAGCAACTGATTCAAAAGAATAGAGGTAGCAGCCTCCAATTAAACCACTGTACTACAGCTGGAACAGTTCTCAAGAGCTGGGGTTCAATTCCCAGTAGCTGGCTCAAGGTTCACTCAGCCTTCCAGCCTTCTGAAGTTGGTGAAATGTTAAATGCGTACTCAGCTCATACCCACTGGTAGCCTGCATCAGAGAGTGCTTTAAGTGCAATGGGGCAGTATATAAGCAGCACACTTTGATTGCTTTTTGCTTTGTTCTTGGCCACCTCATCAAGGCCGACGTCTCAGGTACACAGGAGGACACACGTACGGCCAATGATAGTGCCTGTTGTCTGTCCATGGATGAAGGAAAAGATCCCATCATGAGATGCAACTTTGTTTCTTTTGGACAACAGTTCATAAAATTTGCCAGGAATTCCCTAAGAGCTCCTGCCCAAAGAGAGTAGTGTAAGGGGAAGATTTTCATCATCCTCTGATGTCGCTATACTGGCCTTTCAAGAGAGAGGAAATAGTTACTGGTGATGACTGGAAGTGATGCAAGAATTCACTGGAGCCTCAAGGGAGCCTAAGAGAAAGAAACATCTCTGAGAAGCTCCCTTGAGACTCCGAAGAACCTTTGCATGGTTCCCAGAAACTACTGCGAGCAGTTTCTTTCTTTTTTTGAAAGGCCAGTACAATGGTGACTGAGGGCCACATGGAATAGAGAACAGTTTCCTTTAAACTTCTATTTTCAGGCTTTACCCTCCTCTAAATTCTACCTGTGAGCTTTTGTGGATCCTTCTGGAAGCCATGGTCTGAAAGAAATGAAAGTTCCATGCCTAGTGCCATCTTGTCTTCTGTCTCAGGCAGCTGAATGTCTTGAGAAGACCCTACCACCCCCATCAGCTGCCACCAAAGCTGCTTCTGACATCGCTCCTACCCTAACCAAGTAAGAGAGCAGATGGCAATGCACGCTACCCAACGGGCACCGTAAGTGTTCCTTGCTGCTTCAGCACAAAACCCAACCGAGATATCTGAATTATACCCACTTCTGTGGCTGCCGTAATGCAAGGGTCAGAGCACCTGCTTTGTGCACTGCAGGTCCCAGGTTCAATCCCTTGGATCTCCAGTTAGAGTCATCTCCAGCAGATGGAGATTAAACAACAGCAAGTGATGGAAGCGGCTCCTTTTTGCCAGAACTTCTACCAATTGAAGACGGTGGAGTGTCTGCAAACAAGAGATGTTTCTATCCAGATAGCTCATAGCACTCAGACATCAATTGAATCTTCCCCTCCATAAAATATTTACAATGGTAAGAAAAAAAGTCTTTGGGTAAAAGTGGAGAATACACAAACAGAAGAGGATGACAAAAATCCTGTTGTGTCATTTATTAAATTAGAATAGAGTTAGCACATTTGAGTCAATGGAGTTCTGATGAGCCAACTAGGTCCCAATGGATCTACTCTAACTGCTATTCACAATGCTAAAGTAGGTAACAGAGTAGTCTTATTTGAACCAATGAAGCCAGAGAGAAGTTGGCTCAGCAAATCCCTATTGGTTCAGTGGGCCTACTCTAATGCAATTTACTACACTAGGCAACAGGATTTTGGCCAACATCTGGATTTCCCATTAAAAAATCTGTGAACAAGGCAAAAATATTTTTCCACTCAAGACATCTAGAACTGCCCAACAAATCTAGTCTAATATGCAACAGTTTTCTAATCTTGCAGTGTAAAAAGTGCCAAAATAGAGTTGGATGATGAGATAGTAAATTGGAGTCAACTTCAGAGATGAACCATGTTACTTCCCTACACTATAACCCTCCATTTGAAAAGAAATCCAAAATCTCATCAGCGCACATATCTCAGGCAACTTTAGATTCAAAGCCATTATCTAGCTACAAACAAGCAAGAGGAAATAAAGAATACTGCCTTTGGTGGATTACAATTCCAGAATCAACCATACTTGCTCCAGAACTCTGGAAAAGGTGGTTCCCCAAAAGATCATTTTTAATCTTGGCACAACCAGGATGAACGATGAAAGGCAGCCCACAATCTGGCCAACCTCATTTACATCAGATCATTTTGAACCCGTATTTAGGGCTATATACTTAGGGCCTTTTCGGCAGCTGCCCCCAGATTCTGGAATGCCTTCCCAGGTGAGACCCGCCTGGCCCAACATTGACGACATTCCGGCGCCAGGTAAAAACATTCCTGTTCCCGAGGTTTTTTAACTGATTATTGTGGGTCCTGATGGCGATTTTAGTGTAGTGTTTTAATATATTGCATTTATTGTGTTTAAATGTTTTTATGGTTTTGATTTTATTGCGATTTTGATGTTTTAATTGTCTGAAATGTTTATTTTGATTGTGAGCCGCCCAGAGACCTTTGGGAAGTGGGCAGCATACAAGCTAAACAAACAAACAAACAAATAAGCAAACATTACTTTTTCACGTATACAGTTCACAAAAACAAGCATGGTGGCTTTGACACCCCTTGAGTTGACATCTGCTCCAAATGTTAACCTCTTTGTGCAATTAAAACAACAGCAAACACAGGAGACCCTCAACAGACCCTCCGGCCCCCTTTTGCATCCATGTCCCAACGCTTCTTACCTTGAGCTTCTCAAAGCGATCACTCAGCGATGCCACCTGGTGATCCCGGTGCCGCCCCACCAGTTTGCATAAGGCACAGATGAGCTGGTCATCAGCCACACAGTACATGTTCACCTTCTCGTTTTCATGCTCGAGGCACGTCAGCCCACGGAAGTGGGCATCTGGCACGGGTTCCACCAGCCGGTGGCTGGTGAAGGGTTTCTTGTTGGGATGCGTAGCCCGCAGGCAGCGGTCACAGTAGGAGACCTCGCAGGTGATGCAGGTCTTGACGGCGTCGCGGGGCGGGTCCTGCTCGCAGAACTGGCAGGCGATCCGGTCTCCCGCCGTCGACATGGTGGGGCTCTGACGGTAGGGCGGCCGCTCGCGGACGTTCTCTTTCGGGGAGCTGGGCCCACTCAGGGAAGCCTTCTGGAAGCGGTCAATGATGTTCTGCAGGGTCACATTGCGCTTGAGGCCCTCCAGGCCCCGATGGTTGAGGGAGATGACATACCGGCAGGTGGGGCACTGGAAGGCAGGGAGAGCCTCGAGGGACTCGCTGGAAGAGCAGCTGGAGACCAGGATGCGGTGCGCGCAGCTGAAGCAGAGGCTGTGAGCGCAGGGCAGGAGGAGGGGGTCTTCAAACAACTCTAAACAAATTGGGCAAGTCAGTTCGGACTCCAGTGTTTCCATTTTTTAGTTAGAAGAAGCTGGCTTCAGCAATAAGAAGGAGGGGGGCAGGTCAGCCATCTGCAAAACAAAACAAAACACCATCCTTAAAAGTGTCTGAAGGTGCTGAGAGAGGCCATTTTAGCAGCCCCCACAACCGCTCCTGCCAGAGAAAAAAGATTAACTTAATGCTAGCTAACAAGCCTGAATTACCACAGAGCTGCTGAACAGCTCCGTGGTTTAGGGATCTGTCTGCAGACTCAAAGGTTGGGAGTTCAATTCCCAAGTGTGCCTTCTTGGCAGCGGCAGACTGGATGATCCAAAAGGTCCCTTCTGGCTCTGTAGTTCTCAGGTATTTTTATTATTATTAAATTACCACACAGCAGAGTACGCTGGATTTTGTATTACCAATCACTAGCCGAATGCTTCCCAAGCGTTTAGGACTACGTGATGTATCAGCAAATTATGCGAGCAGATCTCAGTAAGGTGGCTTGCTGCCACTGACTGATGGGGGCTTTGTCAACTCCAATTTCCTCTAAATACTTGCTTAGCTCTTTAGGCACTGCACCAAGCGTGCCAATTACCACTGGGACCACCTGTACTGGTTTATGCCAGAGTCTCTGAAGTTCAATTTTCAGATCATCTGAGTTGTTTCTCAGTGACTCTACGATCACCTGGTATAGCAACATCAATGATCCACACTTTTTTCTTCTCCACAATCACAATCTCTGGGGTATTATGCTCCAAAACCCTGTCTGTCTCTATTTGGAAGTCCCAAAGTAATTTTGCATTTTCAATTACTTTCTCAGGCTTATGATCCCACCAGTTCTTTGCTACGGGCAGATGATAGTTCTGATACAAATTCCAGTGGACCATTTGAGCAACTACATTATGATGCTGTTTGTAGTCAGTCTGAGCAATTTTCTTGCAACAACTCAATATATGGCAGATAGTTTCATCTACATGTATTATTATTATTATTATTATTATTATTATTAGTAGTAGTAGTAGTAGTAGTAGTAGTAGTAGTAGTAGTAGTAGTAGTAGTAGTATCATCATCACCACCACCATCTACAGCTACAGGGTTCAGTTTTAATATACATACAGACAAAGAAATAGGTACAGCTTCTCAGACATGTTGAAACCATATATCTGTATTTCTTAAAATATTTGCTTAAATATATACAAAGTATCTCTTGCAGACAGCTATTAAACACACAAGAGCCCTGCCCTCAGTTTCCCATGACCCTCTCCCCCCAATGCCCATGGAACAGGCCACTGGCCATAAACCCCCTTTTCAGCTATGTGAACATATATAGAAACATATAGCTGAGCTTCCAATCTCAACAACTTCATGCAGAGCTTGGGGGGGGGGGATATTTTTGTCGTTGCTGTTTGAAACGCAACTGCTAGAATTTCCCACCATTCTAGCAGCTGCAATCCAGAGCATAACCCCAAATGCTAATCTCAACTAGAGTAGATTTGCCAAAGCAATGAAGAAATGAAGACTAACTAGCAGTTCCAGCAACTGATCAAACGGTTCCACTCTAGGTGGCATTTGCTGCTGTATCCGGGTCCAGAAAAGTAACTTTTACAATGTCCCTGAGCATCCAAATAACCAAGAGGTTTCTCCCCCTTCTCCCAATAGCAGAAAATAAGCAATGGAAGTGCCACCAGAGTTGACCTCCACCTCCACCATCTCTTCCTTGCAAACCCAAGAGGGTGGCAAAAGAATCATGCTGATCCAAGAGGCCAAAGAGATGTGATATGGAAATCTGGAACCTGGAAAGGGACCACATCTCAATGGTGAGCTTAAGCAGCACAGCATATGCCTTGCCTATGGAAAGTCCTAGGTTCAATCTTCATCATCTTCAGGCAACAGGTTCCAGCCTGAAACCCTGTAAAACTGCTGCCAGTTCAGGAGTGAGCCACTGTGACCCTCCAGATGTTTCGCTTGCAACCTGAATTAAGCTCCCTAATGGCAAGGGATGATGGGAATTGTAATCCCAAAATATCCAGGGAGCCACTGTTGTCCACTGCAGGACTAGATGGACCAGTATCACATTTCCAATTAAACCAGATCACGTCCAAACTTCGGCCCTGCAGATGTTTGGGACCGCAACTCCCACAGTTCTTTGCCATTGGCAATCTAAGCTTAGAATTCTGGGAGTGGTGGTCCAAATCATCAGGAGGGCCAAAGTTTGGACATCCCTGATATAAAGAAAGAAACACAGAGACCACCCTTCCAACCTCCCGCTTCAAAGCGGTCCTGTTACCCGTTGCACCTTGGTGTGATCCCCAGCGTAGGTTAACTGCCAGCCAGGCACTCTGATCCCATGCCAATAAGAGAAATCTACGAGCCGATCTCAACGGTACGCTGATGCAGACAGTTGAAGAGGAGCTCCGATTGTCTGTTCCCAAACTGTCACAATATTATGCATTCAGACAAGGGTTGAAAAGACATGCAATCACAGATAATCAGGGACATCTATCACGAAAACAGCAATAGAACTGGGGAGCTCTTCAAATGTTCCACTGCGCAGCGCAGCAGGATAATGCTTGGCCCTTGGCTGAGACAAGAGTGTGATGAGTATGTTCAAACAAAAGATTTGTGCGGGGCAGGGATAGAAGGAGAGAGAAACACCCCAGCAAGCTGCAGCCAAGCTGCTTCTTCGACTGAGGGAGGAAGGCAGGCGCCTGAGCAAGGAGCAACGCCAGTTTGCAAATCTATGGCATGGGTGCCAAAGGTGGCACGTGGAGCCCTTTCTGTGGGCACCCAACATTGCCCCCTCAAAGCCACAGCACTTTCCCCTCCACTCAGAGCATGCCACTGTGCTCTGCGCAGAGAACCAGGCGAAGGGGAGGCAGCGGTTTGTGGGCTCCTTTGTAGCCCTAGTTTATTCTCCAGCCATGCCACTCTGGGCATCCCAAAAGCAGCATGGCTGAGGAGTAAATGGGGGCTACGAAGGAGCCCACAAACTGCCGCCTCCCCTTTGCCTGGCTCTCTTGACTGAGCTGCTTGAAACCAGAGCAGCGTGGCTGGAGAATAAACTGGGCCCACGAATGAGGCCACAATCCGCCACCACTCCCTCCTGGCTTTCCCGACGGTGTCGCACCCCATCCGCCTCTCTGCCCAGGGCAGAGAGGCGGAAGGGTTGCTACTCTCCAGGAAAATGATAAGTGGGTTTGGACACAGAGTTTGGGCCCTCGGCCTCTAAAAGGTTCACCATCACTGAGGTACACCAAGGCACTGGAATAGTTTTCTCTGTTTCCTTTATTTTTGATAACAGGGTTTATGGGCCAGCTGTGCTGGTTTCCTAACAAGATTGTGTGGGGTGGGGTGGGGGGCAACCAGCCAGTCAAAGAAGTGGAAAATAAAACACTGTCCTTCAATGATTTGGGGAAAGACAGGACGCTGCCCTCAGGTCACATGGTACTGGTACTACCAACTTTGACCAGCCGCTGCTTTCTAGATTCCAGGATGGAGGACCTGGACAAACACTTGACACCTCATTTCAAGATAACAGGAACTGAACTGAACTGGGCCGTTTGCGGGCCAAGCAAGTATCCCAATCTTTATTCGTTGTATGCATGAAATTTTAGTAAAATATTTGTATCCTGCCCTATATGAACATATGAACATAAGAACATAAGAAGATGTTGATCCAGAACATAAGCTGGATCAGGCCAAAGGCCCATCTACTCCAGCTTCCCGTATCTCACAGTGGCCCCATCAGATGCCTCTGGGAGCACCTTAGACTAGATATCTGTCTCCTGATACCAATCCCCTGCATCTGGCCCTTGAAGAACCCTGGTTTTAAGCCTAGAGATGACACATCTCCATCATGATTTGTAACAGAGGATAAAAGCAACTTGGAAACTACAGGAAGGAATTCAACAGGATAAGAATAAAGCAAAAGGCAGCATCCATCATCTAAGAGGGATCAAGCCCTAATTGGAAGGATTCAGATACTGTTTTCAGAATCCCTGGTAGTCCAAGAATATAATTATTATTATTATTTGGCTGGAGAGGGGGGGAGGTTAAACACCTAGAATTCATCTGTCAGCATGTTCCTGCAGGATTCTGGGAATTGCTGTCCAAAAAGAGAACATTTGGAAGTTCTATAAGCAATGGTGGTGCTATCGCCTTATTTTTCATTGGTGCCCTCCTTTGGCTAATTACCTAAACAACATCATCTTTCACTTGTAACTGTTCTTCCCCGCACCCTCATCCCCAACTGCTTCTTCCATCCTTTTCATTCTTAAAAAGAAGGAAAGAGAAGACAGAACAGCCACGTTAAGTCTTTCCATCTGAAGACTGAGAGACCATCCAGTTACCTGTCTACCAGCGACATTTATTTCCTGCCTCCAATGGACTCAAGGCTGCCTCCATGCCTCTTCTTGCCCCCACTTTATTTTCAAAACCACCACCACCCTGCGGGGCAGGCCAGACTGAAGGAATGACTGGCCCAAAGTCATCCAGAAAGGCTTATTTGTTTATTTAATCACTCTTTTCTGCCTAGCACAGCTATACAGTCATGTGCTGTGTGATTTAAAAAAATTGTTTAAATCACCCAGACCCATACAAAATGCGACAATCTTGATTGCTTGACAAACAACCCTTGTCAGGGTTGAAGGAGGACGGGTGGGTCAACTGGGATAGTTACACAGCTGAGGTTCTCCGACAGAGAAGGGCTTGTTTTTTCTTTCTTACTAACTTAGTCTTTTGGGGCAGTGAGAGACCCATAGGGTCTTTGCGGAGGATCTTAAATTTTAACCAGTTGCATGCTTTATTGTCTACATGCTTGGGTGAATGAGTGGGTGGTGATCCTGATTCACGAGGTTTTGTAATTTGTTTCACCTCTATCTATCTATCTACAGTGGACCCTTGTATAACAAACAGCTTGTATAACATAAAATAGGGGAAATTTGCTTAACATAATCGCCTATGGGGAGAATTTGTACAACATAAAAATGGGATCACTCCATTTTCAATGCATTCCTATGGGAAATGTGTATAAAGGAAAACATAATTTCATTTGGAACAAATTAATTCCTTTATACAAGGTACCACTGTATTTGACCCTGCCTTCCTTAAGTCCCAGTCCATCCATCTAACCCACTGTTTCCCAACTTTGGCTCTCTAATAATAATAATAATAATAATAATAATAATAATAATAATAAGAAGAAGAAGAAGAAGAAGAAGAAGAAGAAGAAGAAGAAGAAGAAGAAGAAGAAGAAGAAGAAGAACAGCAACAACAACAACAATTATTGTCATTGTACAACCAGTGTGCAGTGAAATTGGCTGAGCCTCCCTCCCTCCCCCCCCAAACACCATCCCACTAAAAAGCCACTCAATCTCATTTCACTCTTGCTGCAACGTGCCAGCCTCATGAGTCTATCACGAGTTATCACGTCTCATCACGGCTCTCCAGATGGCCTTGGACTAAAACTCCCAGAAATCCTGGCTAGCACAACTAGTGGTACAACTGGCTTCTGCACAACCAATACCTTTGATACAGAGAGGCAGTCGTTGGGGTGGAGAGTCTGGGTGAAAATCAATCAGAACCAATGAAAAAAAGCAAATTATATGGAAGTGCTCTTGAGCAGAGACATGCTTGTTGATGAAGAAGCCCTATTTAACCTACTTAGACTCACAAGGGCTCAGCAAAAAAAATAAACTCTGCTAGTCTAACTAGTCCCTCGACTGGGTACCTCCCCAATGTCTTGCTTTTCCAAAAACCATTTACCGCCCTCCAAGCCGAGGGCAAGATTGCCCCATCAACTGTGCAGCAAGCCTTCCACTGGGCACACCCTGAACATGCCTTGCTGGAACTGGATCTTGCTGAACCGGGTTCAGCCTTCCGGGCGTTTCGGAGAACAGCTTTCACAATCTCCCATCAGGTGGGGACTTGGGGAGCTTGTTTGTTCCAACATTTATAGCCCCGCTCGCTATCAAAGGATCTTGGGGCGGGTGACCAAGCGCCAAGTGACATCCAAAACATCTGGAAGGCTGGAGGATCTTTTTGCACGCCAGGAATGTTACCCTGAGCTGCTGCCCTCTTTCCCCTTTGCCAGTTTCTCTTCACTTAGGAGAAAGCACAGGGTTGCCAGAAAAAAAGTTCTACAACTGGAAACAGAGCGGGAAGCATCCAAGGGGCCAATATTGCGGGACGGAAAGCTATAGGGACCCTCATTTCTGGCCATACTCGTTAAGGTTGATTGGAGCTGCAGCTCAGCGTCACCTGACAGCTGCATCCTGCCTCTTCCTGTAGCAGGAGACATCCCTGCTGATCAGCAGATGAAGCCGTAAACCTGCTCCTGGAATGTAATAATTAACAGCGAAGGTGAGGGCTTCCGGGACCAAATCTCTCTCACACACACAGATACGAGCAGGCACTCTCACGCACAAAGGGACCTAGAAATAAGGTAACAAGCTAATTTTAGCCCGCTCGTCTGCTTTCCCAAATGCAATGATTCTAAGTGTTGACTTCTGTGTGAAGGATAGGTATTGCATGAGCCTGCACCTGCAATATGAAATGGTGCAATCTTTTTATCTTGCTGATACTATGTTCCCATATCACATTGAAATATATTGGATCAAGCCACCAATTTCTGCACTCATTCTCCCCTTTTTCCTCCAGCATAACTAGAAAAAAATTTTTGGACCAATAGAACAAGACTGTCTTGCTGGTGTATTTTGTAGTTGTTGTTTTTTATTTATTTATTGTGTTAGTTAATTTTTATATTCTATACTATTATTGATTTATTGTATTGTTGTAAACCACCCGGAGTTCCTTCTGGAAGATGGGCGGTATACAGTAAAATAAATAAATAAATAAATAAATAAATAAATAAATAAATAAATAAATACACTGCTTTGCCATACTTTTGTCATGTTGTCTGAATCAACAGACCACTGTTAATGTTAATTACGGCTTGCTTCAAGCCACCAATAACCATGATTTGCTTCACACCATAATGCTAGGTTATTCCGAAGAGACCATACCCACATGTCAACAATGTCAACAAACTGCAGTTCTCCACAATTATGGTTTGTTTGAAAACAAATCAGCCATGGTTCCAAACTTGATCATTCCACCCAAGAGTAACATTTCATGTGATCTACAATGGCAGACTGCGGATAACGTTAACGATGATTTATTTCAGACCAGCCAACGTTGATTTCATGCTGGTTGGTTTCACATAATCCGTGCTTAACAATAACCACAGTTTGATGGTTTGAATGGCATGACAAGCTCTGGTTAAGCAAAAGCAGACGTCAGCTGAAAATCTTTCCTCAAAGCCAGGCTTGAGGGAGAGGAGGCAATTTCTGGGAGCTACACTTCAACAAGTAACCTTTTCCAGCAACTAATGCAAGGGTGTCCAAACTTTTTGCAAGATGGGGCAGAGTTGGTGAGGTGAAAATGTGTGGGGGCCAACCATTCAGCTACATTTGGCCCCTGGGCTGGACTTTGGACAAGTCTCTATAACATGCAAGGAGGAAGGAAGGATGCTGCAGCAACGGAGCTGGGGCAGGTAGGCTGGGTGGTGGTGGACAGAGGCAGGGAGGGCAGGCAAAACATAAAACTGCAAGCTGATGCCTCCATCCGGTATAGGGAAGGGCCAGCTGGTGGGGATGCATAACAGGCTGAGCCGGTGAGAAGAGGACCTGGGCCACTCAAAATTTGTAAACGGGCTGCATTTGGCCCCTGGGCCTGACTTTGGACATGCCTGACCTAATGGGTCTCAACTACATCATATTAACTACGGTTTCATATGACGTCCCACACATAGCCAAACAGGAAGTACGTCGAAATCAAGCTAGGCTTCATCGAGAGCTTTGTGTCAGGTGCTCCAATACGGGGGGGGGGGGGATGTCTCACATTTCTTTCACAGTGAAGAGTGCACCTGTGACAGAAGGCCCAGACACAACCCGGCTCTGGTTCACAGCCAAGCCTCTCCCTCAGGGGAAGATACATGAAAGGAGTTGGGCTAAAGATAAAACTTCCTCAGCCACAAACTGGCTTGCAGCCAATTCTGGAAACAAATCCTGACACACATTTTTTTTGACAGCCCAGTTTTGTGGCTCTGATACTAGAAATAAAGTTTGGGAAAATAACCTAAAAGAGAACCAAAGCCCAAAAGCCACACTTTGGTGAATCTTGCTTCATCCAATGCCCATGCTGATGCATAGTATTATATAGGGCAGTGGTGGCAAACCTTCGCCACTCCAGATGTTTTGGGCCACAACTCTCACGGTCCTTTGTCATTGGCAATCTAGGCTCAGAATTCTGGGAGTTGTGGTCCAAAACATCTGGACTGCTGAAGATTCGCCACCACAGATATAAAGGCTAGACTCAATTATTTATGGGGGCCCTGCCTGCTGTACAGGTCACAGACAGACAGACAGATAGATAGATAGATAGATAGATAGATAGATAGATAGATAGATAGATAGATAGATAGATAGATAGATAGATAGATAGATAGATAGATAGATAACAGAATGAAAGAAGGCATAGATAGATAGATAGATAGATAGATAGATAGATAGATAGATAGATAGATAGATAGATAGATAGATAGATAGATAGATAGATAGATAGATAGATAGATAGATAGATAGATAGATAGATAGATAATGCCCTGGATGGCCAGAGAGACAAACAAGTGGGTGCTCGATCAAATCCATCCTGAACTATCTCTGGAGGCAAAAATGTTGAAATCAAGGCTGCCCTACTTTGGACACATTAGGAGAAGGCAGGGTTCTCTGGAAACAAACAATAATGCTGGGGAAGGTGGAAGGCAGCGGGAAAAGAGGGAGAGCAAATACGAGATGGACCAACTCCCATAAAGAAGCCACGGGCTTGAAACAAATTACAAAACCTCGTGAATCAGGATCACCACCCACTCATTCACCCAAGCATGTAGACAATAAAGCATGCAACTGGTTAAAATTTAAGATCCTCCGCAAAGACCCTATGGGCCTCTCACTGCCCCAAGAGACTAAGTTAGTAAGAAAGATAAAACAAGCCCTTCTCTGTCGGAGAACCTCAGCTGTGTAACTATCCCAGTTGACCCACCCATCCTCCTTCAACCCTGACAAGGGTTGTTTGTCAAGCAGCCAAGATTGTCGCATTTTGTATGGGTCTGGGTGATTTAAACAAATTTTTAAATCACACAACACATAACTGTATAGCTGTGCTAGGCAGAAAAGAGTGATTAAATAAATAAATAAATAAATAAATAAATAAATAAATAAATAAATAAATAAGAAAGAAAGAATCAGACTCAATTAACTAGATCTATTTAATCACGTTGCATAATGGCTTAATCCCTGTATTGGAAGAAAGGTGGGGCTTATATATGACAGAAGAATAATAACATAAAGTATAATGTTGACAAAACAGCAGTGGCTTTAGATGCCACTATCTCAAAGCAATGCATTTTGGTTTATCAGAATGAACTACAAGCCATGAATCTCCCTTGTCACTCATCTTGTGAGAACGGATTTGCAAGCAAATATTTAAGTCAGACAAATGTAATTGGCAGTGTTTTGTTTTCAAGAGGAGAGATATAAAAATCCCACACCTTGCTGCTGAGACACTACAGGCCCAGCCTCGAGAAGACCTTAATCATTTTTCGCAGAGATGTATCATCTATTTCGGGACTGTTGTCTACAGTTTTCCTGCACTATCCACACGTTTAGCTGAGGAAGTGGATTTCATTCATGAAAGCCCTTACCTGGATCAGCAGAGCCTGGCAACAGTCATGCATGCACTGGTAACAACCAGATTGGACTATTGTAATGCGCTTTACATGGGGCTTTTTGGCAACAGGCAACCTTCCTGTTCAGCCAGCATTTTAATTAGATAGTGTTATAGCTGGGCTCATGAGTAGCAGGATTTATTATTTGTATTGTATATTGATTGCTTTAAATTGTTTTGTATTTTATGGTTTTAATAATTATGTTGTTTTATAGTTTTAATATACTGTTGTATGCTGCCCAGAGGCCACTTGGTAGTGGAGCGGCTAAATTTTTTGGTAAATAAATAAATATCCCCATCTTCAAAAAGGGGAAAAAAGAGGAGCCAAATAATTACCGCCCAGTCAGCTTGATGTCAGTTCCTGGAAAGATCCTAGAGCAGATTATTAAACAGGCAGTCTGTAATTATTTAACAAACAACGCTGTCATTACAAGAAGTCAACACAGGTTTCTTAAAAACAAGTCATGCCAGACTAATTTGATCTCTCTTTGATAGAAGGGGAATGCTGTGGATATTGCTTATCTGGACTTTAATAAGGCCTTCAATAAGGTTCCCCATGATGTTCTTGCTAAGAAGTTAGTAGAAAGTGGGATGGATAGTGCTACTTTTAGGTGCATTTTTTAATTGGTTGACTGACTGCACCCAAAGGGTGATCATTAATGGCCTCTCTTCAGCTTGGAGAAATGTGACCAGTGGGATGCCCCAGGGTCCTGTTCTGGGTCCAGTGCTGTTCAATATCTTTATCAATGACTCAGAAGAAGGAATAGAGAATATGCTAATTAAATTTACAGATAATACCAAATTGGGAGGGGTTGCTAATTCCCTAGAGGATAGGATGAAAATCCAAAATGACCTTGACAGATTTGAGTGCTGAGCCAAAACTAACAGAATGGGGTTCAATAGAGGGAAATGTAGGGTGCTGCATCTAGGTAAAAAGAATGAATTGCACAGATATAGGATGGGAGATACCTGGCTGGAAAATAGTACCTGTGAAAGGGATCTGGGAGTCTTGGTGGACCACAAAACAGTGTGATGTGGCGGCCAGGAAAGCCAATGTGATTCTTGGTTGCATCAATAAAAGCATAGTGTCTACATCAGTGGTTCTCAACCTGTGGGTCCCCAGAGGTTCCTGGACTGCAACTCCCAGAAGTCTTCATCACTAGCTGAGCCGGCCAGGATTTCTGGTCTAGATCAAGGGAAGTACCACTCTATTCTGCTCTGGGCAGACCCCACCTGGAGTACAGAGTCCAGTTCTGTGCACCTCAATTTTAAAACAATGTTGACAACCTCGAGCGGGTGCAGAGGAGGGTGACCAGGATGGTTGAAGGTCAGCAAGAAATGTCTTACAAAGAACAGCTTAAGGAACTGGGAATGTTTAGCCTTTCAAAAAGAAACCTGAGAGGGGATATGATAGCTATGTCTAAATATTTGAAAGGATGTCATATTGAAGAGGGAACAGGTTTTTCTTCCATGACTTCAGAGACTAGGACTCGGGGCAATGGTTTCAAACTACAGGAAAAGAGATGCCATTTGAACATTAGGAAGAACTTCATGACAGTTAGAGCTGTTTGGCAGTGGAATATGCTGCCACGGAGGGTGGTGGGGTCTCCTTCTTTGGAGGTTTTTAAGCAGAGGCTGGATGGCCCTCTGTCAGAAATACTGTGATGGGGGTTCCTGCATGGCAGGGGGTTGGACTGGATGGCCCTGGAGGTCTCTTCCAACTCTATGATTATATTATTTTATGATTCTATGAAATAAATAAACCATGCACTCTCTTTTCCAGCAGCCCTAGAAAAGATATCACCCTCTCTTGCATTTATATAATCTGGGGAGACCACATAGCCCAGTCCTTGTTCTTTAAGTTACTTATAAGGACTTTAATCTTATTTCAATCCAAAAATTACACAAGTTTATGGCCTTAAAAAAGCACAATTGTAAAAAAGAAGAAGAAGTAAATACATAACAATAGAAATACATTTCTTAGCCTTTCAGCATGTTTAGACACTAATGTGAAAAATATATTTTCGACACATCCACCTGGCCATCTGCCAGTTTAAATCTATGCAGAAATACCCATCATTAATGGCTTTTGCCTCCATGCTACTGTCGCTGCTGCTGCCATTATCTGTTTACTCCTCCAACCCATCCCTTGTAACACCCAGCTTCCCGATTCACCTTGGCGTGGCTCCTTTAGGCTCAGCTGACTAAGCTGCCTCCTGGCTTTACTTGCTTGAACCAGCCCCTTTTATAGACAAGGATGTGTATATTTCCTTATCTAGTGTTTATACATTTTTGCTCCAGTGGTAGATTCCATTAGTCGGAGGCTAATGCAAAATGTACAGGTGAAACTCAAAAAAAAAAAAAAGGAAATAAAATTCATTTATTTCAGTAAGCCAACTCAAAAGGTGAAACTAATATGTATAAGACAGACTCATTATATGCAAAGCGAGATATGTCAAGCCTTACTTTGGTATAATTGTGATGATTATGGCGTACAGCTTATGAAAACCCCAAATTCACAATCTCACCTGTATATAACGTCCTCTGATACAAGGAAACAATAACGTTCCTCCTTATCTTCATTCTGACCTAAGATAGCAGATGTGATGCATTTTCCCATTGAGTCTGCTTCAGTAGCAAACCCCATGCACTCTCTGTGGGAGCTGAAGACCCAATGGACTTTTCCATAGGCTCTGCTATCCCTACAGAAAATATGGAAGTAGATATGATTTTTTAAATAATTCTCCAATGACTTCCAGTGGACATTCACTACATGGCTGATAAGGAAGAGGAGGAAGATAATTTTAGTCCTGAAGTTACCTCTACCAGGCAGCTTACTGCTGTTCCAACTTCCAAGTTGTAATTACATTTCACATTTCCTGGGTTATACAGTTCTTATAGCCTTTGTCATTTAATACTTTATTCATGCAAAAAAATAATAATCAAAAATTGACAGTTCCTCTCAACAGGTGAATGTGGGCATGTCTTATAGCAGTGATGGCGAACCTATGGCACGGGTGCCAAAGGTGGCACTCGGAGCCCTTTCTGTGGGCACCCGACATTGCCCCTTCATAGCCACCTGTACACAGGTTACATTACTGTATTGGCACTTTGCAAAAAAAATTAGGGGGTTTTGAATTGCAATTTGGGCACTCGGTCTCTAAAAGGTACGCCATCACTGTCTTTTAGTATTTGTAGATTCTCTGGTGTTCAGTAGTCCAAGTCTGCAGTCTTGGTTAGGACCCCATCTAGTTTCATATCCTAATTTGTAAATGGTGACCATGGAAGTCTTTTCCTATAAAAACTCACATCAATCTCTGCTTTATTACCTATATACCACATTGCCAAAGCCAAACACATGAGAAATTAGTGGCATGTGAATAGCCTTCATCTCATCAAAAATTGTTCAGCACAAGGGTGACTCAAATGTTTCCATTACCTACTTAGTTTTTTATTATAAACCCTTAAATATACCCACCAAGCACCAAAGCCTGGTACAAAAGGCATCATGAGGCAATTTTAATACTTTCTAGAATCTAGCAACTAGTGGACATGCTGGCTGTAGGCTATAAAACATGACATCCAAAAGAATAAACCTCCAAGTTATGAAAAGCATACAGTTGAAATTCAAGAATTCTGAGCTCAGGGGGCTTGTTCTCAATGCCAATTCACAGACAATTCATAATTTCAAAAAGTATTGGGGTGAGGGCATTTGTTTTCCTGGATGGTCCAATCATCTACCAGTCAAAAGTCCTTGTCAGTCATGCAAATCATCCAGACATTAACAGAGACAGATTTACCTCTTATCTCTTCCACCCCTTCAATTACAGTCCAAGGCGGTGATGGCCAAACTGCATAGAAATAGTCACCGATGCCAAATGTCACACGTGGAGTACCTCAGACATGCAGCTGGATCCACCTTCTGGTTTGCAGAAACTGTTCTCTATGACAGGAACAGGTCAAGTATAATACTTCATATGTTATTAAACTGCAACTTCCAGCAGTTTTCACTACAGTCTAGACTCAAGACAAATGGGAGTTGTGATCCAACATCTCGAGGGCCGCTTGCCTACAGCTTCATATAGGAATTCTGCGGAAGCAGCCCCCGTTTATGTATTTTCTCCCAAAACTGAGCATGTGTGCACACGACAACTAAAATCAGCAGGAAAACTGCTGTGATCCTGTCTGTTTGGGACATTATGACAGTTTGCATGGCTGCGTTTGCCTCCAGCTGTTTACCTGATGGCAAACCCTCAGTTAGACTAGACAGTAAGATCCCAGGAGTAATGTATTTCTCACCTTTACCGAGTAGCAAGGACTTTCCCTCTGAAAGAAAATGTGGACGTTTTCAAGTATGGTGTTCTGGGTGACCTTGGTCTTACTGATACCTGTATGTGACCCAAAAGTAACATCTTTCTGACCGGATTATAGAACAAAGGCCTGATCATTCTTTCTTTATTACTTTCTGGTATCATTTCCGCCTTGGCCTTTAAAGCACCCATGATTCACCCCTTCCACTGCACCTCTTAGAGAGGAAGGCTCAGCCTGGTCACATACATATCAAGAGAATAAGGAATTTATTCCAGACACTATGGTGCCTTCTGGAAGGGGAAATCATTAAGGATAGAAAAGGATGCCCCATCTTTATCGAAGAGCCAATGACTTTGCCTTCTTCACATTTTCAGCCAATTAGATGTAGGATCCAAACGGTATGTAAATATTATCCAATGACGTTGTATACTTTTGGACTCTTTGTTTGTAGTGGTATAAAACGATTTTACACCATAAGTTTGGGGTCTTTCTCTGCCATTAAGAGAAGACCCTAGCTGATTCCTATTAAATAATAGCAATTAAATTGCACTTTGGTTCAACTGGTTGCGTCTCTTCCTGACCTCTTGCCAGAGAAAATATACAAGGTAAATCCATAAGGTAACAGCTGGTGCATTGGCCGGGAATCGAACCCGGGCCTCCCACGTGGCAGGCGAGGTAACATTACAATGGAGTAAAGATGATTTTACTTAACAGCGACATGATGGCCAGTCTTAATGTTTCCTTCACAGCTTTAAAATGGTGATGCACATAAGCAGCTGCCTAAAAGGACCCAACCCTCCATGTAAGCCAAAGACCTTCTCTCTCCAGCCTTTGTTGCTAAGCAAACTCAACAATAACCTTAAAGACTTCCTATTCATGTAAGCAAAGGATTATAGGAGACAAACACATGCATGCACACTTCCATCCCTAACGTGACAAAATGTTTCTGCCTTCCCACCAACTCTGGGAGAACACCAGACCTCAAACCCACAAAACAAAACAAATAAAATAAATGCTTGGTTTCTTTTCCCCTGACCGCCAAAGGATGTAAGGGGAAACCACCAAGAAATAAATAGTCATGCAGTGGTTACGTAGTTTGTTCTATCTTCCTTTGTTCGTATCAGAAGCACCACTATACAATTAAATAAATATGTCAGGCAATTCCTTCACCCACCGGGTAAAAAGCAGCATCAAGAGCATTTGGGGAAGCTGATACCACATATTTGATGGCTTGTATTGTAGGACACTGAGTACAACACATCGACATGGGTGTCAAGCTGCTTGTTCTTCTCCATGGCTGTCTCAGGGCGAACGCTCCATTTTCTCAAGTTCCCTTTGGTTCTGCAAACTCCAGCCTACTAAGTGAATTTCATGTAACCCAGTCCCTCATGTGACCAGAGGGTGTTGGACTGGACTTTGGAAATCCAGGTCCAAATTCACACTCAGCCATGAAGCTCAGTAGGATGGCGCTCTCTCGCTCTCTCTCGGCCGGACTGATCACCCAGATTTTTTGTGAGGAGAAAATAGGGAAGTTGACTTGAAGTTGAGTCATGGCAACTGGACTTCTTTTCTTGTGAAATCGAAGCATTTCGCTACTTATCCAAGCAGCTTCATCAGGCTGACAAAGCTACTTAGATGAGTAGTGAAATGTTTCAGTCTCACAAGAAAATAAGTCCAGTTGCCATGACTCAACTTCCAGATAACCTCGCCTGGATGACTGAGAATTTTCACTGACATAGGGAGGTAGAGAATTGTGTGCGTAGAACTCACAGAAGGAAGGAAGGAAGGAAGGAAGGAAGGAAGGAAGGAAGGAAGGAAGGAAGGAAGGAAGGAAGGAAGGAAACATGATATAAGGTGGCTGAGAAGATGTAGCCCCTTCCTAAGCAATGGAGAAATTAGATAATTTCAATTCTTGTTGGGGACAGCATTGGCTTTCACCCAGATATCCTTCCATTTCAAAAAGAGTAAGGCCACCTCTGTTGTGCTTGAAGCTATTCTATCTTATTCTACTGAACAGGGCCAGGGGCCTCTGACCATTTGTTTTCTTGAACCCCAGGATTCTGCCAGAGGAGTGACTTTCCATCTCAAGTACCCCTGGAAACAGCTGTACGTAGCTCCCGTTCATCAGACAATGCAGACCACTTGGCACTGACAGATGCAGAGCAGAATTTTTTTTTTACAATGCAGAAATTAGAGCTTTGACAGCTCAATAGAAATGACAGCAGATTGACTGTGTATTTGTTTCAAATATTTTGCTGACTTCTGTCAGGGAAAAGGCCTCTGAGGGCAGGTTTACTTAGAAAAAGACAAAGAGACCAAGAGAAATAGCTCACTCCAATAAAAACAGAGCACAATAGCAGCAGAATAAAAACGTTTTGGGCTGAGAACAACGCCCATATAAAAGCAATGCTGACAACAACAAAGAAAATCAACTTGTATTATGCCGTACCACTGGGCATCTTGGCACAATACAAAAGACTCTCAAAGCTAGTTTATAAGGAAGTGCAGATGGCATCACAAGGAGATTCCTTGGCCATAACATCCCTAGATATGGGGCCATCATCCAAATACTGATCTTGCTGCTCAACCATGAGCAAGACATCAGAAGCTCAACCAAACATGCAGGCAGTACCAGAAAGAAGGAGCACGTGATCTGAACAACCTGGTTCCAAAGCAAACACTATTTAATGGAAAATCAGGGTTCTAAATCTCCCAGAAAGCTTCCAAAATGACAGAACACTGTCTCATCCCATAGGCAGAGCGCAACAGTGAAGAGCAGAAGCTGTGTGCCTGTTCCTACTCTGTGTCATCACATGTAGAACCCCCCCCCCAAGTTTTTTAGGTACCTGAAGATAGCAAAAGATGATCCTTGAATTACGGTATACAGTAGGACCCCTGTATCCACTGATTCATTATCAAATGATTCAGTTATCCACGGTTGGCAGAGGAAAAAAATTGTCACAAGCTATTGTCACAAGCTGCAGCTGTAAAGCACGCTAGTGTCACAAACAGCAGCCACAAAGCAAGCTACTGTCTCAAAACAGCAGTCATAAAGCAAGCTACTGCCAGGAAACAGCAGTTTTGGGGTGGGGGTGGGCAGGCGTTCTCTCTTATTCATGCTTTTCATTATCCACAGGAAGGCCTGGAACCAATCCCCAGGGATACCAGGGGCCTACTGTATTCGCAGATTTCCCCCATAATAGACCTCCAGATAGAATTTAGAAGCAGCCAGCTACAAGCAACTCCTTGCGTCAAACTTAATTCTATTTTTCAAAACCAAGGCATAACTGAGTTATACTGCAATAGTAACTTAATAAGGGATAGCATCATTCCTTTTCTGGTGTAAAGGTAACTTTTAGTCTTACTGAATGTGGAGGAAGAATATCACATGCTGCAAGGTGCTCTCTGTTACAGGTATTTAGCAGCACCAAGATGGACAGGAGTATGCTTTGTACCATAGTCCAGAAACCAGCAGGAGTTAGAACCTCATTAGTATCTAAAATGGGACAATTTTTCTAGTTTTTGCAAAACAGCAAAGTAAAGACTTATTGCTTTAAAAAATGGAACGACGACAACTACGGTAATTACTTTGAGAGGATCTTGGAATTGTAACCCAGTGCTGTTTATGAGTAACTCTGAAGATCTAACATCCACTGAAGCCACCTTCCCTGCCAGTTATTTTTTTCCTGCGAAGCTGCTAAGACTGCCAGTCACTGTGTCCCATGTTGGCATGGGAAAGACCTGAAAAGAACTAATAACCAGAGAAGGCACGCAGAAGGAAGGCACGCCAAGGGAGAGAAGCCACGCAAGGCACCCTCTGCACATCAACGGCTTCCCGTTTGGAAAGCACCCTGCATGTTTTCATTCCGAGCCCTTTGATGCCGGATCTTTGATGTCTGCCACTGATGTACTGTACGGAATAGCTGATCAGATTAAAATCTGCTCTGTTGACAGTAATTAATTCCCCATGTATTAAAAAAATGATAAAATATTAACAAGGCTTACAAGGCAGAGAGAGGCAAAGCGCTCTGCAAGTCGACTGCGGCAAAAACCCTGAACCGAGTGAGCCCCCAAAAAGCAGGGAGTGTTAGGGGAGGTGGGGGGTGAGGGAAAGGAAACAGAGCATTACCACCACCATCCCCCCAAAAAAACCATGGATGCAATCACAAAACCACCACCTTCATTCCTGTGGAATCGCTCCAAGGAAGAGCCCGCGATAGGCAATTAAATCTGAAGAGTAGACTAGGTAGATTGTAACTAAACACATGATGGCGTCATGGTTTTCAAAGCATCTAACTCTCTGCCTTCTGCCAAGGCAGACTACCAGTCGCTACAGCTTCTTTTTATACATACTGATGCATCCAATCTCGAAAGGTTTCTCTTATACCCATGACCTAGATCCTTTTCAATAAGGTTTAACAGGCACTAAACCTGAGGGTTTAATGCACTCTGTGTACATACATCGCCTACCCCTAGCCAGACACCTTTAAAACATGTCAGACAACAACCTCAATCATTGGCTATGCTGGCTAGTGACAAAAAGACCTGTCATCACTGCCACAGGAAGCTTTCTACTTCCGCTTCCTTCCATTTATCAATTTCCCGTCTTAAGTTTGTTCTATTCCATTTGTACACTAATTGGAGGCTTCTTTTAGCAATCTGTACAAACATCCATATACACTGTTGTCCTTATATTTCTTAATATATGCATTTCTGCATGCAGTTTTGCCTACTGTGGTGATTTTTCTGCAAGTGGTTTCACCTTCCAGAACGCTTTGAGATAGGTTATCTTCAGTAATGTCAACACGGACTCTTTCCTCCAATATCCACATTTTTCGCATACCTTTTGTTGGGAGCGCACTGTAACATGCCACGCTGTACAAAGGCCAAAAGGGTACAGTACCTGCTTTCTGGTTCAGAAGGTGCCAATCAGGGCATGCTTATACAGTAGGACCCCCATATCCACTGATTCATTATTGACTGATTCAGTTATCAATGGTTGGCAGAGGAAAAAAAAAAAATAAATAATTCAGCAACCGCAAAGCAAGCTACTGTCACAAAACAGCAGCCATAAAGCAAGCTATCATCACAAACAGCAGCTGTAAAGCAAGCTACTCTTGCAAAACAGCAGAGGTAAAGCAAGTCACTATCACAAAACAGCAGTTTTGGGGACATTTTGCATTCTCTCTTATCCACGGTTTTCATTATCCACGGGAAGGCTTGGAACCAATCCCCAGCAGATACTGGGGTCCTACTGTAATGTAATGGGAAACAAACAAGGCCTGACAGCATTTTCTCCAACTACACCAGCTAAAGACAGGTGTTGCACTCCAAACCACCAGGCTAGAGAAGGCACGTCTATGCATTATGCCATCCTTTCCAGTATGAGCCTATCTGATGCAGGGTTTCTGACACAACAGCTGGTGGACCTGACTTCCCACGCAATGGCTATTTCTGTCCCCCTCTTTTTGCTGCCTGAGGCTCTGTCTGAAACCTTGCCACCAACCCAACCTCTGGGAACAGGAAAATAGGACAGAGATGGCTCAGAGAAAGCCCATGCGTCCCAATGCCGTTTCCGCCTAACAAACAAACAGTGTGGCTTTCGTTCCAGGAACCCTGCCAAATTACACACACACACGCAGTTGCGTGAAAGAATACATGCTTATCAATAGATGCCATTACAGAAAAGAGACCGCATGTCAGAGCAATTGCTGAGCAACACAACATCTGCTACCAAGGCTGCCTTGCTGACTCCTGAGTCTCCTGTTCAGCTTCGCCGTCCCCAAGGGACCCCTCGTAAGCTGCTCTTTGCTTTGGAGCTCTGCCTCAGCGGATGATCAGATTTATTATTTATTTTATTTGCTTGGTTCGCTCTGTCTCTTTCCTCATTTGCATCTCTTCACAAAATCATTGGATTCTTCTCCCTCTCGCAAGCACAGTTGCTCCTACCTGGGTGCACAAAATAATAATAATAATAATAATAATAATAATAATAATAATAATAATAATAATAATAATAATAATAATAATAATAATAATAATAATAATAATAATAATTCCTGCCTCGTAGTTTAAGACTACCTCTCCTGTGAATTCACTTATGCAACAAATTGTCCTTGAAAACACACTTGCGTTATGAAGGAATCTCAGCCTTAACATTTGTTTTGAGGATTGTGGGACTACCATAAAAATCAAGCCATCTGTGCACCTTAAAATGCTGTTTGAATCCTTATCATTACCATCATTATCACAACCAACAGAGGTTTTTTTCCCCTACTATCCACGAACAAAAGGAATAAATGGAAAAGGGGCTTCTTAGGCTGATACTTCAGGTCCATCTCATCGCTGTTCAGGGTCCTGCTTGGGACCAGTATGAAGTAATCTAACCGCATGTCCATTGCGGGACGAGGGGAGTTCCTCCCGACCACGCCCCCTGAACTGCGATTTAAGTAGGATGAGATATTCCCCTCCCTAGCCTCGGGAATCTGCTCATCACGCTTCTCATTCCGAGACAAGTGCCCGTGAGGTAAGGCTCGTCACGCAATGTGCCATTCTCCATCTAGTGGCAGGAGTGCGAAGTGCCATTCGCCAGTACGCAGTCAGCAATGCAGTGCAGAGAGATTAAAAGACAAATGCCTCAAACTTAGCTCTGTAATGCACTGAAGGCAAGGCTTTGAACAATTGAAACATCGAAAAACAGAAGGTCAGGCCAAAAAAAAAAAAAACGGAGAACAAAGGCATGGAATTTCACATCTCATCACGGAACGAGGACGTGCGGTAACAGTCATGCCAGTATCATCCATCACACCCGTGTGTACACGGGAACAGGGACAGAACCGGAAGAAGACCACGTGACCGCGTCCGACATCAACACGCAACGAACTTCCTCCCTGGACGAGAATGGACGTGAAGTAACCATCTTAGTTGCAGACACTCTCCTAGAAAGCCTGTCCATTCCCTTTCATTCTTGCATAGACTAGCCAAGATTGGGCTGTTTCAATAGGTTAAGTTTGGACATCCCATGGTGACTGACTTCAGCAAAGCTTGGAGCCAATTTTCAGCTTGTACACCAACTGGAGACCGTGGAGCAGAGGCTCAAGCAGGTAATTCTGATATTCAATATATAATACGTTGCTATTATGGGTATAGGTTAAATGAAATAAAGCAGATTAACCAAAAAGAAAGGCTTTAAACTCTAGAACAGTGGTTCTCAACCTCTGGGTCCCCAGATGTTCCTGGACTACAACTCCCAGAAACCCCTTCCAGCACAGTGAGTGGTGGAGGCTTCTGGGAGTTGCAGTCCAGCAACATCTGGGGACCCACAGGTTGAGAACCACTGCTTTAGAAGTTCCTTCCACCTATAGCGACCAAAAATATTCCATCTTTTTTCCAAAAAAAAAGTGGGGTCTGCAGGAGGGGGCTTGGAACTTGGTAAAATTGTCCCCAATGCCTCCTGGGAGTCTCCCCCCCCCCGCCCAGTTTTCAAACATATTTTTCATTTAGGTGTGTGAGCAGCTGGGGGAGTCCAGCAATGGATACCCCAATGGGCTTCATGCAGCCTTCTCAGCTATACGCTGTCCACCTCTATGTATACAAACAGGACTTCAATATAAGCATGGTTCAGCAATCATGATACTATCTCTACTGTGGCTCCAGCAGCTCTCAATCTACAGTCCCATGTCAAAAGCCATGACACAGAACCAGCTAAGCACATATTGTCCTGCCCTTAATCTGGAACGATGGACACCCAAAACTGGTTCGCCAATTTTTTTAACCAAAACAAAACCATGAGTGCAATTAAGAACATTCACTTGAATATTTAATCGCTGAGGTCAGCACGAAGCAAGAAAAAGATCCCACACACAATTGCAGATCTACACTCTTCAGGTAGCCGGAGGGCTAGTGCTCTAATTGTTTTTGAACAGTACAGTACTGTATATGCGTGAAAAATGGGTGGAGCCTGCCAGCACTAACACCGCCTACATTTAGGCAGTGGCCCCACCCACTGCTGATATATAGACCATAACATATAAGCATTCCAAGTTAATTTTGGACCTTGGGCTGAGAATTATCCATCCATCCAATTTATATACTCCTCCATTAGTGCAAGCACCCCTGGAGATCTAATATTTAGTATCTTTTAACACAGAGAAATCTGTCTTTTTTGGACTATGTCTTTCATAGCCTGCATAGAAACTTTTCTACAATCTGATGCATTTATGCATCAACACACACACACATCTACGCATTTATCTGCTTGTTTTCTAGTCAGTTTTATTCCCTGTGAATTCCTCACGGGGAGAAAGCATTAAGCATGTGTGTATGTAAGTATCTATCACCACTGTATGTACACAGAAGTAAATGTGTCCCAGACCTAAAATTAAAGCAATTGATAAAGCTGTTTGTTCTGACAAGAATAAATTCTTTTTCCTCAAGCCTCCTCATTTGTTATATATCCCCCAGCGTGAAATGAAACCCTCCTCTGTTGTGAACATGTCGTTGTGAGGGAGTAACTCCTGTCAATAAAATAGTTTGTGCTGCCTGATTGGTTACTGAAGCAAAAACTTGAGCATTTATTCAATGTTTAGGTACATCACACCACTCAGTCTACAAGGTAAACCGTTCAGAAAGCCCTGGGCGCATCATCCATGCTCAGCGGAGGCGAGGAGTAAGTGGGTGGCGGGTGATGGAATCTTCCAACGTGTCAGGTGCCAAAACTCACAGTACACTTGTTTGGACTCCCAGAAAAAGCTGTAAACGTCCAGACGGAGCAACATTCACAAGTGAGAGGACTCAGACAGACTGGGAACATGATGGTACCTGACAGCAGGTGCCGGTGCCTGAAAGTTTTATGAGGAATGATGAATAGAAGCCATGGGTTCCTGCTACCTCCAAATGCTCACAAATGCAGGCAAAGGAAATGAGCTGGATGATGCTACCGTTAAGTTGATGTGGAGCTGGCTGAAGGCTAGGACCAAATGGTGCTCCTCAAGGGCTCCTTCTCATTGCAGAGAAGTTCCGGAGGGGTTATGCTGGGCTCTGTTTTAGCCCCAGTGTTGTCCAACATCTTGACAGACATTGGATTGAGAAAGCACTTCGACTTGGCATTTGGCACTCAACTTCACAAGCCACAATCAGGATTCAAGGCAACTTTTAAGAGATGGAAGATGGGTTCAGAGCAAACAAAAGGAGCTTCAACAGGAATAAGTATGATGTTTGCTATTTAGGCAGGAAAAAAATCCTGTATGTGAGAACGTGTGACACCTCATTTGACAGTATGCAATACAGGTGAAAAGGACCTAAGCATCCTAACAGACTACGCGATAAATGCAAGTTGACAGTGTGATCAATAGACTTTCCAGATATATCAACAGACTTTCCGGATCTCTGAAAGGAGATTACAATGAGACCACCAAAAGAAGATGGCAAGAAGCAGTAAATGTATTAGTTAACTGATATGATACTATGTTCCGATATGTATGATCTTTGACTTGATAGATTTAATGTAACCCTTTGTTTTTTATATTTCTCCTTTTCCCTTTCCTTTTCCCCTCAAAATTGATAAAACCTTTAAATAAATAAAAAGACAGTGTGATAGGACAGCAAAAGAGCCTAATATAATACAATTGGAACTCCGTATCCACAGGATCAGCATTCACTGGTTCGCTAATCCATGGTATGAAAATATTAAAAATTAATAAAGAAAAACATTCAGAATAAAACTACAGTACTGTATTTCCACATGTATTGCCAGAACTGTCCAATAGAGAGCACTAGAGATGATGCTATGAATACTGTACTTGTGACTGAAGAATACATAACATGATCTCTAGTAATGCATGAGAAAATAAGATTTTTAGGGGGGGAGTTCCCCCTTTTTTTCTCTTAACATATTATCTATCTTAACATATTATCTATCTATCTTTATATTGTCCATGGTTTTCAGTATCCACAGGGCTTGGGCTTGGAAGCAATGCATTGCAGATATGGAAGTCTTAACACACTAGGTTATAAGAACACAATATCGTGATTATAAATGTAAAAGACATGTGTTTCAAAGAGCCAAAAAATAAGGTAAAGGTAAAGCCCTCCCCCACGTACTTGCGTGCTAGTCTTGTCCGACTCTTTTAAGCCAAAGAGCCAGTGTTGTGCAAGTCTGTGGCTCTGTGGACAGTGAGAGATGTTGATGTTTCTATTTCTTTAATTCTTTTCTTTTTGTTTATTTATTTCAACTCCCAGAACTCTCCAGGAATTCCCCAAGTCTAAATTTTGGGAATTCCAGCTCACAAACACTTTTCATTTCACTTGCCTAGAGAAGGTCAGGGCTCTTTCTAAGTCTTTCTGGGGGGTATTTTTCCACAATGCTTTTTAGGGTGGATGAGGTTTTGAGGATGCACCTTATACAGTACGGGGGGGGGGGGGTTAATCATCCCTAGGACCCACTAGAGCTAGAAATGGAAGTCAAAAAAAGGAGGCTTCAACCTTGTCCAGATGAGTAAAATGACAGTATCTGCAGGTACGTGTGAATGGTCAGGAACTACCAGCACTCTGTCCGAGGAGTTCGTGGAGAATTCTGGGCATTGAATAAATGAATGGCACCACCCTTAGGTTCAATGTTATAAGCTTCCCATTTCTTATTGTGCAGTTCTCTTTCTTATTCTTTCTGTTGATGGATATATCTGTGGGTGTGGGATGCCTGCTTCTACACTCCATGTCCATGGAGTTTTCCATAAAACTGGAGTGGCACACCAAAATTCGCACAGCTGGTATTCCCTGGTGGTCCCCGTCCAAGTACAAAACCCTGCCTCTCAGCGTGGCTCTTAGGGTATCACAGTTCTATCTGTGGGTAGATGCCTGCTTCTACACAGATTCCATAAAAACACACCAAAATTCCACAGCTTCGTCACAAAAACCTCTCAGCGTGGCTCTTGGGTACACCTTGTAGCTCTCATTCCAGGAGTCAGATTTCACTCCAAACCGCCTCCAGCCTCCAACAAAACCAACCCATCTCTCTCTCTCTCTCTCTCTCTCTCTCTCTCTCTCTCTCTCTCTCTCTCTCTCTCTCTCTCTCTCTCTCTCTCTCTCTCTCTCTCAGCCACCCACAGCTTGTATAACAGCATCCCTAAAAACCAGGCAGCACACCAGCCAATCAGAGGACTGTTCCATCCACATGCATTCCATTCCCCTTCCAACTCATTGTAAAAGAGACTCCTGGCACTCGTCTGACTTATCGGGGCCAAACAAAACCCAGCCACTCACCACACAGACCTACGTACGAGAAATGTGCAATGTAGAATCATGCAACCAGGATGGCAAAAGGGCTTAGAAAACAAGCCCACCCCGAGGAAGGAGGTGAGAGTGTTCAGGCTGGAGAAGTTGAAGAGAAACGGCCTTCCTAAGATGTGTGAAAGGCACGGGTGGAGAATGAAACAAGCGTGTTTTCTATCGGTCCATAAAGTAGGACCTGGAGTGGTAGATTCAAGTCATGGGAAAGAAGACCTCCTTGAGCTTAAGAGCTAAAGTGGTACCTCTTAAGACAAATGCCTCATAAGACAAAAAACCAAAAAAAAAAAATCCGTAGGAAGAAAAAAAATCCAGAAATAGGCATGCTTTGCATGACAAAAAGTTCCCTACGGGACGCTTTGCAAGACAAAAAAAAAGTTCCACATGTAAAGAAAACCTGGTTTTATTTGTTTGTTTGTTTGTTTGTTTGTTTGTTTGTTTTTGTTTAGAGTATTTTACCCCACCTTTCCCCTTGGAAAAGGACCTAAGGCGGCTTACAGTAAGGAGACAATATACAGTCCAGTACAATTAAGACATGTTCAAGGTTGAGAAACAGGGAATTGAAGGGTTATCTTGTTACAGCATTAGAAGGCAACATTAAAACTAACAACTGATAACATAGTGTTGATGTAATCACACAAGGAGACAGAGAGATATAAACACAAAGTTATAAGTGGCCCACCTGGCTCTCAAGGTTATGCCCGGCTGTTTGCGACACAAAATAAATAACAATTTAGGCAAACACAAATGGCAACAGAATAACTAAAGAAAATCTACATCAACGTGCACACAAGGGGTTGCAAAACCCTTCGCCGAAAGCAATGAGAGGGTTTTCCAAACGGCTGATTTCAAACCGCACCAGGTTAAAAAAAACCCTTCCTGTTCCATAAGTTCTTGAACTGATACAACATACTGTGGGTCCTGGTAGCAATTTTAGTGTATTGCATTTTAATGTATTTTCAGTGTATTGTATCGTATCATATTTTAGTGTTTTAATTGATTTCAATTGTTCATTTTAATTTTGAATTGTAAGCTGCCCAGACACCTTTGGGTAGTCTTTATTCCAGCCTCCAGAACGAATTAATCCATTTTCAATGCATTCCTATGGGAAACCACATTTCATAAGACAAAATTTTCTTAAAACAAATTGATTCGTAGAACAAATTAAATTTGTTTTAAGAGGCACCACGGTATTTGAAAATGGAATGGGGCTGCCACAGAAGTGGGGTGAACACTCCTTTGTGGGAGGTTTTTACTCACAGGTTGGATAGGCACTTATGCACTAAAAACCTATACCATGTCCTCACAGAATGTTGGCGATCAGTAGCCTGAACTGGTTTCTGACTAAAGCTACTCTAAACAGAGCACCTGTGCTCAATGCAGACCATTGGCTTAAGTTCTTCTATGTCCCAGGCCATGCTTCACATATTTATTTATTTATTTATTTATTTATTTATTTGTTTGTTTGTTTGTTTGTTTGTTTGTTTGTTTGTTTTCAAATTTATATACTGCCATATTTTCCCAAATGGGAATTCAGGGTGGTTAACAAATACTATATAACATACAAGAAGAAGAAGAAGAAGAAGAAGAAGAAGAAGAAGAAGAAGAAGAAGAAGAAGAAGAAGAAGAAGAAGAAGAAGAAGAAGAAGAAGAAGAAGAAGAAGTTCAATTTTCTTGAAGGACAACCTGCAGCAGATGGTATTTCTTATTACTTGTTCACTGGCTGAGTATTTCTTCCTTTGGCAGAGGGTTACTCTGGGTGGCCACTCCAAAAGATCCAGAGGGAAAATGTCTGTGAAGGTTCTCAGTTATTCAGGTATCCAGAGGGAAAAGATTCGCCACCACTCACAAGAAGGAAAAGTGACTCCTGAGGGATCCTGCTCCTTGGTTGTTTGGAGGCTTTACAAATGATACAACCAGCCACTTGAACTATGTCCAGAAACCAACCAGAAGCCAGAAATGCATACGTACTATCCTCTCTAAGCAGTGCCCGGATTGCAGACTGTCAGGAAACCTTTAACACAGCTGCTTCTAGCTCATGAGACCAAAAAAATAAGTAGATCCACAAGTGACTGAAAAGAAAGTTTAAGAAATTCATCACATCAGTCTCCTTCAATTAACCCATTATCCTATTAATAACATTTCCACAATTTGCATTTGGCTAAAACCAACATTTTTTTTCTAGAGCAAGACGGAACAAAAGACAAACACGGGTTTAGAGGAGACTTCTCCAGCCTGTGTACCTCCACGTGGGTCAGGATCCACTCGAAGTCATTGTCCCAGATGCTGGATATGAGTCATGGGAACTGTAGTCCAACTACAGATAATGTAGTGTAATGTGGTTAAACCTCCTTGGGCCAATGCGAAATGTCTGCAATGGAGTCGGCTAACTGTACATGGGAATGTGAGCACTGTTGGGCCTCCGAGCCTATGCCAGCTGGAGATGATGGGATTTGCAGTCAAACGACCTCTGGAGAGTTGTACATTGCCTGCCCCAATCCATACTAAGGAGATGGGAAGCAACAGACAATCCTGCACTTTAGGAAATTGAGCTTGTATGTGAGTCCCTCCTCCTCAAACTGCTTCCAACTGGCTGGAAAAAGCACACTTTTTTATTACTGTCTTCCTCATCATTCTTACATCAGCCGTTTATCTCCCGGACACGAAAGCAAGAGAAACAAATAGCTGCTCTCAAAACCCTTTTCTGCCAAAAGGAAGAGAGGCTTTATAAACAGATCTGTAAATCATCTGGCAGCGTGCTTGGCCATTGGAGGTGGAAATGGATTAGAAGCTGTGCGGTAAAAATATTACCATGCAGAGGCCAAGCCTCTGCGAGGACACAGGAGAAAAAAATACCTTCCATGCTGCCAAAGTGCTCCAGAGGACAGATAGCAACAGAGATGGAAGCAGGGGGAAATCTGCTAGCATGCCTCTTCTGTTCCTACCACATGAATCGGTGCCTTTCTAAGGTCGGGAGCTGCAGTGGAATCACCACTCGAAACCCATTAAGGACCACACTGCTGTTTAGTCCGTCGCCAGAAATCCAGCCACTGTGGCAGCTCCCTGCGGTGCCAGAAAGGGCTGGAGAGAATCTTCCCTTACCGGGATCCAGGGAGACCACAAAGCAGAGTGTCTCGTATGTTTCCTATAGCAGCCTGTCTTCTCTGTGATTTCAGCGGCCAAGTCAGCAGGAGAAACCTAGGCTGAGCAATGAAGGACTGTGTGATGCCCAAAGCTTTGGGTATAATTCCCTCCAACAAAGAGGCAGAATGGAATCTCTTTCCTGTCTTAATTTCCTAGCACAACCACTGAAGCAAGAGCCACTAGCAGGATACAAGGCTAGGGATCAAGGAGGAAGGGACAAGAAAAAAATGGAAAGAGCCTCCAGGACTATAAAGCCAGGCCTGTTAAAACACAAATAAATATTTTCTAAAAATAATTCAAAATTTTATCCCAAGCCCCAAATGAAATGCATGGGGCTTCTGCACCAGCCCTCCCCCTTCCCTGGCCAAAAAGGGGCCTTCAGCCTCAAACAGCCATGTGGAGAAGGGGTGTGAAAATGTGTACGTGAGCCCTGACATGTTGTTTGAAGGACTGGGACAATAAAAACACCACACTTTACTTCAGACGCAGCCTCAGAACTAGAGATGGGCACAAAATGAACTTTTAGTTTGTTTTGTTATTCGTTATTCATTTGTTACATAACGAAATGAATAACAAACCCCAGAGTGATTTTAGAACAAACCGAACTGAACCGGGAAAAATTGGTTCGTTTCGTTTCATTTTGTTACGTGGCCGATGACAGCAGCCACGCGCTGTCATTGCCCACAGGGAAAACTGTCTAGAGAGAGCCTCATTCTCTCTAGAGAGTCAGCAGTCAAGACCATCCAATAAGTGCAGACAAATCACCACTCTGGAACCCAACCAAGCGCACCACATTCGCCGTGAAAACAAATGTTCCTTGGAAGGAAGATGGGATCCAAATGTCACAGGCAAGAATAAACATGTTGGGAATAATCAAGCATGTGCCAACTAATCAAGGAAAAGCAGTAACTCTTGGAACAATTTGGAACCTAAGCCTCAGATCCTTTCCCTGGTCTTTGATACTGTATGCCAAAAGAAAGGGAGAATGTTGGAGAAAGTGCAGTTGGACCATGGATGTGGATAACTTGTCTGTGTGGTGTCGTTACAGTCGTGACCGACTCTTTGTGACACCATGTCCATGGAGTTTTCTTGGCAGGAATACCGGAGTGGTTTGCCAGTTCCTACTCTAGGTGCCTTAAAACGATGCCATGTGTCCTGACAATGAAAGTTAAAGTAATCTACAGCTTCTTAGGTAGGAATGGATCATGGATCAAGGAATAAGTAAAGGGCTCTACAACTTATTGGATCCACAAAGAAGACAAATCTTTGACCAGTGGCTCTGTAGCCAACTATTATTTTGCAATAAATTGGGGGTGGGGGGCAAAAAAATTCTTCCTTTTCCCATATTCTCTACTTTCAGCTCCACCGCCAGATAATTCAGAAACTCGGTTTATTCACGAGATCATTTATTTTGTGAGAAAATGGCTAATGGCTTCTTTTAAAAAATGATCAAGATTCACAGTTCATTTTGGTGATAATATCATGAACAATGGGTGCCACACAAATAACGTCGGCAGACCTACACAGCCAGAAACTGACCACAGGCCATGCAGCCAGAGGCTTGCCGGCACCCCTTCACAGGGTCCGGGGCAGCATGTCACGAACCTGCCACGGGCCACGTCCCACTAGTGAAGCTCCCTTCCAATTAATAGATTGACCTTGCCCGGCTGAGTCAAAGCCTGTTTACTTGATCTCTCACCAGAAGCAGACAGTAAGAGGGAGGGGGGTCAAAGAGGAGCAAACCCCACATCACTTGCTAAATCCCATTGGAAAGTTTTACGGATCAGGTCCAGAGGGAAACATAATCGAATCAGCTCTGCCAGCACAAGCCAAAGAGGAGTTCAAGAGATGAGTGCCTTGGCGGCCATCTTGTCCCACAGACTCCATTTCAGAGCTCCATCGCTGCTGCTTCCATTTCTCCATTCATGCAGACCCAGGTTGGGCCTAGCCGGGCAGACCAGGAAGTATACTTCATGCATCAGGGCGTGAGGCCAACTGGATCTCTAATCAGGAACAGACCTTTCTCACAATAACCATCGTCCATCAAGAAGGGCCACCTGCGTTTTCACTGGGGAAGCCACGCACAACGGGCAAAAGCCAGAGAAGGACATTCAACCTTCTGCCAAAAAAGACTGGCCAAGGCTTGAATTTAACAGGGAAGGACTGAGGGGAGATAGGATAGCACTCTTCAAATATTTGAAAGGCTATCTATCATACAGGGGAGGGGAAAGATCTGTTCTCAATCAACCCAGAGTGTAGGACATGTAACGATGGGCTCAAGTTAAGAGAACCCAGCTTTTGGCTGAATATTAGGAAACCTTTCCTAACTGGGAGAGCAGTCGGGCAATGGAACCCATCACCTAAAGAGGTGGGGTGAGTGCTCCAACATTGGAGGCATTCGAGAAAAATTTGCACATCCACTTATCATCCTTCGATCTGTATTCCTGCCTTGAGCAGGGGCATGCCCCTTCCAAATTCACTATTCTATGATTCTATAAATTGATTACTGAATCTCTACTGGTCCCAATGAAGGCGTGTGCTCTTTTTGCAATTGTATAGTTTAAATTGTTTTTGGTTTTGTGTTTTGGTTTTGGTTTTGGTTTTTTCTTTTTCTTTTTACTTAAGTTTGTAAAAAAATAGTGTTTTGTATTTATTTATTTCTTTATGGATTTATATTGAGGTGGATAAAATCAATTTTTTTTAAAAAAAAACACCCTAAATTGATGTGAATGACTATTTAAATCCCCCCCAAAACCCTGATTTGTTTGGGTTTAAATAAACAAAAAAATCTGATTTTAAAAATAAAATAAAATTGTTGTGGCATAGTGGTTAAACTGTTATACTTCAGCCAAACTCAACTCAGGACCCAGAGTTCAGTCCTATGTAACAGGCTCAAGGTTCACTCAGCAGTCTATCCTTTCAATTTTGGCACAATGAGTACCCAGCTCACAGGTAGATGGGATGTGTAGTCTGCAGAGTTACTTGTAAAACCACCCAGAGAGTGCTTTAACTGTTATGAAGCAGCAGTGGTACCTCTACTTATGAGCGGCTCTACTTACAAGCAATTTGACTTAAGAGTGGAAAACCGTTCGCATTTTAACTGCCGCCTTACAAATTTTAGATGCAGTCTGGTCTACTTGCAATTTTTTAAATTTTTTAAATTTTGTATTTTTTAGATACAGCAGCTCTACTTACAAGTTGTTCGACTTATGAGCATGCATTTGGAACGGATTAAACTCTTAAGTAGAGGTACCACTTGTATAAGCAGCATGCCCTGTGATTTGATTTAAATCAAATCCACCCTGATTATGTTTAATTTTGTTTAAATAGGATTGAACTGAGATAAACAGCTACTAGAACCCAGTTTGGTTTTGCTCAGGGCAGCTCCTCCTCCACAACCACAACATAGGGTAAGACAGGATGGCAGCTCCACGGTCACCCAGTGAGTTTCATGGACAAATAAGTATTAAAAGCCAAGATGGCGAACTCCCAGTCAAACCATTGTAATTACCATTCAACATTTCTTCCCTGTTGATAAAGCACTAGGAGACTTATAAAATACCAGTCTTGTAGATGTTAAAAAACATCATCCCAGAAGAAACATTTCTGATATCATACTCAGAATGATTCAAACAGCACGAAGGGAAACATCAGAAGGTATCTCTGGAGGTCTCACAAAATGAGGCATTCCGTGAGGTATTCCAAGCATTCTTCATATGCCACATTAACAGAATATCAGGGTGGATTTCTTTCTTTCTTTCTTTCTTTCTTTCTTTCTTTCTTTCTTTCTTTCTTTCTTTCTTTCTTTCTTTCTTTCTTTCTTTCTTTCTTTGTTTGTTTGTTTGTTTTGTTTTGAAGTAGCTCAGGATGGGAGCAAGGAGAAATGTTCCAAGAGCATGGACTCAATTTGGTAGGGAATAAGAAACCAAGACAATTTCAGTAAGGCAGAGGTGAGAGAAAACCCTGCAATTGAAGTCAGGAGGCATTTGTGTGGAGAAAAACAAGAGAGCCACCCGAAAGCTTTGCTAGCAACGGAGCCAAACCTGCCCGCCAGCTATTCACTCCCTACAACATGGGGCCAAATTGGCTCCGCCAATGGAATCACTCCTCACAGCTTGTTCTCAGGCACTTTCACGCAAAACAAGCCCAGGCATGTTGAAAGCAAGAGGGAGAGAGAACATGTTTCCGAGAGCAATGAGTCCATTTGGGGCGCCCTCACTCCAAGTGCCTTCTTTGGAAGGTTTTGCTTTGTTTTTGTTGGGAATGTTTGTTTGTTTTGACTCAGACATCCCCAAATGTTGAAACTCCCCCCCTTTGGAATCTGAGGTGGATGAATGTGCATCAAACCGCCACATTAAAGTGGAAGAAACCCATTTGCAGACATCACCTAAATGAGCTTCCAGTGTTTACGGAAATGATGAGTTTTAGGAGAGAGACAGCAGAAGCAACAGCTACTCCTGGGAGTGTTGTGTCTTGTGCCAGAAAGCAGTCAGACAAAGGCATTAAAGAGGAAGCTTTCAGTACGTGCCAGATTCCTGAGCATAAACAAAATGCTCGCAGGCAGATGGAGGCTGTAAATCTTCCTTCACAGCTCACAACCCCCACACACACACCGCCCGGCACTTCCAGACAGGGGGGGCAGCCTACTATCATCCCAGCTTGTGCTTGGCAACACAACGCAAGTGACCAAGTGACGCAAAAAGCAGAAAGGCTGCCCATCTCTGACAATTTACATATCTGACATTTCCATGCGGATTTCATAATGATGATATTGTTATAAACCCTGCAAGACTGCATTTGGTCACCATCATGTCTCACAGAGGCGCTGACAACGTCCTTATGAATTAACCATGTTCTCATCATAGACCAGGATACAAAATCTAACCCAAGGGCTGACTCCATTATTGGTGAGAGCTAGGCATGCATGCACGTGCAAATAAATACAACCACTTTTGGATAGAGATCACAGCTTGCAAAAGTTTCTTTTGGGGGGTGGAGTCAATCGCTTCCAAAATGTTCCAGGTAGCCTTGGTATAGGGCAGTGGTTCTTAACCTGGGGGTCTCCAGATGTTCCTGGACTGCAACTCCCAGAAATCCCTTCCAGCACAGCGTGTGGTGGAAGCTTCTGGGAGTTGCAGTCCAGGAACATCTGGGGACCCTCAGGTTGAGAACCACAGGTGGAGGATTCTGGCAGCTGTAGTCTAAAAAGCAGTCCCCAACTTCTTATACACACCTCGGCATCAGAGGTCTAAACATCCTGTTCCTGTCCAGTGGTGTAGAGATGTGGGGGGGGAGAGAGAGAGAGAAAGCCTGTTTCATCTATCAATGGAGCCTGCTATTTTCTTGCTAGTGGCAGAACCAAATGAGCAACCACAGGACCTACAATCTATGAGTTGGTGTTTTTTTAATTTCTCCACTCAGCAGATCAGCTGAGCTAAGGGAGAAAGTAAGCAGCTTTGCAGAGAGAAGGCACAGAGAGGCAGTGCGGTGTAACGGTTGGGGAGCTAAATTAGGACTCAGAGGAGAAATGGTTTCAAATCTTGGTGCTGAAATTCACTGGGTGACTTTGGACCACTGGCTCTCTGTCAGCCTGATCTACCTCAGACGTAGCAAGGAAAAGAGGTCTGATTGCCACCTTGAGCTCATCTGAAGAAAGATGGAATCTTGAATGAATGAATGAATGAATGCATGCATGCATGAATGCATGAATGAGTGAATGAGTGAGTGAGTGAGTGAGTGAGTGAATGAATGAATGAATGAATGAATGAATGAATTTTTAAAAATGCCCATTTTTGCTGCCTCCCATTCCACCCTGGCCCCCTGTCACCAGATCACCAAAAAAAACTACTGTACTTTGAACTGCTGCCTTTGGGAGCCATCCAGGACCTATAGTTCACCACAGGGCTGTAATACACAATTCAATACCAAAATTAACCTATTTATCAAAGCCAGATGTGCACGGATTTTTCATTCTCCTTTTCCCATCCCCCCCTCCAAGGTTCACACGACCTGGGAGGATTTCAAGGCCATAATGGCCAAATCAGACCACTCTCAAAATAAATGAATGTGTATGCGCGCACCTACGGAGAACAGAGATCTAGGCGTTTCAGACAAACACTTGGAGGAAAGCAAGAAATCCATACCTATCATTAAGTCCCAATCTATCTATAAAAGGTATCATCAATGCAGGAGGGAACACATGCTCTAATTCAGTGTTGGCGAACCTATGGCACGGGCGCCAAAGGTGGCACTCGGAGCTCTTTCTGTGGGCACCCGACATCGCCCCTTCATGGCCACCTGTCTTCAGGTTAAATTGCTGCATTGGCACTTTGCGAAAAAATAAGTGGATTTTGAATCCCAGTTTGGGCACTCTGTCTCTAAAAGGTTTGCCATCAGTGCTCTAATTAATAACTCACACCAGGAACTTTCAGGGCTGTTGTTATCTTGCTAAATACTCGCAAACAAGTCTAGCAAGGAGTTTTTTTGTTATCAAAAGGTGACCACAGGAACTGAAAGTCAATGCTGTTTGAGGTGATCCTATCAGATGTTTTTATTCAAGAGGCCTTGGAAATAACTGCGACATGCTTTCGATTTAAGGCTGCTAAGGTTCCAATCGGAAAATATTTTCTCTCACGTACCACTCTGATCACTTCAGGACCGCATCCGGCCGTCTGAAGTCTAGGTTAGTAGTTCTAGTCCACACAAATAACCAACATGGTGTAGTTGTTAAGACGTTTGACCTGGGGACATGGGAGATTTAAGTTCAAGTCCCTATGCAACTATAAAATTTTCCCGGTGACCTTGGGTCTGTCATTTCCTCTCTCAGCCTAATGTTACCTTGCTGGAGTGTTGTGAGGTTAAAGGGAACATTAGAACATAAGAACATAAGAAGAGCCATGCTGGATCAGGCCAAAGGCCCATCTAATCCAGTCTCCTGTATCTCACAGTGGCCCGGCCAAATGCGTCCAGAAGCTGATGAGACTAGATATCTGTCTCCTGATACCACTCCCTTGCATCTAGTACCCTGGTTTTAAGACTGTAGATGACACATCTCCAGCATGCTTTGTCACCTGTGCTGGATTTTTCCTCCAGGAATCTGTCCAATCCCCTTTTGAAGGCATCCAGGCCAGATGCCATCACCACCTCCTGTGGCAGGGAGTTCCACAGACTAACAACACGCTGGGTTAAAAAAATTTTCTTTTGTCTGTTCTCACTCTCCCAGCCCTCAATTTGAGTGTATGTCCCCTAGTTCTGGTATTTTGTGAGAGAGAGAAGAGCTTCCCTCTATCCACTTTACTCATGCCCTGCATTATTTTGTACATCTCAATCATATTCCCCCTCAGGTGTCTTTTTTCCAGACTAAAGAGCCCCAAATGCTGTAGCCTTTCCTCATAAAGGAGGTGCCCCAGCCCAGTAATCATTTTAGTCACTCTCCTTTGCACCTTTTTCAGTTCCACTATGTCTTTTTTGGAGCTGCCTAGATGCCCTAAGCACCTCCGATCTCGCCTGATTTGGGAAGCTAAGCAGGGTCGGCCCTGGTTAGTACTTGGATGGGAGACCACCAGGGAATACCAGGTGCTGTAGGCGCCTGGAGTAGGAACTGGCAAACCACTCCAGTATTCCTGCCAAGAAAACTCCATGGACATGGGGTCACGAAGAGTCGGTCACGACTGTAACGATGTAGCACACACATGCCTTTTTTGAGATGCGGTGACCAGAAGGAAGGGCACAGCTGTGTATGGTGACTTGAGCTTACTACAGAAGGAAGCTGAAATAATATTGCTACCAATAACATTCTAACTAGCAGCATAGAGATGATCCGGTTACCACAACATCCAGGAACCCGTCAGCACAGCTGGTTGGAATCAGTGGAAGCTTGACTGAGAAGCCCCCAATATCCCACTAAATTGGCCCTAATGAGATTAGGGGGCATGGCAAGATTTTCCAGCCCTGGTGCAGGAAAGAGAAATGTTTTAGGAAGAGAAATATTGCTGAAGAAATAATGAAATCACAGAAGAAGAAACTGTCCTGACTGACTTAATCCAAAATCAGCTTTCTTGCTTTTAGCACCACACTGTCTTCCAACAGCACAAGCTTCTTACTGTGAAAATGTAACCATTGTTCTGTTTGCCTTGAGAGATATAAATGCTCCCTTTTGATTAAGGGCAAGGAAAGAAGAAAAAGACTCAATCCAATTCTCACTGCCTAAAAATGGTTGTCCTACATCAATTGCATAGAGAATTTATTAAAGCCTCATTTGTACAGGGGCCAAATTGTTTTGCAATTATTCTTTTTCACTTCCCATGTACTGTACAGATTTATGGGCAGCAATGACCAAAGCTTTGAAAAAGAAGCCAAACAGATGCAGAGAAACATAATTGCAGAGTCGAATGCAAAAAAAAAAATGAAAGCACACAACAAGTCACAGGATCGCCTCACCACATTCGCAAATGGCAGCCAACTGCCTCATTTTGACACAACGTCAGGATTCTAGGAATACAAACTATTTCTCTTCAGTCTGAGTACAGCATGACATACTGCTCTCTTCACTCGGCTCCTGCTTCCCTGCCACAGAGCGCAAAGAACGCATTATTGTCTGGGTGCAAATAAATGGTACATAGGGCTCTCTTCACTAGCATCCATATGCCAATCTCATTCTCTGCACCAATAATGCAAATCCCCCAAAATGGAAATGCAGCCAAATACTCTCTTGGTGTTGCTGACACTGTGCAACAAAACCCTCGGCAAGAAAACGGCCTCTAAACTGTTTTTCCATTTACAGTGGCTCACAGTCCCCGGCCTCTATTTATGCTGATATCTCTGCCCTATTCTCATGGCAGATAACAGAACATAACACTTTACAATTCCATCCTGCTTCCCGGCCATCTGCCTACCTAGCTCAAAAGTGGCTTTGCTTTATTAAAGGAGATTTTTCTAGACCATTAGCACTTCCACAGCATACTTAATATAGCTGTAAAACAGAGAATCAATAAGTGGATTCTGCAATTAAAATGGCCATTTAAAATGCATTTCGGCTGCTAGAACAGCTCACAAGTCTATGAAAAGCCAGACAGGTATGAGAACCCCCGTGGTGCAGTGGTTAAATGACTCTACTGCAGCTAAAACTGTGCTCATGACCTGGGGTTCAATCCCAGGTAGCCGGCTCAAGGTTGACTCAGCCTTCCATCCTTCCGAGGTCGGTAAAATGACTACCCAGCTTGCTTGGGGGGGATGTGTAGCCTGCATACTCTAATTAAACTGTAAACCACCCAGAGACTACCTGAAGTGGTATGGAGCAGTACAGTAGGACCCCAGTATCTGCTGGGGATTGGTTCCAAGCCTTCCCGTGGATAATGAAAACCATGGATAAGAGAGAGTGCCAAAATTTCCCAAAAACTGCTCTTTTGTGATAGTAACTTGCTTTACAGCTGCTGTTTGTGACGGTAGCTTGCTTTACAGCTGCTGTTTTATAACAGAAGCTTGCTTTACAGCTGCTCTTTGTCACAATAGCTTGCTTTGCGGCGGCTGAATTGTTCATTTATTTTTTCCTCTGCCAACCGTGGATAACTGAATCAGTGGATAATAAATCAGTGGATACGGGGTTCCTACTGTATATAAGCAGAACACTTTGCTTTTTTGCTTTTTTACTCTTTGCAAGAATGGAAAGATATAAAGCATAGTTAATCACAAGCAGAAACTGTTTCACTGACAAAGCCTGAGGCACCAACAAGAGACTATTTTAAAATTAAAATATTTTTGGACACTAGAGGGGACAATGAGGCTTTTGCAGTTTACAAAAAAACCTATTTTTTGTTAATCCCCTTTTTCAGTAAAGAAAAACCCACGTTAGCAAACTTTATACTACATAAGCACTGTATTAGCCCTCTGCAAAGATAATAAAAATTCAGATTCAGCTCTTCACTTGTAGCCCCACCCTATGGGGATGTGAACTTCAGGAAACCAGCAAATCTAGTATCCAATCTAGTTTGGTGTTTGAATTATGTGTCCTTCTTCCCCACTCCATGCAAGACATTCGTGTTTGATTAAAAACATGAAAAAGAAGAAGAAACAGCCCTACAACTGCGTGGCACTGACTGTGCTAAAATAAGCTGCAGTTTGAGTAAATCTATTTGAATCAACGGAACAACATTCAGAGGAGGTGACTCACCAAATCCTCACTGATCCAATGGGTCTACTCTAGTGTGATTTGATACATTAAACAAACAGGGTTTCGCTCACGGTAAGCTGTAAAGAATAGATAGGGAAGAGGCATAACTTTTGAGCAAGGAAAACAGCATGGGACAGAAGGGGTTAAATTCTCCCCTAATTTCCGTGCCAGCACCCTGATCGGGAGATGCAGCTGCTGCTTTTATGAAAGGAAGTGGATAATTGTAGGCCCGGAATCAATATAATGTGCAATTTGATGTTAAGTTCCCCATTGATGGAGAGGATGTATGACCTTCTTGGCAGTGTTGTCCCAACTATGAGACAGGAGAGACTCACCCAAACTCCTCCTCCATCATCTTTGGGCAGTAAAACTAAAAGATGCTCCTGGCTATTTAAACAGCCAAGAACAAATAAAACTTTGATGCTGTGCCTTATTGGTTTTTAATGCTTTTTGTTATTGCTTTGCGATTCAATATTGCATTTCACTGGATGGCCATATAAAAATACAAGGAATGTATCATAAATAATGTTTTGCTCTAGCAACTGATGACCTTAACCAGAATTTCTAGAAATAAGGAACTATATATGGCTTTATTTACATAGGTGAAACTGACTTCTTAACTGTTAGAGGAGTAGGACAATGGAATCAATGACCCCAGAAACTGGTGAGCACTCCGACATTGGAGGCATTCAAGAGAAAATTGCGCAAAGATGCAACAAATCTGCTTTTATTTGGGTTCCTGCACTGACCCTATGCAGTGGTGGCAAATCTTCAGCGCTCCAGATGTTTTCAGAATTCAACTCTCAGAATTCCGAGCCTAGTTTGCCAATGGCAAATGACTTTGGGAGTTGTGGTCCAAAATATCTGGTGTGCTGAAGGTTGGCCACCATAGGCCCCTTTCAATGCAATTACTGTATTCTATAAACCAGGTCACCCAGTGGTTCAGTGTTACCACCACTGGTCAGCAGCAATAACCCTCTGGCGATCCAGGCAGGAGTTTGCCTCTGGAGTTGGCAGAACCAAGAAGGGCAAAAAGTCACGTTTTGCAAAAATCACAGGTAACAGTAATAATATAAAGATGATGTTATACTGCAGAGACCCAACCAGTTCACTACACAGCTTTTTCACATCAACATTTCTGTTTGGCTCCATCAAGGATAGAAGAAGTGAAACAAAGCTAGTCTATGGTGGCTCCCAGAGCCCTAGTCTCCAGCAAACCAGCTGTGAACCCACATTATGTCCACAATAGCATGACCCATCACCACACCAAGGAAGAATTAGCAGTGAGGTATCAAAGGCAGAACGGTGTTTCCATGCACAGAAATGTGTTCGGTCATGCCGGCCACATGACCACGGACTTGCACAACACTGGCTCTTTGGCTTAAAAACAGGGATGAGCACCGCCCTAGAGTCGGACATGACTGACACACATGTCCGGAGGGAACCTTTACCTTTTTAGCAAAGGCAGAGAGTGCAAACAATGCAGTCTCTACGAATCACAGCTGTTGGAGTTCAATGTGGGGTCACTTTTCCTTAGAACCACCATGTAACCAGTGGCAATGTACAGTGGTACCTTGTATTAAGGAATGAATTTGTTCCAAATGAAATTCTGTTAAGCAAATCTTCCTTTATACAAATTTCCCATAGGAATGCATTGAAAACAAAGTAATCCCTAATCGTGACCATTTTTATGTTGTATGGATTCGCCCCATAGGCGATTCTGTTAAGCAAATTTTTATGTTGTACAGATTTTATGTTATACAAACCATTTGTTATACAAGGGTCCACTGTACTGGGTCTTTCTAAGATGCCTGTACCCTATTGCTGGCAGGTCCTGATTACATCAATGCCTGGTTTTCCTCCCCAAACTGATATGCCTCTATTTTTCCCCATAATCGGTGGACTTCAAATGCCAAACCTACATTTTCATGCTGTGCACACAAGACGCAACTACTCCATCAACACCACACAAAGGAAAGTTCAAACCTTTCTTTCCCCTACCAGCTTTCGTACTCATTAATCGACACAGCTTACTGGAGCCGCTCATTCAAACAGAATAAACCAGAATCCTCATTAAGTAGAAAAAGTGTACAAGCGCTTTTAGGAACAAAATTCAAAAAAAAAAAAAATCCCATCCCCACCCCCCAAAAAATCACCAGCGACAGATAGCCCTGCAAATCCAGAGGAAAGAAGTACAACCTGTGGGCTCCGGCCCAGAAGTATTAGAAATGATGGCTGTTGCAATACAAAACACCTGCAATACAAAACATCTGGTAAACGTAAGAACTTTGTTCCTGCATTGTATCATTCAAGGAACAGCCATGGGCACAAAAATCATCTCGATCAAACACACATTGGCTTCAAAACTAGAATAGAACAATTGGCACTGGAGGGCACTTAACAAGCTGACACCGAGTGGCTGCTCCCTGTGCCTTGTGCCAAATGGCGAAAAAAGAACAGGACCCTCTGGTCATTCTTGGATATGCTGAACTAACTACAGTAGGACCCCCGTATCCACTGATTCATTATCCACTGATTCAGTTATCCACGGCTGGCAGAGGGGAAATAAATAAATAATTCAGCAGCTGCAAATCAAGCTACTGTCACAAAGAGCAGCTGTAAAGCAAGCTACTGTTGCAAAGCAGCAGCTGTAAAGCAAGTTACTATCACAAAATGCCAGTTTGGGCACTCTTTCTTATCATGGGTTTTCATTATCGACGGGAAGGCTTGGAACCAATCCCCAGCAGATACTGGGGTCCTACTGGATTTTGACCAGTAGAAGCTCTCCAGGGTCTCGGACAGAAAAAAGGGTCAGGTTGCCAGGCAGCAACTAACCCTTGCATCCTTCATGTAGAAGAGTAGGCTCCACCAGCCTGTCCCGCAGCAAGGATGAGCACAGATAAAACCAAGTCAAAGACACAGAAGGTTACAGGGCCCCAGTCCTTATCATCCCATATGAGAAAGGCAGGATTGTGTTTTTTTCCTTCTCTGCTTATCTGGTTCCCTCCTTTGGAGGCAGTTACCAGCAATGATCCACAGAGAAGCTCCACAGACAGCAGGAACATTGAACAGAACAAGGATGGACTGCTGCAGATTGTTCTTTTTGCGGAATCCTGTACATAAATAATTTTCATGGTGTATTTTTAAACTGCTGCTAAATTACTAGTCTTCTGAACATTGTTATAGGCTTAATTGCGCTATAATGTTGCAATTCATTGTGGTTTCAGCAGCTTTTCTTTTTAACCATTTGTGTCCAACCCTGAGTCCAAAACCAGGAAAAAGACAGTACAGAAATAGAATAGACATGACAAGCTAAAAGGGTCCCAAAAAGATGTTTCAGAGCACAGTTCCCACCATTCCTGAGCATTGGTTCTACCAGTTAAGGCCTTGTAATGGGTATCAGGGAAGGGACAGGCAAGAGCAGTGATGGCGAACCTTTTAGAGACCGAGTGCCCAAACTGCAATTCAAAACCCACAATTTTTTTGCAAAGGGCCAATACAGCCATTTAACCTGAATACAGGGGGCTGTGAAGGGGCGATGTCGGGTGCCCACAGAAAGGGCTCTGAGTGCCACCTTTGGCACCTGTGCCATAGGTTCGCCAACACTGGACTAGACGCCCTCCTTCTTCCATCATACATATTACTTTGCAACCTGCAGTGGGTGCAGAATGCAGCAGCCAGATTAGAGGTTGGTGCAGGGCAGGTATGACCACATCATCCCAATGCTTGCACTGGTTGCCCGTTGCCTCCCGAATAAGGTTCAAGGTATTGGTTTCAAGCTACAAAACCCTCCGCAGCCTGGGACCTGAATGACTGGGACCTGAAGAGTGACTCTTTCTACGGTCAGCTGCGGCTCAGCTTACCACAGCTTCGCAGGCGTCCTCGCTTCAGGCGGCCACTTTCAGGAAGGCCCAGAAACCGGTCACTCGACACGGGGCCTTCTCAGTGGCTGCCCGTACCTTATGGAATAAACGACCTAGCGAGATATGCCCGGCACTGTCCCTGCCTGCCTTTAAGAGAGCATTCAAGACCTTGCTCTTCAAAGAGGCATCAGCGACTGCTAATGTGTTCTGTCTATTCTGTTTCTGTTGCTCTGTCCCTGGGGTTTTATGTTGCCCTTTCCCGTTAGCCTTTTGTTTTTGTTTTTTTCCTTTTTAGTTATCTGTTTATTTTTAGTACTTATGTTTTATATTTTATGGTTATTGTAAACCGCCCAGAGTTCCTTTTGGAAGACTGGTGGTAAATAAATAAATAAATAAATAAATAAATAAATAAATAAATAAATAAGAAATGTAAACATGAAATATTTCTGTTCAACAAAACTTGTTTATTTTGATGAACTTACAGTAACTATTTTGCATTCACAGTTTTTATATTCACATTTTTACGAGATGCAGAAAAGAGAAGAAAATTATTTTTAAAAAGGTCATCCCCTTTCGTTGTCATATCAAGCTCTGTGGCAACCAAGTGTGCAGGCAATCCGTGGCTAGCCTCTCAGCCACCACATTACATGACTCCTTCGCGCACTGAAGCAGTTCCATGACAACAGGCGATAGCAGTTCCAGATAAAGCTTGGGAAAGCTACTTTTGGGGACCCCCACACGTAAGTCGCCCTAACCCCATGATGGCAGGAGGATACTGGGAATTGCAACACATACACACCTTGAAAAGTTTTTTTCTTTTGGTGGTCTGTCTGCTGACGAGTTTTTTTCTTTTGGTGGTCTGTCTGCTGACGCTCAATTTCAACAGTAGCGAGGCAACACTAAAGGTCCCAGGTGAAAGATTTGCATTGAAATAAAAGTCTTGTATACACCTTTAAGAAAATTCCATCCAGACCTATTTGTAAACATGCAAGCTAGCTTCTTTCCTTCCTCAGTCGTCATCATGATCATCTTTTATCAATTCAATTCTGACTTATGGGGAACTTGTACTGAGCCAACAAGGCCAAGGGTAAAGGAGGTGGGAACTGGAAACCAAAAAAAAAATTCCACACCAATAAAGATTCCGAGCCATGTAACCCGAAGCCAGCAACCACAGAGCCAAGTCTGAGCAATTATTAGAAAGCAAACGGCGGAGGCATTCGATCTTCCTTCCTTGAATTAGCGGAAGATTCATGACCGAGGAAAGCCGTGTTCTAAGAAATCTTCTCCACACCCACCAGTACAAGTAGGAATTCCCCCATGGCTTCATTTCAACACTTCCTATCTTAGCAAGACATGATATCCCACACATTTCAGGTCACGCACAAACACACACACACGCACACAAAGAACTCACAATCAATGTCATAGCAGTCTCTCCTGAAAAATTCAGGCTTTTGAAACTGCTGCACTAAGAGACGGAGCTGTCCGCAAAATCTTGCCTTAGGCCTACCGATATGAGGAGCTACTCCCGGAATAATTTGAATTGTTCCCCCCATTTGGAATTGGGTAACGGGTTCCACTCAGGGCCAGAAACATTTCTTCCCATCCCGCCTGACTAAGCAAACTGTTTGCCCTCAAGCTGGCTGCGTGCGATGGGCCAAGCCAAAACAGGCAAGTTATAACCATCTGTCACTAACACGACCGTCCCAGAGCCAAAGGTCGTCTGCGGCAGCTCCGAAGCACGTACCCCTCTGTCTCAAGGTGCAGGACAAAGTGCCACCTCCCGAAGAAATGAGTTCTGATTAGCAAGGAAAGTGAATTTCCACAAGAACCAAAGTATTTGTTCCAAAGGCTTAAACACGGTCTCTTTCCTACACAACACCATCTGCCCAGGAAGTCAGCTGCCTTTAAAAAAAAAAAAAGAAGAAGGCACAACTCAGGAAATCTAAAACAAGCACCCGCTTCTCAACTGTATGGCTGAACATTTGTGATGATGCCCAGTGCATCTGTTGCAGCAGGTTCTAAGTCCACCCAAACTCAATCTATAACAAATGTGTTATCCTTAATGGCGCCATGTTGTGGCCACTTGACATCATAAGGATCTGTGCAACAAAGAGACCAACTTTGCCTTAGCTCTCCATTATTTCATTTTCAAAAGAATAAATGAAAAATGTCAGGAACAAATTGAATGAGGTTCAGACTGTACGTCACAGATAGCTCTTCTCTGGAAGATTACAGAGATGGGATTCAGGCAGCAGCTCAAGAGAGAACAATCTACGCTTGCAAATAAAGTGTCTGGCCAATGATTGATCAGAAAACAAAGGATGATGATGCACAAACTACAGAAATAAAAAAAAACTCCTGCTGTGACCAACAGTTCTTCTCAGCACTTACAACATTCAATTTTTTTATGAGAGGCTATTTATATTGTTTTGTTCGAACCTAAAGCTAATAACTAAGATCTTCTCAAGCAAGGACATGTTGAAGGTGGACATCATCATCCTTGTTGACATCTGTTGAACCCATTTGTCTGTCAAAGGCAACCTGGAAAGAGAGCCACAGAACCTAGCAAAACACCAGGCAGTCGGACGGATAAATCTACCTTGTTTAAAAGCCAAAATCCTAAGATGCGTTAACTACAACCTCAGAAGTAAACATCAACAAAGCTTAGATCTTGGGATCTTCTGAAACCAAACTTAGAAGATCTTGGGATCTTCTGAAACCAAGCTATTTCCAACAGCAGAACAGAACTCACGGACCTTTTGTCCAGAAGTCCACCTCTGTTTATATAAGCCAAACCTGTCCTGTTCAGCAGCCTGCCAGGTATCAGTGGTCTGTACCACCCATTATTCCAAAGACCTGACCAGGGATAAGGGGACCTGTGGTCCTATAACAAACTCCAAGGCAGCCAACAGAGAAGGCTGGCTGAATCTCTTTATTTCAGCAGCTTAATTTAACTTATGAGAAAACCATTTTGTGGTTGCTTTTGTTTTTTTTTTTAAAGTCAGAAACATCTGTCAATTTGATGTGCATGACCCAAAAATCTACCGACAAATCCCAAAGTGTCTTCTGCCCTCTCCAGAAGACACACGCGCTCCCCTTCTCTCTCTCTCTCTCTCTCTCTCTCTCTCTCTCTCTCTCTCTCTCTCTCTCCACATACGCAACACACACATCGCAGCTTGCACTGTTGTTCTAACCAGCCAAAAGAGCTGTTGGAAAAACAAAATTCCTGGAGGAATTTGCATCCCTCGGGGTTTGGAAAGATAACTTAAAAGGTGTATCAGTAAGCCAAGTTGCAGAAGAAGGGAGATTCTCATTAAGCCGCCGGAGAAGCTGAAACATCACGCACCGCACATGCTGATAAGACATGAACTCAACCTCAGAATGAAATACTGCCTGCCAGCAACTCTGTGTATAAAAGGGACTATTTGGAACAGCCAAGAAATGCCCATGCCATGCAAGCCACTATCAAATCCAGGGCTGTATAAGGCTGTTGCAACTACTCTAGACCCTAAGATGCCTCTTCAACCTCTGTGCAATAAAGGCTTTGAAGGCACTGGATAAGAAGACGTGGCCACAGTGTGTCCAACCGTAGACCACCAAAAAAGGGAGGGGGTGCTACCCTCCACGCACAAATGCTCTCTCCTCTTACCTGCTGATGTCAGAAGAGACCATGCAGCAATGCAATACAGCATCCAAACCCTTCACCAGGACGGACCCATCAAAAGAATCCTGCAACCAAACAGCATTTGAGCTGCAAAAAAACCACTGTACCAGGGACGCCTTTTTCAATGGAAAGAAAAATGAAACGTGAAGTGATCATCAAACGCATCATGCGCTAATAGCATCTTTCAAGCCAGGCAGCTTTAAGGATTTCTGTATCTTAAGTTAAACCTAGAAGATTCCCCCACCTCGTCGGCTTTTGGTTTCAGGGAGAGAGAGAAATTACAGACATCAAAGGCAGTAGTGCTGCTAACATAAAACAAGAACATAAGAGCAGCCTTGCTGGAACAGGCCACAGCCCCATCCAGTCCAGCATTCTGTCTCACACGGGATGCTGGACTGGACACAAGATCTACAGAACACCACAACAAAATCTTCATCGACCTCAGGTGGCCGTCCCAGTAGAAAATCGATACATTCCAAGCCGTCCACCTTAAGTCCACCGCAAATTCTGTTGCCCTGCTTTGGACTTTGTAAGGAAGCTCACTGATGAAACAAAGAAACCTAGGGCACTTTTACACGACCTCTAAAATCCGCTGGCAAACTTAAATTCAGACCAGAGATTGTGGGGGTTTGTTCTGCTTCCTGTGTTCCCACCCTTCCGCACTCCATTGCTCCAGTCTCCAGTGAGGGGAGGGAGAAAAAAAGGGAGAAAAGATTGCAGGCTCACCTCTGCCTGCCATCAGAGCAGCCCTGTAGGGATTCCAGACTGTTAAAGGGGTGGCAGGGACAAAAAATCAAACAGAAAGTGAGGAGAGCCCGGCATCCACAGCTTTATAATCCATATCGGAATTTTTTTTACTTCCGGAGACCAGGTACTTGTAAAATGTGCTGGGGCGCACTTAGGTGGGCATGGTCGTACTTAATTTTTTTAAAAGTCCACAGCTGGTGGGAAAACAATTTTAAGCTCTGCATCTGGGAGCCCTTTGCCTCGGATTTTAAGGGTCGTGTAAAAGCAGCCTTGTTGTCTCTTTTCCGCAGGGGGGGAGGGAGCCAACGGGAATTGCATACCTACCCAAAGAGCATAATGTCCTTTTTTTAATTCATGGGCTCCTGGAGAAAATGGACACGCCACGTGCCACCTAAACACTTCAGTTGGTGCAAAGTTGGAACCTGCAACCAGACCCAGATTTCATGCGCTGCAGCAACCACACATATGCCGAAAAGATGAAGTTGACAAGGCGCAGGGGCATCCCTGCGAAGATAGCTCTGCCCCTGGACCAAAGTAGCTAAGATTTAAGAAGGGGACATGAGATTTAACCACACCATCGTGTCTACTAACCAGGGGAGGTAAGCTATTTCCACCGACTAACCCACCCAAAATTTCCTGCTACAGCATCTGGGAACGCCCGGAAGAGGAAAAACTTGTCCCAACTGGCCTTAGCTGGTTCGCACACAGGCGTACCTGCTCACCTCCAACTGGCAACAAAACGCAATCCATCCATCCATCCATCCCACCCACCCACCTCCAGCAAACGGACCCCCAAATATCACAGTGCACACACAGACAAGAATCAAACATGCAGCTGTAAGAAGTGCCCAGGTGTTGAAAGGCAGAAGAAGGGGGGGTTAACTCTACTGCATGTCATGCCCAGCCTTTGTCCGATTATCTCCCACGTGTGTGTACGAGTGTGTGTGTGCATGTGCATCCCACCCCATTCAAAAGATCTGCTGAGGCCCAGGACAGCAGCTGCCTTCCTCCTGAGACCTTTGCCAGCAAAACAAGAAGGGAAAGTGCCAGGCTTCAGGACAGAGGCAGAGAGAGAGAGAGAGAGAGAGAGAGAGAGAGAGAGAGAGAGAGAGAGAGAGAGATCCCTTTGCCAAGGATGAGAGGGAGGGACCTGCCAGCCCTCCAATCCCACATTCTTTGCCACGGGAAACGCACAGCTTCCTTGAAACCTCCTAGGGGCAAAACCACTTGCAATTTTCATGTTGTTTTCACATCTGCACCGACTAACACTGCGACCCTTTCGGCAATATTCAAAATAAATAAACTTCCTAGTGAGAGGGGGATCTGAAGTGCCACCACGGCTGCCATCGGGCGCCCCCCCCCCCGCCAGCAGCGTCGCCGTTAACCCTTTCGTTCCCCCCTCCACCTTTCTGCATGCAAAATTTGGGAACCCTCCATCCTTTGGAGAGCTCATCGCCTCCTCGGCGCTCCCTCCTTCCCTCTCTCTTTTGGGATTAACCCCTTCCCGCCCGGGAAGAAGAGCCCAAAGCCCCTCCCCTGCCTGGCGTGGGACACCCACCCACCCACCCTACCCCACCCCGTCCGTGGCCAGAGCCTTCCATGGGAAACGGCGGGTGGGGGTCGCGCGCAAAGGCCGTCCCTCCCTCCCTCCTTCCTTTGCGCAGCCCGGGCCCTCTCTCCCGTCGGGGCGGCGGCCGGCCACCCCCGCCGCTCTCCCGGAGCCCCGTGCGTGGCCGAGGGGGGAAAAGGGGCTGCGGCGGGTTCGGTCCCCCGGGCGGGCCGTGGGCGAGAGGTACGTACCAGCCGGAGCGAGGCGGCAGCGCCGCGCCTCCGCCGCCCTCCCCAGCGCCCCCGTGACCGCCGCCGCCGCCCGGCTGTCATCTTGGCTGGAGGCGCGGCGAGGAGGAGGAGGAGGAGCCGGACGCGGCCGAGAGCGCGGAGCTGCCGCCGCCGGTCGGGGACGGGGAGGGAAGCCGGAGCAAGGGAGGCGAGGAGGGCGGCCCGGCGAGAGGGGAGGAGGAAAGGGAGGAGGGCGGGGAGGAAGGGAGGAAGGAGGGAAAGCCGGCGGCAGCACCGGCCCCCCGTGCGCCCTCGGGGCCAAAGCGCGCGCGAGAGAGAGAGATGCCCACGCCGCGCACCGACGGATCGGCGGACCGGCGCACCGGTGGGCGGACAAAGGCGATCGCGGAGCCGGCCGAGGGGCCGCCCTCCACGTGCTGGGGCGGAGGAGCCTGCGGGGAGGGGGGAGACGCCGACACCGCCCACCACCAAGGCCGGCAGAGGGCCCTCGAGAGGCGGCCGAAGGAGGGAAGGAGGAGGCGGCGATGCGCACAGGCACCCGCGAGACGCCCCGCCGCGGTTTCAGCGGGGAGTGGGGGGAGGACGTGGGTTTTGGAAAGGCCCGCCGTGGCCTCGGCAGAAAGGGAAGGGAAGGGAAGGAAAGGATCGGGTCGCCTTGCGGGAAAGCCACGCGTTTCCTTATTCGGCGGGCTTGCCTGCTTGGAGGCCACGGCGAGGGGCGAGAGCAAACGAACGAGCCGTCGAGCGGAAGGGGCTGTGCGGGCAGATTGCCAAAAAAAAAGGGGAGATGACACAGGATTTGGGAGAAGGCAAGAAGAATCACGGGAGAAGACAAGATCCCACCAAGGAAGCCCCAGCCGGCCGTTGAGTTTGCAGTGCGGCCCCCACCCCCCGCCCTGCAAAAACAAGAACGGTTCTGGGCTGGAGGTCTTGTCATCGAGGGAAGAAGAACGGCCCTCGGGTTCCTCCAGGAAGCTCAGAAGTCATCCAGGACGAGCTGCACCTGCTCTTTCTCATTTTTTGCCCCCTCCTCACTTAAAGAGTTTATTTATTTATTTATTTGATTTTTTTTATGCCACCCATTTAGCCGACTAGATGGCTAGATAGTAGCCTAGGCAACTCGGGGCGGTTTACAAGTTTTACAAAACGTCTGTGATGGAATTCTGGCATCTCCGTTGCAAGTGGACAGTGGGTTTTTCCATCAAAACGCATTTCCATACCCGAGATTCTCAAACATGCATTGAAATTTCTGCAACAGTCTTCTAACATTCAGCAATTGTTTATCGAAAAAAATAGAAGTACAGTTGTTGTATTACAGGCGTGACCGACTCTTCATTACCCCATGTCCATGGAGTTTTCTTGGCAGGAATACTGGAGTGGTTTGCCAGTTCCTCCTCCAGGCACCTGCAGCACCTGGTATTCCCTGGTGGTCACCCATCCAAGTACTAACCAGGGCTGACCCTGCTTACCTTCCCAAATCAGGGGAGATCGGATGTACTCAGGGCATCTAGGCAGCCGGAAGTACAGTATAAAATCACAAAGAATGGTTCTAAATCCAGCACTGCAATTAATAAATTCATGCTCAGATTCCAATCCTCTACTACGCGATAAAGAGCCAATTGTTTTTTGTGTGTCACAGCTAGACAAGTTCAATGTTTCAGTAATGAGAAGCAAAGATCCACAAGCAGTGAGTGACTTTGCCTCTGTACACAACCTCAGGTAACATTGTGACTCTAAGCAAAGGTAAGTCTAAACAAACCTTGGTGCCGTCACAATGTGGCAAATGTATGAGCCATTTATTGATTTCTATGCCACCCCATTAGTGTGTGACACTATTCTGGGCAGTGAATGGTGTGATAAAATCCAGGAAACAGAGCAAAAAAGCCTGCATAAAATTTGGGCTTAGGGTTTGAAGAAGATATGACATGGCAATTTTTTAAAAAATTGAGTCTAATATCTTTACTTGGCCATTAACTGTGAGCAGAACTGTTGGGACTCTCCCTATATAGCCAGATGAATCCACTGTATAAATATTTCTCCCTTGCTTGATGGCCTTTCTATTTCCTTCCATTCTTTCTTGGTGCTTCAAATATGAGCACAAGAATGATGACAGAACTGAGCAGCATATGACAAAAGTGGTCTGCTTATATACCGCCCCATACCACTTCAAGTAGTCTCTGGGCGGTTTACAGTATGCAGGCTACACATTGCACACACACACACACCCTGCAAGCTGGGTACTCATTTTACCAACCTCGGAAGGATGGAAGGCTGAGTTAGCCATGAGCCGGCTACCTGGGATTGAACCCCAGGTCATGAGCACAGTTTTAGTCAGCGGCGTAGCAAGGTTTTGGCACACCTGGGGACAAAGTTGTTTTTGTGCCCCTCCAGCCCTCCCCAACCCCATTGCATCACAGGTTACAAGCCATGATGGAGATGTGTCATCTCCAGTCTAGTCTTGTGTGCTCCCGGACGCATCTGGTGGGGCCGCTGTGAGATCCAGGAAGCTGGACTAGATGGGCCTTTGGCCTGATCCAGCATGGCTCTTCTTATGTTCTTACCTTTCAACTTTTTACAGCAATACCGGTTTAATCTACTTGCATTTACATGCTTTCTGACTGCTAGATTAGAAGGATCTGGGGTTAACAGCAGGAGCTCACTCCGCTCATGGCCCCCGGGATTTGAACTGCTGAGCTGCCAACTTTGCAGCTGACAATTTTCAGCGCTCTAGCCCACTGAACCACCATGCCAAAAGGGGGGGATAGAAAGTTTTTAATTGGTGTAAACTAAATATTTTTATATGGTTTGTAGATTTCTTTATATCCATTGTTTTATTGTGTTCTGTATTGTAAATTGACCTGAGTCCCCTCCAGGGAGATGGGCAGTAACAAATCTAAATAAATAAATAAATAAATAATTTCTGGTACCCAGTTACGCTGGGCACAATGTTATGCAACATAATCTTCCCTGGTGTTTGCTTGATTTTCTGCAATACCTTTGGATTTGTAAACACGGAAAGCAAACTGGGTTATTATTTTCTTGAGTGTTGTCATCCACACTCAGGACTGCCCTGAGAACCTCTCTTGTCTCCAGTCACAGTTGAGGATAAGATGTCATTTCATCTTTTATTCCATTTCCTTCTTGCTTGCTTTTCAGTTTGATTCCCTTAAATAAAGATACATGTCAAATACCAATCATAGCAGTGACCCAAATTTCTCCAAAATAGCTTTGCTGCCATGGATTAAACTGTGCAGATTTGGGAAGTTAAACTATAATCTCATCTTATTTCCGATAAGATTATTATAAACGAAACAGAATTGACACTCATACCTTCTCCACTACGGGGCAGCGGTGAATAATCGAGCGCTCTGGGACTCTCGTTTTTTCAAAGTTTTTCGCTTGACACGCATTGCAAAATGTCCGTGGCTTCTTCTCAAGTCATTGTGAGTTCTTTGTGGGCAAAGGGGAAGGTTCTCTTAATCAGATTAGTAGCCCACTGGCCTTTGTTGTTAAAAGAAAAATGCCAGCAAATTACTTCAGCCATGTACAACGGTACCTTGTATGAAGGAATTAATTTGTTCCAAATGAAATTATGTTAAACAAAATTTCCTTTATACAAATTCCCATAGGGATGCATTGAAAACAGAGTAATCCCATTTTTATGTTGTACGGATTCTCCCCATAGGCGATTCTGTTAAGCAAATTTCCTCTATCTCTGGAATTTTTTATGTGGTACAGATTTTATGTTATACAAACTGTTTGTTATACAAGGGTCCACTGTACACCCTGAGAACCAAAAGGGAGGAGTCTTTCATTTCTTCCGGATCACATATCTACAAGGAGTGGGTAAAAGCTCCCCTTCATCTCCATTTCTGACACACGCACCTCTTCGCTGACATCTGTTCCGCAGGCAAGGAACAGATCCTATTTGTCGGGTTCGAACTAGGTTGTTTGGTGTGTGGTTTTGGTGTGGGGTTTTTTTTTTTTTTTTTTTGGCAGACAATTTAAAACTTCCATTCATTTGAAGCATTTATACATCATGTATCTGCCCCGTGGTGCAGTGGTTCAATGCCTGTACTGCAAGTAAAACTGCTCACAACCTGGGGTTCAATCCCAGGTAGCAGGCTCAAGGTTCACTCAGCCTTCCATCCTTCCGAGGTCGATAAAATGAGTACCTATCTTGCTGGGGTGGGTGGGGGGGAATGTGTAGCCGGCATACTGTAATTAAACTGTAAACTGCCCAGAGTGGAAACAGAAACAGGACTGAAGAGGGACAAAACCATGTGAGCGCGAACAACAGTAGTCTAGCTGGGACGTCACTAGGGCATGTATCACCGTGGCCAGAGCTTGTTTCTCAAGAAATGGGCATAATTTGCATACTAGCTTTAATTGTGCAGATGCATTCCTGGCCACAGCTGTGACCTGGGCATCCAAGTTCCAGGATCAGTCCAAGAATACCCCCAAGGTGCGCACCTCTTTTTACAGTTGGAGGGTGACCACATCCAGTACAGTTTCCATCCCTATCCCTTGTCCTCCCTTTCGACTGATCAGAAGCACCTTTGTCTTGTCTGAGTTTAGTTTCATTTTGTTCATTCTCATCCAGTTCATTACCATAGCTAAACACTCATGTAAAGTTGAGATAGTAGCTCCCTTAGAATCCGGAGGTGAGGAGAGGTAGAACTGGGTACCATCAGCATTCTGATGACACTTAACCACAAAAGACCTGATAATCTCCCCCAGTGGTTTCATAGAAATGTTAAATAACATAGGAGACAGAACAGAACCCTGGGGAACTCCACAGGTCAGCGGCCATGGTGTCGAACATGAATCACCTAACACCACTTTTTGCATTCTTTCCTGCAGGAAGGACCGGAACCACTTTAATGCAAATTTCAAAGCACAGAAGGAAAAGGTCCGGGTTCTGTTCGATTTGCTACCCTGCTGCTTTTTCGTTTGCAGGAGAAACACCAGAGACTTACACCTGTGATATACAGTAACTGCCCTCTCAACAAACCAGCTTGTCACTAAAGGCTTGTTCATACATGCAAGATGCTAGTCCTCATTAAACAACGAGCTGATCCAATGAGGACTAGTAACTTGCATGTATGAATGAGCCTTTACTGACAAGCTGGTTTGATGAGGTGACACTAAGGGCTCATTCATACGTGCAAGATGCTAGTCCTCAGTAAACAATGAAGGTCCAATGAGGACTAGTAACTTGCATTTACGAATGAGCCTTTAGTGACAGAGATTTCTCATCTTCTTGAAAGCAAGCCTCTTCCATTAAGTCACATGTAACTGCTGGTCTTGAGGCAACATATTGCTATCCAGCTGTCTGCGAACCAGTATGTTTTCAGAGGGAAATGACAGCTATTAAAATACCTATGTTTGGCTCGGTTTCCCACCTCCCTTAATTGGGGGGGATAGATTCTGCCTTTGAAGGGGGGGGCATACTCTTTTGCCTGGCCTGTCATAATTCCTTATGCACATTTTAATGATCTTCTAAATAATTGAGCTACATTTCATAATATATTTAAATATTTCAAATGGCTTGAAATGCAAATTGTACACTGAGGATGGGCCAAGGATAAATCAATTTTTAAACAACACTTTTGAAATGCAAAAGGAATGTGGAATATTTCCGGTCGGCCCCTGAATGTTTGGCACCCGTCTCCTCAGCAAATCCATTTTAAATCTTCCAGCGAGAAGAACTTCCTGTATCTTTCAGTGCCCACATTCTTAGGAGCTGTAGACAATGTGACCAGCTCCTATGTACTTTTTCTAGTTACTGGTGCACCTAATTGTGATGTGACTCTATGGGTATGCATGTGTATTTATATATGTGTGTGTCTTAATTTTCTAAACAGCCTCTTTTAGAAACATTTGCACAGGTCCGCGGAAAGATATGTGAATGCTTTCAGTGCAAAGAATTAAAAAAGATAGCTAGCCAAATGTTTCCTTTTTTTGTTTCAGTTTCCAAAGCACTTTTTATTGCATACAACAGAAACAACAGAACAAAACAAACATATCGATCTGACAAGACTCATGAAAAAGAAAAAAGACAAAAAAAGCTGAAAAATAAAAGCAAAACCTCCTATCATCACACACTATCCAGATATCCACATACTATACAAATGAACCAAGGAGTTTGCCATTGTCCAGCCATCTGCATGCCTGCCAAGGCTTCTAGCAAGTACTGTGCACACATCCTTGTGTCTATTTCTTCCCCTTACTCATTTGGCCACTTCTGGGCCCAGTTATAAAGCATCTTCCAGCTCTCCTTTACAACGTGTCTCGGTCGATCCCACAGCGCCTCCGAGACCATAACTAATTCTGCAATGTCCAGTAACTTTTTCAGCAGTTCTTCCACCTTTGGTACTTCTTCTTTCTTCCATTTTTGGGCCCAGAGCAACTAGTTACATGTTTCTCGGAGATGCGTCAGGACGGTTTTGTCCGTGTTTGTTCTGGTCCATGGAACCACGAGCATGAGAAAGGGACTGCCTTGCACTGGGCTTGGGATTGTAAGGTGCGTCTTTTTCTGTTTATATCTCCCCTTGTGTGATTGCATTGACACTATGTTTTCTACATTAGTTTCCATCCCTCATAACTTTTAGATGGTCTACCATGCATGATTACAAGGAATTTTAACTGCTCGCATTCTCCTGTAGCTTTAATGTTGTCTTTTAGTGCTGTAAATTGTCCCTCAATTCTCCATGTATAAGATTACCCCCATTTTCCCAGGCCGAATATATATATATATATTATATATATATATATATATATATATATATATATATATATATATATATATATATATATATATATATATATATATATATATATATATATATATATATATATATATATATGCATGTTAGGTGGATTCGGGTTTCTTCCCGTGTAGAAATCTGGTTGTTTTGGCGACGTTTCGACGAGGTCTCACTCGTCATCTTCAGGCTGGTGTTCTGGCTTCTTTCTCCTTGAAGCAAAGTGTGGTCTCAGTTGAAGTCGTTCTATAAATACTGCTGGGGGACTTGCTCTGTTGCTGATTGCAGGTTCCTTTGTTCCTTTGTTCTTTTGTGATCTGCTGTGTGGCTGAGGCGATCGTTAAGGGATTAACTGCTGATGGCTGTTTAGATGGCTGTTTACATGCTGGTGGGTTAGATGGCTGGTAGGTTCTGGCAGTATCCTGGGCTTTGGTGGAGTGGGGTCCTGTGTCTTGTGAATTCATTTTGGTCTGGCTACGTGTCTGTGGTCTCCCAATGTTTTTTTGGGGTGTGTGAGTGTGCTCCATGTGGTGACTGGAGTGGGGTGCCGCAGTAGATGGTGCAGTCGTGGTTTTGTTATTGGATGGTGGTTTCGTTTCATCTGTGGGAAGGGTCTGGGTTTGTGTTTGGTGTGGATGGAAGGTGGTGGCATCTTGTGTCCTTTTGGACCTGGTGTCAGTCTTTGTGACAGAGGCTCGTCTGTTGACCAGGGCTAGTTTCCAGATGTCAGGCAAGCGGGAGGTGTCATCACGTTTATTCATGTTGTTTGGGTGTTTCTCTATTTCAATGGCTTCCATGATTATTCGACTGTTGAGGTGTTCAGTTTTGGAGATGCGTAGGAATGCAATGTCACATAAGATGGTGGCTCTTCGGACTTGTTTCGCTCTTCACACAAGTGCCCATTCAAGAAGCCTTGACAGCTATCCACAACAAATACAACCCCCCCAAACACATCCTAGATCTGACCAACCACTGCCTAACCAACACATACTTCATCCACAATGGACAAAGATACAAACAGATAGAAGGAGCACCCATGGGATCACCCCTCTCACCGGTCATCGCAAACCTATATATGGAACACTTTTTCCGAACATAAACCCAAACTCTGGCTCAGATATGTTGACGACACCTTTGTTATCTGGCCACACGGGAAAGATAAACTGAACAACTTCCTCACACATCTCAACATACACCCCAAAATACAATTCACTATGGAAATAGAAGCCAACAACCAACTTCCCTTCCTGGATGTCCTAATCTACAAAAACCCGACGGCTCCTTAGGACATACCATCTACCAGAAAAAACACATACAAACCGCTACTTAAATGCAAATCACACCACCACCCTGCACAGATCAACTCCGTAGTTCTCCAGAACCAAACGCCTCGCTGACAAAGACCACCTAAAAACTGAATTACACACTCTCTCGAATGTTTTAATTGCGAACGGATTCCAAAAAAACACCATCACCAAACTAATCCAAAAGGAAACACCCCCAAGAACCAAGAAACAGAAGAGAACAACGGCACCGCCCTCCTCCTCCCTTACATCAAAGGCACCACAGACAAAATCAGCAAAATTCTCCACAAACACAATATCAAGACAGCCTTTTGCACCGACCAAAAAATAGCCAACATCTTAAGAAACCCCAAAGACAAGATTGAGCTAGAAAACCAAGGAGTCTACGAAATACCATGCAAAGTCTGTCCAGCCACATACATCGGACAAACAAACAGGAGAATAAGCGCACGCATCGCAGAACACAAGAACGCAGTCAAAAAAGAAGAAAAATCTTCCTCTCTCTTCCAGCACATAAAAACAACAGGTCATGAAATTGACTTTGAAAGAACCAAACTCATCTCCAAAACTGAACACCTCAACAGTCGAATAATCATGGAACATATATATATATGTTTTCGTAGATTTTCACGGGTATAGGTATGCATGTTAGGGTGGATTCGGGTTTCTTCCCGTGTAGAAATCTGGTTGTTTTGGCGACGTTTCGACGAGGTCTCACTCGTCATCTTCAGGCTGGTGTTCTGGCTTCTTTCTTCTTGAAGCTTCTTATATATATATAAGAGCCTTTAGGTGTTTTGTCTGCTGTCTATGGTTGATATGTATTGTAGTAATTGTATTATTATAGGGTTTCTGTTTTGTTTATTTTGCTATTTGTTATTGTACTGTTTCTCTTGTTGAAAGCTGCCCAGAGTGGCCACATGACCAGGGTTGGGGTATAAATATAATAAATAATAATAATAGTGGCGTGTGTGTGTGTGTGTGTGTGTGTGCGTGTGCGCATGCACGCACATGCATGTTGCATTGTTACAGTCATGACCGACTCTCCGTGACCCCATGTCCATGGAGTTTTCTTGGCAGGAATATTGGAGTGGTTTGCCAGTTCTTACTCCAGGCACCTACAGCACCTGGTATTCCCTGGTGGTCTCCCATCCAAGTACTAACCAGGGCCGACCCTGCTTAGCTTCTGAAATCAGGGGAGATCGGCAAATAGTGACTCTTATTTTGGAGCTGGGCTGGAGCGATTCCTGCAAGCATGGAAGGGTGGCTTTAAGGAGGGTCCCCCCAGCGGTGCAACTCTTTCCAAAACGATTAGATGCCATCCAGGCCTTCCTTCAGTGACTGGCTGTCTGAGAGAAGCTTTTTTAAACCAATAATTGTACCTTGTGGCTTTCCGCTGTGTTTTTAATGTTGATTTTATTTACTGTATTTACTATGTGTTTAATGCTTTTTAATATTTGTATACTTACTCTTTTCAGGTTTTAAATATTGCCTTTATAATTACATCAGCCTCCTTTCTAAGGGGAAAGGCAGGGTAAAAATATTTTAAATGCATAAGTAAAATGTTTTATTTTATTTACATCATTTTAGCAGGGTTGCACTGCTGCGAGAAAGCAATTTTTAGGTTCATCCAGCCAGCCAAAGAATCCATGGGCGTCCTGTCTACCAGGAGCTTAATGTTTATGAATCCATCACAGTGGCATCCCCTGTCTTGCAGTTCAGCGTCTCAGTCCCGTGGGACAGTGGAGCACACCCGATCAGTGCCTTCCCACCATCCGCCCACCATGGCCACGGCTCCATGTGCCGATTTGGACCAGGTGTACTGAGATGCCCGAGGCCGAAACGGCCATACACGGCCAGTCACCGTCACCGCATCTGAGCTGCCATGCTGTTCTTCCCCTTGGCTCATTGGCCAAAATTGTGATGTCTCGGTTTTAACTGGGCCTTCCTCCACTTTTGACCTTCTTTCTCAGTCAGAAAACTGGAGCAGCCAAGATACTGGATTGGCATGAAATATTCAGGCCTGACCGTCTGCCTGAGAACAAGACCCCAAGCGTGTCTGGTTACAACTCCTCTAACGCCTGGGGTAATGGAGAGTTGCAGTCCAATACAGTAGGACTCCGGTATCGGCTGGGGATTGGTTCCAGGCCTCCCTGTGGACAATGAAAACCGTAGATAAGAGAGGACGCCTGCCCACCCACCCCAAACTGCTGTTTCCTGACAGTAGCTTGCTTTATGACTGCTGTTTTGAGACAGTAGCTTGCTTTACAGCTGCTGTTTGTGACGATAGCTTGCTTGGTGGCTGCTGAATTATTTATTTTTTTCCTCTGCCAACCGTGGATAACTGAATCAGTGGATAATGAATCAGTGGATATGGGGGTCCTACTGTACATAAAAGAGTTCCCAGCTTGGAGAAGACGGAGGTGTTTTTGGGTCTCTCTGATGGAAACTCCTGTGACTCTTCCAAAGAAACATTGGGGATTCATGAGGGTTCTTCCTCTTAGAAAGAGCAAGAGGCCCAGATCTTTCTAGGGGAGGGTCTCCTGATCTTACTGGAAATACCTGCACCCCTCCTGTTCGCGTGGTCCTTTGGAATCAGAGCGGCATCTGGGTTGCGAAGGTCAGGGGTGAGAGACTGCCAAGATCAGGCACACTCTTGTTCTTATTACGACCAAGGAGGGGAGAGAAGTTTGTATCGTAGACCTGATTGTGTTCCTTCTGTGTAAGCATATGAAGACCTGATACAGAGTTATTTCTACTGAAAGAGAAAGGATTTGAGCATACGTGTGAATCGCTGCACTGTCACTGGTGATGCCTGAACGATATTTGCGGATTTAGTTTTCTCTCCTGCACTAACGGATTTCCTGAGTTAATCAGCAGCTTCACATCTCTTTTCTAGTCTGTGACGGTTCTACGTCATCCTGGTGAGTTCATCTGGAAGTTGAGTCATGGCAACTGGAATTTTTTTTTCTTGAGAGATAGAAATGTTTTGCTGCTCATCCAAACAGCTTCATCAGTCTGAAGAAAGCTAGTGGTGAGTCCTCCATCTTATAGTCAGCTTTGACCTCTTGTCACCCTGGTCTGAAATAGGCTCATAAGAAGAACAATGACCTGAATGGGGTTGTTAGGAGTAGACAATAGTATCCCTAGCCTTAAGGTCATCAATGGCCCAAGGTGCTGAAACCTATAAAGTTTGGGTCCTTAGCTATGCCCTTGGTGGTGTAGGCTTTTTGATTTGTCTGGGTATTGTTGAAAGCACACCCTGATAAGTAGCCGACAGACTATGCCTGAGGCCCCCAGCTCTATTAAGAGAGAGGAGGTTTCAATGCTCACATGAATGGCTTCCCTGACCCCTCTCTCACACCACCTATCTTCTTCTCTGTCTAATATGGGTCCATCCTCATCTTAGAATGAGTGCCCTTTGTGCCAATCCCTCTAAATAGAACCCCTCTCCCTTTACTCCGTAGGTTTGCCCCCAGAGTTTAAGAACAGGAGGGGACACCTTTCTGTGGGTCCCACATCTCTAAGAGGTGTTTGGGGTGGGGGACACAGGAGAGAGGCCTCTGCTCTGGCTGCTCCTAGACACGGGAACTCCCTCCCACTGGAGGCCAGGCTGGTCAGGCTTTCCGTGCCCTTCTGCAAGCAGGCAAAAGCCTTTCTCTTCAGTCAAGATTTCCGTGTTTGACCAACTACCATGATGCGACTTTTAGAATATTGATAGCACCTCTGCAGGGAAGATGGGCAGCGCCTTTCCCCCCTGCATTCCTGCAATGCCCGCTGGCTCAACCTGTGTTCACCACCCACACCCAGTCTTCTGTCCTTCCTCTGCTTCCAAAGCCGACCAGGGATGGGTTGAAATCCCGTTATTGCTTGTTCTGCTCAGCTCACCCATGACTGGCCCAGCTGTTCTGTGAGAGTGGCTGGCAAACCTTGGCTTCAGCTCCGAGGCTCCCATTCCGCCACTGTCATCCGTGTTGGTCCAGAAGGGGCATCTGAGACCTCTCTTGAGTTGCGGGAAAAGGGGCAGCCCCAGGGGTGCCTTCCTCAGACAGCTCCTGGTGGTCCTTTCCAAGTTGGGATCTCCTGAGCTCGGACCCGACTCTGGACGGGGCTGTTCTCTTTTATTCTCTTCCAAGACCCTTCAGAGAAACCCCTCTTCTCCTTCCTGCGCCTCCCATCGCCCCATCCCCCAGAAGGATCAGCTATAACCATCCCTACTTCTTTTGCTTCTTGGGACTTGGCCCAAGGGGCCTCGCTTTCTGCAGGTGACATTTGAAGATGGGGTGTCTTTCTCCAATCGCCCTCTTGCCCCATGAAAGGTTTTGCAGCCTTTGCCCAGAAGACAAGGGCAGCGCTTAGGCTGAACTCTCAGCATTGCCCAACACTTTCCACTCCTTCTGGAAGGCAGGCTGGCCAGAAAGGCCACTGGGCCACAGGAGCGGCTTGCCTTCTGGGCTATCACCTGCTTCTCTCTTTCCCTCCCAACACGGGAGAAAGTGAGTCTTAAGCCCCAACCCAACCCAACTCCTGGAGAGGGAAGTGCTGATGATCCTAGGAAGCAGAGGGGAAGAGAGCTGTGTGACACCCTTGAATCAAAACATCCCTGGCAGAAACCCAGCGACTGAATGACTTTTAATCTCACCGTGCTTGCTGCCCTTGCACCATCCCACGGGCATGGTCTCTTTCCCACCACCCTTCCCAGATTCCCCTTCCATGGAAGAAAAAGAACAGCACACACTCTGGTCAAGCAAACAGGTAGTGTATTCTAAATGTCTAAAACTAAATGTCTCTAAAAAGTGTCTAAAACATAACATATTTCAAGGACTACTTTTGTTTTGAACTATAAGGAGGTGAGGTTGGGAGGGGGTTTTAAGAAAGGGAAGATTTGGAAACCAAGGGAAGGAAAAGCGGTATGATTATTTCAAATGGGTAAAAGAACAAAAGGTATCTAAAGAAATATGGGATAAATGTCAAAAACTGATGGATTGGCTCCATATATAAATCCAAATAAAGAGGAACGCCATAGATGTACAAACAGGGCGTATGAGATGGTATTGTGTTTGTATGAACTTTTGAGATAATTGGCTGTTGCTCCTTTAGGGCCCCATGGATGTTGGATGGGCACCCTGGAAGGAGGGCCAGGAGACCCTCGACCGGTGAAGGCGACGGGTTCTGTAGTTGCGCAATGGGGCTCGGGGCTTCTTAAAGATGTCCTTGGGGGCCTTAGCGGTTGTTGTCATGGGGCCAGCGCCGTCTGAGATGGGCCAAGGGCTGGGAACCCGGGGCCTCTTGTTGGAAGTGCAGTCCCCTTGGTTTGCCACATGGGGTGCTAGGGTTACCGGGAGAGGAAAGGGACTTGGAACCCGGGGCCTCTTCTTTGAGGTGCAGGACCCTTGGGGTGCCATTTGGGGTGCTGGTTTGGGCGGGAGAGGGAAAGGACTTGGAACCCGGGGCCTCTTGTTGGGAGCGCCGGCCCCTTGGGTTGCCATTTGGGGTGCTGGTTTTGGCGGGAGAGGGAAAGGACTGGGAACCCGGGGCCTGTCGCTTTGAGGGCTGGGTCCTTGGGCTGCTGGACGGTGCCCTGAGGTACCTGGTGTTCTACCGGAAGGGCTTTGGTGGTCCTGGCGTAGCCCCTCGCTTTGTGCCTGAGGACCCGTGGCTTTAGCGTGGGAGACTGGGCTCGAATATATGCCCCCATGGCCATCATGATGGGGCTTCTGCCCTGGAATTTGGGGGTTGTTGCTTGTTGTTGTTCCCCCATGGCCATGGTGGTGTGGCCCCTCAATTTCGTCCTGGAGAATGTGGCACAGAGTGAGGACGACCTGCCTCCATATTATGCCACCCTGGCCATGGTGGGTTTGCTCATCGCTTTGGGCCCTGAGAATAAGAGTTTGAATGTGGTCAGCCTGAGCCCTTGTGACGCCCCCACGGCCATGGTGGTTTGGCCCCTTGCTGTGGGCCCTGAGAATGTTACTTAGCATGAGGGCTATTTGGCTCCAGGTTATATCAACATGGCCACTGTGGTTTAGCCCCATGCTTTGGTGCCATTGACTGTTGGTTGGGGGGTGGGGCTGCCGGCTCCTTGTTCTTGTATCCTGGCCATCATGGTTTCCCCCGTTTCTTTGGATGGTGACCGTGTTGACGGGAATGGGCGGGGCTGGGCTTCCTGCTAAGGGCCTCTTGCTTCGAACGCTGGGGTCCGGGCTGCTTTTTAAGCCGTTCTGGCTGGGGTGGATAAGTCCCTCCTGTTGGACCCTCTGAATGGTGGCTCGATCGTGGCTCGTTGTTACACTACCGTCAGCTGGATGGTTTGGCCCGTCACTTTTTGACAAGGGCCTCTTGCTTCGAACGCTGGGATCTGGGCTGCTTTTTAAGCCACTCTGGCTCAAGTGGTTTGGCCCATCCTGATGGAGCCTGTGATTACTGGCAGGAATGCCTGGCCCTGCCCTCCTTCTATCGCCCATGGGGCTACTTTGGGGAGGGAATGGGTTTAGTGCCTGCTGCCTGGTCCCTGCGACAGGAGGCTGTGAGGCTCCTGTCGTGTCCATGGGGCTGTCCTGGTGCAGTTGAGCACTTTCTGGCATGAGCCTCTTTCGAGGGACACAGGGCTCTGGACTTCTTCTGCCTCCGTGTTTGTCATGCCGAGGCCCCTCACTTTGTGCCCAGGACCTCTTCAGTGCAATTTCCGGCTCACCACCCATTCTCTGGTCCATGTGGTCATTGTGGGGAGGCCCTTCACTTTGTGCCTGGCAGGGTCTCTTTGGAAAAGGAGACTTTGGTCTCCTGGACCATTGGCGGTCATGCCGTTGGGTCTTCTGTTGCCACCTGTGCCATTTCCCTCCAATCCCCTCTCTCGTGCTCTTTGCCGTGGCCCCGTGGCCATCCGGGCGTGGGCCCTGGCTTTGGGCCCCAAGTGTGTGGGCAGGAATGCCGGGTTCTTGGCTTCTTGGAGAGTCCCCATAGCCATTAGGGTGAGGCTGGTCAGTTGGTACCCGCTGCCTCTTTCTAGCAGTATGGGGCTCTGGGATCCTTCTCATATCGCTGTGGTTCTTGGGTTGTTGCCCCTCGCTTTGATCACTGAGCCTGCTGGCTGGAATATTGGGCAGTGGTGTTCTTGCGCTGCTTTCATGGCTGCCTTGCTTTGGCCCCTCGTGTTGGTCATTCTGCCCAGTGGTTGGAACATTGGGTTGCATCAGTGTCGGATTACCCTGGTTGTTGTAGAGTTGTGGTCTTTTGCTTTCCTCATTGAGCCCGCTGGCTGGAACATTGGGCTGTGGCAGTGTTGCATTGCCCTCGTTGTTGTTCATTGCTGTCCCCTCGCATTGGTCGCTGTGCCCAGTCTCAGAAATATTGGCCTGCATTTTTGTTGCATTGCCCTCGTTGGGCCTGCATTTTTGTGCCTGGTCTCAGAAATATTGGCCTGCATTTTTGTTGCATTGCCCTTTGTTGTTAATTGCTGGCCACTCGCATTGGTCGCTGTGCCTGGTCTCAGAAATATTGGCCTGCATTTTTGTTGCATTGCCCTCGTTGTTGTTAATTGCTGGCCCTTCGCATTGGTCGCTGTGCCCGGTCTCAGAAATATTGGCCTGCATTTTTGTTGCATTGCCCTCGTTGTTGTTAATTGCTGGCCCTTCGCATTGGTCGCTGTGCCCGGTCTCAGAAATATTGGCCTGCATTTTTGTTGCATTGCCCTCGTTGTTGTTAATTGCTGGCCCTTCGCATTGGTCGCTGTGCCCGGTCTCAGAAAGATTGGCCTGCATTTTTGTTGCATTGCCCTCGTTGTTGTTAATTGCTGGCCCTTCGCATTGGTCGCTGTGCCCGGTCTCAGAAAGATTGGCCTGCATTTTTGTTGCATTGCCCTCGTTGTTGTTAATTGCTGGCCCTTCGCATTGGTCGCTGTGCCTGGTCTCAGAAAGATTGGCCTGCATTTTTGTTGCATTGCCCTCGTTGTTGTTAATTGCTGGCCCTTCGCATTGGTTGCTGTGCCCGGTCTCAGAAATATTGGCCTGCATTTTTGTTGCATTGCCCTCGTTGTTGTTAATTGCTGGCCCTTCGCATTGGTTGCTGTGCCCGGTCTCAGAAAGATTGGCCTGCATTTTTGTTGCATTGCCCTCGTTGTTGTTCATTGCTGTCCCTTCGCATTGGTCGCTGTGCCCGGTCTCAGAAATATTGGCCTCCATTTTTGTTACATTGCCCTCATCATTGTTCACTGCTGGCCCCTCGCATTGGTGGCTGTGCCCGCTCTCAGAAATATTGGCCTGCATTGTTGTTGGATAGCCCCTTTGCATTGGTGGCTGTTGTTCAGAAATATTGGCCTGCATTGTTGTTGCCCTCGCGTTGTTCACTTGTGGCCCCTCACATTGGTCGCTGTGCATATTTTCTGGAATATTCATCTCTTCTCTTATTGGGTTGATCTCACGGTCATGTTTTTGTGGTCCGTCAGGTTCTGGGTATTCTGTGCTCCCTCCGTGGTCGGTGTTGCGTGGCCTGTTTCTTTGGACCCTGGGCCTGTTTGGGAGCCATGGCTTTGGGTATGTTGTGGTATTTCTTGTTCTTTCCATTTGAGGGCCTGCCATGGGCATCCTGTGTGTCTTAGGTGGAATGGGTGGCACTGGGTTTCTCCGGCGGCATTCTTGCCTTTCCTGAAGTTCACCTAGAATGCGTGGCAGACGGAGGAGGATTAGGGGCCGTTTGCTTCTGGGAGGGTCTCCTGGCGTCAGATGGCCTCCCTGTACCCATTGCCAGCGCTGCCTGAGTCGCAGGAGACGCTCCCGCGGGGTTAGGTGGGAGAGATCCGAAGGACAGGCCGTGGTGCTGGCGCTTTCCGCTGGTCGTTCGGGTTCAGATGGAGCTGGCAAGCGAGAGGTGGTTTGTTTTGAACACTTGGCCTTTTGGGTGGCTACAGAAGGAACAGGCGTCCAGGGCTTTTCCAAATCTTCCTTGTTGAGTGGCTGACCTGGATGCTCTGGCTCTCCCCCTCCCAGGAAACGGACCGTTCGGCATCCAACGGCCCGAGGATTTGTGGGAGCTGGTTTTGTAGCCAAATTGTTCAGTTTGTTCAGATACGCCTCCACTGAGGTGGAAGAGGTGACCCTGTGGGGAAGGGGAAAAGGTAAAAATAGAATGGAAACCAGTGGTGGTTCAGGGCCCTCCAGGGGATCCCATAAAGTTTTCCCCTGAAAAGAATTCTTTCCAGGGACCCTCCGCTGACCCTCTGAAGTACCACCACCCCACAGCCACCAAGCTCTACCCCTCTGCACTTAGCCTCCTCTGCTGAGGGAGTTCAGAATCGGTGCTGCCCCAGGTGGAGGGTTTTCCTCCCTTGAAATATTAAAAAAAAAGAATTTAAAACTGGCCCTTAAAAAGAAAAGAAAACTCTAATAAAAACACCTTGCAGAACCACTAGATAGAAAAGTGCTCCTCTCCACTGGGATCCTTCAGAGGGAGCATCTCTTTCCCCAATGATGACACCATCCCATTTCTCTTAATCCTTGGCTACGCTGGTCCCTTGTGGCCCCCTGTCAGGGTGGTTTACAGAGGCGGCCTCGCTGTCATTCTGGATGAGGAGAAGGGGTAGAAGCAAAAAACATCACCTGGGTCGAGGCTTTGGTGTCATCCGTGGGCGCCTCCTTCTTGGAGCCTCCGCCTTCAACCAAGCAGGAAGCCGACCAGGAAGAAGGAAATCAAAGACAGGCTGAAGCATCCGGGGAATCCATGATCTCTCCTGGCAATCTCTGGCTTCATTCCTGACCCTTGGAATGCGCTGGTGTTTCAGAAGCACCCAGAGGGTCAACACCAACGCCAGGAGAACGAGCAGGATCCACAGCAGCATCCTGTCGTCCTCCTGAGGCTGGTCAACTGAAAGCCAACGTCCTCGGAACTCTGGTGGGTTTGCGGTTGATGACAGTTAGGCCCCGATTGTCTGGGTGTTCTGAAGGGACCCTTCCCATCCTGCCTGGATCAGGAATAAGAAAAAAGGCTGGGGTGCTAGCCATCCCAATAAAGACCAAATGTTTTCCTTTTTTATTATTAAACATTGTATTAATTTTCTATTAATAAACCAATCCATGCTTCTTAAATATCATTTTACACGTATTCTGTTTACATATGTTTGTTCATATAAATTAGTACCTTAGTCAGGTGGTCCATGCCATTTATAAAACATGTTGTATAACTGCTCTTCATAGGATGTCCCCATTGTTATTTTACAGATTTACAGTTTCTGTTCCACAGCTATTGCCATTTCTCTAGTTCAATGTTATGCCCACAAATTTTCACGCATTGAACCATTATTTTTCCCCACTTGCTCATCTTCCATTTTCCAGTTCGAGTGAAAGTTCCCTCCTTTTCCATTCAGTTTGGTAGTCAAGAATTGATATTGATCTTTGCCTCTCTTGAGTCTGTTAAGTGTTTATTGGACCTGAGCAATCTCTGGTTTTCCACTTTCAGTTCATTCCATCTCTTCTCTGAAGACCCAACGGTTTCCTTTTGGACTCTTTCCAATGGGCCTCCATGCTTCCTTGGAGCTTCTGGATCCTTTGAGAACCATTCAGGACAACCCAACGGCAAGGTCTGACATGAATGAGATTGGAATGACTTTGTTTTCTCTTTTGTATGGAGCCCAGAAAGAGAAATAAAACATTTAAAAATATATCCAATCATCTGTCTGTTGGAAGCAAGTCATTGCAGGTGGGGGTGGTCCACATGTCCCAGGAAATCCTGACGAAGGACCTCTTCTGGATGGGACCCGCATCCTCCCTCTCTTTCCACTTTGGTGCTAAGGGAGCCTGAAGCTTCCCTGGATTGGCCCCAGAAGTCTCCTTTTCAAAGTCCTTTCTGTAAAATGGGTGGCCTGGATGAACTCCCAGGAAGCCTTTGCAAAACCCCGTGCCAGCTGGAGCATCTCTTCCACAGCTCCCTCCTCCCAACTCTAAGGGGCCTGGTGCTAATTGGAAATTAATGGGAATCTTTTGAATGAACCACAGGCCCCAGAAGTCTCCTTTTCAAAGCCCTCTCTGTGAAAAGGGTGGCCTGGATGAACTCCCAGGAAGCCTTTGCAAAATCCCTAAATTCTTTCCTGCTCATAATCTACTGAGAGGGGCCTTGCAGCAGAGACAGGAAGGAAGGAAGGAAGGAAGGAAGGAAGGAAGGAAGGAAGGAAGGAGTGGATGAGGAGACAGTTGTTAAGGTCACCAGGAAAGACCATTCTCTCAATCCTGCCACCCTCACAGGTACATCTCATGCAAACACATGAAAGGGCCTTCTCTGTTGCTGCTCCCAAATCTGGAACTCCCTCCCACTGGAGGCCAGGACTGCCTCATCTCTGCTGTCTTTCCGGAAACAGGGAAAGACCTTTCTCTTCAGGCAAGCTTTCCCGGAATGATGGACTACCTATTATGTATCTTTATATGAACAACCATACATGGCACCACAGGCTTTGTGTCTATAAACAGTTATAACTTTGTATTTACACACAGTATCTCCTTGTATCATTGCATTGACACTATGTTATCAATGTTAGCTTCCGTCCCTCATAACTTTAGATGGTATACAGTGCATGAGTACACTGAGTGATTTCATAAATACACCTGTGTTTTCAATGTTACTTCCATCCCTCATAATGGACTTTTTACTCTTTTCTTTAAGTGTTCACGTTCCCTTTTCACATTAATGTAGTCTTTTAATGCTGTGAGATGTGCCTCAATTCCCTGTTCTCAGTCTTGAGTATGTCTTTAATGTACTGGGCTGTATATTGTCCCTCATGAACACAAGCCACTGTGGGTCCTTTCCCAAGGAGAAAGAAGGGGTAAAATAATCTAAAATAAAATAAAAATTAATTTCTTTGGGGTCTGTTTTATTTCTTCCAATGCCTTCTTTTTGTTTTTCTGTTTCTCATCTCCCTATGATCACATTTTTTCTTTTCCATCCTTTTTTATTTGTATCCGCGGTTTCTCTTTCACATTTCTCAATCTACCTGTTAACCTGGCCTCCACTGACCTCCTCTGAAGCACCCCACACATGACATGCGGTCTTTGCGTATTTAGCCTCCTCTGCTTAGGGAGGTCTCAGTCTGTGGTGTCTCCCTTGGATAACGGAATCAGCGGATAACTGAATCGGTGGATACAGGGGTCCCACCGTATTACCTTCCTTCTACGTGTCTGTCTCCCTGAGATGGTCTCTACCACTTCCACAGCTCTAGGGAGCTTCTGTGGCCAGATGAGAGTTCGAATCCTGCTCTGGCCCTCTTATCTCCTATAACCTCCAAAGGAGAAAACTCAGGGTTGGCACAGCACTTGGACAACCTCCCTCCATCCCTCGTGTGTGGGACTTCCGTGTTTAGTGACAGAGCACAGGGAGGGTGCGGCCGCCAGACTGGGGCAGGTGGGAGGGACCTCGTAATCCTCTCTTTCAGCAGCCCCACTGGCCGCCAATCCTTTTTCCAAACCCAATTCAAAGGGCTGTTCTGTACCTCTAAACCAGTGGCGTCCAAACTTCGACCCTCCAGATGTTTTGGACCACAACTCCCTCAGTCCTTTGTCACTGACAATACAGGCTTGGAATTCTGGGAGTTGTGGTCCAAAATATCTGGAGGGCCAAAGTTTGGACAGCCCTGCTCTAAAGCCCTAAAGTCATTCATACAGCTGGAGAGGTCCACCTGCAGAGGTGCTACTCTTCCTTCCTTTCCTTTTGGCAAGTTGGTAACTGTCCCTTTACTGCATGGCTGCCACTGAAGGGTTTGGTTGATGGGGTCCACTTTAAGCAAAGAGGACATGGCGCAACCATCAGGTGATAAAAACATGGAGGGGGGGGTCGAACAGTACAGTATACAGATAGAAAGGCCAGACTGTCTTCCTTCTTGTTCCCTTTCTTTTCCAAGTCTGTAGGTGGATTGCTAATCTTAGGCTTCCTTCTTTCCTCCTTCTTTCTCCCAAGTGTCTCTTTCTTCTTTTCCTAGCTAGAAATTGGCAGGCTGCACGTGGCTGCTTCATATTGGCTGCTGAGCCCACCTGCACATTTGGAAACCAGCTTTAGGGGCTTCCGTAAATTAGGTTGAGCAAACGTATCCTCCTGCCCTGTCTGAACATTGCCTTTCCACCTCTAAATTCCAGTTTCCAGAGGCCTTATCCTTCACATATATTTTCACCCATGTCAGGGTTATAGCTTTATGAAAGGGTGGTCTGGATAGCTCTGTGAGTTAGGGACCTGGCTGTGGAGCCAGAGGTTGGAAGTTTGATTCCCCATTGTGCATTTCAGACAAGCCAGTGCCCTTGGGCAACCAGGATGGCCCGAGAGGAAGAGGATGGTCAATCACTTTTGATCACTCTCTATCTAGAACACCCTGCAAAGGATAGCCAAAAGTCAGAATAGCTTAAATGACTGATGATGATGATGATGATGATGGTAGTGGTGGTGGTGGTGGTGGTGGTGGAAGTCCTAATATTACTAGAAAAAGAAGGTAGTTCTATGGTTCATGATGGTCTGATAACAGTACTGTAACATCGATAGCTAATTAAGGCACACCTTTTACAGCATTAAAAGACTACCTCAGTGTGACAAGAGAACACAAACAATTAAAGAAAAGAGTAAAAAGTCCATTATTAAGGATGGACGTAACATTGAAAACATAGGCGCATTAATGAAGTCAGTGTACTCATGCATGGTTGACCTTCTAAAAGTCATGAGGCTTTCATTTTTTCACACTTAAGAGGTAACTAGCGGAACCAGAGCAGGAGGACTCCTTGGGTCTCAGGAATCCAGACCAAGTCTGTGGGGAGAAGCCCGTACCAACCAGCCCCTCAGGTTCCACAGGGGACAGGTGCTCAGTGCCTGTCGCAGGGATGGGCCCAATCCTGTCCGTTCTAGCCCAGCTTGTCCCCCAAGGAACCAATCCTCCACCCCCTAGGGTTAGAAAGTTCAGACACAGCCCCGATCCTGACAAATCTTCTGGGCAGCCAAGGTCACAGCACTCAAAACCTTCCCCTCTCGCCAAACCTATGGAGCCAACTTTTATCTAAATGTTAAAAATTGGTTCAAACTTTTAATCTGCACGTACAAATGGGTATCAGAAATCTGCAAAATCATCAATGACAGTCAATTTTCCTTCCTTCCTTCCTTCCTTCCTTCCTTCCTTCCTTCCTTCCTTCCTTCCTTCCTTCCTTCCTTCCTTCCTTTGCATCATCTACTCTCTGCTGTGAGACCCCTCTCAGTTGGTTCTGACTTTTTTCAAAAGTTTCCCATTAATTTCCAATTAGCACCAGGCTTGTTAGTGGAGGGAGGAGGGATCTATGGAAGAGATGCTCTGGCAGGCAAAGTTTTTTTTTGCAAAGGCTTCCTGGGAGTTCATCCAGGCCACCCTTTTCACAGAAAGGGCTTTGAAAAGGAGACTTCCAGGGCCCAGGGCTCATCCAGAAGAGGTCCTTCGCCAGGATTTCCTGGGACAGGTGGACCACCCCCACCTGCAATGACTTGCTTCCAACAGACGTGTGATTGGAAATAATTTTAAATGGTTTATTTCTCTTTCTGATCTCTTGGGACATTCCCTTAATAAAAAGGAAAAGCAAAGGCATTCCAATCTCATTCATGTCAGTCCTTGCCGTTGGGTTGTCCTGAATGGTTCTCAAAGGATCCAGAAGCTCCAAGGAAGCATGGAGGCCCATTGGAAAGAGTCCAAGAGGAAACCATTGGGTTTTCAGCGAAGAGATGGAATGAACTGAAAGTGAAAAACCAGAGATTGCTCAGGTCCAATAAACACCTAACAGACTCAAGAGAGGCAAAGATCAATATCAATTCTTGACTACCAAACTGAATGGAAAAGGAGGGAACTTTCTCTCGAACTGGAAAATGGAAGATGAGCAAGTGGGGAAAAATAATGGTTCAATGCGTGAAAATTTGTGGGCATAACATTGAACTAGAAATGACAATGGGGACATCTTATGAAGAGCAGTTATTCAACATGTTTTATAAATGGCATGGACCACCTGACTAAGGTACTAATTTGTATGAACAAGCGTATGTAAACAGAACGCGTGTAGAATGATATTTAATAAGCATGGATTGGTTTATTAATAGAAAACTAATAAAATGTTTAATAATAAAAAAGGAAAACATTTGGTCTTTATTGGGACGGCTAGCACCCCAGCCTTTTTTCTTATTCCTGATCCAGGCAGGATGGGAAGGGTCCCTTCAGAACACCCAGACAATCGGGGCCTAACTGTCATCAACCGCAAACCCACCAGAGTTCCGAGGACGTTGGCTTTCAGTTGACCAGCCTCAGGAGGACGACAGGATGCTGCTGTGGATCCTGCTCGTTCTCCTGGCGTTGGTGTTGACCCTCTGGGTGCTTCTGAAACACCAGCGCATTCCAAGGGTCAGGAATGAAGCCAGAGATTGCCAGGAGAGATCATGGATTCCCCGGATGCTTCAGCCTGTCTTTGATTTCCTTCTTCCTGGTCGGCTTCCTGCTTGGTTGAAGGCGGAGGCTCCAAGAAGGAGGCGCCCACGGATGACACCAAAGCCTCGACCCAGGTGATGTTTTTTGCTTCTACCCCTTCTCCTCATCCAGAATGACAGCGAGGCCGCCTCTGTAAACCACCCTGACAGGGGGCCACAAGGGACCAGCATAGCCAAGGATTAAGAGGAATGGGATGGTGTCATCATTGGGGAAAGAGATGCTCCCTCTGAAGGATCCCAGTGGAGAGGAGCACTTTTCTATCTAGTGGTTCTGCAAGGTGTTTTTATTAGAGTTTTCTTTTCTTTTTAAGGGCCAGTTTTAAATTCTTTTTTTTAATATTTCAAGGGAGGAAAACCCTCTACCTGGGGCAGCACCGATTCTGAACTCCCTCAGCAGAGGAGGCTAAGTGCAGAGGGGTAGAGCTTGGTGGCTGTGGGGTGGTGGTACTTCAGAGGGTCAGCGGAGGGTCCCTGGAAAGAATTCTTTTCAGGGGAAAACTTTATGGGATCCCCTGGAGGGCCCTGAACCACCACTGGTTTCCATTCTACTTTTACCTTTTTCCCTTCCCCACAGGGTCACCTCTTCCACCTCAGTGGAGGCGTATCTGAACAAACTGAACAATTTGGCTACAAAACCAGCTCCCACAAATCCTCGGGCCGTTGGATGCCGAACGGTCCGTTTCCTGGGAGGGAGAGAGCCAGAGCATCCAGGTCAGCCACTCAACAAGGAAGATTTGGAAAAGCCCTGGACGCCTGTTCCTTCTGTGGCCACCCAAAAGGCCAAGTCTTCAAAACAAACCACCTCTCGCTTGCCAGCTCCATCTGAACCCGAACGACCAGCGGAAAGCGCCAGCACCACGGCCTGTCCTTCGGATCTCTCCCACCTAACCCCGCGGGAGCATCTCCTGCGACTCAGGCAGCGCTGGCAATGGGTACAGGGAGGCCATCTGACGCCAGGAGACCCTCCCAGAAGCAAACGGCCCCTAATCCTCCTCCGTCTGCCACGCATTCTAGGTGAACTTCAGGAAAGGCAAGAATGCCGCCGGAGAAACCCAGTGCCACCCATTCCACCTAAGACACACAGGATGCCCATGGCAGGCCCTCAAATGGAAATAACAAGAAATACCACAACATACCCAAAGCCATGGCTCCCAAACAGGCCCAGGGTCCAAAGAAACAGGCCACGCAACACCGACCACGGAGGGAGCACAGAATACCCAGAACCTGACGGACCACAACAACATGACCGTGAGATCAGCCCAATAAGAGAAGAGACGAATATTCCAGAAAATATGCACAGCGACCAATGCGAGGGGCCACAAGTGAACAACGACGAGGGCTATCCAACAACAATGCAGGCCAATATTTCTGAGAGCGGGCACAGCCACCAATGCGAGGGGCCAGCAGTGAACAATCATGAGGGCAATGTAACAAAAATGGAGGCCAATATTTCTGAGAGCGGGCACAGCGACCAATGCAACAAAAATGCAGGCCAATCTTTCTGAGACAGCAATGAACAACAACGAGGGCAATGCAACAAAAATGCAGGCCAATCTTTCTGAGACCGGGCACAGCGACCAATGCGAGGGGCCAGCAGTGAACAATCATGAGGGCAATGTAACAAAAATGGAGGCCAATATTTCTGAGACCGGGCAATGCAGGGCCAGACCAATGCAACAAAAATGCAGGCCAATATTTCTGACAGCAATGAACAAATTAACAACAACGAGGGCAATGCATCAAAAATGCAGGCCAATCTTTCTGAGACCGGGCACAGCGACCAATGCGAGGGGCCAGCAATTAACAACAACGAGGGCAATGTAACAAAAATGGAGGCCAATATTTCTGAGACCGGGCACAGCGACCAATGCGAAGGGCCAGCAATTAACAACAATGAGGGCAATGCAACAAAAATGCAGGCCAATATTTCTGAGACCAGGCACAGCGACCAATGCGAAGGGCCAGCAATTAACAACAACGAGGGAAATGCAACAAAAATGCAGGCCAATCTTTCTGAGACCGGGCAGAGCGACCAATGCGAAGGGCCAGCAATTAACAACAACGAGGGCAATGCAACAAAAATGCAGGCCAATATTTCTGAGACCGGGCACAGCGACCAATGCGAAGGGCCAGCAATTAACAACAACGAGGGCAATGCAACAAAAATACAGGCCAATATTTCTGAGACTGGGCAAAGCGACCAATGCGAGGGGCCAGCAATGAACAATCATGAGGGCAATGCAACAAAAAATGCAGGCCAATATTTCTGAGACCAGCAATGAACAATCATGAGGGCAATGCAACAAAAATGCAGGCCAATATTTCTGAGACCGGGCACAGTGACCAATGCGAGGGGACAGCAATGAACAACAACGAGGGCAATGCAACACTGCCACAGCCCAATGTTCCAGCCAGCGGGCTCAATGAGGAAAGCAAGAGGCCACAATTCTACAACAACCAAGGTAGTCCAACACTGATGCAACCCAATGTTCCAACCACTGGGCAGAATGACCAACACGAGGGGCCAAAGCAAGGCAGCCATGAAAGCAGCGCAACAACGCCACTGCCCAATATTCCAGCCAGCAGGCTCAGTGATCAAAGCGAGGGGCAACAACCCAAGAACCACAGCGGTATGAGAAGGATCCCAGAGGCCCATACTGCTAGAAAGAGGCAGCGGGTACCAACTGACCAGCCTCACCCTAATGGCTATGGGGACTCTCCAAGAAGCCAAGAACCCGGCATTCCTGCCCACACACTTGGGGCCCAAAGCCAGGGCCCACGCCCGGATGGCCACGGGGCCACGGCAAAGAGCACAAGAGAGGGGATTGGAGGGAAATGGCACAGGTGGCAACAGAAGATGCAACGACATGACCGCCAACGGTCCAGGAGACCAAAGTCTCCTTTTCCAAAGAGACCGTGCCAGGCACAAAGTGAAGGGCCTCCCCACAATGACCACATGGACCAGAGAATGGGTGGTGAGCCTGAAATCGCACTGAAGAGGTCCTGGGCACAAAGGGAGGGGCCTCGGCATGACAAACACGGAGGCAGAAGAAGTCCAGAGCCCTGTGTCCCTCGAAAGAGGCTCATGCCAGAAAGTGCTCAACTGCACCAGGACAGCCCCATGGACACGACAGGAGCCTCACAGCCTCCTGTTGCAGGGACCAGGGAGCAGGCACTAAACCCATTCCCTCCCCAAAGTAGCCCCATGGGCGATAGAAGGAGGGCAGGGCCAGGCATTCCTGCCAGTAATCACAGGTTCCATCAGGATGGGCCAAACCACTTGAGCCAGAACGGCTTAAAAAGCAGCCCAGATCCCAGCGTTCGAAGCAAGAGGCCCTTGTCAAAAAGTGACGGGCCAAACCATCCAGCTGACGGGGGCGTAACAACGAGCCACAATCGAGCCACCATTCAGAGGGTCCAACAGGAGGGACTGATCCACCCCAGCCAGAACGGCTTAAAAAGCAGCCCGGACCCCAGCGTTCGAAGCAAGAGGCCCTTGGCAGGAAGCCCAGCCCCGCCCATTGCAGGCAACACTGTCACCATCCAAAGAAACGGGGGAAACCATGATGGCCAGGATACAAGAACAAGGAGTCAGCAGCCCCACCTCCCAACCAGCAGTCACTGGCACCAAGGCATGGGGCTAAACCACAGTGGCCATGTTGATATAACCTGGAGCCAAATAGCCCTCATGCTAAGTAACATTCTCAGGGCCCACAGCAAGGGGCCAAACCACCATGGCCGTGGGGGCGTCACAAGGGCTCAGGCTGACCACATTCAAACTCTTATTCTCAGGGCCCAAAGCGATGAGCAAAACCACCATGGCCAGGGTGGCATAATATGGAGGCAGGTCGTCCTCACTCTGTGCCACATTCTCCAGGACGAAATTGAGGGGCCACACCACCATGGCCATGGGGGAACAACAACAAGCAACAACCCCCAAATTCCAGGGCAGAAGCCCCATCATGATGGCCATGGGGGCATATATTCGAGCCCAGTCTCCCACACTAAAGCCATGAGTCCTCAGGCACAAAGCGAGGGGCCACGCCAGGACCACCAAAGCCCTTCCGGTAGAACACCAGGTACCTCAGGGCACCGTCCAGCAGCCCAAGGACCCAGCCCTCAAAGCGACAGGCCCCGGGTTCCCAGTCCTTTCCCTCTCCCGCCAAAACCAGCACCCCAAATGGCAACCCAAGGGGCCGACGCTCCCAACAAGAGGCCCCGGGTTCCAAGTCCTTTCCCTCTCCCGCCCAAACCAGCACCCCAAATGGCACCCCAAGGGGCCTGCGCCTCAAAGAAGAGGCCCCGGGTTCCAAGTCCCTTTCCTCTCCCGCTAACCCTAGCACCCCATGTGGCAAACCAAGGGGACTGCACTTCCAACAAGAGGCCCCGGGTTCCCAGCCCTTGGCCCATCTCAGACGGCGCTGGCCCCGTGACAACAACCGCTAAGGCCCCCAAGGACATCTTTAAGAAGCCCCGAGCCCCGTTGCGCAACCACAGAACCCGTCGCCTTCACCGGTCGAGGGTCTCCTGGCCCTCCTTCCAGGGTGCCCATCCAACATCCATGGGGCCCTAAAGGAGCAACAGCCAATTATCTCAAACGTTCATACAAACACAATACCATCTCATACGCCCTGTTTGTACATCTATGGCGTTCCTCTTTATTTGGATTTATATATGGAGCCAATCCATCAGTTTTTGACATTTATCCCATATTTCTTTAGATACCTTTTGTTCTTTTACCCATTTGAAATAATCATACCGCTTTTCCTTCCCTTGGTTTCCAAATCTTCCCTTTCTTAAAACCCCCTCCCAACCTCACCTCATCATAGTTCAAAACAAAAGTATTCCTTGAAATATGTTATGTTTTAGACACTTTTTAGAGACATTTAGTTTTAGACATTTAGAATACACTACCTGTTTGCTTGACCAGAGTGTGTGCAGTTCTTTTTCTTCCGTGGAAGGGGAATCTGGGAAGGGTGGTGGGAAAGAGACCATGCCCGTGGGATGGTGCAAGGGCAGCAAGCACGGTGAGATTAAAAGTCATTCAGTCGCTGGGTTTCTGCCAGGGATGTTTTGATTCAAGGGTGTCACACAGCTCTCTTCCCCTCTGCTTCCTAGGATCATCAGCACTTCCCTCTCCAGGAGTTGGGTTGGGTTGGGGCTTAAGACTCACTTTCTCCCGTGTTGGGAGGGAAAGGGAGAAGCAGGTGATAGCCCAGAAGGCAAGCCGCTCCAGTGGCCCAGTGGCCTTTCTGGGCAGCCTGCCTTCCAGAAGGAGTGGAAAGTGTTGGGCAATGCTGAGAGTTCAGCCTAAACGCTGCCCTTGTCTTCTGGGCAAAGCCTGCAAAACCTTTCATGGGGCAAGAGGGCGATTGGAGAAAGACACCCCACCTTCAAATGTCACCTGCAGAAAGCGAGGCCCCTTGGGCCAAGTCCCAAGAAGCAAAAGAAGTAGGGATGGTTATAGCTGATCCTTCTGGGGAATGGGGCGATGGGAGGTGCAGGAAGGAGAAGAGGGGTTTCTCTGAAGGGTCTTGGAAGAGAATAAAAGAGAACAGCCACATCCAGAGTCGGGTCCGAGCTCAGGAGATCCCAACTCGGACAGGACCACCAGGAGCTGTCTGAGGAAGGCACCCCTGGGGCTGCCCCTTTCCCCCCAACACACGGGAGGTCTCAGATGCCCCTTCTGGGCCAACATGGATGACAGCGGTGGGATGGGGGCCTCGGAGCTGAAGCCAGGGTTTGCCAGCCACTCTCACAGAACAGCTGGGCCAGTCATGGGTGGGCCGAGCAGAACAATCCATAACGGGATTTCAACCCATCCCTGGTTGGCTTTGGAAGAAGAGGAAGGACGGAAGACTGGGTGTGGGTGGTGAACACAGGTTGAGCTAGCGGGCATCGCAGGAATGCAGGGGGGAAAGGCGCTGCCCATCTTCCCTGCAGAGGTGCTATCAATATTCTAAAACTCGCATCATGGTAGTTGGTCAAACACAGAAAGCTTGACTGAAGAGAAAGGCTTTTGCCTGCTTGCAGAAGGGCACGGAAACCGGACCAGCCTGGCCTCCAGTGGGAGGGAGTTCCCGTGTCTAGGAGCAGCCAGAGCAGAGGCCCTCCCCCGTGTCCCCACCCCAAACACCTCTTAGGGATGTGGGACCCACAGAAAGGTGTCCCCTAGTGATCTTAAAGTCTGGGGGCAATCTTACAGGACAGTGGTACCTCAACTTATGAATTTAATCCATTCCAAATGCATGCTCTTAAGTCGAAGTACTCTTAAGTCTGAGTACCTATCTAAAAAATTGAAAAAAAATAAGTTAAAAAATTTAAAAAATTTAAAAAAATTGTAAGTCGAGCAGACGATATCTAAAATTTGTAATGTGGCAGTTAAAACGCCAACAGTTTTCAGCTCTTAAGTTGAATTGCTCTTAAGTCGAGCTGCTCTTAAGTCGGGGTACCACTGTATAAAGGGACCAGGGGTCTCTTTAGAGGGTTTGGCCCCTAAATCAGAGAGTAGGAGAAAAAAAGGAAGGAAGGAAGACATGGAAGGAGAAGAGATATTTTGCGAAGAGGATTCTGGCTTGTATATCTCTTCCTAAGGTAGCATTCCCTGTGTCTCCCCCCCCCCTTATACCCTCAGAAGTAATTTGCACAACAGTCTTTGAATAATTATGCTCGTTTCTGCCTCCCTCGGTGCCTTTTCTGGCCCAGTGTCTGCCTGATTCTCTCCTTCCGAAAGCATGCTGATCTGGTGGATGGCACAGTGTTTCCCGCTGACTGACTGGCAGATTTTGCCCCGGGGCCAAGGCTGTTCCGCCACCCTATCCTACGAGACAATTACATCTGGGATTCCGGACCTGAGCTCAGCAACCCGAACGGCTTGCGCAGCCAGGCCTGCCTTTATCATGAGGATGAAATTCACATTCCCCGGCCCTGTATAATTACAACAACCCTTTTATTAGCCCGCATGCAAGGCAGAAGCTGTTCCTGAGATGCCTGGCACTGGGTATGGACTTGCCTTGGCCTGGAGATTTATTGCTTGTATAAATCTATTCCAGATTGCCTTGATGATTGTAATTTTGTTTCATGATGTACAGAAATTAGAGCTTCTTAGCAGGTGGGGTTCATTCCAAACCACTGAATCAATCCACGGAGCGCAATCACGGTGGAAATACATCACCCACTCCCTTCATCTAGCTTTTTACCCTCCAAGTCCATAATGAGTTTCAATACCAACCAGTCTGGATTGAGAACGTTTGGAGAACCAAAGAAAACACCACCACGCCTTCTCTCTCTCTCTTAATGATGCTCAACCATCTTCCTCGTTGCAGTCAAGGCCAGCCTGTGAATCCCTGGAAAAACAATTCGGCTTGGTGTGTTGATAGCAATGCTTTGTATCAAAATCACGCATCCCATCCACCGGTGTCTCCTTTGAGGTTCTTTTTCATCTTCAGACCTCGACACACTCCACCTCTCTGGAGTCTCGGAGTTGTCAGTTAAAACCCTCTTAGAGGTCACCCAGTGAGTTTATTTAGGTTACTTAAAGTTGACGTTTGTCCCTACTGGCTTACAGGATGGATTTATTCTCTCCAGTCCCAAGGCTCAGACATGTCTTGATGACCAGTGGTTCTCCCTGCTCCACGAAATCATGTCATCTCTCTGAACTGTCACCAGTTGTCAAGCCTCTTGGGCTGTTGTAGCACGTAATTGGTTTTATGGTGGGGAAATTCGGAAGCCAGGGGTTTCAGGAAGCCACCATGGTCAGCAGGAAAGAACATGTGTGTGTGTGTGTGTGTGTGTGTGTGTGTGTGTGTGTGTGTGTGTGTGTGTGTGTGTGTGTGTGTGTGTGTGTGTGTGTGTGATGCAGCTTGCAGATGGAACTGCAGATATCCTGGGCTCTCTTTCTCCAGGGAATTCAGCAGGTCTTCTGCTGACACATCCGGTTTGTGGAAGAACTTCATTTCTGCCATCTTTGATAATATTTCTATCTATTCAAGACAAGGGGGGGAATGCCTTTCTCTGTTTATGACTGCTCAGATCTCTCTAAGCAAGAGGGCTTGGTACAGAGATGGACATGTTCCCTGGGAATAGTTCACACACATAAAGCAAGCCTGCTTTACTCATCACCAGTTAACAATTTGACTCTTAATTATGCTGATGATGAATGGATGTAGAATGGTTGGGAGCATTGGGGCCTTCACCATATATATATACTTTCTAAAATGTCTTCCGTGAATCCTGCATGGAGTACCTCTAGCAGCAGAGCCTGGAAATAACATGTTAGATTTAACACATCATTGTTAGCGCGCACACACACACACACACACACACACACACACACACACACACACACACACACAAAATTTCATTGGGACTAACTAGAAAAAAAGTCTCCTCTGCTTTTTAGAAATAACATGTTGAACGTAGCATTAGAATGTTTAAAGTGTTGTATTCAAACTTCATTTTATTATTTAACTGCATCAGTTGACTTGTCTTCCTATTAACAGAACAGAGGCGTAGCCAGGATTTGGAGCGCCTGGGGACAAAGTTCATTTTTGCACCCTTCCTGCTGCCCCCCCCAACATTGCACCCACCCAGTAACGGGGGGGGGACCCTGCAGGCATGGGGTGGGGGCGTGTGCACACGTGTGCACAGGCAGATGGGAGGGTGTGCGCTCACGCACATGTTACACCTCTCCCACCAAGGCGAGGAAGAGGAGGAAGAGAGTGCTGCGGCCACCGCACTCCTCCCTGCCTGCCTGCTTCGCCGCCCGCCTGGCAGAGGCGGCAGAGGGGGTGTCGTCGCCAAGCCTTAGGGGAAAGGAGGACTGGTGGGCGGCGGGAGGGTGCAGGGCTTCCTCCTCCTGCTTCCCCTCCAGGCTCCCCCAGATTGCTGCGCCCGGGGCAGATGTACCCTTCTGCCCCCCCCCCCGCCACCCCAGATACGCCCCTGACACAGAAATAAGAATTTAACATTAGGATGGTGAATGTGATGTGTTGCTTCCAAGTTCTGACCACAGTCATACTGGTTGTTTGTGTAAGGTTTGCATAACTAGATGCAGTTAATTGTGGCTCATCAATGGTGTGTCAAGGCACATCTTCTGCTCATGTGCCTGATTGGACAACCAAGATGTACCTAAACGCCTTGTCAATTAGCTGCAGCTAGTTGCAACGCAGTACAGATACCTCATATGAACAACATTATGAGTCTAGCCTCTGATTTGGCAATAATTGCCCAACTAATAATTATTCAAATAATACAAGACCTTCCTCCAGTTAAAGCCAGTGGATCCTTTGTACAATCCAGTACTGTTCTAGTTAGCCAGAAGCAGCATAGATTTCAAAGAATCTCACTGCTTCCAAGATGTTTCTTACTATGTTCTCAAACCTATCTGGCAAGCATACATGCACAATGATCCTTTGTTCATCCCACTACAAGATCTCAACCCGGGTACAAAATTGAGAGGTCAGTTTGCACAAATTTGCAATCCAATTTTGTGCATTTTGCAATTTTGCAAAGCTCCTTATTGCTAAAAGTAAGCAAAAAAAAAGCCCTTTCTTGTACATTGACACTGTAAAGTTTTCTCCAGGACAACCCCAGTATACATAGTGTGCGATCACCTCCAAAGCTAACTAGTTTACACAGCCAAAAGAGGAAACAATGATCTGCCGAAGCATTATCAGCCGAAGTCCATCAGGCCTGTGAATACAAACCTGAAGGCAATCTCTCAAAACTCATCTCTTTTCCCATTGCCTATTCAGTTACATGTTTTCAAAGTTTCCCCAAAGCTTGGTAAAGCTGCTTTTTTTTGGTGTGTGTGAAGATTATGAGAGTTGTTGTCCAAACTTTCTCATGTTTTGGGTTTTAACATTTTTTAAAAAATCATTTTGCTTCTTCTCCTTGTCCTTGTGACTAGAAGTATCTGTCATGCCTGTTTTATTGTTATTGGGTTTCCTTGCTTCTAATGCTTGTGGTTGTCTTATTTCTCCTTGAGAGGGGCTGCACCCTAAACTTTACTGTGACATTGTTACTGGAGTGTTTGGGGGCACGTGAGATCTGTCTGATGCCAACATGGAAAGTTCAGAGGCGACAGGTATTACATGAGCAGGAACACAGTCTCTACTAGGAAGGACATGCTCCCCCCCTTTTTTTTTTTGAACCTTCCTTCCAGCCTGCTAATCAGCATCGGTATTTCAGATGCAGGCGAGTAATGTATTTAATATTGCATTCTTATGCCCTGCTGCCGAGTGCAAGCTGGCACTGATGGAGCGCTGACCTTCCATGTCTCACAGCAAGTGCTCAGAAATGTGTTCTTAATAAAGGCTCCCACAAGGCCACGAACAGGGTGGTGTGAAAAATGAAGCAGTCAAAACCAGCTTATGCCAAACCGGGGGAAATGCTCAACCTTTTCGCTTTGGATTAAAGCAATGCGCAGACGCTGGGGAACCGTTATCAGCTTCTGCCAGCTTCAGAAGGAAGCCACCTTGTCGTGTTTCTGAAAAGCATGTTCAGAAGGCCCGGGAGGGTTGCATAGGTGGACTACAAAACCACGACCCTCAGGCAGTGCAGGGGATTCTGGGCGCTGTAGTCCCTCCCAAAGGGACTTTTCTAAGGTTTCAACACAAGAGGAAGTTTGATGGCACCACATTTCTGTCAAGTTTTTATACTTGAACATAAAAACATAAATAAAATATTGAAACATACCTTACTCAGAAGAGTACAGCAACTCAAGAGTTTGTGTGTGGGTAAAACACATACAGCTGTTGAGATTATGAGGAAAAACCTCTGAGGCTGCAACAGCATCGGGCAGGTGCTGGTGCTGATTGTGGCTGCAGTTTGAATAAATGTAACACAGAAGGATCACAAGTTATTGGTCTTTGTTAAACGCCAGTCACACTGTTCCTGTGCAAGGTTAGTTGAGTTTTTGCTGGCCAAGGTAATGTTATCAGGCATGTTTTTATGTATCATGTTGTTTGCTGAAGACAAGCTCTTGAATGTTTAAATATAAAATTATCCTTTTAATACAAGCTGTCTGCAAAGTTTTTTGGCATCCTGAAAAGCACTGGGTTTCTGCTGGGTCTCAGGTCTGTTTTCCAGTATGCAATGTTTTATTGAGACTATGTTATATATCAGGATTTTTGAGGGGGAACGCTGTGCATATACACTCCTAATTTTTTCTGACAAGTTCTCCCTGCTAAGGAAGGAAAAGAAATCTGTTGCCTTTTCACTTGCCCATGAGACTATTTGTTTGATACCTCCCACAACTAGCAATAGGACAGCATATATATCTTGAGCTGGAAATGCATACATTTCTACAGCCTTTGATTTTTTTTCAGCAAAGGAAAATGCGTATAAAGACATGTGCATGCTTGAAATATATATGGAGCTCGAAAGGGATGTAGCTGGCTGGATACCTGGTGAGTTAGGTTTTTCCCAGAGGTTGGGAGTTTGATGGGCGGCGGGTGGGCAGGGGGTTGGCAGGTGAGTGGTGGGGGCAGGGGGAGGTGGGGCGGGGCAGGGTGGGGGTGGGGGTGGGGTGGGGGTGGGCAGGGGGGTGGCAGGGGGTAGATGGCGGGGGGGTGGATGGTGAGGGGCGGCGGATGGCGGGGGACGGCGACGGGTGTGGGGGTGGCGGCGATGGGTGCGGGGGTGGCGGCAGGCAGCGATGGGTGGATGGCAACGGGCGGCGGTGGCCGGCGACAGGGGGGGCGGGGGCGGCAGGCTGTCCAGCACCCTCTCTCCATTTTGGCGCCCTAGGCAACTGCCTAGTTCCCCTTAATGGAAGTGCTGGCCTGGTTATGCCACAAGAAACATCTTCAATCTGTTCTGTACTCCTATTTTGGGGGTAGTTACCTCTTCTTTGAGGCAACAGTCTTGAGGGCCCATCATTATTATCATAGAACTGGGTGTTTTATTAAAAAAACATACAAGAATTCCACACTAGTTTGGCCCAGAAGCTAAGCAGGCTGGGGAAGTCTTGCCGCTTGCAATGGAACTCAGAAAGGCAATGCAAATGAGACTGACAGGTGGCTCACATCCACACTCCCTACAGATCTACAGCATGCACAATGGAGCAACACGGGGGCATGTTCTCGGTGTGTTGCCATGTCTACTCAGGAGGTCTTGGCAGTTCGTGCAGACTTGGGGGTTCCTATCATCAAGGCAAGGCGTAGGCATTTCCTGCAGGAGCTCCAGGAGGGAGGTTTGGTCCCTTGCTATTGATTAGTGTCCCATTTTAAAGGTGGCAATCCAGGGAGCCTTTGAAAGCATCCCCTTGTTCAAAAGATGATTTCAGGGCAGTATATTCACCAGGACAACTCAAAACAGTTGCAAAGCAGTGCGCGAATGCTGTACCCTTGAATATGTAACACCTTTCTTGTATCTGTCACCTCTTCCACACATTTTGGCATTTTACTTCAGGTGCTGCAGCAGAACGCCAGCTATGTTGTCAGCTATGTTTTAAGGGCCAGATCACCCCTTAGGGAAATGCATTTTCCCTATAACAACACCCTCCTTCCTGGCACGCAGTTTGTGTGAGGCTTCGTGCCTGAGTCGTCAGGTTTCCAAATATCGCCCATGGGAAATGCGGATGGATGGGGTGGGTGAGCAGTTTGCACAAGCTCATTGCCTGAGCATCTGGGGAGGAAACTGAAAGAAGCATGGGGGGATTGTGCAAGGGGTATTGGGCACAGAAGCCCCCTGCTCGCTGACCAGCTGTTTTCTCAAGACGTACAGGGTCCAGGCCCCGTGTGCTCACACAGCAGCAGACCAGGCTTGACAAAACATTGATGGAGTTATAGGGAAAGCATTATACAGTCGTCTCCCAACATTTCATGGTTCATATACTGCGGTCCCGGTATGTTGTGCTTGGGCCTGCTTGAAGCATCTTGCACTCAGGACTGGCGCTGCCCTGAACGGGCCTCTGACGGGCTTCCTGGGCCTTTGGCCTGATCCAGCATGGCTCTTCTTATGTTCTTATGTTCTTATGTAACCTTGATTTCCCAGATGCTCTTGGACTAAAACTCCCAGAAACCTTCACCATTTGCTATGCTGCTTAGGAGTTCTGGGAGTGGTAGACCAAGAACATCTGGGCATTCAAGCCTGGGAACATGGCACCTCGTGCCTTTGTTCTTGAGAAATAAGGGTGTGGCCCTGGCTCTCTGCCTCTCCACCCAGGTCAGTTATCATTCCTGGCCAGATCCCTCAGCAGTTTAATGGTTCCTCTGCTATCTTCTTTTACTTTTATTCATATATTATTTTCTCCCCTTTGTTATTTTTCCCTCTTTTGGAATGACATATCCTTTATTCCTGTTGCTGCTCACTGTTGACCTTCACATTACCACTCACCCCCACTTTCCCCTCCTTCTTTTGCTTTTCCCTGGTTAAGGTTATCTGTTTTCTGTCTCCTGTGGGAAAATTTACCACAGAACTGAATGCTAAACCTAGGTCATAAATTACTGCCTGTGAGGTGTAACCTCACAACCAAGACTCTCAAAGCCATTGGGAATTCTGTGTTTCATCTTTTCCCCTATGTCTGAAGAAGTGAACTTGATCTACAAAACATCATCACGTTAACATAGAACAGTTAGTCATTAAGGTGTTGCGTGGTTTCTCTCTCTCTCTCTCTCTCTCTCTCTCTCTCTCATTTTTTTTGTTTGTTTGTTCCCCTTTTCCCTTTAGATTTTGCCCTAATCAGAACCCATTTCTTTCTGGATAGTTCTATAGATGAACTCCTGACTATTAATATATCATAGCAAGTGAGCAAGTGAACCTGCAAAGAAACTACAACCAGTTACATCCATAAATAGTATGCACAGAAGCATTTACCTCAGGATAAAATCCTGCAAAACATGACTAGGCCTGACAAGTGTTCATAATTTTTATTCTTTCTGTTTTGGGACGTCTGGCCATAATTACAGGCATCTGATTACAGACAGAGACCAGCCATATATTTTGTTGCCACGAAGTAATTCTCATGAGAAGTAAAACTTCAGTGGTTAACTGTAAAATCTGAACAAATGATGAATCATAGCTGCAGTCATTCCTATGAAAGACTGAGGTAATTAATATGGAGTCTCTTGCTAGTTTGTCACTTGTTCTGTGGTCTTGAAACACAGAAAATGTCCTTTCTGTATTCAACCATCAAGGCAACATTAAGCACACCTTGTGATCATAGGCAAGATCCTAAGTAAAACAAAAGAAAAGACAAAAACATGTGGCACCTTCAAGACGATTATATTTTAATGTGAGTATTCATGGATCATGTCCACGGAAGCTTACACTGAAATATAGTAGTTAAAATATAATATTATATAATGGTTAGTCTTTAAGGTGCCACGTCTTTTTGTCTTTTGTTTTGTTTTGTTTTGTTTTGTTTCCTTGGATTATGTCTGGAATCCTTGCACAGATTAACATGGCTATCTCTTCCAAAACTACAATTAGAATCATAATGTATCATCAGGTTAATTGGCTTATGCTTATCCTTTTGTGGATTGTTTTATGAATACATGACTTGGATGTGCTTTCTTATTCATTTCTTCCTGGGGCCTCATTTGGGACTATGCAACGTGCCCACAGCCATACAGGCTGGCTGTTCTCCTTGGAGACCCAGCGGAGAAACTGAATTCCCATCCGGTGGCTCCTCAGCCGCTAAATGCCCCTGGACTCAAGAAGGTTACTTGGGAGTAACTGTTCAATGTTCCTGGCCTCATTATCCACCACCCAGATAGTGCTCCAAGCACTATGAGGTAGTCTGTAAGTCGAAACAATAAATAAGCAAGTTGACGTGAACTACAGTTGAGACTGTTGTGCCTCACCTTACTGAGTCATTTTCGGAAGAGGACGGAAGCCTCGTCATGCATGCAGAGAAGGCCAGCTTGGCAAGGGAAATGCAGTACCCAATGGCTCGTATTCCTCTAGAAGCTTGACTGCCATTCCATACTGCCAGCCCTTGTTAAACAGAAGGGCAAGAACCTTGCCTGTGCCTGTTCCCTGCTGTGAAAGCAACTCACCTACTCAGATTGGACTCTGTCCCAGATGACCTCCTCCTCCTCCTGTGAACGGGGATTGGCTTAAGACAGGGGCGGCCAAACTTTGGCCCTCCAGATGTTTTGGACCACAACGCCCAGAATTCCAAGCCTGTATTGTCAATGACAAAGGACCGTGGGAGTTGTAGTCCAAAACATCTGGAGGGCCAAAGTTTGGACACCACTGGCTTAAGACAACAGAGCTCCCTAGCAAAAGCAATCAGACCAGTCACATGTCACAGTTGTCAAGAATATTCTTATAGTTTCCACTTACAATTAGAGATATGGAGTCCAGCTGCGGGCTGAAGCAATCTCGGTAAAGTGGCCTTGACCAGAAGGCTAGTGTCCAAGGACAGGGGAGCGTAGCTCAGAAGCGTGGATGAGAGAAGCACTGTGACATGTGATATGAACGTAAAGAAATGATTGGGAAGAGATGTTATATATACCTCATGTATTGCAATATATTCTTGCTGTTTAGCCAGGGCTGTTTAGCCAGGGCTGTTTAGCCAGGGCTGTTTAGCCAGGTTGCTGCAAGGCTGATGTGTTGGCTGTGATCAAGAAGAATAGCTGGATTGTTTATGCTACTGGATGTAAGTCTCTGGAAATTAATGGAACCTGTATATATTTTGTAAATAGACTGCAATGAAAACCAGCAACGGAGTCTGTCATCGTTTTGCCTCTAATCCTTAACATTGCTGTAACTCTGCTTATTGAGGTTAACTCCTCATAATTCCTGACAACAGTCATGTGTGACTCTCTGACATTGCATGAAGCCCCTTGGTTTACTGATAGTTGTCCTCTACTGACACCATGAAACTGGCATTGTTCACCATAGGCTAGACTTAAAGCCATTGGCACAAAATCCATATGGATGGAAGTCCTAAGGGTACCTGACTAGACGTGAGTGATTCATGAGAGCTATGGTTTGGAACATGTCAATGGGCAATATAACATCCCCAAGTTCTCAGTTGATCGTGGCCACTGAGGATACTGTATCAAAGCAGAGATAGGATGGAAGGCAGGTAGGCTAGATCTAGCTTTATAAGGTAGAGATCAAATGCCACCTGCTGCTTCCATTTGTGATTTATAACCATGGAAATTTTTACTAGTCCTTATCATAGACTAAAGGATTCTGGGTTTGTTTTTAGTGGCCTACAATTCAAAAAAAACCTGCTGACCATAATGGTTGTGGATTCTGGGATAAGTAGTCTCAAATTATGAGCCTGCCTGGCTGTTAATATCATAATGGGCCTTTTTTTTTCTTGGTCCTGCTACCTTCACAGGTGCATTTACTGGGAACAAGGGAGAGAGCCTTCTCTGTTGCTGCTCTCAGACTATGGAACTCCCTCCCACTGGAGGACAAGCTGGCCTCATCTGTGCTCTCCTTCTACAAGCAGGCAAAGACCTTTCTCCTCAGGCAGGCTTTCCCTTCGTGACTGGCTGTCTGAGAGGGGTTTTACAATGGATTGTTGTAGAGTAACTTGTTTAGTGTTGATTTTGTTGACTGTGTATAATTAAGTGGTATTCATTTGATCCTTCTTAATATTATGTTTTTTTGTTTTCAGCCATTAAATGTTGTCTTTTCATGAGGGAAGTCACCTTGGGTCCTTTTAAAGGAGAAAGGTGAGGTGAAATACTTTAAATAAATTAAATAAAAATAAGTTGTAATGTGTTCTGTTTTTGACTACAGAAGTCATAATACTGTCCAACAGAAGGTGGCACATTTCTCCTTATCTGCCTGTTTCTACCTGTAGTAAATGTAGGGTAAGAATTGGTACATTTGTAATTTAAGCAATTCCCTGTTTTACGAATCTGCTTTACAAATCTGACAGAAATAACTTTGAAGACTATGGGAAGATGGTATTCTAGTCCTGGGGCTCTGAGTGCTTCTCTCTTATAAGTCCAGTGTTTTCCCCTCTTTATTCAACCATGTTTGTTATGCCAAACTGAGGTGACTTACTTTTCCTTCTGACAGCTACACGTATACCCCTCATCTTTAACAACCATATGGGAGACAAATGGAACAGGAATTTCTCCGCTCCCAGAACAGCTGTATCTTTTGAATGTGGCCAGATCAGACAGATGAGAATTTTATTTGGGTTGGTTTTAGTAAGAACTTATCAAAATCTACTCATTTCTTCATAAATCTGATGGAAAGACCTTGGTGTTTGTTTGTTTTTTAAAAAGAAAGAGGAATATATGTACACGTTGGCAGCCTCCAGCAACATATACTCAAGAAAAATGTGCCAATGTATTAGAAACCTGGCACATCAGAAATGTTATTTATAGACTCTTCCAAAGTCACTGTAAGCCCTAATTGGTGTCATGGCTGCTTCAAAGGATTTCTGTAAAATCCTCACAAATATAGTAACACCATCCCCACCATTCAGCTGGCTTGAGATAACAGTGCTGGCGGAGGGAAAGGCCTTCATGAAGATTGTAGCTCCAGTGCGGAAGAGGAAGGAAACAACAAAGTGCCCAGATTTCCCATTTTAAAAAAAAAAAAAAAACGGCTGCAAATTCAGCTTGCAGCTTCACCGTGACGAATTGCATGCTCATAAATAAATTCCAGACTCAGGTATGTATTTAAAATGACACGGTTGGAATGGAAGAAAAGGAGTAGAAGAATTAAGATGGAAATCCTGCCAGCCTTCTCCATCAAAACGCTCCTCCCTATCAGCATGTCACTGATGGTATTCTGTCTGTGAAGATTCTCAATCATCCAGGTGAGTTTATCTGGAAGTTGAGTCATGGCTACTGGACTTCTCGCTGTTTGGATGAACAGCGAAACATTTCTATCTCTCAAAAAGAAGTCCAGTAGCCATGACTCAACTTCCACAGACACTGATGCTATTCTCTTTCTTTCTTTCTTTCTTTCTTTCTTTCTTTCTTTCTTTCTTTCTTTCTTTCTTTCTTTCTTTCTTTTATTCGTTTGTTCTTTCTTTCTTTCTTTCTTTCTTTCTTTCGTTCATTCGTTTGTTTGTTTGTTTGTTTGTTCTTTCTTTCTTTCTCTTTCTTTCTTTCTTTCTTTCTTTCTTTCTTTCTTTCTTTCTTTCTTTCTTTCTTTCTTTCTTTCTTTCTTTCTTTCTTTCTTTCTGTCTGTCTGTGTTTCATTTTATTCCCTATGTCTGAAGAAGTGAACTAGATCTACAAAACTTCATCACATTAACATAGAACAATTAGTCAGTAAGGTGTTGCATGGTTTCTCTCTCTCTCTCTCTCTCTCTCTTTAATTTTTTGTTTGTTTCTTCCCTTTTTCCCTTTAGATTTTGCCCTAATCAGAACCCATTTCTTTCTGGATAGTTCTACATATGAACTCCTGGCTATTAATAAATCATAGCAAATGAGCAAGTGAACCTGCAAAGATTTTCTTTCTTTCTTTCTTTCTTTCTTTCTTTCTTTCTTTCTTTCTTTCTTTCTTTCTTTCTTTCTTTCTTTCTTTCTTCCTTCCTTCCTTCCTTCCTTCCTCCCTTCCTCCCTCCCTCCCAAGTTTGACATCCTTTTTTGTGCCCTCGTAGGACAGGTGACAGCATCTCTCACAGGCCCTGGACTGGCATTTGAGAGACTTTTGCTGCCTGTGTGGCTTGAGGCTGCTGAGCAGAGGTTAAATGGAGCATGTAAGAGATGCTGGTGTCAGGTGGAGGAGAGCAGGCGGAAACAAGAAGGCCGGCAGGTGAACGGAGGGAGACCTGGGCATCTCAGGACGGCAGCAAAAGTGGTTTGGGTTCAAGGGTCAAGAAATCTTGTATGGCTTTGTTCTTCCCGTCAGAACAAAGAATGGTTGGAATGCAGGTCTCGTTGCCCGCAACAAGACTGCCAGCAGCTGTCAAAGTCTGGCTTTAGATAGAGAGGAACCAGGTGTCAGAATGCATGCTGGGGAGTCAAAGCCAAGACTCAGAGCCTAGAGGTCAGAGTTGAGTAAGAGCTTTTTCACACGACCCCTAAGATCCGCTGGCCACTTAAATTCGGACCAGAGATCTTGGGGGTTCGTTGCTCTTCCTGTGTTCCCACCCCCTCCACACTTCCTTGCTCCTGTCTGCGTGAGGGGAGGGAGAAAAAAAGAGAGGAAAAATGCAGGCTCACCTCCGTCTGCCAGGCGAAGCTGCCCCAAGCCCAGTCGTCCTGATTCCTGTCTCTTAAAGGGGCAGGGGCAAAAAAAAAAAAAACAGAAGCGAGGAGAGTCCAGCACTCACTCCTTTACATCCGCATCAGGGATTTTCACCCCCGGAGAGCAGGTACCTGAAAAGTGCGCTGGGATGCACTTAGGTGGGCGTGGTCGCACTTAATTTTCTGTAAACTCCGGAGCTGGTGGGGAAACAATTTTAAGCTCCGGAGCTGGGAGCCATTTGCCGCGGAGTTTAGGGGTCGTGTGAAATATCGTCAAAGCCAGGATCCTCCCTTTGTCTTCCCATGTGAAGAAGCTGACAAGTACATTCCTGGGACAGACCACAGGAAAGAGAAACTTAAGTAACTTAAGTTTGTAACTTACTACCAAAGTAATAAGGTCTTCCGTGTTAGGGGCAGGGGAGCAGTTCTGGAGGACAGAATGCGAATCCCTAACTAACTTGGACAGCCTGGGTTCGCAAAGCCCTTTTCAATACCTGAGACTTTCCAGCAAGACTTGTGAATCAAGGGCAGATACAACCCCCCACCCCCCAGAAGAGAAAGGGGCCTTTTGCAGCTGGCAAAGCGTACATGTAAACCCAAGAGCAGCCTGATAATAAATGGAAGCAAGGCCTATAAGGTCAAGTTGAAAAATTCATGCAGATTGCAGCCAATAGTAGCTGGAACAGGCTCATGACCAGCACCCCATTCCATGACCTGTCAGAGGCAAAACCAGAAAGGAGCGGGCACATCATGGGAGGTCACCCATAGTTGTGGCAGGCAAAGACTGAGAGGGTGCCTACAGGCCAGCTGATTATGGAATTCCAAGTGAATGAGCCCAGAATTTGGGTTTAAAAAAAAACCCTCCACCCCATCTTTCTCCAAGCCCTATGTCACTCAAGCCCTTACGAAAACTCCCGTCCCCACTGCAGGCTCTGTACCACAGGTAATCTGAATGGTGCAACCAGGCTCATGATCCTGAGCATAACACTGTTTCCAAGGTCACTTGGGATCCAAGTGTATTCACCCACTATCCCTCTCTCAAGGTCCCTTCCCCTCCCCTTGCTTTTCAACAGGTCAACGTTCTACATTTTATGAGTCAACCCCTCCACAAAGTCCACTGATTCCTTGGTCTACTCAACATCTGACTTGTTAAAATATGCTACTAAGGTAAAGGTTCCCCCGCACCTGCATGCTAGTCATGTCTGACTCTAGGGGCAGTTCTCAACTCCGTTTTTGTAGCCAAAGAGCCAGTGTTGTGCAAGTCTGTGGCCATGTGTCCAGCATGGCTGAACGGAACACTATTTATCTTCCCATTTTTTATGGTGCTACCTATTTGCAGTGGACCCTCATATAACAAGCAGTTTGTTTAACAGAAAATTTGCTTAAAGGAAAAAAATTTCCAAAGATGGGGAAATTGCTTAACAGAATCGCCTATGGGGCAAATCCGTACAACAGAAAAACAGTCGCGATTAGGGATTAATCAGTTTCAATGCATTCCTATGGGAAATTTGTACAAAGGAAAATTTGCTTAACATAATTTCATTTGGAACGAATTAATTCCTTTATATAAGGTACCACTGTATCTATTTGCATTTACATGCTTTGAATTGCTAGATTGGCAGGAGCTGGGGTTAACAGTGGGAGCTCACTCCACTGTGTGGCACCCGGGATTCGAACCACCAAGCTGAAGACTTTGCAGCCAACAGTTTCAGTGTTCTAGCCCACTGAGCCACCATGCCCCCAGCTAGTACTACTTCCATTGCAACTAAAGTAGACCCCTTTGAATCCATGGAACCAATCCCAACTCATTCAATGGGCCTACACTTGTAAAATTTGCTACACTGGGCAACAGGATTTTAGCTAGCATGCATCTTTGTGTTTACCTTCTTTTCATCCATTTTTACCCAGCTGTTTTTGTATAAGAGACAACGACCTAACTCCTTCCTTGACCTCCAATCCCCTACTGCATCGGCAAACGTAATGCACAACAACACAATTATTTCCACACATTGCACAAGCATCCATCCAGTACATCAGGATAAACTCCGAAAGGAAGCACAGAAACCCTAAGGAGGCTCCTATGGAACCAGACATGGTTGCTGTTCTTACAGGGGCTTGAGTAGAGCATTTGAAAACAGGAAATCTACCAGTTGAACCATAACTTCCTTTGATCAAGTTTCAGCAAGCTGAACCTCTGGTGCAGAACTCAAATTAGACCCCAGGCAGTCAAAGAACGTTTTCAGCGGAATCAACGTATTTTCCCCGAGTAACCTAGCTAGATTCTATTGGATATCAAACCTTAATGTTTTTCAAATAAATGAATAAATCCCAAGCTTTCAATTATAGTCTGAAGAGTGCCTCTCTCTACTTGGGAATGTTTTGCCTTTCAAAAAGAAGACTGAGAGGGGATATATGTTTAAATATTTGAAAAGATGTCATATTGAAGAGGGAACAGGCTTGTTTTCCATGGCTTCAGAGACTAAGGACTCAGGGCAATGGTTTCAAACCACAGGAAAAGAGATTCTATTTGAACATTAGGAAGAACTTCATGACCTTGAGCAGGTACAGAGGAGGCGACCAGGATGGTTGAAGGTCTGGAGGAAATGTCTTATGAGGAATGGCTTAGGGAACTGGGAATGTTTAGCCTTTCAAAAAGAAGGCTGAGGGGGGATATGACAGCTATGTTTGAATATTTGAAAGGATGTCATATTGAAGAGGGAACAGGCTTGTTTTCCCTGGCTTCAGAGACTAAGGACTCAGGGCAATGGTTTCAAACCACAGGAAAAGAGATTCTATTTGAACATTAGGAAGAACTTCATGACAATTAGAGCTGTTCGGCAGTGGAATATGCTGCCCCGGAGGGTGGTGGAGTCTCCTTCTGTGGAGGTTTTTAAGCAGAAGCTGATGGCCATCTGTCGGAAATACTGTGATGGGGGTTCCTGCATGGTAGAGGGTTGGACTGGATGGCCCTTGAGGTCTCTTCCAACTCTATGATTCTACGATTCTATGATTCTGCCTCATGATTGCCGTAGTTTGGTAGCAGTTTAACTTACTCCAGTTGTAACTTACTTTCCATAGTAAGTCACAACTAGAGTAGACGCATTTCAATCAGTGGGGCTTATGGAAGTGACACACCAACCCCCCACTGCTTCAATGGGCCTACTCTAGTGTAACTTACTACGCTACGCGACAAGGTTTCAGCCAATGTGCCTTATCAAACTAAAAAATCCTATAATTTGTTAGGATGGAGCCATGTCAATTAAAGAAGAAACAAAGTGGGTTTTAACTATATAGACCATATATACTGATATCAAAATGGAGTTTTTTTCAAGCAGTGAATAATGGTTGCATGAGGCTGACTGTACTTAGTAGATGTTCTGCACCAGGTTTAGGAAGACTTCCTTACAGTCTCTCTGTCCACATATGTTGGAAGCCAAAAGTGAATTTCTTATAATTTTCACAAGCCCCAATCCAAATTCTGAATCTTGGGAAAGCACCCTTTATGGTGTGTGTGTGTGTGTGTGTGTGTGTGTGTGTGTTTTGTGTCATGACAGTTGTGACTGACTCTTTTGCGACCCCATGTCCATGGAGTTTTCTTGGCAGGAATACTGGAGTAGTTTGCCAGTTCCTACTCCAGTCGCCTACAACACCTGGCATTCCCTGTAGGTCGCCCATCCAAGTACTAACCAGACCTGACCCTGCTTAGCTTCCGAGATAAGGTGAGATCAAATGTGCTTGGGGCATCTAGGCAGCTACCTTTATGGGAGGAGTTCCCAACCTTGGCTAAACCAGGTGTTCTCAGAAGCCTTCACCACTAGCTGTGCTGGACAGAATTTCTGGGAGTCGTAGTCCAGGAACACCAAGTTATACACAGTTGGAAACCACTGCTTTATTGGCTACAGACCCCAAAATTCCACCTTGCCATACCACCAGGTTGGGTAGGATATTTTGCAAGGCATCTTCCAAAAAATAGTTTTTCTCTCTCCCAGAGTTTGCCAAAATCTCAGGTTGATTCTACTCTTCAGAAAACGTGGTTTATAAAGCACTCATGGGTATTTTGCCAGGTCCCTTCTCATCCCTCCTTTCTCTTCCCTACAGAAGCACTTTTTGTAGCAGGATCGCTGCATTGTCATTTTCTCCGGAATATTTGGCCGACTCGCTGTTTATTCTTTTATGCATCAGTATTGGTTTTCTCTCTGCAAATGCTTCATTTTGATGGCACTCCAAACCGTTCCATTCAAACAGCAACCCCTTTGCTTACCTGTTCCTATCCTTACTTGAAAAACCGCGATGACCTTGAGTCACTATTCCTTTATTGTCTGCAAACAGCTTTCTTTCTCTGTTCTCTGTGGCACATCCTGCATCTCATTTTTTATTATTTTATTTTTATTTCTTGCAGTAGCTGAAATGAAGTACTGTACTTCTAGGGAAGAGAGGCAAGGAATCGAGGCAGGGATGAGTTCCATTCAATTTCCTAATCTTTTACCAACTGCTTGTGCATAAGACTTTGTACTCTCTGAGGGAAGGGCTGCAGATCCAGATTCTCCTCCCACCCAACTCCAGAACGGCTGAATTCTGGCATGGGCACAAAGTGTGCCCATGAAATAAGACCCTTCTGTTCTACATATCCTAGCAACCTAGTAAAAATTTAACCCAGTGTGCTGTTAGACTGTGGAACTCCCTGCCACAGGAGGTGGTGGTGGCATCTGGCCTGGATGCCTTCAAAAGGGGATTGGACAGATTCCTGCAGGAAAAGTCCATCACGGGTGACAAAACCATGATGGAGATGTGCCATCTTCAGGCTTAAAACCAGGGTCCTTCAAGGCCCAGATGCAGGGGAGTGCTATCAGGAGACAAATATCTAGTCTCATGCACTCCCAAACGCATCTGGTGGGGCCACTGTGAGATCCAGGAAGCTGGACTAGATGGGCCTTCGGCCTGATCCAGCATGGCTCTTCTTATGTTCTTATGTTAAGCATGGAGAAATGTCCTGGGATCTAATTCTGTGGACTGGATTCTGCGGGTGGATTGTGCGGGAGGGGGCATATTAAAATGAATTGTCATTTTGCTCTGACATGAAACACACAGAGCACCTGTTCCAAAGTGTCTCAGCAGATGCTTCCATCGTCTAAAGCCCCAGAGGGATTTATGAGCCAAGGCCTTGTCTAGACGTTTGCCATAAAAATAAAAAAAATCAGCGCATCTGCAAAAGTCAACTCCCCGTCCAGCCCAAGCCATCAACCGACAAATAAAAAGGTGTGTTAAAGCTCCATAAAGTTAATTGGATCTCACCTCTTTTAAAGTATTTGAAGCTGGCCGTTTTCATGTTCATTCATTTCGTTACCGTTTCGTTACCATTTATTTCAATTTTTGTGATTTTTTTTTTTTAGCATTTAAAGCAATTCAATGTATTGCCGTAACAAGAACGAAACGGATGACAAAATTTCTGGTGTTTCTGTTCGTTTCGTTTCATTTTAGAGACAACATTTGTTTGTCGTTTCGTTACGTAATGAAACAAAAAAACGGAAACGGAAACAAAAAATTGTTCCTTTCGTGCCCATCTCTAGTTCAAAGTACCTTTTCAAAGCTCTGCTATTGCAGACATGCAGGACTGGACCCGACCGCCGTGGGGAGGCCTGCCTTGGCCAGCACACAGGTTGCCCTCAGCTACATTCAAAATGGGATGCCAAAGGAAAAGACTTACAGAGGCCATGGATGGCCAGAAAGACAAATAGGTGGGGGTCTTAGACCCAATCAAGTCTGGATGACTTCGGAAGGGAACATGACTCCACTGAGATTATCCTGCCTGGCTCCGGTATGAGAAAGCAAGTGTCACGGGGAACGATAATACAGTAATGCTAGGAAAAGTTGAAGGTAGCGGGGAAAACTGGAAGACCAAAGATAAGATGGATCTAGTGAAGGAAATCATAGACACAAGATGGCAAGACCTGGTGAGATTGATAATGAGAGGACATTTGAAAGTCGCAGATTCTTAGGGTCACTTTAAGATGGAAGTGATCTGACCACACATGATATTAATTGTAACAAGGAGGAGGACTATTCAGGATGGTTAAAGGTCTGGAAGAAATGTCTTAACGAGGAGCGGCTTAAGGACCTGGGAATGTTTAGCCTTCCAAAAAGAAGGCTGAGAGGGGATACGGTAGCTATGTTTAAATATTTGAAAGGATGTCATGTTGAAGAGGGAACAGGTTTGTTTTCCATGGCTTCAGAGAGTAGGACTCGGGGCAATGGTTTCAAACTACAGGAAAAGAGATTCCATTTGAACATTAGGAGGAACTTCATGATGGCTAGAGCTGTTTGGCAGTGGAATATGCTGCCGCGGAGGGTGGTTGAGTCTCCTTCTTTGGAGTTTTTTTTTTTTTTAAGCAAAGGCTGGATGGCCATCTGTTGGGGTTACTTTGATTTGGGTTCCTGCATGGCAAGGGGTTGGACTGGATGACCCTTGAGGTCTCTTCCAACTCTATGATTCTAAGAAAGTTGCTCTGGGCTGCGTTAAGAAAAATCCACGTGAAAGGGGAGCCTTCTGCTCCTTTAATGTTGTTGATGTGCAACAGTAGTGTTCAAATGTCAGCTGGAAACGATCGACGAGTTTTGAATTTTTGTTTCAACCCCTCTAGCTGTGCAGCAGAAGTTGCAGAAACTCACTGAGTAGAACAGCTTCAAGTTCTCCAGATTAGTCCATCCCCTTTTCTCACCAACTGGCACTTGCAGTGTCAATAACTGACTCTGAGCCAGTAGTAGGAGAAAGAATAAAAAGTTCCGTTTACTGACAGTGAACAGACCAACAGCAAAACTAACTGACCTCAGCAACAGACCTCAACAGACTAATAACAATTGCCCATAGACACATAGAAAGAGCTGTACTGAGCAGAGAGGTCGGGCTCTCTTTGCATTCAGAGATGGGATGGATGGAAGACAGGAATAAATTGAAAGTAAAAAAAAAAAAACCCACCCTTCCAGCCACAACTTTTCCAGGCAGCATGCAAGGTTGCAAAAAGTCCAGCAGAAGCTACTAAGGTGATTACTTTACTCCAGGTACCTCCCTTGTCACTTCACTCCCTCCCCTGGAATCAAAGCCTTTGGCACCTACTTTAAAACAGATAAAGGGTATGAGGAATTAAAGTTTTCTAGGGAGATCCAGTCACAAATCACAGCCATTGTGTCGTCTGTCTCTCCCCCCCTTGACATGTTGCTGTGTAGAATTTCAAAACAGATCACAGCCTTCCTTAGTTCCAGCCAGGAGCTGCTGCTCCCTGTTGTTCTTCCCCTCGCAATTGCGATGTACATGAAAAGGTTGCCACCTTCTGCCTGCAAGCTGTAATGACTATCAGGCCTCTTAACGGTCCAGCCCACTGTTCTCTCCCAAAGGTGCTGGATGAGCTGGCAGCTGAGATTTGACACGGAGGCCGGCTCCAAGTTACAGTGGACCCTCGTATAACAAACTGTTTGTATAACATAAAATCTGTACAACATAAAAAATTCCGGAGAGAGGGGAAATGGCACCTGGCCTGAATGCCTTCAAAAGGGGATTGGACAGATTCCTGGAGGAAAAGTCCATCACAGGTTACAAACCATGATGGAGATGTATCATATCCAGGCTTAAAACCAGGGTACTTCAAGGGCCAGATGCAGGGGAGTGGTATCAGGAGACAGAGATCTAGTCCCGTGCCCTCCCAGATGCATTTGGTGGAGCCACTGTGAGATACAGGAAGCTGGGCTGGATGGGCCTTTGACCTCATCCAGCAGGGCTCTTTTTATGCTCTTATGAAATTTGCTTCACAGAATTGCCTGTGGGGTGAATCCGTACAACATAAAAATGGTCGCGATTAGGGATTGCTCCGTTTTCAACGCGTTCCTCTGGGAAATTTGTATAAAGGAAAATTTGCTTAACATAATTTCATTTGGAATGAATGAATTCCTTTATACAAGGTACCACTGTATTCGTGGCCGTACTTGTCGAAATGTTTACAAACCAGCGTTCAGGGTCAGAAGCAGAGTTACTCATGTTACTTCCTGGGGACTTCAGTTTCTGGAATATAACAGCCAGCGCAGCCACTGGGAAATATCCTCCAAAACATATCCCCCCACCCCCTCCGCCTCCCAAGCTGTTAGTGGAAGGGAGCTTAAACATTTCCAGAGATACACCTTATGGATCAGGACAGGCAGGCACCTAACCTTAAAAATTATCAGCAATGCATGCCCCTCCAGTTGTTTTGGGACTGCAGTACCCATTGTTCTTCACTTCTGCCAGTGCTGACAAAGGCTGATGCAGTCTGACATCAACTGCAACATCAAACTGTTGCAGAATGTTGAATTTTGGATGAAAATTTCTTCAGCTGCACAGCAGAAGTGCAAGGTTTCATGGTGCAGAATAGCTTTAAGTTCCCCCAGATTAGTCTACCCCTTTTCTCATTAACTGGCATTTAAAGTCTCGATAACTCACTTTGAGACATTAGTGTGTGTGTGTTGTGTCATTACAGTCATGACCGACTCTTTCTGACCCCATGTCAATGGAGTTTTCTTGGCAGGAATACTGGAGTAGCTTGCCCGTTCCTACTCCAGGGGCCTACAGCACCTGGTATTCCCTGGTGGTCTCCCATCCAAGGACTAACCAGGGCTGACCCTGCTTAGCTTCCAAAATCAGGCACGATTGGATGTGCTTAGGGCAGGCATGGATGTGATGTTTTGGACCACAACTCCCAGGATTCCCAATGACAAAGGACTGTGGGAGTTGCAAACATCTGGAAGACATTAGTAGGAGAAAGAAAAAAGTTTCATTACTTATAGTTTAAAACAGGCCTGCACAATAGGTAGACCGCTGGTTACCAGTAGCCCGCGAAGGGTTCAGAAGGAGCCCACTGGCCATAAATTTAAAAAGTGAGGTGATATGTTCTCCCCCCCACCCCCACCCCATGGACCACCACTGCTGGCTTGGCGTGCCCCAGCTGTGCGATGAACATGGTGGAGGTGAGTGAGAGCTGTGGTTGGTAGCAGCAGTGGCAGGAAGGGAGGTGGAAGGGAGAAGGGGAAAGGAGGAGGAGGAGGAGGAGGTTTGTCAGGAGAGGATTTAGTGTAGGTTGGGAGGGGAAGCAGACCTTTTTTTAAAAAAAGTCTTCCAGCAGCCTGGGCACAACTGCTTTCTGCAATCCCTTGCACCTGACTCGAGCCGGGTGCAACCAGGCATGAAAGACATGGTCACATGGGTTGCCCCAGGATGGGACTCTGTGCAAGATACATGTTAATGACTGATAATCACCCCACTGGCTCGAGCATTCCCAAGGGACCACAACCGGTCAGCCTTCCCATAGGAATGCTTTGAAATATGTTCCCAGAACAATTGATTTTCAATGCGTCCTCAGGGAACCCATTCTACTTACAAATCTTTTTGCATGAGCATGCAAATGGATAAAGATTCAGTAGAGGTTTTAGTCCCCAAACCCTCCGGGCACTTTGGGCTGGAAAAAGATGACCTACAAGTTCCCAACGTTGGACAGCCCTGGTTTAAAAGATCAAACAGCAAACACGACTACTTTCTGCATTTCAGCTTAATCCCTCAGACTCATATTTCCAGGGTGAAAACACCTGGCAGAGAGAACCTCACTTTTCCAACCCAGAGACAGGATGGGACTCTTGGTTAATACTGTTAATGACTGATAATCACCCCACAAAGAAAACGCATTCCCAACTACAACTGCTAGAGGCGGCATGGGAGGCTGTAAAAAGTCCCAGCACAAACTGGGTCCTCAGGTAATTTTGGACTTCAACTCCAACATAAGAAATGGTTACAAATTCTGGGGGTTGAAGTCCCCAAACATCCGAAGAGCCAAAGTGAGATGACCTACAAGTTCCCCAATTGTTCTAAGCTTTGTTTTCCAAAGGGAGAGCCATAGGGGGATCCAAAGCTAGCAACTCCATTTCAGTTCTTAATCCCTCATATATCACATTTCCCCTTCAATAAGACGCCCCCATGTATAAGACAACCCCCACTTTTCCAACCCAAAATTACAGTTTTGCAACTAAGTGGTTCTCACCACAGCGTACCTCCGTGCATAAGACAACCCTAAATTTTTAGTCTAACAATTTTAGACAAAATCCTAGTCTTATACATGGAAAAATACTTATTTCTCACATTTTCATTCCTCCTTCCGTCCTGAAACTCAAGGTAGTATGCACAGCTCTCTTCCCTGCCCCTTGAACCTCTGAACAACCCAGGTGAAGCAGGTTGCATTCAAGAGACTGTGGCCGGACCAAGGTCACCCAGAGAGCTTGCCGGCCAAGCAGAGATTTCAGTCCTACTCCAAAGCTGTAGCCCCTACAACAAGCCAGTGGTGGGTGCCTACAATGTCTTCTTTGTTCATAAGGCATTGATATATAGCCTCCCCCTCTCTCTCTCTCTCTCTGTGTGTGTGTGTGTGGTGTCGTTAGAGTCATAACTGACTCTTCGTGACCCCGTGTCCATGGAGTTTTCTTGACAGGAATACTGGAGTGGCTTGCCCATTCCTACTCCAGGCGTCGACAGTACCTGGTATTCCCTGGTGGTCTCCCACCCAAGTCCTAACCATGGCCGACCCTGCTTAGCTTCCGAAATCAGGCGAGGTTGGATGTGCGCAGGGGAGGCATATCCAAAGTGAGGCCCGGGGGCCAAATGTGGCCCGTTTTCAAATTTTGAGTGGCCCACAGCCTCTTCTCCCTGCCGGCTCAGCCTGTCACACATCCCTGCTAGCTGTCCTCTCTCCATACCAGATAGAGATGTCAGCTTGCAGTTTTACAGTTTGCCTGTCCTCCCTTGCCTCCATTCATCGCCCCCCCCCCAGCCACCTGCCCAGCCTACCCGGCTCCGGCTCCATTATTGCAGCGCCCTCCCTGCCTCCTTGCATATCCTAGAGGCTGTCCTAAGTCCACCCCAGGGGGCCAAATGAGGCTAAATGGTCAGCCCCCACACATTTTCACCTCACCAAATTTGGCCCTCCCTGCAAAAAGTTTGGGCACCCCTGACTTAGGGCATCAATGCAGCTAATATAGGCCAATAGCCTCCAGCAATTGTCTGGAAGGAAACATCCCCAGGGAAGTTTCATAGAGGGTAGCCTTTTCAAGAATTTCAGGCAAAAATCAAAGTTAGTCTTTAAGGTGCCACATGTTTTGTGCCTTTTGTTTTGTTTTGTTTTTCTTTGAGTTTTGCCTGAAATCCCCAGGGGAATCATGTGCGGCCCACAGAGGATCCCAGGACAGCCCAATTACAGGCTGAAGAAACAAACTCTTACAGTCTTGGGTTCAGAGGCAGCTTCTCTGTTTGACAGAACATAAAGAAACTTCATTCATATTCATGGAGTCATAATCTCCAGGGTCACTCAAGTGAGTAGATGAAGCCGAAATTTACAGCCCAGGCTGCTGCTGCTGCTGATGGAGTGCCTGGTTTACCCATCACCAGCCTCTAATTAAATAGGAAATTAAAAGTGTTAACCCTGGCAGCTGCCTCTGAGATCTTCTTCAGGCATAAATTGTATCTCCCATTAAGTTGAAAGAAGGCAAAAAAAGGAAACCATTACAACCCTTCTGCATAGTGGATGAAACGTGCTTTTTCAACATATTAGTGCTCCCTTGAGATTTGTTCTTTTTTGACAAATGTGTGTATGACAGAGGGAGGGAACTTGAGGGGGGGTGCTATTTTGATCCATTTCCTCATCTTAATTTTAAAAGTGAAATGGGTTTGATCAAGAGATGGGAATCCTATCTCAGCAACACCATTGAAAGAGGCATGATTAATCCTTTCCCTGTGGTGTACTAAAATAAGTTGTACTGATAACAAAAGATTTAAATTTTGCAATGTACCTCTTTCTTTACACGTTTTCATGAATTTTAACAAATATTTCACACACAAAAAGATGACTTGCATTCATCTTCACACAAATTTTAACTGAACTAATCTTTACTTTCTATGAAAACATCAATCGGTCCCTATGCTCAATTTGTTTCTGGAGGGTGTTTTTGCATATACATTGGCTTTTCTACCTCATAATACATCTTTTGATTATATGTTACATTTGTGAGTACCTCTTCTATTCATTTGATGCCAAGTACTCTATGAAAGGATACCACTGTTCAATAAAATTTCTCTCTTCTTCTGTCCTGTCATCACCTGTAATATCTCTGTTAGTTGGTGCAACGTTGTCATTTGGTAGACCTGCCGTGTCCACGTATATAGTGACGGCTTGATCAAATACTTCCAGTCTCCCACAAGGTATATTTGCTGTGGCTAAAAACAGGATAAACCAGTCATGTCCAAAGTATGGCCCGGGGGCAAAGTGCAGCCTGTTTTAAAATTTTGAGTGGCCCGCAGCCTCTTCTCCCTGCCAGCTGCCACACATGCTGGCTAGAGACATCAGCTTGCAGTTTTATGGTTTGACTACCCTCCCAGCCTCTGTCCATCCCCGAGGCACCTGCCCTGCCTTCCCACCCCGGCTCCGTTGCTGCAGCGTCCTCCCCGCCTCCTTGCAAGGGAGGGCAGCATATGGGAGCAGCGGTACTTCTTGGGTGCATGCGGGCCGATTCCCAGGCCATGCAACAGCCGCTGGGCCCTTGGGTGCCTCAAAACCGGAGCGTTTGTGGCTGTTGCAGTTGCTTGTGGGCCTACAACCTTTCTCTTCCCCCGCCCTTTCAGGCGGAATGGTCGGCCCCTACACATTTTCACCTCACCAAATCTGGCCCTCCTTGCAAAAAGTTTGGACACCCCTGGGATAAGCAGTTATATATGCATCAGTGGTTCCTTTCATCTACTGAAGACAGAAACTAGAAATGATTCACCTCTATGCTCTATTGACTGGCCCATTATTTCATTGATTCCTCCCCCCGTACATCTTGCCAATACTTCTCTACCACTGAGCCCAAGTGCCTTTGGCTTCGTATCCTCTGCAACACACAGGGATACCAAGAAAGGACTTTACGAGCAAGGACAGACACTGGGAGAGACGGGAAGTATTTGACCAAGCCTTCCATAAATATATGGATGCAGCAGTAGGTATAGACAATGTCAACTTTGGACAAACTCATGCAAAAACCACAAGTGGTTACAAGTGCGTAGTTTCATGTCCTGGTTAAGGAATGCAATAGAGCAGTGGTTTCCAACCTTTTTACGAGCCGGGACCGTGCACCACTGACCATTTGTGCATTAAAAGGCATTTTTATTAGAGTAACATCACCCCTTCCCAGAAAGTAGAGGTTTCTATCACCACCCAAGGGGCCTGTTTCTCATACAAAAACAAAGACAGCAACTTTAATATCCCACTCTGAAAGGTCAAGGGAGAAATAATTCAACAAGGGCTACAGTACATATAAGGGCACTCACCAACCCCCGGCAAACACTTTTGACCCCCTGGCAGGCCACAACCCCCAAGGGTGGGAAACACTGTAATAGAACTTAAGTATTGCTAGTCTTGTTTGGTGCCATCTGGAATAGTATCTCCTCCTCCTCCTCCTCCCAGGGGCATATCTTGGGGGTGGGTGGGCAGAAGAGTACATCTACCCCGGGCGCAGCAATCTGGGGGTGCCTTTCCCCTAAGGCTTGGCAACGGCACCCCCTCCGCTGCCACACGCAAAGCAGGCAGGCAGGAGTACGGTGGCCGTGGCGCCCTCCTCCTCTTCCTCGCCTTGGTGGGAGAGGTGTAATGTGCACATTCACACACAAACACACACACCCATCCAACCGTGCACACATGCAAGCATGCACAGAGAGAGGGGGGGGGTTCAGGCCCCCGTTGCTGGGTGGGTGCGATGTGGGGCGGGGCGCAGGAAGGGCACAAAAACAAACTTTGTCCCCAGGCGCTCCAAATCCTGGTTATGACTCTGCCTCCTCCTAATATTGTGCTGAAGAAGGTTATGAAGTGAGGTATTCCAATTTCTTCTAATTTCTGGTAGAATATTTCAAGGAAACCATTACAGGCCAGCAACGTTCCTTTCTTAACATTCTCACGGCTTTGATTTCTTCCTCCATTACTGGGGCTTCTCGGACAGATTTATGACCCTCTTTAATGAGTAGACTTGGCAAGGAATCAATAAACTCTGCAACCTCCATCTCACGATCGATGCTTGGAATATATACTTTAGTACAGAGCTTAAGAAATTCCAGGCTTATTTCTTTAGTTGTGTGCCATCAAGTCAGACCCAACTTAAGGTGCTGCTACTAGTGCTTTCAAGATAAATGAGATCTTTAAGGATATTTACCAGTTGTTCCTCTTCCCCAGTGAGTCCCCAGGGCTGAGTGGGGATTCAAACAGAGATCTCCTTTAGTCCATCATTCTGTCCACTACACCACACTGGATACCTCACTGCCTATTCCTTTAGGACAGTAGTAGCCAAACTTCGGCCCTCCAAATGTTTTGGACCACAACTCCCAGAATGCCAAGCCTGTGTTGCCATTGACAAAGGACTGTGGGAGTTGTGGTCCAAAACATCTGGAGGGCCGAAGTTTGGCCACCACTACCTTAGGCAATGTTTTTCCCCTGGTTTGCTATTATTATCAGTCTCACACCCTTTTTCGCTTTCTTTTTTGGCATGACTCTACTAACCTTGAATGTTACCATATTCATAATAGCACCTTTTTAACTCGACCACAGCTCTTTGTATCTTATCAATTGCTAAAGTTTTTTTCTGGACTAGTGGTTCACATTCCTTTTGTTTGGTTTATTCAGCGCTGTCAGCAACCAGCAACATTCTCTAGTGGATGCTTTTTACACTGATCTTTTAATTATTTTTCCATCCTGAAGACATTTGCCTGCTCAGTGTAGTAAATAACACTAGAGGAGACCCACTGAATCAGTGGGGATTTGGTGAGACAAGCCTTCTGTAAATCCTTTTAATTGTAAGCACCTGAATTTTGAATTTTGCTGTTGTAGTAAATTGCAATTGCCTGTACACAATATGCTTTCAGTTGGGATTTCTATGGCTTTTGCTATGGTAGGAAATTCACGAGGAAGCAAATACTCCATTTAGATTTTGACTTGTTCTCTTGTCTGGTGTTGTAACACAAGATGGGTTCCATAGTATATTACTTAGTGAACAAAATGCCAGGCCTCCCAGGAGCATAAAGTGCTCCTGAATAAATCTGGTCACGTACAAATTTGCTTTGTGTGCATTTCGATGCACCAGGGGGTTCGTGGCTAGGAGCACTTTTCTCGGTGTTTTGCCATTCCTTATGCCTTGTTCTCCCATTCAACTGTCAGCTAACGAGGGAAAGGGACTTTTTCAAATCACCATTGATTCTACTATTTCACATCACACCTCATTTTTAAAGTGCATTCTGCATTGCCAGGGTTGCTTTTTCACACTCCCTTTAATTATGTATCTGTCCATCTACAAGACACCTCATCATGCACTTTTCCAACCCCAAATTAGTTTTGCGACCACAGGATTCTCTCCTCAGCTTATTTCCATGTATAAAATGACCCTCAGTTGATACCTGCTGTGAGTTTTTTGGGCTGTTTGGCCATGTTCTGGAAGTTTTTCTTCCTGACATTTCACCAGTCTCTGTGGCCAGCATCCTCAGAGGGCAAGGAGTTCAGGGAAATAGGTAACAGAGAGAACTCTGGCCAAAGAGTCTGGTGAAACTTCAGGAAGAAAAACTTACAAAACACGGCCAAACAGCCCGAAAAACCCATAACAGCTATCAGATCCCAGCCATAAGCACTCAATTTTTAGTCTAATAATTTTAGGGAAAAAATACCAATAGTCTTATACCCAGGAAAATACTGTATTTCAGTACTCTGTAAGATGTCAAACCATGACACCTCCTTACAGCCTCAGGAGCACGAATTTCCATAATTGAATTCTCCATCCTGGCAAGGTTTCCCTAGTAGTGCATTAGGAACCCCGTATCCACAGGGGATTGCTTCTGGGTCCCTGTGGATACTGAGGTCAGCAGATAATAAGAATGCTAAATATATAGATAAGGAGAAAAAAATTAACATGCTGTAAAGGAACATAAAGCTGAGTTGTACGTATTTATGAAGGGGTATCTGTTTAGCCAATCCAATCGTCCATAGGCGGGGCTAAGGAGTATAGAAGCAAGTGTGCATAGAAATGACAGTTGGATAGGGCCTCCATAGAGTTTCAACTGAAACATAACATGAGTGTCTAATTGCTCCTGTGTTTGAAGTTAAAGAGGAATAACGTAATAATTACGCTAGACAAAACGCTACCGAGAAATAAAAGCCTGGAGTGCAGAGTATGCTTTGATGATTCTTTATTTGTAATTTAAATAAAGGTAAAGGTCCCCCCCCCCGCACATGCGTGCTAGTCGTGTCCGACTCTAGGGGCAGTGCTCATCTCTTTCAAGCCAAAGAGCCAGTGTTGGGCAAGTCCATGGCTTGCCGAACAGTTTATCTTCCTGCTTTTTACAGTGGTACCTATTTATCTACTTGCATTTACATGCTTTCAAACTGCTTGGTTGGCAGGAGTGGAGGTTAACAGCGGGAGCTCACTCCGCTGTGTGGCACCCGGGATTCGAACCACCAAGCTGCCGACTTTGCAGCCCACCATTTCAGCGCTCTAGTCCGCTGAGCCCCCACGCCCCTAATTTAAATAAACGACAGTGTTAAACTGAAATGTTACAGTGTCAGTCTCCATTTATTTATGAATTAGATAAATCATAATTGCTTTGAACAGGGTGGCAGCCTAAACTGGCACCAGGTCACGTCACACCTGCATCCCCAGAATAGCCCTGCTACGCGTAATTTTTCCAAGGTAAAAGCCAAGCCGCGGATACCGAATCGCGGATACGGGGGGTCCCGCTGCCCCTGTGCAAGGCACTGGACTGGTGGAACTCAAAAAAGGCGAGCCCAGCAGAAACCCCCTTCCCTTCCCGCCTCTAACGCTTCCCCGCCTCCTTCAAGCCGGCCGTGTCCCTCCCGCCCTCCAGGGGGCCGCCGCGTGGCCGCCTCGAACCCGGAAGCGTCGCCGCTCTAGGCCCGCCACTCGTTCGCACGCTCTCTTTCGCTCCTTGGCGGCGGCGGCGGCCACTGGCGACTGTGCGCGTGCGCGCGGGGGGGCGGAGGGGCGGGGGGGGGCTTGGAAGTGTCCGGGACGCCCGCCGGGAGCGCGCACGAGGACAGGAAGTCGGCCGCCTGGGTGGGGATGCGTGCGGTGGGGAGGGTGTAAGGGTAGGGGGGCGACCGGGCGGAGGTTGGGGGGGGGTGCCGTGGTTCCCCGACGGGAGGGAACGAGCGAGCGAGCGAGCGACGCCTTCCTTTCCCGCCGCCTTCTTCCAGCCGGACCCATGGAGGCTCTGGCTTTCTCCCCAGCCGGGAAGAGGAGCCTCTCTGTATCCTTGGGTTTTGGGAGGGGGGGGGAAGGACTGGGAGATGGGGTGGGGTCCCCAGGATGGGGTTTGGGGGTAGGGAGGCGGGAGGGGGCTGTTGTTGTTGTTGTTGTTGTTGTGTTGTTGGGAGGGGCGTCTTGGGGGTTCCAATGTGCATAAACCCCTGCCTTGGTTGTAGTTCCTTGAGTCCTTCCAAGGAGGGGGGGTGGTCCCTTTGGGGGTGGGTGGGGGTTGGGGACATATTTGGGGAGGAGGGGGGGAGCAGGTTGGGGGGAATGAATGGGTGATGTTTTTATGGGGGAGGGAGTAAGGTTTTGTAAAAAAGGTTAAAAGTTAAGGTTACACGCACGCACACACACACACACACACACACACACACACACACACACACACACACACACACACACACACACACACACACACACACACACACACACACACACACACACACACAGGCGTGCTCGTCGTGTCCAGCTCTAGGTGCGGTGCTCATCTCCGTATTCAAGCCGAAGAGCCAGTGTTGTTGTGCAAGTCCGTGGCCAAGGGTCCGATTGGCTGCAAGGAAACACTGTTTTTACCTCCCTTCCTGATTTTTTACAGCGGCACCTCTTTATCGGCTTGCATGTTACATGCTTTCAAACTGCTAGGTTGGCAGGAGCTGGGGTGAACAGCGGGCGCTCACTCCGCGGAGTGGCACCCGGGATTCGAACCGAACCGCCGAGCTGCCGACTTTGCAGCCAACCGTTTTCAGTGCTCTAGCTTGTTGAGCCACCACACGCTGAATTTTTGTAAAAAAAAAAAAACCCGAAAACCTCCCCCAATTCTTCGGCAGTTGCCTTTTTTTTTTTTTTTTTTTTTTTTTTTTTTGCAGCAAGGAGTTGGTGGATCTGGCCGAGTTGTAGGTAACTGTGGGTTTCTAGTGCTGTAGAAACTGTGGGTTTCTAGTGCTGTCCTGGGCCTGTTTCCATGAGAATAAATCCCAACAAGCTTAGAGGGGATTACTCTTTAAGAAGTGTGTTTCGCATCGGTCGCCTTAAGTGACTTGAAAAGACCACATAGTTTTCCAGAAACGCTGGAATGGAATAGGACCCTGTCTAGGAATAATGTATGTCTGAATGCCAGGCATAGTTGGGTATCTAATCAGCCGTTCCCAGAGAGATTCTCAAAAGCCTCTGGGGGGGGAGACCTGGTTTTTAAAACAGGATATTGAGCAACTCTGGGCCTTATCCAGGAGAAGACAAGTGTTCCTAGGGGAATAAAATGGCTAATTTCTGCACATCAGATCTCTGAGTTAAAGGAACAGAGGCAGGCCAGGCCAAGTGTGTATGTGTGTGCGTGTTTATTTTTCCTCTGACTGTCCTCTGGAGTTTGTTTTCAGAATTAGTGATGGTGCACAGCGGGTTGTTTTCATAATGACCGGGAGGGAGGTGCACAGCTGCTGAGGAGCTGTAGCCTTGCTCCCCCATTGTTGACTCGAAATCTCATCTCGGAAAGGCTAGGTTACCCTTCCAGGAAGCTCAAGAGGTTTGAGCCTGCCTTGCAGACTTGCTCTTTTCTTGCAATTTTATCCAGGAGTTAATTGTATGCATGGTGTGGGGGGGGTATGTGTGATTGATTCAGATGTTGCAACAGAGGAGGAGAGCTGGATAACACATTACAACAACCGGGAGAGGGTTTCATTCATGGTTTCAGAATGGAAGGACGCTGGTTAGTAGGAGCCCAAACATGACAGATGGGTTAACTGAGGGCACTTTTTGTTACTGGGAAGGTCTTGGTGCTGGCTCCTTCTCCTTCCCCTTTTCCTTAGCAGTCTTCCAGGGTCTGGAGGTGACGGCTGGCAGGCGAGTACCATGCGAGCTGAGCTTGGCCCAGCGTGGTGCAGAATATGAGTGAGTTGAGCCATATTTTCGTGCCTTCATAAAAAAATCTTGCATTTATTAGCCAAGCAGAGAGTAATTTTTACTGGTTTTGGAGATCAAGGTGCTGGACACCTTTGTATATCAACAATGGTTTGTTGGGTGATTCCTGTCTGTCGAGAAGCCCAGTCCATGTCAGATTTCACATGTGTCAGCTCAGCTTTTCAAGGTGCTGAAAGGTGCGCTGTATCCCAGAGGGAAGCTGGTCTCAGCTGGATTGGTGGTTCTCAACTTGTGTGTCCCCAGATGTTCTTGGACTGCAACTCCCAGAAATCCTGGCCAGCTCAGCTAGTGATGAAGACTTCTGGGAGTTGCAGCCCAAGAATATCTGGGGACTCACAGGTTGACCACTGGTCTGGATCATTGTCATTGTCAGAGGTAGTAACATCTGGCCATTGGTGCAGAAATATTTCATTCTGTTCGACTGTTTAAATTATCCGGTTTTATTTTCTGTCTCTCTTTCTGGGATTACAGTATCACCGTATTAATTGGAACTTGTGGTGAACTGTGTATTTGGTTCAGATATGAGAAGAGTTTGACTCAGATCCTGCTCAGACATGTAGCTTGTTCAACTGCTTCTCTCCATAAGTCTGTCTTGCAGAATTAGTTCAGAACGTAGAAGTACTCCGCTAAGGAAGGTAAAATTTGCCTATGGTTCTATCATGTTCAAAACCCCATTAAGTTCATAAACTGGCAAGGTAATCTTAGAAATCTGTACCCTAAATAGAAGGCTCCCCTGGAGAGTAATGTTAATTTCCACATCTGTTTGCATAGGATTTTCATCCTGTTCAGCCATATTTATACTTATCCAAGTACTCATATGTGCTCAAAACTGTTGTGTAAGGCAGGCATGCCCAAACTTCGGCCCTCCAGATGTTTTGGACCACAACTCCCACAGTCCTTTGCCATTGGAAATACAGGCTTGGAATTCTGGGAGTTGTGGTCCAAAACATCAGGAGGCCTGTAGTTTGGGTATTCCTGGTGTAAGACATTCGGAATCCCTGTCTTCTGAGTTCTCCCTCTCACAAAATACCAGAACTAGAGGACACCCACTCAAACTGAGGGCTGGGAGAGTGAGAACAGACAAAGGAAATATATTTTTTTTTTTAACCCAGAGTGCTGTTAGTCTGTGGAACTCCCTGCCACAGGATGTGGTGATGGCATCTGGCCTGGATGCCTTCAAAAGGGGATTGGACAGATTCCTGGAGGAAAAGTCCATCACAGGTTGCAAACCATGATGGAGATGTGTCATCTCCAGGCTTAAAACCAGGGTACTTCAAGGACCAGATGCAGGGGAGTGGTATCAGGAGACAGAGATCTAGTCTCGTGCACTCCCAGACGCATTTGGTGGGGCCACTGTGAGATACAGGAAGCTGGACTAGATGGGCCTTTGGCCTGATCCAGCAGGGCTCTTCTTTCGTTCTTATGGAGCATCCTCGTCCTTTCCATGGCGCTGAAAGGTGTGCCAGATTCCCTTTTGCTTTGATGCTCCATGCCAACATCATTCTCCACAGTCACAGGATGAAAGAACTCCGAAGGCCACCTAGTTCGCCCTGGCTCAGTGTAGGACATGTAGTGCATCTAAATGACCCTTTCGTCTCTCCTTAAGTACCTGCAGCAAAAAAAAAAAAAAAATGCAACCTGTCCTTTTCCCAAGCACAGTCAAACAGCGCTTATTTTCATGAAGCTTTTCCCAAGGTGGAGCTGAAATCTCCTCCATCATATCTGCCTGTTCATTCTAACCCTGCCCTATGGAGCTTTCTGAAGGGAAAGCTGGATGCATTCTCTGTGTGGCAATGCTTCCTTCAGACCTCACCTTTGTGGGAGAAGGAGAAATGGACCCCAGCCTAGACTCTTTTCCTGAAAGTGGCAAGACAGATGAAGCTTTTCACGGCTGCATCCATTATAGATCACAGCCGTCTAAATGTAAATGTTTTAAGGCTGTTCTGGGTTGAAAGAACCTGTAGTGAAGATCATATGTGTTAGCCAAAGAATGAAGGTAATAAGTGTCCAGGTTTACATACATATTCATAAGAAAGTAGGACCCTGGTATCCACTGGGGATTGATTCCAGGCCTACCCATGGATAATGAAATCTGTGGATAACAGAGAAGGCCAAAAAAACCCCAAAACTGCTGTTTTATGACAGTAGCTTGCTTTCTGGCTGCAGTTTTGAGACAGTATCTTGCTTTCTGGCTGCTGTTTGTGACAGTAGCTTGCTTTACACTGCTGTTTTATGAGAGCAGTTTGCTTTACAGCTGCTGTCTGTGACAGTAGCGTGCTCTGCCGCTACTGAATTATTTATTTAATTTTTTCCTGCAAACCGTGGATAACTGAATCAGTGGCTAATGAATCGGTGGATATGGGGGTCCTACTGTAATTGTAGAGCAGACTGTTCTGGAAGAGCAAAATTTGGCATTTCCCCCTCCTTCCCAGCTGCCTTAATCCTTGTGTCCTGTATCTCATGATCTGACAATGGCTTTCCCATTTTATTTTTCCAGTTTGGTTATCCTTTCCTGGGAAAAAGACCCTCCTGTTCGAGAAAACATTCCTATCAACCGTCATTTTAAATGTGTGCAAGGTAGGCAAGATTCTTCTCTTCTAGAGCTGGGTCGGTTCTTTACTTCATGGCCGTTCTTGGCATCCTGGCAGTTGGCTGGGAAGGACGAGGGTCGTGGGCCAGAAGGTGCCAAAGGAAGCCTGCTGGGGCCTCTCTCCATTTTCTGCTCCTTGCTCTTCTCTTCCAGAGGCCGAAGAGACTCTTCTGATCGACATAGCGACAAACAGTGAGTCTTCCCTGCCGACGCTCCGTCAGAAATAGACCTTGCATGTCATTGATGTGTCCTCTTTCCCACTTGACTCATCCTCCGTGTTGCCGCTCATCTCCTCTTCCAGAGCCTGCCGTCGGCAGCTGGTTTTCTCCCGGAGAAGCAGCTGCGACGGTTTCAAGGCTTCGCTCTTGCACCGCTGCTCTGGGTGGTGCTTTATGGAAAACAGGTCCCTGCCTGCAGATGCTTGCAGTTCAGTTCAGTTGGCGGGCTGGAAACAGGGAAGGAGAGAAAAGTGTGTTGCATGCCTGGTGTGTTACCGCATTAACCTCAGGGTTAACAGCAGAGATGGAGAAGATCTGTCCCTGGATATTCCCACCGTTTGGCGTTCGTGGCTGCGACTGATGGGAGTTGTAGTTGAGCGACACCTGGAGAGCTGCGCTTGGCTGACTCGGTTGTAGAGGGGATAAGGAATTAATTCCTCCTTTTCCCACCCAGCACTCTCCAGATAGGATTGTTGGCAGTCCCCAGGGCCCTTAGCTGTCCTAGTAACCATGCTGGCTGGCAGGTGTTGGGAGTGGTAGTCCGGTACATCTGGAACATGCAAGTCGGGGAAGGCTGTGTTAAAGGATTGTATACAAGACAGGCTGGGAGGTGGCTCATTCCAACATATTAGAGAAGAATGTCAGCTCACGCGAAGGGCCTGATGATTACCATTAATGTGGGAGAGCCAGTGGCCCAGTGGGTGCAGCTTATTGTTTACATTCAGGTTTAGTCTCCACCATCTCCCATTTAGATTTTTTTTTAAAGCCTGGTTGAACCTTGGAGTTGCTGCTGGTCCTTCATGTTGGGAACGTGGGGGTGGGTGGTGGTTGGGCTGAGAGACTACTTGTGTGTCTTAGATTTATTTTCCAACTTGAACCACGCCTGAATGAGTGGGCGTGTTTCAAACTGGTTACTGATCCGGTAACCACCAATTCATCTCCAGAGGAGCAAAGTCAAGTGCTTATGTTATGGGCTGTCAAGTTGGAGCCCGCTTACAGTCACCCTAAAAGGGTTTCTAAGGTAAGTTAGATATTTAAGGAGGGATCCTATCTGCTCCATCTCTCCCCCGGTGAGCTTACATGGGTAAGCAGGAATTGGAACCTGGGCCTCCAGGGTCCTTGTCCATCATCCTTCCACGGCAGCATACTGGGTATCCTAAGTAGAGCAAACAGATGCATTTATAAATAACGGTTGGATTTATCCCCGAATCTTTATTGAGCAGAACCAGTACTCACACAGTAGTGGCTTGCCCCAGTTCCTTTCTACAAAGATACAAAACCAAGGCATATGTCCTGTCAGGTTGATTTCAGGTTAGATATCTGAACATCTCCAGGCCAAAGGCCCATCTAGTCCAGCTTCCCTGCATCTGGCCCTGGGTTTGGGAATGAGACTACTGTCTCTGATAGCACTCCCCTGCATCTGGCCCTTAACCCTGGTTTTAAGTCTGACATGATCTCCATCATGCTTTGTCACCTGTGATGGACTTTTCCTCCAGGAATCTGTCCAATCCCCTTTTGAAGGCATCCAGGCCAGATGTCATCACCCCATCCTGTGGCAGGGAGTTCCACAGACTAAGAACACACTGGGTAAAAAAAATATTTTCTTTTGTCCGTTCTTACTCTGTTCTAACCCTCAAAAGTGTGTAGAAGTGGTTTTCCCGTTCCTCCTCCTTCTGGAGGTGTGCTGGGACGAAGCAAGCTTGCCTCCGTGTAAACAGCTGGCCCTTCCATTGGGAGGCACAGTGTGGCACCGAACCCCCAACCTCTGATTCCACCACAGCCGGAGGGTACAACTCACTAGCCTAGTCCACCAGCGTCATATAAAGAGGTACATTCATGACATGTGAAATCAGCGTAGAGAGGCACGTGGAAAAGAAAAAGCTTGATGGATGTCTTGACAGGATGTCTTAATTGTGTGATACGATGGACCGGGGGCTTTGGGCGAAAGCTACTTTTACTCGGCTTGCAAAAACGGCTCACTGTTAAAAGAAACCAACCTACCTGTGCCGTTTCCCCCTTTTGAATCCTCAAGAGCTTGTCTTATGCGTGGTCTGTGGCAGCCTCCCTTTTGCTGCCGTAGAAGAAGGGTGCCTCTTTATTGGTCATTGAGTGGGACATGAAGGCTGGACTGTTTGATGTACTTGCTGAACCCTTTTTTTTTAAAAAAAAAAAAAAGCAAAGAGCATATCTCAGTCATGTCCAAACTTTGGCCCTCCTGTTGTTTTGGACCACAACTCCCAGAATTCCAAGTCTGTATTTCCAATGGCAAAGGAGTGTGGGAGTTGTGGTCCAAAGCATCTGGAGGGCCGAAGTTTGGAGATGCCTAGCATATTTTATCCTTTTGGGAAACAATGTTTAGTTTAGAGCTACAAATGCTGCAGAGAGAGACTAGCAGAAGAAACAGTTAACACTTCAGCTGGCTGTTTGTCCAGCTGATGAGCTTTGCAAATGCCTGTGTTCCTTTAGGCCTTAAATAATTCCACGAGGAACCAGATATAAAAAAAAAAAAAAAGAAATAAAAGTTGCTCTCTGGCCTGTTTCCTGGCTTCCTTGTCCATCAACAGAGAAATGTGCTTGGTTTTAGCTATGTAAGCTGGTGCTGGGATCCAGTAGATTTTTTTCTTTCTTTCTTTCTCTCATTACTGTGCAGAATCAATAAGCTGCCTTATGTAATGTTTGCTGGAAGCTACATTCTGTTGATTGCCTATCTGCTTAATCAACCACTAGACAAACCTGGTTTCTGCTTGAACAGCAGAGCCAAAGAAGACAGGAAGCCACCAATTAACTTTTATTTCCCAAACCAAAGAGCCATGCCTAGCAGCTTTGAAACAAACCAGGATGCTAAACCATGGTTTGAGTTTGAGTTAAAATCTTGGCTTATTGTGGCTAGGATCATAATTCTCTGTTTCATATTTATTTGGATGAAACAGGGAATTATAATATGTTAATGGCTTAATTGCCCATGTTGCAACAGGGTTGCGTGCCAAAATGTTATTCAGCCAAGATAACATTTGTTTGGAAGAAGGCGAGTGAGTACTGTGATACCTTCCAAAACAACAAACAATTGGTTATTTTGCATTTTATCCATAAGAAATGTGTATTTGGTTCTGTTCTGTATGGTTATCATCTTCAGTTTTTTTAAATAATGTTTTTATCTGAAAGCCAGCTCGCTCTTGGAATTCCCTGGCTTTGTTTCCATCGTGGCGATGTTATTTGTTTAACATAGTTTCCTTTTCGTTGGAGATGATGGTATCCATTCCAGATTTCATGTCAGATCTCATTGGAGGGTTGCCAGCAACCTGATCTCAGTTCAGAAGGTCATGGATCTCTAGGCGTGGTTGCTTCACAGCTCAAAGTCTACTCGGATTACAGTTCAGTCTCACACTGTATCTTTTTTGTAAAGGAATATTTCCCGGTTGTAGCCTATTTCACACCCAGTCTTATCAGGGCCAAAATGTTGCACTCGGTAACGTTGTGTCTACCCAGAAATGCATAAACAGCAAAAGCGTCCGTTGTTGGTTTGGTTTTGGTTTTGAACTCGCTCCACAGTTCTCTCCTTTTAAAGGCAGGCGGTAGAGCGGCGTGGGCTGCTTTGCTTATCAGCCCTCATGCCCCGTTTCCCGACCGTCCGCTTTTCTTCCTTGTCCTTCCAGCTGGCTGCAAGCTCCAGGTGCAGGGCAACAGCTCAGCAGAGCGTCTCTTTGAGATCCCAGACGAAGAGCTGGGCTTGACCTTCCTCTCGGAGGTGCTGAGAATTCAGAGAGGTAACTCATCCCCACCCGTTCCTGCTTTAGCACTCAGCCGCTGGTGGCGTCTGTTCCGTGACATGCATCTTGTCCTCTCTTTTTAAACCTTTTTTTTAAAAAAAAAATATTATTATTTTGCAGGCCTGTCAAAGGCTTCCTTCTCTGATCTTATGGACCATGCCTCCTGGCACCAAGTCAAAGGCCTTTCGGGTCCAGCCGATCCCGTTTCTGCAGGTACAGAATCTAGCAGGCCTGCCTTGCCCTCTGTTCTTTGCGCGTAGCAGAATGGCTGAAATTGGAACGCTTGCTTCCCTCTGAGCATGCAAAGGTGCCTAAACTGTAAAGATGCTACCCGATGAACAAGGGGGCTGGGAGGCAACAGCTGCCTTTTGTTTTGCTTTTTGCCTACGGAATTGATGGAGTGTCACCTGGGTTAGAAACCCTCCCCCGCTGTTCACTTATTCTTTGGTGCCTGGATTTTCCTTCCCGCGCTGAGCTGGCTTCTCCGTCTGCTCCAGTCCTTGCTTTGTTCTCCTTTGGAATCCTTGTTTCAGCTGGCATTGAAAGAGAGCTGGCACAAGCCTAGCAAACCACAGATCAACTCCTCAGCCTAGTAGGCAACAGATCAGCTGCTATGTTCAGCAGGGCTGCCTAGCTGGAAGAGACAATTCCACAAACTGCTCTTCATCAGGCACTACTTAGAGCTAGTTATAAGTCTCCCAGTTTGGGCTCTGGGAGAAAAAAAACACCTTTGGGAAATATAAGCAATCCTGGTATTTCAGTTGGGAAAGAGGTCATATTGGTGCCCTGTTTATTGATCTCTGGCTCTTATTGGCTCAGCGAACCTTGGTGGTGAATCACCAGTTGGACAGCTGATCTTGGCTCCAAGATTCAAGTGGAGGCCGCGCCAGTTGGGCCTCCAAGGAGAGGCTGCTCCAGAAGTGCTACATCTGACCTCTTCTCTTAGTGTGCTACTTCCAGTGGCAGGAGATGAAGGCAGGCCCTTACCAGATCTTGACAGGCAGGGAGGAATATCTGAGGAGCTATCCTCTTTCAAATCTCTAGGCATTTGCTGCTGTTGGTATCTTCATTCCTTCCTTCCTTCCTTCCTTCCTTGAGCCTTGCCTGGGGAGTTTTGAACTCCTAACCTCAGAGGGTTCTCTGTCTTTTTTTATTATCTCAGGGATTCTAGGATTTGAAGATAACTTCAACGCTCTGAGTTTGGAGAAGAAACGAAACCTTCAGAATCAGCAGATGAGTGCCCGCCGGGAGCCTCCGCCCCCACCTTTGCCACTCAGCAGGCCGTAAGTTCCCTTGCACCACCTGCATTGCTGCTGCTGCTGCTGCTGCTGCTGCTCCAGCTTGGGTGGGGTGGGGGCTCTTGTCGAATCGGGCTTCCCTTCCCTTCCAGAGGTCTCCGTGAGAAGGAGGGCATCAACAAGGATCAGCCCAAAGTCAGCAACACCATGCGCATGTTCTTCACCCCTTCCACGCCTACGCAGTCCGGACAGCGGGAGGGGCTCATTAAGCACGCCATCGCCAAGAGAGAGAAGGAGTACGTCAACATCCAGAATTTCAGGTGAGCAAGCACACCGTGAGTTTTGGCACCTGTTGCACCCCTTGTCCAACTCTTCCACTTCCAATGCTCTAAATCGGGGGTGTGCAAACTTTTTGCAAGGAGGGCCAGATTTGGTGAGGTGGAAATGTGTGGGGGCCGAGCATTCATCCACATTTGCCCCCGGGCCGGACATTGGACAAGTCTCTATAACATGCAAGGAGACGGGGAAGATGCTGCAGCAATGGAGCTGGTGTGGGTAGGCTGGGCAGGTGGCTTAGGGTGGGGGGTGGACGGAGGCAGGGGGGGGGGACAAACCATAAAACTGCAAGCTAACGCCTCCATCCGGTATGGGGAGGGGCCAGCTGGTGGGCATGCGTGCCAGTCTGAGCCGGTGGGGAGAAGAGGCCGCAGGCTGCTCAAAATTTGAAGACGGGCCGCATTTGGCCCCCGGGCCTGACTTTGGACATGCCTGCTCTAAATGACATGGAGAGGTAGAGAACCAATGAGATTTGCTTGGCAGGCCAAGCCTGTCCTGTTTATTGAGACATCTGGTTGGCAGCTTCATTTATGTGGGCATTTCTCTGTGTTTCTCCCCCCCCCCAAAAATATATATTTCTTACTTTTACATGTGGCAGTAAATTATGTTTAATATTTTGAAGATGGGCCTCAGTGAGCCACTGGCTCTTGCACCTTCCCCCATACAAGCACATCTGCGCTTGTCATTTCTGGCTCCTATTGGCTCAAACCCTGAAATGTGAAGATGTCTTATTTCCACGAGCAAACTTCCTTCTCTGGTTGGAATCTTGTGGGTTACTGCGTGGTAAATGGCAGCTAGATTAAATCCACTGAGTCCGTGGGGATTTGGCAAGTGGGCTCTTCTGCAAGTTCCGTTTATTTAAAATACGTATAGGCTGCTTTTGACTTAAAGGATCCCAACTGATTCAGTCCCATGGGTTTAGTGACATTATTGTATAGTAGGCCCCCCGCATCCACTGATTCATTATCCATTGATTCAGTTATCCACAGTTGGCAGAGGAAAAAAATTAAATAATTCAGCAGCCACAAAGCAAGCTGTAAAGCAAGGTGTTGTCACAAACAACATCTGTAAAGCAAGCTATTGTCACAAATAGCACCTGTGAAGCAAGCTACTGTCACAAACAGGGGCCATAAAGCAAGCTACTGTCTCAAAACAGCAGTCATAAAGCAAGCTACTGTCAGGAAACAGCAGTTTGCGGGTGGGCAGGCAGGCAGGCGCTCTCTTATCCACGGTTTTCATTATCCACCGGAAGGCCTGGAACCAATCCCCCAGCGGATACCGGGGTCCTACTGTACTTGTGATTCACTACGCTAAACAACAGGATTCCCAACCCTGTTTGAATAGATCCAAATATCACAACAAACCGCAGCAAAGCTGAGAAGGAAGCAAAGTTCCGAGACTACCGCTGTGCTGGTAGAGTTGAGCGCTCCGGCCTGAGACTTACTAAAGCTGGCCGCCTTGACGTTAATCCCTGGTTTATTGCAACCGAGGCCACGGGGTTTCAGTCACTGCGTTCCATTTTCTGTTTTATTTGCAATCCTTACAATGTTAACACTCCTTATTACTTGCATAGCATTTGTTCTGGGTTTTTTTAAAAAAAAGTGGCACAATGGTTAAATGCCTGTCCTGCAGGTAAAACTGCTCACGACCTGGGGTTCAATCCCAGGTAGCAGGCTCAAGGTTCACTCAGCCTTCCATCCTTCCGAGGTCGGTAAAATGAGTACCCAGCTTGCGCCGGGGGGGGACGATGTGTAGCCTGCACACTGTAATTAAAATTGTAAACCGCCTAGAGACTACTTAAAGTGGTATGGGGCGGTATATAAGCAGAATACTTTTTATGTGACAGGCTCTTAACAGGCACCAGCCCAACTGTCTATATGTTTGGTGGGGAGAGAAGCAGCCCATTCAGGGCCCCAGGCGGCAAAACGTGAATAAGAATTTGCTGCAGGTCTGGTTCATGGTACTGGTCTTGCTTGCCTTTGCCTTCCTAGTCCTTGCTGCAGAAGCTGCACAGGGACCCAGCTCTCTTTGGATTTGGCTCTTACCATGTCGGGCTCTTCAGGTGCCGCCCCTGATGCAGCAGCTCCATATCCTTCTGTGCATTGCAGGTTTTTTGTAGGGACGTGGAATGTGAACGGCCAGTCTCCGGACAGTGGACTGGAACCTTGGCTCAGCTGTGACCCGGAACCTCCAGATATCTACTGCATTGGGTGAGCCACTTGCTAGGACAGTTACTTTATGGGGGTCCCTTTGCCCCACCGTGACTATAGCACAGTGTTGGCAAACCTATGGCACGGGTGCCAAAGGTGGCACTCGGAGCCCTTCCTATGGGCACCTGACCTCGCCCCTTCACGGCCACCTGTCTTCAGGTTAAATTGCTGTATTGGCACTTTGCGAAAAAAATAGTGGGTTTTGAATCGCAGTTTGGGCACTCGGTCTCTAAAAGGTTCACCATCACTACTATAGCGTTTTTAAACTGCTGGAATAGCTCATTAGCTTAGGTCAGTGTTGGCAAACCTATGGCACGGGTGCCAAAGATGGCACTTGGAGTCCTTTCTGTGGGCACCCAACATCGTCCCTTCACAGCCACCTGTATTCGGGTTAAATTGCTTTTGTTCGTTCGTTTGTTTGTTCGTTTCTATACCACCAGTCTTCCAGCAGCTACTCCAGGTGGTTTACAACAATCACCCAAGTATAAAATAGAATTGGCACTTTGTGAAAAAATTAGTGGGTTTTGAATTGCAGTTTGGGCACTCGGTCTCTAAAAGGTTTGCCATCACTGCTAAAGCCTTTTTAAACTGCTGGAATAGCTCATTAGCTTAGGTAATCTGGCTGCAGAGCCAGAAACTGGGAGTTCAGTTCTTGACGAGGGCGACACTCAATGATCCATGGGATGCTTTCCGGCTTTGCAGTTCGATGATGATGATGATGATGATGATGATGATGATGATGATGATGATGATGACGATGACGATGATGATGATGATTAAATGGAGATCCTCTTGTCCTTTGCTAGATATTAAAGCAAAAGCAATGTGTTCTGCTTATATACCGCCCCATAGCACCTCAAGCACTCTGGGCGGTTTGCAATTTAATTGCGCAGGCTACACATTGGCTTCAGGCTGATACAGTAATCCCCCGCCTATTGCGGGGGTTAGGGACCCAACCTGACTCGCAATAATGGAGAATCCATGATACACGGATGCTGGGTCATGTCAGGACTGGGGGAGCCTATCTTGGGCCGACTCCTCTCCTTGGCGTTCCAGAGGGGATTTGAACTCTTGGCCCTTGGTCCTTCGGCCAGGCATGCAGACCCTCCGAGGTTTACCAGTTTCTACCTGGAACAAAATGAGGGCAGTCCTGCAGATGTATGTCTTATGATTGTCTGTGGCTTGTTTCATTCGTCTTGCCATAAAGAAGGTAGCAAGGGCCTACCTTGCCTTGTGGTTAAATGCCTGTCCTGCAGGTAAAACTGTGCTTACAACCTGGGGTTCAATCCCCGGTAGCAGGCTCATGGTTGACTCAGCCTTCCATCCTTCCGAGGTCGGTAAAATGAGTACCCAGCTTGCTTGGGGGGGGGCAATGTGTAGCCTGCATAATTAAACTGTAAACCGCCCAGAGACTACTTGAAGTGGTATGGGGTGGTATATAAGCAGAACACGTTGCTTTTGCTTTTTGCATCTACAGTGGGTTGCCTTCAGTTAGGGGTCTAAGTCTTTGGAGTGAAGACGTTGAGCAAGCTTGTGTGTCTGTTGGCTGTTTCTTAGCCACAACTAGCGGGGGAAAGTACATCCAGTCTGGCACTGTCCTCCTTTTGTGTGTGTGTGTGTGTGTGTGCGTGCGCCTGCATGTGTGTGTTTGTGTGCGCTTATTTTGCTAAAACAGGATGGAGGAGGCATACCTTATCAGGGAGAAGCATCATCTCCTTGATGTACAGGTTCTTCTGGATGGAGTTCCGTTTTCAAAACAGAACAGAAAATATCATAGGAACAAAAAAGAATTTGGGAAGCCTCCGGGATGGGGGAGGACATGGAATTGGCGTCTCCTGTTTGGGAGGTTTGTGGGTGGCACGGTTGCCGGCGGTGAATGTGCAGCACCTGACGGGCTTTGGCTTTAGGTTCCAAGAGCTGGACCTGAGCACGGAGGCGTTCTTCTACTTTGAGTCGACCAAGGAGCAGGAGTGGCTGGCGGCCGTGGAGAAGGCGCTCCATCCCAAGGCCAAATACAAGAAGGCAAGGCGTACTCCCACCCGTCTCCCCCTTCTCCGGCTTTGCTCAACCACCGGAGACAAAACAGGCTGTCATGCCAAGGGTGTGTGTGTGTGTGTGTGTGTCTCGCTTCTTGTAGGTGCAGCTGGTGCGCTTGGTCGGCATGATGCTGCTCGTTTTTGCCAGGAAAGAGCACTACGGATGCATCCGGGAAGTGATGGCGGAGACGGTGGGCACCGGCATCATGGGGAAGATGGTGAGCCCGGCCCTGACCCACAAGCTCCCCTGTCCTGTTATCTCCACTCACCAGACTTCCCTTCCCTTTCCTGCTTGCGGGGTAACGGCCTTTCTCTCCACTCCCATCCCCCCCTCCTTGGCAGGGCAACAAGGGTGGCGTGGCCGTGAGGTTCGTCTTCCACAACACCAGCTTCTGCATTGTCAACTCCCACCTGGCTGCCCACGTGGAAGACTTTGAGCGCCGCAACCAAGATTACAAGGACATCTGTGCCCGGATGAGCTTCCAGCCTCCTGACCAGGGTCTGCCGCAGCTCACCATCATGAAGCACGAGTACGTCTCGGGGCCGGGGGGGTGGAATTGAAGAGAAGGGATGGAGAGGGCGTGCAGAATCAGCGTCACAACCCTAGTGCCGTCCTACCCACCCACCCCGCTTCCGCAGATTCTTGCGTCGCGGGTGGGGTGGGTCCCTAACCCCCGCGATCGGTGGGGGGTGACTGTATCTCTAAAGGCCTCTTCACAAACAATATGGTTTGTGCCTTTTTCCTGAGTCACTGGAGAAGAGCTTGGGAACAGATCAGAAGCCAGAACAGCTGAAGCGTTTCATCAGGATGGGCTCACCTCTAATCTCTCTTTCTTTCTTTCCTCCCCCCCCTTTCAGTGTTGTCATCTGGCTGGGAGATTTGAACTACAGGCTGTGCCTTCCTGATGCCAATGAAGTGAAGACTCTGATCGGTAAAAATGAGCTTCAGAAACTGCTGACGTATGACCAGGTGAGAGGAGCCTCCCTGGGTTTCTGTGGATGTTGCTTCCCCCCCCCCCCCGGTAACTGGGATATTCCACCTGAACCAGGTGCTACTTCACCTTCAGACAGTCGATTGGCAAACCACATGGGAACGGCTGGCGTCTGGGAATGCTTGCTGAGGTGGCTGCCATGTGTTACACTTACATCAAGCCCCTAAAACTCCATTGAATGTATTTATGGGTTTTATAGAGCGACCAAAATGATTACTGGGCTGGGGGAATCTTCCTTATGAGGAAAGGCTAAAACCTTTGGGGCTCTTTAGTCTGGAAAAAAGGCGCTTGAAGGGGGATATGTTTGAGACATAAAAATAATGCAGGGCATGAGTCAAGTGGATAGAGGGACGCTCTTCTCCCTCTCACGAAATACCAGAACTAGGGGACATCCATTCAAATTGAGGGTTGGGAGAGTGAGAACAGACAAAAGAAAATAATATTTTTATACCCAGCGTGTTGTTAGTCTGTGGAACTCCCTGCCACAGGATGTGGTGGTGATGGCATCTGGCCTGGATGCCTTCAAAGGGGGATTGGACAGATTCCTGGAGGAAAAGTCCATCACAGGTGACAAACCATGATGGAGATGTGTCATCTCCAGACTTAAAGCCGGAGTCCTTCAAGGGCCAGATGCAGGGGAGTGGTATCAGGACACAGATGTCTAGTCTTGTGTGCTCCCAGCCGCATTTGGTTGGGCCTCTGTGAGATACAGGAAGCTGGAGTAGATGGGCCTTTGGCCTGATCCAGCAGGGCTCTTCTTACGTTCTTATGCACTGCTTGTTCAGATATCAGGCTCTTGAGGCCTTGTAGATGCCTTGGTTTTCCAGCACTCTGGACAGTCTGCCTTGTTTGCTTTGCTACCATTTGCCTGCAACTCTTCCTTCCTGTTTTTGTTTGTACCCAAGTGTGTGCGTTCAGAACATTCTCTTCACGAGCTGTTGCTAGGAGACAAGGACTAAGGCTGCCTGAATCTCCTGGAGAAACTAAGGCCGGATTTATGCTCCTTAGCCACGTCCAAAATTTATTTATTTATTATTTATTTATTTTCAAACTTATATACCGCACCTATTTCCCCAAAGGGGACTTTGCCCAGCGAGTCTCGAACTTTTTAAATCCCTGCAGAGCGTACAAAAGCGTCCCAAGGGTCTCACCAGACCAGAAACCCCTTTTCCTATGGTCTTATCCAAGCATACATTTAATTCATGGTTTAATAACTGGACTTAATTTCTTAAGTATCTGCATTGTCATCAAAATTATTAGGAAAAATACAGGGTTCAGACCAAAGTGGTGTTAGTCGAATAATCCAGCCTTGATTGAAATCTCTATCTACACAGAGTTAAGTAAAAGGTCAGATAACAATATCATCATCTTTGATGCAGACCGCCATTTGCAAATCTCTGGTGAAGATCTGCAGAGAGGAAGCACTTGAGAGCTGGGCAGAAGATCAGTTGGGAAAATTAGTTAGGAAGAGGGCTAATTAGTGTCAACACAAGAAAGTAAAGGAAGTAAAAAAAAATCTTACGCTTGTCCAGTGTTTCAAGAGGTATTCCATGACTTTCGGTTTACTTTCGGTAACTTCCGGTTTGTCAGAAATCATTTCTGACGCCTTTGAGGGCCTTTCTAGGTCTGTCGGAGGCCTCAGAAATTATTTTCGGCGATCCGGAAGTCACTTCCGGTTTACCAGAAGTCAATTCTGGTTCACAGGGAGGCCCTTTTGGAGCCTCCAGAAGGCCCGGGAAGGCTCTCACAGCCCCAGTCAGGGCAGCACCAGGCTGGGGGTAAGTTCAAGGGCCCCAACTAGCCCTCCCAGGCCCAGCCCGACCTGTATCCGCATATCGTGGATTTTCAATTATCACGGGTCGGGTTGGGTCACTAACCCCCGCGATAGGTTGGGGAGGGATCACTGTATAAAGAAACGATTTAGAAACTCTAGACCATCTTGACAGTTTGGGGGCTCTAGTGCTGTGCTGACAGGTTGTCGCTTCTTTGCCTCCAGCTGAATATTCAGCGTACTCAAAAAACAGCCTTTGCCGATTTTACAGAAGGAGAGATCAGGTTCCTCCCCACGTACAAATACGACTCGAAAACAGATCGCTGGGATTCCAGGTAAGCTTCTCCCTAGTAGGTCAGCTTTGTGAATAAACCCACAAAGGATCCAGCTACTCTCTTTGTCCGTCTTTGTTAAGAAGCTGGTATCTGGTATATTTTTTAGCAGAGTAGCCAGAAAAAACTAGAGTTCTGCCTGGAACTTGGAAAAGTTACTATTTAGGAGTTGAAGTTCAAAAGAAGAATTTTTTTCCTATCTCTTCACTTTGATTGACTGTCTCCCTCCTGACACCTTCCATCAGATGGATGCCATAGTACAGCATTCCCAGAAAGTACACCCTGATAAGTAGCAGAGAGACTATGCCTGAGGCCCCCATCTCTGTTGAGAGAGGGGGTTTCAATGCTTACATCAATGGCTTCCCTGACCCCTCTCTCAAACCACCTATCTTCTCTGCCTACTACTTATCAGGGTGTGCTTTCAACAATACTCAGACAAATCAAAAAGCCTTCACCACCAAGGCCATAGCTAATGACCCATACTTTATAGGTTTCAGCACCTTAGGCCATTGTTCACCTTAAGGCTATGGATGCTATTGTCTACCTAACAAATTCAGGCCGTTGTCCATCTTATGGGCCTATTTCAGACCAGGGTGACAAGAGGTCGAAGCTGACTATAAGATGGAGGACTCGCGCTAGCTGTATTCAGACTGATGAAGCTGTTTGGATGAGCAGCGAAACGTTTCTATCTCTCAAGAAAAAGCAGTCCGGTTGCCATGACTCAACTTCCAGAGGTCCTGTGGGGTGGAATAGTCAGAGCATGAGAATATTATTTGGAGGGGTACTCCTGCCAGACTCCCACAGTCAGCATGGCTTGTCAGTATGCTGTGCGAAAGAAGGTGATACTTTAGTTCCAAAAAAAGTAATTTTTCCAGCTTCCTAGAACACAAGGAGAGCAGAGGCTGCGTGGCACAAGGCAGCAAGTGCTTTGAGTGCCCCTTCAGGCCTTCTAGACACTCCAGTTTCTGTCTTGTCTCCTGGCAGTGGGAAATGCCGGGTCCCAGCCTGGTGTGATCGAATCCTTTGGAGAGGAGGTAGCATCAACCAGCTCCACTACCGCAGCCACATGGAGTTGAAAACGAGCGACCACAAGCCTGTCAGCGGTCTTTTCCTCATCGGGGTAAACTCGGATGTCGATCATCTTGTTCAGTTGTTGACTGTAGGACTGCGCCATTGATGGGGTTGGTTCTATGCCCCCAACTTGCTCGGATGCTGAAAAGCAGGGGTCCTCAAAGTTTTCAAACAGCGGGCCGGTCCACAACGCTCAGACACCACTGGGGGCCGGATCACAGTCCAAAAGCAGCTGCGGAGGTTGGCGTGCTCACAAAACAGGGGGTAGGTGGGGGGTTGCAATTGGTCCCAGGGGCCCAATTCAGGACCTTGGATCCGGCCCCTGGGCCTTAGGTTGAGGACCCCTGCTGAAAAGCATGGTATAAAGGCCTCATGGGTCTCTGGTTCCCTCTAATGGCTAGTTCGGGTAATACACATTGGAAATACACATTCCTGTTTTTTTTAAAAATTAATAAATAAATAATAATAAATTAGTGAAACCATGGATCCTTATCCTATGGATATGACATTCCTATGGCATTTATCATTGATGTCTCAGTTTCCCACAATATCAGTTAAAATACAAAGCAAAAGCAGTTATAAAAATAGAATTAACTTAAAATCCCAACTTAAGCTATTTTTTCAGAATAAAATTATCTTGTGCCATCAAGTTACTCCCAACGTTACAAGCCACCTTCCATCTAAAAGTAAGATATAGAGTGGATTGCCAGTGCCTCCTTCTGGAGTTGCTCTGGAGCCGTGTAGCATGCTGGAAGCTGCGTCTACAGCCAGTTGCTCCGGCCCACTCCCCTGTACTAGCTGCAGTTTAAAAGCTCACCTGTAACATAGAGAAGGGACCTAGCTGGCATCAAGCCGTGTTCTCACCAGCTGGTCTGTTGGCAGAAGGTTGGTGAGTGAGAAAGGAGGTTGTTTGCCAAAAGAGAGAGACCAGAGAAGGAGCCAAACTCCCCTGCTTCACTGCTCTCTGTTAGTAGGGAATTCCAGGGCTTTTGTATCTGTGCCTGGAATCTTTTTGAAGCTTAGTAGGGCCTCTGTACCCAGAAGGCATCCTTCACAAGGAGCCGCCCTTCTTTACGCAACATTTCTCAGCAGAGATCTCTTAAGCGTTGTGTTCTTTGCTGTTGCTCTACTCAAAAGAATCAATTGCCTCCTTCCGAGTGTCCTCGGGCCTCTTCGTTCTTGCCTCCAGTCCTGATTGGAGCTAAAAATGGTCATCCTTTCACTCCTGTTAGGTGAAGGTGGTGGATGAGCGGCGATATCGGAAAGTGTTTGAGGACATCGTGCGGATGATGGACAGGATGGAGAATGACTTCCTCCCGTCGCTGGAGCTGAGCAGAAGGGAGGTAAAGTATACAAGATGCTTCTCCCCCCCACACACACACTAAATTCTCTGAGTCCCAGTCAAGGTTCCCTCTCAGGCATGCGTGCACACGCCTCTGCCCCCCTCTGCACGGGGCTGTCTCCTCCCCCCAGGCACCCACAGCAACTGATTTATGTTTGGCCTGCGATGGAACCCATGCAGGGGGAGGAGTGTTGCGCATGTGTGGGACAGAGCCCCAGCATAACTGGGCCAAAACCTTAGAACACACATGGGTCCAAGTGCTTAAAAGTCCCAAGAGTCAACCCGTTGGTGTTGATTGCAGTCATACGAGCTGTTCAGATACACGCCAGCCTCCGTACACACAATGCAAAGAGGACAGGAATCCTTCAGATACATCAAGTGCATGTGTACCCCCCACGTTAAAGAAGCAGGTCTTGGAAAAGCTGCTCTCTGGAGGTAACAGCTCCAAGAATCTCCAGGTGGCATGGCTCTTGGGGGTTTGCTGGGAATTGTAGTCAAAAATACAGTGGACCCTTGTATAACAAACAGCTTGTATAATATAAAATTTGGACAACATAAAATATTGTGGAGATAGGGGAAATTTGCTTAACAGAATTGCCTCTGGGCCAAATCTGCACAACATAAAAATGGGATTACTCCACTTTGAATGCATTCCTATGGGAAATTTGTATAAATGAAAATTTGCTTAACATAATTTCATTTGGAACGAATTAATTCCTTTATACAAGGCACCACTGTAATGTTGTGGGTGGGGCAGGGGTTAGGGTTAGGGTTAAGGTTAGGGTTGCTCCCCAAACCCAACACATCTCCCGATCCACTGCTAAGAAGGTGCCCTCTTTGTCTCCTCTTGGCCCGCAGTTTTCATTCGAAAACGTGAAGTTCCGGCAGCTGCAGAAGGAGAAGTTCCAGATCACGAACAACGGGCAAGTGACTTGCCATTTCTCCTTCATCCCCAAGCTCAACGACAGCCAGTACTGTAAGCCGTGGCTTCGGGCTGAACCCTGCGAGGGCTACTTAGAGCCCGGTGAGTCGCGACGGGTGTCTTGCACTCCCTCTCTCCTTTTGGGGTCCACTCTTTGTATTCTACTGGGAATCTAGCCTCTTCAAAAGACGGCTCCAAATGAATGAAAAGATCAGGGAGCCTTCCACCCATCTAAATGTACTCCAGGGTTACCAGTGAGTCACGTTTGTCACTTTTATTCGCTTTTTAAAAATCCACTCGCTTTTGCCACTTCCCCAGAAATATTGGCACTGTTGTCACTATTTCGGAGCCCAAGGAGCCCCCAAGGTGTGCCCAAGACCAATGGAAAGGGTGGTGAGGGCAAGTCCATTAACAAGACCAATGGAAAATCTTTGATGTGGTATGTTAATCCAGTATGCAAGTCCAAGAAATAACCCGGAATCTGTGAGTCCCCAGAATGTTCCTGGGCTGCAAGCATAAGCTAATTTAGTCATGAGATCGTGATGATGGAATTTTATCTCTGTTTTATAACAATCTCTCTAATCCTGCCAATGAGCTCTGAAATGGTGGCGAAAACGGCACTACCTCACTTTAAATTAACCTAAATGGAGTTGGGAAAAGTCACTTTTTGGTTACTTAATGTGTCAAAAAGCCACTAGATTGTCACTATGTCTGTCTAAAAATGTCACTTTTCTACTTTTTTTTGACCCCATGAAGCGCTGGCAACCCCGATGTACTCTTATGTGCCTCTGTGATGCGCCTGTTTCTGTCCCCCTTCGTCCTTCATGCAGAGCTTTTCTGCCCCTGCGCAACCTGTTTTAGTTGTGACAGAACCCACACCGGGGTTGGGGTTGGGGGAATTGTGTGCCTGCATAGAACAGAACCCCACACAGCAGAGACAAAAATTAGAAGGCACATGGGTATATGTAATAGTGAAAACTCCCCCACCCCCCAGCCTTCTGATGTTAAAAGACCTGCTACCTGCCATCCTAAAGATGTTTTGTTATTTAGCAAGTCGTTCTTGAGTCTTGGTCAAAGGGAGACCTTGGCAAGGTGGCATTTTGAGGCTACCACCTCTAGACGACCCTGCTGGCTTAGGATTCTGGGAGTTGTAGTCCCATGAGTTAACTTCTCCAGCTTCTCATCACGGGATGATAGTCTAGGACAGTGGTGGCGAACCTTCGGCACTCCAGATGTTTTGGACCACGACTCCCAGAATTCCAAGCCTGTACTGCCAGTGGCAAAGGACAGTGGGAGCTGTGGTCCAAAACACCTGGAGTGCAGAAGGTTCGCTTCCACTGGTATAGATTGAGTTTCTTAGTCTTGCTTTATGAATGGCTCCTGCTTTGGAGGTATTGGGGTGGAGGAGAGGTAGTGCTGCTTTTTTATAAAATGGAGTACTCCAGAGAGACTTGGGGTGGGGTTGGGGGGAACGTCCTTAGCGTCATCTTCCCAGGACCAAAGCTTCCGTGCTCTCCTCCCGTTCCAGACGAGACCATAGATCTCTCCCTCGACGTGTACGTCAGCAAGGACTCGGTGACGCTGCTCAATTCGGGGGAGGATAAGATTGAAGATATCCTCGTTCTTCACCTGGACCGCGGCAAGGATTACTTCCTGACCATCACGGGCAGCTACCTGCCCAGCTGCTTCGGGACCTCCTTGGAGGCCTTGTGCCGGATGAGGAGGCCCATCCGCGAGGTCCCCGTCACCAGGCTGATCGATCTGGTAGGAAGCTCGGAGGAGTTGTTCTCGGGGCGATTTGCGCGTCATCCGAACGCACCGCATGCTTAACCAACCATAGTGGAACTGGAAAAGGTGCAGAAGAGAGCGACTAATATGATTACTGGGCTGAGGGACCTCCCTTATGTGGAAAGGCTAAAACATTTGGGGCTCTTTAGTCTGGAAAAAAAGGCGCCTGAGGGGGGGATATGATTGAGACGTGCAAAATAATGCAGGGCATGAGTCAAGTGGATAGAGGGAAGCTCTTCTCCCTCTCACAAAATACCAGAACCAGGGGACATCCACTCAAAATGAGGGCTGGGAGAGTAAGAACAGACAAAAGAAAATATGTTTTCATCCAGCGTGTTGTTAGTCTGTGGAACTCCCTGCCACAGGAGGTGGTGATGATGGCATCTGGCTTGGATGCCTTCAAAGGGGGATTGGGCAGATTCCTGGAGGAAAAGTCCATCACAGGTGACAAACCATAATGGAGATGTGTCATCTCCAGGGTTAAAACCAGGGTACTTCAAGGACCAGATGCAGGGAAGTGGTATCAGGAGACAGAAATCTAGTATAGTCTGCTCCCAGATGCATCTGGTGGGGCCCCTGTGAGATACAGGAAGCTGGACTAGATGGGCCTTTGGCCTGATCCAGCAGGGCTCTTCTTATGTTCTTAACCAGCTTAGATCATGTCTGGTTTTCCCTGTCACCCTGGACCGCAATGGCCTTGTCCTCTGAATCTGGATCAGCAGTCCGGCACTTGCTTTCCTTTCCTGGTGCCTGGGGGTGTTTCCTCCTCCATTGAGCCCTCTAGCGTTCTCTTCTCTTCTGCCCTTCTAGAGAAGCATCGCCTGAAATGCCCACGGAACAAACTCTGTCATGGGCCTGGCTGCATTCCCCTCCCCCCTTTGTCCCTTTGCTTCCTTCCCAGCACATTGGGGGAGGCGGGGGCGTTCCTTTCATCTCCTTTTGAGTGTTTCGCCTGTAACCCGCCATCCATGTTCTTATTCTCTCTTCCTCTTTTGCTTCCGCCCTCCCCATCGGGTCTCAGGGAGAAGACAGCTTCCTAGAAAAGGTAACAGACCATGCAGTGTTCTCTGTCATGGTTCCAGGCAGAGTTTCCTGCCAGGTAGTCGGGCGGCCCCGATTCAAAGCGGGCCGATGCTGGCGCGGCCTGTCTCTTCTTTCCCCTCCGCTCTAGCCAGCATTGCCGCAATAGGGGATGATGGGAACCGTAGGCCAGCAAGCAGGTGGAGAGCGGCACCTTCTCCCCCCTTGACAAAGAGAATAAGGCTCCTCCTTCCTCTTTCCCTCCTCTCCTTTTCTTCCTTTCCTCTCATTCTTTGAACACCCTTGCTTGAAATGGAGCTGATCGCCCCCAGATAACAGCAGGGAAAAGCTTTGGTTCAAGGGTACTGGTGTTCCTGAATCCCATTGTCTATATTTGAGGGTTTGTGGGGGTTGGCTTTTGCTGCCTTAAGGGCCTTAGTCACATCTAGAAATGCCTTCTAGTCTAAAAGGCCAGCCCTGCTTTTTACAGGCCTCTTTGCTTTGTAACTGATTCGGGTTCCATTAGTGGCCCAGTTCTGCACCGCTGCCTCTGTGGCAGCACATGAAAGATGGACTCCCATGCCCCAAACCAACCGCTTTCCCAGGCCAGCGAAGGAAGGAATGTTTCCCAAGGAGAGGAGGGGATTGTCAGTGGGAGAAGGAATGAGACAGAGGCCTCTGTTGCATCAACAGAACCATAGTATCTAGATCATGGGAAGTGATAGTACCACTCTATTCTGCTCTGGTCAGACCCCACCTGGAGTCCTGTGCCCAGTTCTGGGCACCTCGATTTGTAAAGGATGTTGACAACCTCGAGCGGGTGCAGAGGAGGGCGACCAGGATGGTTGAGGGTCTGGAGGAAATGTCTTATGAGGAATGGCCTGGGGAACTGAGAATGTTTAGCCTTTCAAAAAGAAGACTGAGAGGGGATACGATAGCTATGTTTAAATATTTGAAAGGATGTTATTTTGAAGAGGGAACAGGTTTGTTTTCCACGGCTTCAGAGACTAGGACTCGGGGAAATGGTTTCAAAGTACAGGAAAAGAGATTCCATTTGAACATTCGGAAGAACTTCATGACAGTTAGAGCTGTCCGGCAGTGGAATATGCTGCCATGGAGGGTGGTGGAGTCTCCTTCTTTGGAGGTTTTTAAGCAGAGGCTGGATGGCCATCTGTTGGAAATATTGTGATGGGGGTTCCTGCATGGCAGGGGGTTGGACTGGATGGCCCTTGAGGTCTCTTCCAACTCTAGGATGCTATGATTAAAACAAAACAAAGCAATACCTTGCCTGAGAGGTCATAGTGGGCTGCATCTCCCACCACCCTTGTCTTGCAGAGGAAGAATGGGAGCTGCAGTGCTAGGCTCCTCGGAGGGCTACGCATTCTCCATCCCTGTAGCCACGGGTGAAGGTGCAGGGATGATCCTTTCGGAGGCACTTCTGAGCCTGGAAAGGAGCGCACGGACTGCCTCCTGTGTGGGGAGACAAACCTCTTTTGTCTTTGGGCCTCAGGAGAAGTCCCTTTTGGAAATGGTGCCCCAGGACAGCGAAGACTCAGGCGAGAGACCTTTGCACATCCCTAAGGAGATCTGGCTCTTGGTGGACCACCTCTTCAAGAACGCCTGCCATCAGGTGAGCAGGGACGGAGACGGGGAAGCAGGGCTGGTCCCAAACCGGAGACCAAGTGTTGCAAGGTTCCAAGACAAGCACCCTCTTTGGGGCTTGGGTGTTCTTAGGAGTCTCACCAAACTTCACCCAGTTTTTCTGCACCAACTTGCTTTTTGCACGTTATCTTTGAAGTAAAAGCAAAGCGGGCTTGCTGATAGGCTCCTCTAGAGTGCTGAATAGGAGCCTCGTGGCGCAGTGGTTAAACGCCTGGACTGCAGGTAAAACTGTGTTCACGACCTGGGGTTCAATCCCAGGTCGCCGGCTCAAGGTTCACTCAGCCTTCCATCCTTCCCAGGTCGGTAAAATGAGTCCCCAGCTTGCTGGGGGCAGGGGGGGCAATATGTAGCCTGCATTACTGTAATTAAACTGTAAACTGAAAGGTTATTTGCCATGTTTTCTCTATCCTATTTGTATTTTTTAATGCCCCCATATTAGTATTATTGTATTTAGTCGTATTGTCCTGTTTCTTTTCTCATTATTTGTTTTGTGTTTGGGTATGTTAGGGGTTGTTGATCTGGGCAGTTGCTGTTTTTGTGTAATTTGCTCTGCACCGCCCAGAGTTCCCATGGGAAAATCAGGAGGTCAGTAAGCAAATAAATAAATAAATAAATAAATAAAACCTTTCTCTGCCCAGGCCAGGAAGGAGGATGGAGCTTGAGAAGGTTTCATGGTGCTACTTCACAAGCTCCTCCTAGTTTTTGCTCTCCTGCCATTGCCTGGAGCAGGCCTCTCACTTCTTGTGTTTCCTTCTGCATCTCCTTTATAGGAAGACCTCTTCCAGACACCTGGCATGCAGGAGGAGCTGCAGGAAATCATCGAGTGTCTGGACACCAGCATTCCTGAGACGATCCGTATCCTTCTTCGGGTGGGAAAAAAAGAGAAAGAACAATCGCCCACGTCTCTTTTCCAGGTGGCTGAGGCTACGTGGCTTTGGAGCCTCAGGGGCTTTGGAGCAGATTAGAGGATGAAGCCCCACACGGTAAAAGTTCAACAGCTAAGCTCAAAGCTGCACACGGACGGCTTAACCCCATGTAAAAGAGGGAACTCAAGTTTGCAGCGGCCATCTTGATTGCCGGGAGGGCCTCTGGAGAGGCCAGAGCGGTGAGCCGGCCTTGAACCTGTGTCTCTGTAATGCACCTCAAAGGCTTTCCCCAAACAGGTAAGGCCAAGTAGGGGCTCCTCTGAAACCCCCTCCCCCCCAGCTGTCGTTGGTCTTCTGCACCCGGTGGTCCTAAACCAGGCCTGTCCAAACTTCGGCCCTCCTGATGTTTTGGACCACAACTCCCAGAATTCTAAGCTTAGATTGCCAATGGCAAAGGACTGTGGGAGTTGTGATCTGAAACATCTGGAGGGCCAAAACTCTGAACAGAAACATGCTTCCCCAACCTTGATCGAAGGTACTTTCCTGTTACTTTGAACTTACCGAGAACCAGAATTTTCCCCCATTGATAGGATGAGCTGATGGGCGAGCAGCTCCTTGGGAAGTTTGGCCTGCTTGTTTTTTAAGCCAAGCAGTAAGAGCCGATAAGAGCCAGAGGATAGGTGAAACACATTGTCTGTTTTTATATTTTTTATTTATTTTATTTTTATTTCTTTATTTATTTAAATAAATTTATTATACTGGTTAAAATCACTTTACTAGAAAACACCATCATTTCGTCAGCTGGCCTAGAGTGCCAAGCACACATCAGGCATTCCCTCTTTATTTTTATTTTATTTTATTTATATGCTGCCCCCTTATTGCACACTGCGCTACCTGAGGCAGTTTACATAATTATAATTATATACTATTTATTTATATTTATATTTATATTCTATACAGTTTCCTTCGTGCAAACTGCACTACCTGGAGCGGTTTACAAAATGGTAATAAATTACAATGTTTAAAAAATGCAGTTACAATTAAAATATATTTAAAATACAATTAAAATCCAATTTAAGAAGTCCAACAAAACACATTTAAAGCAGCCATTAACAGGGCCTGTTCAATGGCGAACATCTCATCCTGCTCATGAGAATTTAAAAGTGAAGTTTAAAAAGGAAATAATCCTAGATTTCTTGCAGGGAGGGAGGGAGGGGCAAAATAAAGACCGTAATAAAATGTGCCTTTATCTCCGTTAGCCTGCCTTCCAGCGTCCAAGCAGAATGTGCTTGAGTCAATCAGTTTATTCTGCCGAGAAAGCACCTGGGATCTGAGGGTGGGGCCTTTGAAATAGCCCGGGGGGGGAGCAGAGCTTGCTGGGAAGAGGCAGGGCGGGGGGGGGGCAGCTTGACGGCGAATCAGCCCCTCCTTAACCAGTTCCTAATAGCTGGCAGCAACCACTCGGTGGCCGAAGCCCTGCTGATCTTCCTGGAGGCACTACCAGAACCGGTCATTTGCTATGAGCTCTATCAACGTTGCCTTGAATGCTCGCATGACAGCCGTCTCGGCCGGCAGGTAAGTCCTGGAGAAGCGCTTCTCCTCGATCAGCGCGCGCGCGGCTCTCCGGCTTCCAGAAAGGTGTAGACAGTGTGTTTTCAGGGGGGCGGGAGTTGAGCTGTATTTGGGTTACAGCAGATCGGGGAGGGCAACACGAATAGGTGGGGCAGTTTCTGCTGCATTCTGTTTGGACGTAGCGCAAAACCTCCAGCCTCAACGGAAAGCAAAAAATGCTGGAAACTAAAAGCGAGAAAGGACGGGAAATTAATTCTAGGTCAGTTTTACAAAAACAAACACCTACCCCTCTGAGGAAGGCTAACATCTCCCTAGGAGCACTGGCGTGGTTTCGTTTTTGTTTTAAAACTGAAGGCCAGGCTAGTTGAAGTGGAGAAACTTATCCTGTAAGCTTCTGTTTTTCGTCTGCATCTCTTGAAACTTTGCTTGAGAAACTCTTGGCATGATTTGGCAGCTGGAGGCCCAAAACCCTCACAAGTCTTTTTTCGAAGCAGACGCAGTGGTCTGTCCGGAATACTGGCCCCTTTGACCGCCTAGATCAGGGATGGCGAATCTATGGCATGTGTGCCAAAGGTGGCACGCAGAGAGCTTTCACCTGGCACGCAACATGCTCCCTGCCCCCCCACTTCCTCTTCCGGTGGACCAGCCATGAGGAATTTGCAGAGGGGGGAGGGGGGCAGGGAGCATGTCGTGTGGCAGGCCAACCCTGCCGTCGCCGTTCCCATCGCCATCACTGCCATTGCCCCCTGCCGCCACCGACCCTGCCTCCATTGCTATCACCACCACCACCGCCCCTGTCGCCCTTGTTGCCCTCGCCCCCACCCCTGCCTCCTGCGGCCGCCGATCCTGACCCCCCACTGCCACTGCCATCCCTATCACCATCACCCTTGTAGCCCCTGTGTCAGGACCCAGCCTGTCACAGAACCTGACTCTGAGGGGTTGAATGATGAAGAGCTGCTGGAGGAGCCTTGCAGCTCAAGTCAGCAGGCAGCTGGGTCTGATGACTCAGCTGAAAACATATCTTCTCCCCCTAGAAGGGCCATGAGCAGGATTCTGCAACGACGTGCTACCAGGAGAGCTAGGGAAAGGGTCTTTAATGCTAGACGAGGAATCAGGTCGGGAAGCCCTGAGTACTAGCAGGAGCCTTTCCAGAAGTAAGGGTGTGTTCCCTGTTTTGAGATAAAGTTGGTAAGCTCACCTTGAGCTCTCTGTGGGAGCAATGCGTCATTTGAACTTGCAACCACGTTCCTGTCTGTGACCTTGGCTCTGTTTCCTAATGGCTGGCTTCCTGGACAACGGCTTGATCTGTTCCCTTGGGTTTGGCATCTGGTTTCCGTGAGACATTCTGGTTTTGACTTGGACTGTTAATTGCTGGGAGTTGGATTCTGTTATTTATCTGGCACTTGATTGTTGGCAAAGGACTTGAACTTGCCTGGCTTTCCACTAAAGATCTTGGCAAAGAACTGAACCCTGTTTGTATGTGTGCTCTGTGTGCGGGGTGTGACACCCTGCCTCCACCGCCACTGACCCACTTCCACCACCATCCCTGCCCCCCTGCTGACACCGCCAATGACCCTGACCCCACTGTCCCCGCTGCCCTCGCCCCCACCCCTGATCCCCTGCTGCCACCGATCCTGACCCCCCACCGCCGTCCCCATCACCATCTCCCCTGCCAACGACGACCCCACCTCCGCCATCCCTGCCCCCTCTTGCCGCCATCATGGACCCTGACCCCACCACCCCTGTTGCCCTTGCTGCCTTCGCCCACGATCCCGACCCACCACCACTGCCGCCGCCATCCCCATCACTGGGTTTGGGCACTTGGTGTCAAAAAGGTTCGCCATCCCTGTCCTAGATCAAAGCAAGCCTGAAGTCTCTCTAGGAGCAAGAATGACAAAGCTGAGGTAGTTTCACCTAATAAGGCATATCTCGAGAAGATAAGACTGTCCAGGAATGATGATAATCCTGAGACAAGTGGAAGATGTTGGAGAAAGAGGAGACCCATATACAAGATGGACGGACGCCAAAAAGAAAGCCACAGCTGTTCAGATAGTGAGACCTGAATATAGGACATTTTTGAGGTTACTCTTTCACAATAGGGTTGTTGGGGGGCAGGGGCAATGTAATGGCATAGATTATTAATGTGGTTGTCTACTGTTGGTTTTAGTCCGCATTTTATTCTGGGGTTTTTAAAATTTGGATTAGGTGGTCTGGTCATGTTGCAAACACCATTGAAGGGGATTTAGAGAGAAAAAAGATGCTACTGAGTCAGAGTTTTTTTTAAAAAAAAATACCCTCTGTTATTAAATAGTGATGGTTTTAAAATGGATGGGAAGGAGTTAAGCGGCTTAATTAGATTAGTCTGTGCTTAACACAAAAAAATCACAGGTCTCCTTAAAGGCTAGAGGAATAGAAACAAGAGATATCAGAGCCACCTAATTAAACCCAACAAGGAGGATTCCAAAAACACAAGAGAGACCTTTTGCTTTTGTTTTGAAAATATCAGAGCCCAGAGTTACTCAGTTATAGATGGCACAGGGCCCAGAGAATTGTCCTAATGCCGAGGGGCAGGGCGTCAGGAGTACCCAATGCTGCTGGATTCCCCCATACCCATTCTTCCCGCTGTGTTCTGCTGCTCCCTACGTCCCCTGCCGTCCAGTTGGACCGTGTGTATACGGATAGGGAGAACCTTTTTCCTAGTTCAGACCAGAGGTTCATCTGATCCATTGTTTCCTTGCGTCAGGTACTCGCCCGCTCGCCCTGGGGGAAAAGTCCAGGAGTGCAGAAAGCATTATGTCCCCCCAATCAACTACTATTAGGAGACAGTCAGCCCTGGAGCTTGTATTGCAGCTGTCATGAGGACTAACCGTTGTTAGCCTTGCCCTCCACGGTCACATCGAAACCACCTTTTAAACCACCCCAAACCTGGCCTTGGCATGTGGCAGCAAATGCCCTGGATCACTTGTGCACGACAGTTATGTTACTCAGCTGCAGGATCGTACCCTTGAACTTTGCAAACCAGAAAGGCCAGCCTGAACTACTTTGAAGATGGCCTGCTAAACGGTTCTGTTGTTTCCTATGTAGGGTTAGAGCAGGCATGTCCCAAGTCCGGCCCGAGGGCCAAATGCAGCTGAATGGTCGGCCCCCACACATTGTCACCTCAACAAATCTCCTTGCAAAAGGTTTGGACACCCCTGGGTTAGAGCATCCTCTCTTAAGGTGTTTCCTTTTACCTCTGCTGGTAGCACCTTCCCAAATAGAGCCCGTTCCCAGCCTGGTTGTTACCTAGGCTTTCAAATCTAGAACGTATATGCAGGCAAGGGAGTTGCTGTACACGTGAATGATGCTTCCTTTCCTCCTGGATAGCTTTGTGCAGGTGAGTGGGAGAACACCTGTCTTGTAAGCTGAAAGGCTCAGGTTCGGTTCCCGGCAACCCCCAGTAAGGGCTAGGAAAACTTACCGAAATGCGGAGGACCGCTTTCCAGGTAAAAGGGTTACACTAAATAGGCTACAGGTGTAACCCAATCTGAGACAGCCTCGCACATTTGTATGCGGTGGCCCTGTGATGATCCTTCCCTGCTCTGCAGGTGATCTGCCAGCTGCCGCGATCCCATCGGAACGTGTTCCGCTACGTGATGGCCTTCCTGCGTGAACTCCTGAAATACTCCGAGAGCAACAACGTCAGTGCCAACATGCTAGGTCAGTGCTAGCCCGCCCGTCCGGGCGGCTCTCCATTCTTACCCCCACCCCACCCCACCCCACCCCACCCCGTTTCTTCCGGCGGTGGCTTCCTCCGGCATCTCTCACCTGCTAACGTTTGCTCCCTTGCAGCCACCCTCTTTGCCAGCCTTCTCTTGCGGCCGCCGCCAAACGTCCAGGCGAAGCAAACCCCGCAGGATCGCCAGCATGCCATCAGCTTCCTCCTAGGCTTCCTGCTGGGGGCAGAGGACTACTGAGGTGCCAGAACCTGGGCTCCTTGCCAGCCATGTGCGGTGGAGAGAGAGAGAGAGAGAGAGAGAGAAGGGGAGGATTGAGAAGATGATGATGATGATGAAGAAGAAGAAGAAAGGGAGGGCCAGCTGCCTCTTCTCAGGCACTTTGGCTGCAGAGATGAGGTTGTCTCCTTCCTGCTTTCCTGCAGGAGGGGAGGGCTCGTGTCTCATCACGTGCCAGCCTGCCCCCTTTCCTAAACTTCACCTACGCCAGTTTCTCCCTTGATGCCAGCTGGCGCCTCACCTGCTCTCCTCCCAAATAGCTCCGGATACCCGGGGCAGACTGTTTGCTGGACATCGCCAAGGACTCGCTGGCAGTTCTCCCATCACCAACCCCGCCATCCCCGTGCAGTCGGTTAGCCCTCCCTCTTGTCTCTCGGCCGAGCATTTGATCCTCTCGGCCGAGATGAAGCTGGGGGTGGGGGTGGGGAAATCCAGACTGTTTGGTGCCTGCCGGGCCTTCCTTTCTTTGGTAACCAGTTGCGAAGGGGTGGGGGCCGCCTGTTGTCTCCCTCTGTGCAATTCCGACCCTTCTCCCTGTTCCGCCAAGGAGAATGTGTGGCTCGTCCAGTCTTTCTGTCGGTGGGGCATCAGTTCTTCATGAAACACTAAGCACTGCCTAAAGAGGGTGGAGGGAAAGGGGATTCGGGGGGCGGGGGGCGGGCAGCTGATCAGCAGCAGCGGCAGGGAGAGGAGCAAACCTGGGCCTCGGTGTGGGGCTCTGAATAGGGACCCCAACTCAGCCCCTTTCACTGTTCTGCAATTTTTGTCCTTCTGGTTGTTTCTGAGTTCCTGTACTCTTTCCACTCTCCTTCCTTCCTTCCTTCCATTATCTCCTTCCTTCCATTATCTCCTTCCTTCCTTCCTTTCCTCTCTCTCCTTCCCTCTCCTTCTCTTCCTCCTTCCCTCCTCCTGTTTTTTTTAAAACAGCATAATTTATTGGGAAACTGTTGTTTCAAAATAAATATCCATTGTGCACAGATTGCCCTGGTGTTGGCGTGGGGGAGCGGGGTGTACATCGGAATGCAGCCTTCATCGAGGCCCCGCTCAGCACAGCCACAAAGTAGGACCAGGGAAGGGGTTGGGGCAGGAGGCTACACAGCAGCTGTGCTTCTTGAACCTGGTTTAGAGGGAGCTTTTCTTTTTTTAACCACAGGGCCTGCAGATGGAGCCCGAGAGCTTTGTTGCTTTCTCGATGCAAAGCGTTTCCGAGGCCGGAGCCTGCTGCCTTGCCTTCTTGGATGATCGATGCAGGGTTTGAGGGGCATTTGGCTCCCCTGACCTGACCCCCATGGCCCAGTCAGTGATGCTGCCTTAGCAAAAAAACAATACAAAACAAAAATAGGTTCGGGCACAAGCTGTCTCTGCAGCTGGTCTGGACTACAACCACAGTAATCCCAACCGGATATTTATCAGTACAATTTGTTGGGGAAAGTCTCTTGCTTTCATAACGGCCTTCTGAGATTTCTGAAGAAGCTGGCTGGCCCCTCTAGGAAAACAAAGCACCCAGAAACAAGTTGGCTGTGAAGGGTTTTGGGGTTTTTTTGGGGGAGGGATCAATTTCCTGAGCCCCACTTCCAAAAACGAAAATGGCCAACAGGCAGAGATCCACTACTGATGTTATCCATCTCCTTTTTGGAGTCCCCAAGGTGTGGTACGCTTCATGTCGAGTTAAAATCGGGCCTTCCAGGAGGGGAAATAGTCATGATGAACATTTTGAGGGGTGGGGTTGAGGGGGCTAGCAAAAGAACCCCTTGGAACCACTGATGGTGGCAGAATCCTCTCCCCTGCATGAGCCAGTGACTTTAACATATCAACACATGTTCCTTCTTTGGGTAAACCCACCAATGTGCAGAGTCTGTTTATGTTTGAATGCAGACCCACCAAATTTGGTGCCCAAAATTTTAAGCCCACCATGCAAGCTTCCTTAAACACAGGAAGAGCTGTTCTCTCTTGACATTGGACTCTCCCCAGTTTATGTTGTTTGGTGCCTTGCAAGGTCATCTCCTTTCTTAGGGGCTTGGGAGAAGCTGGCTTGGGGCACAAGGTGTCGATAGTCCTATAGACAAACACAGACGTTGGGCACCAGCGTGGAGAGGATGGGCCTGATCATTTGCTACACGTGTGTGGTTCTTGTAGGTATTTGGGAATCCAGCTCCCAGATGCTGCAGCCAGCATGGCCAGTGGTCAGAAGTTCTGGGGAAACAGATGTCCAGCCCCTCTGGAGGGCTAGAGGTTGAGAACCATTGCCCTTTGAGCTCACCATCCTGCTGTGTGAAAACAGGGTGGGCAAAGCCTTGGGTTGTGGCTTCTGCCGTGTTCCTTCTTACCACTGTTGTATGCATTGCCTCTGCTTTATTATTCAGGGCATTACTTTGGTTCCCTAAATTATCCTGCTGTGATTACAGCTTAGTGGAGAGGATCTTGGCATTATTTATTTATTTATAAAAAGAGTCCCGTGGTGCAGTCCTTAAATGCCTGTACTGCAGATCAAACTCTGCTCACGATCTGGGGTTCAATCCCAGGTAGCAGGCTCATGGTTAACAGCCTTCCATCCTTCCGAGGTTGGTAAAATGAGTACCCATCTTGCTGGGGTGTGTGTGCAATGTGTAGCCTACATTACTGTAATTAAAACTAAACCACCCAGAGACTACTTGAAGTGGTATGGGGCGGTATATAAGCAGAACACTTTGCTTTTTGCTTTGATTTATTTTTTAATTATTAACCGCCCGATTTTCCATCAGGAACTCTGGGCGGTGTACAACAAATTGTGAAAAAGCCACTGGCCCAAAAGAGAACAACCCACCAACAAAATAAGTTATAAAAAAAGAAAAAAAGATGAAAACACAACACTACCACACATGCCAACAAACACAAACTCTGGCAAGAAAAGGCTGGGACAGACTGCAAACCACTAACCATATACCGTTGTGCATCCAGCGATCCCTGGCACTCTCCCTAAAGAGCCAGGTCTTTAAGAGCTCTCCTAAAGGCCGGCAGAGACTCTGCCAGCCCCAACTCCATCGGCAATGGATTCCAAAGAGTCGTGGCCGCCACCAAGAAGGCCCGATGACAAGTAGACACCCTATGGGCCTCCCTTGCAGTGGCCACCCGGAGTGAGAGGGTGAGAGAGGCTGTGGTCAGTTGAGACAAAGCTGACCTCTGGGAGATCCGCTCTGCCAGATACCTGGGTCCCAGGCCATGGAGGGTTTTGTTAAACCAAAACCAATACCTCGAAGCTTATCCGGGAGGCAACGGGTAGCCAATGCAGGCAAGCCAGGATGGGGGTGATTGTGGTCCATCCTGCCCACACCAGCCATTAGCTTGGCCGCCGCATTCTGCACCTGCTTGGGGGGGGGCTTCCTGGAAAGGGATGCCCCTCTTTTTGCCTAGCCAGCGGAACACAGGAGAGGGATAAACTGAACACCACCCGAGACGTGTTTTCGATCCTGTCAAGGCTTGCGGATGAGAAAGAAGATTTCCGACTTGTTAGCTACCCTGGATCTGAGGATGTGGCTTTTTTAGCCTGGAACAGGCAGACGGGAACTGGAACAGCATCAGACCCCAAAGGGTGCTTTGGCTGCTCTTCCTGGCATGGGCAAGTGAGAGTGTGTGCTTCTCCCCCACACACACACACACACACAAATACAGCCTGCTGCTTATACTGGGCCAGAATGTCAACGAAGAGGACAAGGATTCTATTAGCACAAGAGGAAAAAAAGATAAAGGCCTGAAAGAACATCCATCATTCCATCTGGGTTCGCTCCTTAGATCTTCCTTTTAAGAGCCTGGTTCCTTTTTCAAGTCTTTGAACAGCCTGCTTTGGTCTTTTGAGATCTCATCCTTCAATCCCATAATTAACCTGCTTCTGGCAGCCAGCTCTTGTCTCCCCACTGTGATCAGAACCACTTGGCATGCGCTGCTTTGATCTTTTCACAGACCCAGCAAGATCCGTCCACAGAGCCGGCCCTGGTTGGTTACCTGTTTCACCAGATCGTGTGGTTCTCCAGGCTGGGGGCTGCAGAGTTTTAGGATTTCAGATGTGCCCCATTGAAATGTGTTGGTTCAGATATTATAGTAGGAGATTTGAGTGTTCTTAAGCTGGTGGTCCCCTCTGCTGTTGGATTTCATGAGTTCCCCATACTTGAAGCATCTATATTTATCTTCTAGGCCAATGGTGGTGAACCTATGGCGTTCCAGATGTTTTGCACCACAACTCCCAGAATTCCAAGCCTAGATTGACAAAGGACTGTGGGACTTTTGGTCCAAAACATTTGGAGTGCCAAAGGTTCTAGGCCTATGTTTAAAGCTCTCCTTCCCTGGACAACACAAATTGATGCTAATTTGAAATGGCTGCATACTGTATATGTTTTTGCTCAGAAAGAGACATTATCATTATAGCACCACCATATTGCTCTGTTGGTTCTCAACCTGTGGGTCCCCAGATGCTCCTGGACTGCAACTCCCAGAAATCCTGGCCAGCTCAGCTAGCGATGAAGACTTCTGGGAGTGGCAGTCCAGGAACATCTGGGAACCCACAGGTTGAGAACCACTGCTCCAGACACACCAACCCCTGAATTGGGGAGCTAAGCAGCCTCTCACTCCTTACCACCCTTGTGTTTTGGAGAGCTCTGGGGAGTATCAGGTACTGGATGGAGAGAGCCTGGAGCCGAGACCCTCCTCAGTCCCAGCTTCTCCATGTAGAGCTAGGAAATAATCCTGCCTGTAGCCCTGGAGGCATACCATCCTCATTTGGGGGAGGTCCTGTTTTTTTTTGTGGGGGTGAATCTGATATCCCTGTATCCCCACCCAGTTACAGCCCATGTCAAGGGCAAAGACCTCTGGAAAAAAAGTGCTGCAGTCATTTTACCTTTGCTAAACCAAGGACACTAAATGTGCATGGCGGTATCGGGTTTGCTTATCTGCAGTCACAGATTCCATCATATCCAATTTGATTAAAATTACTGCCAGGTGGATAAACAGTCATTTTTTAAAAATTGTGGGTTTAAAAAAATTAGATCAGATTTAAAAAAAAGTAGGATTTTTTTAAAAAATTTTTTTTTATCTACCAATTTAAATCAGGTCCACCCATCACACAGTAATGATTTCAAGGATGGAGGCCATATAGTAACACTGGGAAATCCTGCAGGCCACATCGTCTTCATTTCTTAATAAGTGGCCATCTTCCCATTGAGCCACTGAGCGATCAAGGATGAGCAGTGTGGTCTCAATGCCTCTATTTTTGCTTTCATACTAGTGCAGAGTTGTGCTTAGAACATGGTTAGGTCATCAGTCACCTTCAGTTTGGTGGTGGGGCGGAATTGGCACGGGTTGATCCAGCTTTGCTGCCTTGCTCTCTCTGAAAGAAGGGGGAATTTATTTATTTATTTATTTATTTATTTATTGGGCTTATATACTGCCCGTCTTCCTGGAGGAACTCTGGGCGGTTTACAACAAAACCAGTATAAACAATAACAGACCATTAAATAAAACAATTAAAGCAAATAACAAAACTAAACAATTAAAAATAGCAGATGGCGGAGAGAGAGGGGAAAAAACAAAACAAAAACACACACTTTTAGTCATCAAATGCCTCCCAGAAAAGGAGAGTTTTTAATGCCTTCTGGAAGGCTGGCAGGGACTCTGCTAGGCGCACTTCAGTGGGGAGATGGTTCCACATAGTGGGGCCATTAGAGATATTTTATATTTTTGTGCATGTACTGTCGAGTTGGAACTGACTTCTAGTGACCCTGACAGGACTTTCAAGGTAAGTGAAGTATTGAAGTAGTGTGTTTTATCAGTTACACGTGGGCTTCCATGGCTGAGCAGGGAACTGAACTCAGGCCTCCTGAGTCCCAGACTGTCATTCTGTCCACTACACCACTCTGAGTGTTTCCGTATGTGTATATAGGATAAAAACAATGAAATGGCTGCATTGACTACTTGGGTTGATTCCGACATAGTTAGGAGGATGGTTGAGGACTCCACCCTTGTGTTTGTGTTGTTCTGCTTTCCTGTTCTCTGCCAGTTGTTTATTCTTAAAAATAAAAGAAGTTTATTCTTTACAAATAAAAAGAAGTTTATTCTTTACAAAGTAGAATCAAAATCATCAATGGTAACATGTTGAAGTATAAAGAAAAGAAGAATATTGCTCTAACCCACTTAAGTTTGATTACTAATAAAGGTTAATGAATGCACACCCAGTTCCTAAGTTTACTAACTCTATCTTCACAGATTCTCTAAAACCCTATCTCTGCTTTAGCCCTCTCTGATTCTCAGGTGGTGCCAGACCCTATCTGTCCCTATCCAAACTTTCCTTCAGAAAGTGTATGACCCTATCTGACTAAAACAATGCTGAGCAATGCCTTAAATCCTCTCAGGCCACTCCCCGGATTCTTCCATTGGTCCTCAAAACCACCAATCAGCACACACCTCTCATACATTATTCATCATAACAGGTAAACACCACAGGGACATCCAAACAAACAAGCCCTTTGAGGCAGTCTACACAGGGTAAAGGAGGGAAAGAGAGACGTGTGCACAAGCTGACATGGTGGGCTTTGTAGTTGGACAGGACTATCCCAGCTCTTTTGTAGTCCTCTGTGAATTGTCTTGTACTGTATCTGTGATTGAATTGCATGGGTCTTTGGGGTGGGGGGACTGTGAGGGGAATTATTCCAAAGGTGGGAGAGTGACCCCTGCACAACGAGAAGCTGAAAGGGATGAATGGCTTGAAAAGCAGAAGAGGAGGGAGGAGCGCAGAGCTGCGCGAGACAGAGAGCCGAGGAGAGGGAAATGCTGTGGAAACAGTTTAAAGACTCTCTGAAGATCTTGGGAAAGGAGAAAAGGGAGGGAAAATACAAAGGCCCCGTTAAGGAGGAGAAGGAACTGGAGAAAACTGTGGGAAAGCCCCGCCAATCAGAGTTGGTGGAGATGGGATTTGGAGGGTGTAATAAGGGGAAGCCACTTGTGCTACCGCCAGACTGGGAATGGGTATGGATGGACCGGACAATGGGAGCAAATGATGATGCCTAGACCTGAGGCCGAGAGCTACAGGCAAAGAGCACATCGGCAAGGCTGCTCGTACTGGGGTGAGAGCAATGCTCCGGAGTACAACAGGAAGAGAAAAGAGATAAGGAAGGAGTTGGCCTTAGAGCAATGGGTTGCCAAACTGAAAAAGGAGGAGGTGAGGACCGGGAAACCATGTACCAGGAGGGGTTTGACTCTGAGAGAACATTATCCTTTCAAATCCCACCGCCAGAGACGTCCTGGACCCAAACTCACTTCAGAGGTTGAGGGTACAAGTGGGGGAACAGTGCCTCTCAGAAGGAGGAAAACAGTGGTGGAGTCAATTCTCCCCTAGAGGAGGTGGGGGACTTGATTTCTCTATATTGACCCCAAGTTATGAGTCTAAGAACAACCACTTTGTTACTGACGTTGAAGATGTTGAAACTGTTGTAAGAAAGAGAACCTCTGTCGTTGTGGAAGAACCAAATAAAAGTTCAGTTTACTCTTATCAAGATATGCCTTCATTGAAATTGGAAAGGCGGGATGCCTGGGTGAAAGGAGAACCCTCACAGGGACATTTTTTTAAGAGTATTTTTACCCCGATTTTCTCCCTGGAAAAGGACCCTATGCTACATTGTTTATGTAGTCTCCCTTAGTAAAGCAAAGCAAAAGTGTTCTGCTTATATACCGCCCCATACCACTACAAGTAGTATCTGGGCAGTTTACAATTTTAATTACAGTGTGCAGGCTACACATTGCCCCCCACCCCCCAGCAAGCTGGGTACTCATTTTACTGACCTCGGAAGGATGGAAGGCTGAGTGAGCCTTGAGCCTGCTACTAGGGATTGAACCCAGGTCGTGAGCACAGTTTTACCTGCTGTACAGGCATTTAACCACTGCGCCACGAGGCTCTTTGGTGTTGGTTTATGCTATAATAGGTTATGTAGTCTATAGACAGTTGACCTTGCATACCTTGGAAAAAGAAAGTGCTGCTAAAGCAAAGGCTGTGACTGCTAAAGCAAAAGCAGCAGCAGCAGCAGTGGCAGCTACCTTTGAGTGTCGGGGTGGGGGTGGGGGACTCCATCAAGAATCATAGCTTTTGCCAAGGTTGTTACCTCTTGGCATACTTTCTTACTTTCTAGGGTGGGGTTAATTATAGCTTTTTTGGCTCCCTCTATATTGGAAATGGAGTAGGAACTTAGGTATGGGAGTCCCGCCTCTATTCGCCCGCCTCCACTTTGCCACCTGTGTTATCCCTGTCACATTCCTGGCCATGTTTCCGTCTTTGTGAGCCTAATCTGCAGATGATCTGCAGCCAAAGGGGTGAGGTGCTGTCTTAAAAAAAATGGGGAGAAATGGCATGGCGTGGTTGCCATGGAAGCTACTTTTCCCGAGCTGTCCTTCCCACCCGCTCAGCCAGCCATGTAGCATTTGAATTTCGGAGCTTGCTTTGGCTTGGGTGTTGACCCAGGGCTGCTTTCTGGTGCAGGAGCAGAGCTGCTTGAGCAGAAACCCTGGGGAGGGATGAGGGAGTGTTCCTGAAGCCGAACAATAGAGGAAAAAGTAGCCCTGGAGGTCTTTTTAAGATGGACATTGGACAAGCTTATTTGAGTGGATTAGAAACTGCTTTTCTCAAATGCAAGAAGTAGAGTGTGCAAGTCACTGGCTTCTCCGGTCATCTTCAGAGGTGTTCAAAGCATGCAGGAGACGCCTAGCTTTCTGTTTTCACCTTTTGTTTTTAGAGAAATGACCACAGTCGTATCAATAGGGTGCTTCCAGAAAGACAAGTCCTCTGGCCCCACTGGTTTCAAAACATGACTTTCCCCTCCCCATTTGTCACCCAATTGCCACCCAGAACAAGTGGCAAGTGACAGGGAAGACTCGTGCCTGAAATGCCCAAGGTTTTTTTTTTTTCGCCAAGTCCACTCAACAGCAGCATCAATGGAGATGAATGTGGAAGGACAAATATTATGTTCCTAAGGTACACCCTAGATTCCCAGTGTGGTGTAGTGGAAAGAGTAATGGACTAGGATTCTGGAGGCCTTGGTTCGAATCCCCACTCGGCCATGGGAACTCACTGGGAATGAGAATTTGGGAATTGTCGCTCAACTGCCTGTTCTCAATACTTGAGCATGTCTTGTACTGGACTGTATATTATCCCTCATTACTGTAAGCCACCTTGGGTCCTTTTCCAAGGAGAAAGGCGCGGTAAAAATACTCTAAATAAACAAACAAACAAACAAATAAATAAATAAATAAATAAATAAACTTGCTTCTTGAACCCTTACCTTGAAGACCCTATTAGAGTCACTATAGGTTGGTTCCAACCTAACAGTACATAAAAAGGAGAGTCCGGGTTGTGTGTATGGTGGTGGCGGCAGGGAGATTTTGTAACCATTCGTAGCTTGGAAAAGTTATGTACAGTATATGAATTGCAGTACCCAGAGTCCCCAGGCAAGCTCTCCTTTCGCACATTAGAGCCGCCCACCCCCACCAAGGACTATGATGTCAAAATGAAAGAACACTGTGTGGAGCTTAAAACAAAAGCGGGGGCCCTTGTTTTCATATTTCTTTATTATAAAGCTATTTACATAAGACAAATCTTTACAGGCACTGAAAAAAAAACCAAACCAAAGAATCCCGGTTACCAGTTAAGGCTTTACACAAGATCAAGATCCTAGCTGGTATAAATTAGTGTTTTTATTACAAAGAAAGTTGACAGCCACCTGAAAAAAAAAGTTACACAGATATGAGCTTCCACCACAGGCTTCCACGCTCCATTCCCATGGTGCTTCCAGATCCGTCAAGTGCAAAGTGAAATGGGCGCACCCACCCCAGCTGGCTTCCTCCCCCAGTGGTTAACATGTGCTGAAGCCACAAGCAAAAGTGAATGAAACAGTCCTGATTCTCCCTTTTTTTAAAACAAAAAGTTGCTCTAAACAAAATCACCCCATAACAAGACCAGTTAACATTGACATAGCGTATTTCAGGTGTTCAAAGAACATTGACGTGTATGTATCTTGGCAATTCTTAGGGTAACCCTGGACGGCAAGCTTATATAATTAACTCCTTGCCTTATAAAAGAGAGCCACGCTGTGACTCAGGGCTTTATAATCAGAACAAAAGGCTCCCCCCCCCCGAAGGACAGACTGCACCGCTTGGCCCCATCAGCGCTTGCAAAGTCCTCCGCTAATTATGGTTACGGCAAGATGGCCTGAAGCGCACGGCGGGCGGTTGCGGCAACCTCAGGATCTCCCAAAGTCGAGCGCAAGTTGCCAAGATCTTGGAGCCCTGTCTCGGCTCAGGATGGGGAGAAAGAGCAAGAGAGAGCGATGGTGGGAGAGGAGGAGAGAACACAGAGGCACCTGCCCGGGTGGGTCAACGCTTGTTTTTGGAAAAGCCATAAAAGAAGGTCTTTGGCACAGGAGATTTTAAGACGTTCACTTAGGATTAGAGGCAAAGCCATGGGTGCCAAAAAAACCCAAAAACCTCAGGTCCTGCCCATGTGTGGAAGAGACAAAACCGAAGGCAATTACTGGATTCAGCTCCCAGAACAGGTTGGCCACTTCCACCCCACCTACCCTGGCGAGGCTCTATCACATGACCACTTAAATGCACTTTTTTCTTTTACTGAAATTGCATCTAAAGATCGTGCCCCCACAGCCAGCCGCATCTTCTGAACACGCCTCTCGACCACGCCCCCGAAGCGCATCTCAAGCGCATCGCCCTGCACCAGCCGCTAGGGGGTTGATCAAATTACAGCAGTACCCCAACTTAAGAGCAGCTCAACTTAAGAGCTATTCGACTTAAGAGCTGAAAACTGTTGACATTTTAACTGCCGCCTTACAAATTTTAGATATGGTCTGCGCGACTTACCAATTTTTTTCCTTTTTTTTTATTTTTAACTTATTTTTTTGAAATTTTTTTAAGAAAGGTACCCCGACTTAAGAGTAGTTCGACTTAAGAGCATGCATTCGGAACGTGACCACTCTCGGAGAAAGTGCATATTTTATTATTATCTGCATTTAGCAGTCGTGTGATAGAGGCCTACGTGGTCTATAATGGGTGGTGCCTCTGCAGGTAGAGCTTCAGGAGACCTTCAACTGGTCCTTTGTGACTTATCCCACTGTGGATAAGGAGCCTCAGTGCGAGGTGGGGTGGAGGAGGGTGGGGGTGGAGGAAGTTACTCTTTGGACAAATGCTTTGTGAATGTCATGGGGACTGGGGTGGGATGGTGGTGGAGGCGGTGGGGTGGGGAACACACAAGTTCCCTGACCCTGCATTGGAGAAAAGAGTGTGATAGGACAGATTTAAAGTGGGATGCCAGAGACGCCTGGGTGGGGATTCTCTCCTATCTGACAAAGTGCTTCTTGCAGGCCGACAAGGCCTTGGCTTCCAGCCGCCTGTGTCTTCCCCTGCGGCAACAGCAGCCGCAGCCTAGCAGCCAGGGTGAAACAAGAGTGGCCTGGCGATCAGCCATCATCAGCCTTGCTGTATCCTTCAAAACAATGGGGAGTGAGGCCTCTTCTCCCCTGAGGGATGGAAGGCAAGGTAACCTGTTCCATTCCCCCCGACACACCTCTCTCTCTCTCTGCCCCACTTCAAGCCCCCTCCTCCTGGGAAACCCCAGCTTCTTCTAAGCCTAAGTGAGGTAAAGAGTGGGGGGGGACCGAGACACAAGAGGGGAGCCACCAACAACAACCAAATCCAGCCCGAGCAGAAGGAGGCCCTAAAAGATGACAAGAGCAAGGGGCGTGGTGCTCCCGCATCCTTCCGTGCCCCGCAGGGGGATGTTTTGTCAAGCAGAGAAGACACACGGAACAAGCCTTTGCAGGGCAGGGCATCATCATCATCATCATCATCCTGAAGGGAAGAAGAGAAGGGAAAGAAGCCGTCAACAAAGAGGTACAAATCTCTCCGTGATGCATTAGCATTGTATGCTTGCCTGCCTGCCTTTGAACCCCTCGCATGTTAGGGCAGGTTCTCCGCAGAGCCATAACTGGTCCCTTCTGTTTGCTCTGTCTGGATGGCTGCGTTTTATTTTGTTTGATATTAACTGCCGATGCCTATTATTTTTCCTGAAGGCAGCTACAGGCACACACACACACACACACACACACACACACACACACACACACACACACACACACACACACACACACAGAGAGAGAGAGAGAGAGAGAGAGAGAGAGAGAGAGAGAGAGAGAGAGAGAGAGAGAGAGAGAGAGAGAGAGTCGAGCAGGGTCCAACTGAAGGTTCATTGATTTTGATATTCTGTTCCCAAACTGGCCATTCAGTGACTAGCAGGAGACGAAGGCAGAGGCCCTGTTCCTCTCCATACACAGAACTATGGTTGCTTTTTCTGCTGGAGGGGACCTATAGCCATCCTGATTCATACCTCGCTATGGCCTACCCTCCTCCGTACATTTATCAAAGCGGTGGAAATGTGGGCCAATTTTGACCTCTTTTACACGACCCCTAAAATCCGCTGCAAAATGCTCGCAGAGGCGGAGCATAAATTGTTTTCCCACCAGCAGCAGACTTTAAAAAAAATAAAGTACGACCACGCCCACTTACAAGTACCTGGTCTGGAGGAAGTAAAATCCTTGTTGCTGTTCCTTGTTGCTGTTTTAAAGCATTGCATGCCTGGCCCTCCTCCGCTTCTTGTTTGTTTTTGTTGGGTCCCCCCCCCCTTTTAACAGACTGGAATCTTAATGGACTGGAACAATTAGCTGCTGCCGATGTCAGGCGGAGGTGAGCCTGCATTTTTTTCTCTCTCCCCTCACCGCAGACAGAAGCAATAGAATCAAGAGTGCGGGAGGTGGGAACACAGTCAACAGAACAAAAACAATGTGGGGGGGGATCTGCATTTAACTTGCCAGCGGATTTTAGGGGTCGTGTAAAAGCAGCTAGTAACCCAACCTTGCAACCCCAAGTGTTACCGTTGTACCAGGCATTGATCAAAGCAGACTTTCCCAACCTGGGTGCTGGGAATCTCAAAGGGCGGGGGGGTTTGCAAAGTGGTTTCTGCAGGGGGCGGTTGGATTGCAGATGTCCTTACAAGTGTCCCCGGTCCTTGTTAAATAATATCTTCCTTGACCTTTCAGAGTGGGATATTCAAGTGACCGTGCATGTGTATGTATGAGAAACAGTCCCTTTGGGGGAGAAAGAAGCCTCTACTTTCTGAAAAGGGGCGGAGCCAGGCTATTTAAGAAGAAAGAAATATGTAATGGTAAAGATGTGTAATTGTACAGACGTTAACTGTAACGATGCAGTTGCTGCCACTTCCACAAGAAAAGGTCCCCCCCCCCCGCCACACACGCACCACCAGTTTTGAAGTGGTGACTATCAGTGGCTGTGCATGATGGACAGATTTATGCAAATGCGGGCAGGAAGGTCACAGGTTACTGGGCTGTTATAAAAGGAGTTCATGGCTCAGAAAAGGTTCGGGACCCACTGCTGTAAAAGAATAAAGTACTTTCTTTTATCTATCCAAAATTTCCCAGCATTCAGCTTCAGCAGATAACCTAAGGTTCTAGTATTATGAGAAAGGGAGATTTTTTTTCCTCTGCCCACGTTCTCCAAACCAAACTCTATTTTTCTTTTTTTACCTAATTTTCCCTAATTTTCTAAGGCACGAAGCCCAAAAGATGGGTATTTATTCCTTTCTCTTCAGGCAAGCTTTCCCTGAATGATGGACTACCATGTGTATTTTATATGAATCTATGGGTTCACATAGACTTTGTGTTTTTGACTACTTATAACCGTGTTGATTTAATGTAATGTTGTCTATTAATGCTGTAAAATGTCCCTCAATTCCTTGTTCTCAAATATTTGAACATGTTTTAAGTGAACTGGACTGTGTATTATCCCTCATTTCTGTAATCCGCCTTGGGTCCTTTTCCAAGGAGAAAGGCGGGGTAAAACTACTCTAAAATAAAAAGAAATAAAATAAAATAATCACTACTCTTTAATATAACCATTTGGGAATCTTACTACTAGGGCACAAAATGGGACTACAATTTATTAAGAAAAACTAAAAGGATTTCTCCCCGTGCATTGGAGGCGGTGATAATATTTCTACTGCTATCAACTATTCCCCCTTGTGGCTAGTTTTCCCCAGTGTTTCACTGCCCACCGCCTTCACCTCACATTGGCAGGAGTGCGGGCAGAGCTCTGGCTTTCTGTACCTTTCATCGCTAGAAAGGCATGGGCCCCTTGTGCGAGAGGCGAGGACGAGGACGCCGGTATCTCCGCACGCCGTTCGGACGACGTCCAGCAGCGCTCCGAACTGCCTTGGGGTGCACCAGGTTCAAGATCTCTCCTTCTCCGGGTTCCTTCCCGTCAGATGCTTCAGATAAAGGCCCTGGATTTTTAAAACAACATTGAAGCAGAACCACATAAGAACATAGAATCATAGAATCATAGAGTTGGAAGAGACCTCAAGGGCCATCTAGTCCAACCCCCTGCCATGCAGGAACCCCATCACAATATTTCCAACATATGGCCATCCAGCCTCTGCTTAAAAACCTCCAAAGAAGGAGACTCCACCACCCTCCGAGGCAGCATATTCCACTGCCAAACAGCTCTAGCCATCATGAAGTTCCTCCTAATGTTCAAATGGAATCTCTTTTCCTGTAGTTTGAAACCACTGCCCTGAATCCTAGTCTCTGAAGCCATGGAAAACAAGCCTGTTCCCTCTTCAATATGACATCCTTTCAAATATTCAAACATAGCTGTCATATCCCCCCTCAGCCTTCTTTTTGAAAGGCTAAACATTCCCAGTTCCCTAAGCCGTTCCTCATAAGACATTTCCTCCAGACCTTCAACCATCCTGGTCACTTCCTCTGTACCCGCTCGAGGTTGTCAACATCCTTTTTAAATTGAGGCGCACAGAACTGGACACAGTACTCCAGGTGGGGTCTGACCAAAGTAGAACATAAGAAGAGCCCTGCTGGATCAGGCTAAAGGCCCATCTAGTCCAGCTTCCTGTATCTCACAGTGGCCGTACCAGATGCATCTGGGACCATTTGGAACCGCATAAGGCATAGAAGAAGCTTTGCTGCATTTTAAGGTACTCAGGCTGTACCGTGGTACCTTGTCTAAAGGAATTAATTCATTCCAAATGAAATTAGGTTAAGCAAATTTTCATTTATACAAATTTCCCATAGGAATGCATTGAAAATGGAGTAACCCCATTTTTAATGTTGTACGGATTTGGCCCGTAGGCGATTCTGTTAAGCAAATTTCCTCTATCTCCAGAATATTTTATGTTGTTCAAATTTTATGTTATACAAACTGTTTGTTCTACAAGAGTCCACTGTACTAGACTGGGCAAAGGTAGGACTCACTCCACTGTGTGTACAAGGTGCCTGACGCCTGACTCATCTAGACTTTCAAGAGGGCTGGCATTGGTTTCACAAACGTGCCCAGGGAAATGTTAAGCTCACCTGTGCCCATTCTGTCCGTCCACAACAGCAACATCTACTGAGCGCTTGTTGCAGGTGTGAAACAGCCTGCGGAGCGAAGAGGTTTTGTATTTTCCCCAGCGCCATACCAAACAACATCTTTTGGTTTTCACCAGAGGTGGATAACACACCGTAGGAAACCATGTGACAAATCGCAAGCAGCGAGGCAGCACATAATATCAAGTTACACAACAACCTCACCACCACCACCACCACCACCACCAAATGTTGTGATTTCTAGCTAGGCCAATTTGTGTAAAAGGGTACCACTCAGCATCTCGATCTGTGATTGAATCTCACAGTATGAACCGGCGTGGGTGTTAAGGACATCAGGAGAGGCCTTTATCTCTCCATCCCACCACCCTCACGGGTACATCTCATGGGAACACAAGGAAGGGCCTTCTTGGCTGCTGGCACCAAGACTCTGGAACTCCCTCCCACTAGAGGCCAGGACTGCCCCATCTCTGATGTCTTTCCGGAAACAGGCAAAGACCTTTCTCTTCAGGCAAGCTTTCCCTGAATGATGGACTACCTATTATGTGTCTTCTATATGAATCTACCATACATGATCACCAAGACTTTGCGTTTATAACCACTTATAACTTTGTGTTTATATCTCCCTTGTGTGATGGCACTGACACTATGTTTTCACTGTTAGTCTCTATCCCATAATTGCCTAAATTCCATGTTCTCAAACTTGTGTATTTCTTAATTGTACTGGACTGTATATTGTCCCTCATTACTGTAAGCCTCCTTGGGTTGTGACAGTTGTGTTTTTTAATCTGTTTGGCCATGTTCCGGAACACAGCCAAACAGCCCGAAAAACTCACAACGATCAGATCCCGGCCGTGAAAGCCTTCAAGAATACATCCTCCTTGGGTCTTTTTCCAAGGAGAAAGGTGGGGTAAAAATTCTGTAAATAAATAAAGAAAATAAATATATCCTTTATGTAGAAGGACAAAGAGCTAGCCAGAAGACCTGGTTCTGTGTTATGGGAAATACTACTTTACCTCTATTGCTATCACAGCATATGGTCTAGGAAACTACTTTTTTCTTTTTAAAGACGATGCAGATTCTCAAGGGGCGCTTTTACACGACCCCTAAAATCCGAGGCAAAGGGCTCCCAGATCCGGAGCTTAAAAATGTTTTCCCCGGACTTTAAAAAAATGAAGTACAACCACGCACACCTAAGCGCGTCCCAGCGCACTTTTCAAGTACCTGGCCTCCAGGAGGTAAAAAAATCTTCCAATGCAGATTGTAAAGCTGTGAATGCCAGGCTCCCTCACCTTCTGTTTGTTTTTTTTTGTCCCCGCCGCCCCTTTAAGAGATAGGAATCACTAGGGGCTGCTTGGGGCAACTGGCAGACTGAGGTGAGCCTGCATTTTTTTCCCCTTTTTTCTCCCTCCCCTCACACAGACAGGAACAATGGAGTGTGGAGGGGTGGGAACACAGGAAGAGCGACAAACCACCACTATCTCTGGTCTGAATTTAAGTTGCCACTGGATTTTAGAGGTCGTGTAAAAGTGCCCAAGGACATGAAACATCAGTTGTGATTTCCCAGTAAAACCAACAAATCACAGAAATGTGTGCTATCACAATGGAACAATGTGCATGCATGAGTGGGTCAGTGACTGATCGCCCTTAAATGCTTTTGCTGGGGAGCAAGGTGAGGCTTAGAAAAGTTATTGTTTTCAGTGGCACCTCTTTCTTATCCGCTGACCCTGCAAGCTGGGAATTGTGGATCTGAGAGCAACATATTGTAAAAGCAGCCACGTGGAAAGATCTATGCACGTGAGCGTGCCAATTCTTCTGCCAGGAAGTGCATTCAAGGCTGAAAAGATGGCTTCCTATGTTCTTCAGAAGGGCATGTCTCTAGAGGCCATGTGTGGCTTCCTCATTTGCCTCCGGCACAGCGATGCGCTGAAGCCTTTGGCTGACGACATCGGACTCCCAAATGAGAGAAGCTTGCATGCCAAGGGCAAAGATGAGCGAGGTGGGGCGGGAGGCCATTTTACAGATAGGGCAAATTCCCAGGTCCCCAGAGAAAATAAATGGGAAGCAAGGATGGATGGAGGGGCCTCTCTCTCTCTCTCTCCAGAGCACACATGCGGAAGAGGAAGCAAGGAGGATGCAGCAGAGGCAACCGGGGAAAGAACAGCTATTTCTGGAACCCCCCTGGGGGGCATGGGGAGGGTCCCTTGGTCTCATATGGTCAAACAAGCCCCTCTCCTCACCTCCACACACACACACACACCAACCACACACATCCCCCTTCCTTCTACGTCAAACCTCTACACTTCCCTTGCTGTGCTGCTTGACACGGCTTGCACAGGGGCAAGGTCAAATCCTGCACATCTTGATTGCCACCATCCTGTCCCGCCTTCTGCCGATGGAACTGGATGTCCACGTTAGAGAAGTGCTTCCCACAAAGCAGGCGGCAACTTCTGACACGGGATTCCTTCTAGAGCAGTGGTTCTCCACCTGCAGGTCCCCAGATGTTCCTGGACTGCAACTCCCAGAAATCCTGGCCAGCTCAGCCAGTGATGAAGACTTCTGGGCATTGCAGTCCAGGAACATCTGGGGACCCGCAGGTGGAGAACCACTGTTCTAGAATTTCGACCTGTGGTCCCTAATGCCTTTTACGCTTTGCTGCAACAAGTTGAGCCAGGGATTCCTCAGTTACTTCTAGTTTTTCATGGGTTATTAGGAACTTAGGAAGCTGCCTTATGCCAGGTTAGATCGCTGGTCTGTTGAGCACAATGCTATCAACTCTGTGATGACTTTCAAAAGAATTCCTTCCAGGCCTACCAAAGAGATATTAACCACTCCTGATCCTGCTTAGCTTTCAATTAGCTGAGATGAGCTGCATTATGCTGGTCTGTGTTTGAAACAGTTTTTATTGTCACCATTGTTTGATTATTTTCCACTGTTAATGTATCTATTTTTAATGCAAATAACTTTGTGTGTGTGTTTTTAAATTGGTATAAAAATATCTTAGATATATAGAACAGTGTTCTGTTCACAAGTGAAATCACATAAGTGCAATCTTGTGTTTGTCCACCCCCTTCTCCAAAACCAGCAGGTTCTCATTTACACAAACAGTGGAGCACAGATGTCAAAACCAGTGATGCTACCAAATGTGCAAAAGAGCGGGTGCCAAAAGGGATGAGCGTGCTATATAGTGCTTGCATGCCACGCAACCGGATAGCTCTGGGAGTTAGGTCTCTGGTTGCTGAGACAGAGGTTGGGAGTTTGATTCCCCGCTGTACCTCCCAGAAGAGCCAGCCTGGGTGGCCTTGGGCAAGCTGCACAGTCCCAGGGTGCCCCCTAGAGGAAAGGAAGGGGAAACCACATCCGTGTATCCTCTGTCTTTGAGGCTGATCCTTCACGTCCATCTTATCACTGTTCGTGGTCCCGCTTGGGACCGGTTCAAAGTAATGTAACCGTATATCCATTGTGGGATGAGGGGAGTTCATCCCGACCACGCCCCCCTGAACTGCGATTTAAGCAGGATGAAAGATTTCCCCTCCCTGGCCTTGGGAATCTGCTCGTCACGCTTCTCATTCCGAGATGAGAGCCCGTGAAGTAAGGCTCGTCGCGGAACAAACACATTCTCCATCTAGTGGCAGGAGTGTGAAGCGACATATGCCAGTAAATTCCCTATGGAGTTAACAATGCAGTGAATAGCTTTTAAAAGACAAATGCCTCAAAGTCTGCTCCGTAACGCAATGAAGGCAAGGCTTTGGAGAATCAAATCACTAAGTGGCCAGTTTTCTCTACCAGGCTGTCTGTGGATTCTGGGAACTGTAGTCCAAAGAAACATTCCAAGCTCTGGTCAAACTGCCTCCCAGACCACATGGCCTCTACATCAATGGGTTAGTGGTTCCCATGAGTTCCTCATGTTTTGGTGACCCCTTGTCCTGCTTGGAAGACGCCACAAGCCCCCTTTGGCAGGCCACTGCCGCAGGGGCCATAGAAAACTTCCCTCTACAGAAACCCTCAGTCAATCGCAGCCTCTGGTGCCATTGACTGACATCCCCTCCAACCTGTCGAGCTGTAACTTACTCTTTCCCCCCCTCCTCCTCCAGACCCAAGCCGTTTGTGCCTTTTTCTTCACTGGCTCATGGCGACCCCTGTGAAATGGTCATTCTACCCCCAAAGGGGTCCCGATCCCCAGGTTGAGAACCACTGGGTTAGTGGATCTGTCTAGAAAATGAAAAAAGAGGCTTTGTTTACTGATGCAGACACGGTCTCTGCCTTCTTCCCATTCAAACGAAGGTCTAGGATGCCATCTTGCTCCCCGTTAAGAGGAAGGCTTGCTTCCTTCAAGCTGTTTGAAGCCAACTGGCTGGTAGCTGTGGCAACGGGCCCAGGCTTTAAAAGCTCATTTCCTGAATTACCCCAAACAGGAGCCATTCAGTCACAAAACGTTTCCTGGCCGAGCCATGCCATTCAGGGAGAGAATTCCTTCAGCCCCACAAGCTCAGCTATGGCTGTGTGCTTTCACGTGGCATGTTAAGCACTGAAACACCACCTTCGCTAGGCCTGAACTTTTCTACTGTGCCCTGTGTGGAGAAGGGTTTTAGTTAATTCAGTCATTTTCTTCCTCTCCACTTTCCCTTCAGCACGACCCTGCAAAGAAGCAGATCAGGCTGGGCCAACGTCACTCCTTGGACTTCGAGTTTCCTGAGTTCGAGTCCAGCACTTTACCCCAGTTGGGGCAAGACCACACAGGCATGTCCAGACTTCGGCCCGCCTGATGTTTTGGACCACAACTCCCAGAATTCTAAGCTTAGATTGCCAATGGCAAAGGACTGTGGGAGTTGTGGACCAAAACATCCAGAGGTCCAAATTTTGAACATGCCTGGAGGCCAACAACCGGACCTGAACATGTTCCCAGTGGGGTGGTGAAGGCGCTTCTCGTTTTTTGGAGCCGCCTGGTGTTGTTTTCTTACTTCTGCTTCCCTCGATGGTGCTGTGTTGACAGGCTGGGGTTTGTTACTGCCATGAAAAGGTCTTTGTCCAGGCGGTTCTCAGGGCAGGGGAGGGGAGGAAGGGCATCAAATCCTTGTCAACAAAGGCCCATCGGCAAGGCTTGCGTGGCAGCAAGCACCCCGCCTGACACACACCAGAACCAGACACACTGCGGGGGGCAGCATCAGAGGCTCTTTTCTTTATATGAGGGTCCAGGGCAATGGCCCAAGCCGAGTCACTGCGTTGTGGGACAGTGTGTGTGTGTGAGAGAGAGAAAGAGACAGAGGGTGCATAGGCAGTGACAAAGACACTGCCTTGATGACATTGCGTTCCCTTGCCTTGAAGAAAAACTATACAGTGGTACCTTGTATAAAGGAATTAATTTGTTCCAAATGAAATTCTGTTAAGCAATTTTTTCTTAATTTTTCCCTAATCGCAACCATTTTTATGTTGTACGGATTTGCCCCATAGACGATTCTGTTAAGCAAATTTCCCCTATCTCTGGAATTTTTTATGTTGCACAGGTTTTATGTTATACAAACTGTTTGTTATACAAAGGTCCACTGTAGTTTGTCAGTGGATTAAGAAGCTCCCTTTAGCTGTTATAAAAGATATTTTAAGGAGGTTGGTGGACTTTTCTCTCTGTCTCTGTCTCTGTCTCTCTCTCTCTGATGTGTTTTTAAATCATTTTTCATAGAATAAGTTATTTATCTATGTTTTAATATAATTTCATGGACCTTTAATTGTACCTGTCTTCTTAATTCTGCAGTAAGCTTAATTCTGCAGTAGTACTGAGAGAAAGGTGGGCAGTGCTAAACTGGCAGTACTAAAGAAAGGAAGATTTTAATTTCCATGTAAAATGGTTCCAGAGATAAACCTCCATAAACAATGAGGTCTAGTTCAGCACTGGGATTTGCTTGCAGCACCGATGAATGCACACTCCATGGCTAAAATTCAGCCCCCTGGTAAACAATGGCCCCAAAACCTCTAGCGTAGCTACACCTATTTTGGAGGTGAATTGCCCCAAGTTAATAAATCATCACATACATTATCCGTTGCATGCCAAGTTATATGATTCAGTATGCCACTGGTAAGGTCTACAGAGATTTGTTAAACTGGAGCAATTGGCCTCCAGAGGTTGTTCCCTTTGTGCCATGGCAGCATAAGTAGGTAAGACGATTTGGGCCACTGATCCACCTTCTCAAAAAAAAAAAAACATTTCTTTTGGTTCTTGTAGCTCAGAGATTTAGGTATCTTGCTGAGCAGTCACAGGTCCCGAGTTCAATTCCACCCTGTGACTCCTGTGAGCAGAGCCAACCTGGGTAGCCTTGGGGAAGCTGCACTGTCCCAGGACACCCCAGAAGAAGCAAATGGCAAACCACTTGAGTACTCTCTACCTGGAAAACCCTGGAAGGATTTGCTACACGTCAGAATTGCGCTTGATGACGATGGCATAGTAGCCACCCAAAGTGACCCACTTCTAAGGACATTTGTTGAACCCTCTTTTTATAGCTACCTTTTCTAGCAACTATGTTACAAGGCACACATTTTAGGTGAAAACACCCTTGAGCTTTCAGAGAAAGGGCCAGTGCAAAACTGCCCATTTAGGTATCACAGCAGCTGGCGAAAGAGGTAGATCACAGCAGCCATACCACCCTGAAGCCCAATCTCGCCAGAGATCAGAAGCTAAGCGGGGTCGGGCCTGGTTAGTACTTGAATGGGAGACCACCAGGGAATACCAGGTGCTGCAGACTAGGCGACAGGCCCTGAGACAACGTCCCCAAAACGTCTCATCAAAACAATGGATCTGTCTAGCAGACCCCACCAGCAAGTGAGACAGACGCTAAAGAAAAAGAAGAGAAAGGGGGTAGACTGAAAACACGTGGAAGAGGAGGATTCATCCTGTACCATGCTTCTAGTCTGGACTGCATCCCATCATTAGGCATTTAATGATGTCTATGTTTGACCCTAAATTTTACAAGTTTGTTATGAACCTCAGTAGGAATTTCTAAAATTAAAAGAGCTCATCTCTGTTGCCCTTCCAGAAACAGGCAAAGACCTTTCTCTTCAGGCAAGCTTTCCCTGAATGATGGTCTACCTACTATGTGTCTTTTATTTAAATCTACAGGATCACATATAGACTTTGTGTTTATGACTAATTATAACCTTATGGGTTTACACTGACACTATGTTTTCAGTCTTAGATTCCATCACTCATAACTTTACATGGAAGTTTACTCCCCCTTAACTGCTCGTGTTCTCTTGTAGCTTTAATGTAATGTTGTCTCTTAATGCTGTAAGTAAGATGTCCCACAATTCCCTGCTCTCAGTACTTGAACATGTCTTAATTGTACTGGACTGTATTATCCCTCATTCTGTGAGCCACCTTGGGTCCTTTTTCCAAGGGGTGGGTAAAAATAAATAAATAAATAAATAAATAAATAAATAAATAAATAGAAGACTCTAGTGGCGCAGTGGTTAAGCAGCTCTACTGCAGCTACAACTGCGCTCACAACCTGGGGTTCAATCCCAGGTAGCCGATTCATGGTTGACTCAGCCTTCCGTCCTTCCGAGGTCGGTAAAATGAGCTCCCAGCTCACTCAGTGGTGGAAGGCAAGGTGAAGCTTCCATAATTATATTGTAAACCACACAGAGAGTGCTTTAAGCACTATGGGGCAGTACATAAGCAGAGAACTTCCATTCTTTAAAAACAAATCTGCATATCTGATACAACATTATGTGTGTGATACCTTACTCTGTCCATTGAAACAACACCAAATTGCATCAGAATCATGCTTTAAGAACCCTTCCTTCCAGCACTTTTTGACTGTCTTGATCATAGTAATTAATAATTAGGTACTGACAAATTGATTCTGACTGATGGTTACCCTCCCAGGGCTTTCGCAGTATATTTGACCAGTTCGCCCTGCTGTTGCCCAAGGCCACACAAGGCTGGCACCTCTCCCAGGACGCACATTGGGGAACTGAACTTCCCACCCCTTTCCAACCAGCTATATTGATAACAAGCTCGACAACAAATAGCAAAGGGACTCATGACATCTCCAGCCTAACCGGGTATGCAAAGGTATAAACCTCCGTAGATCTCAGGAGGGGTAGCCAGCCTGCGCCCTCCTGAGTTGAAACGGCAGCCATCCCTAGCCAACAGAAAGATGAACTCTGGCCTATAAAAGCGTAAGTTTTAACAGAGCAGATCGTGTATATTCATATTCGTTACAGGGGTCTTGTGGATACACCCTCAAGGCACTGCTGTCTTACAAATCCAAAGATCCTAACCTGAGAGCCCCCTCAGAAAACATACACATATTGCTCTGTTACAACCTTTGGACTATGCAAGTGGAGGCAACCAAATGGCATGGCAGAGGCTGGCGAGACAAGGATGGATGGACCACCATGCCACAGGGGCACCCTTCCCTCTCCTGCCTTTTCTCATTTAGGTTCCTCCAGAGCTGAGCAATATTTGGGACTATAGATCCTGGATTTTTTCTAAGACTACCACTCCCAATGGGCACACTTGCTTGGAAATTCTGGAAGTTGTAGTTAAAACCATAACTCTCTGGATTGCTGCTTTGCAGAGATGCCTACGCATTGGTTTATGAAGATACAGTATAACAGGTTGAGCTTTGTAGGGGACCCAACAGTCACAGCACTAAAAGCTTGGATTTCTTGATTAGGCTGCAAGGTCAGCCACTCAGCGGTTCAAATCCCAGATGTCACGCAGGGTAGCGAGCTCCCGCTGATAACCCCAGCTCCTGCCAACCTAGCAGTTTGAAAGCATGTAAAATGCAAGTAGATAAATAGGTACAGCGATAAAAAGTGGGAAGGTAAAACAGTGTTTCCTTGCAGCCATGCCGGCCACGTGGCCACGGACTTGCACAACACTGGCTCTTTGGCTTGAATATGGAGATGAGCGCCGCCCCTAGAGTCGGACACAACTAGCACGCATGTGCGGCGGGGGGGGGACCTTTACCTTTTTACCTTTCAAGCCTCCCATTCCCTCTTAATTCAGCAGATGGCTGGTGTGGGGGAGAGCTGTTTTCCAAGCAATAATACATTGCAGCAAACAAACTGGGGAATGATGAAACAAATTAGGGATGACTTGTCCTGAGCAGATTATTAAGGCTGATTTGTTTTACTGAAAGAAAGAAAGAAAGAAAGAAAGAAAGAAAGAAAGAAAGAAAGAAAGAAAGAAAGAAAGAAAGAAAGAAAGAAAGAAAGAAAGAAAGAAAGAAAGAAAGAAAGAAAGAAAGAAACCAACCAACAAAAAACCCTGCTCTGGCAGAGATAAACTGGTTTGTTGATACGAATCAAGGCCGTGACCTGCCGTTTTGGCCTCTCCTTGAGGGCATGGCTGTAGGAACCCTCACGATGAGTGCCTGCATTCCAAAACCAACCACCACGTTTCTTCCTTAAAACTGATTCCCTTTGCAGGGTTCTAAATCCACCGGAAGGAAGGAAGGAAGGAAGGAAGGAAGGAAGGAAGGAAGGAAGGAAGGAAGGATGGATGGGTGGATGGATGGATGGATGGATGGAAGAGCACCTGCTTGGCCTCCCAAAACTCTTACCCCTGCATCCAAAAAGACCCACATATTTGCCAGGAACTGAATAAGAGACCTCAGATCACCTAGCTGTCTGGGCAGCAGCAGGTCTAACCAATCAAGTCCTAGGAGACCTTTGCTACTCCTCACTCACTCCAGGCCTCCCTTCTCAAATACTACAACAGGCTGGCTCTGCTGAAAGGGTACAGCACACTTCGAAAGGTTGGTGTGTATGTTTGCACAAAGCTAGCCTACTTATCTCTGCCTCCCCCCCACCCGGCCTGCAGGATTTCAGGAGGCCAAGCGCAAGGGGTGACCACATCTGCCCGCCCTACTGTTGACAAAGACATCTGTGCCTCTTCTTTCTAAGTGACACAATCACAACGTCGCCTTCCGTCCTTGTTTATTCTTGGCATTTCATCTTCTTTCCCATACGCTCCCCTCCCAAGATGCTCTGCTGCTTCCCAACTTTCTTTCCTAATCACAGACAGCTGTGCCTTCAGGCCTCTGCCCACATGTACTGAAGCAAGATGTGTCTCCTGTGCACGAATGTCCGGGGGTGGCGCTGCTCAGACCCTGAAGAAGACACTTCTCGGATTGCAAATCCCACAGCCTGCATGGTTGTTCTGGAGATTCAGAAGACTGTATTCTGAAAAAATGTAACTTCCCCCCAAGCTCTAGCACAGTGGTGGCGAACCTTCGGCACTCCAGATGTTTTGGACCACAACTCCCACAGTCCTTTGTAATTAGCAATACAGGCTTGGAATTCTAGAAGTTGTGGTCCAAAACATCTGGAGGGCTGAAGGTTCGCCACCACTGCTCTAGTATTAGGCCTGCGGTAGAAAGAATGAAAATGCCATAAGGTGGGCAGAAAGCTGTCTACGCACTATGATTGAGACGTACAAAATAATGCAGGGCATGAGTAAAGTGGATAGAGGGACGCTCTTCTCCCTTTCACAAAATACCAGAACTAGGGGGCATCCACTCAAATTGTGTGTTGGGAGAGTAAGAACAGACAAAAGAAAATATTATTTCACCCAGCGTGTTGTTAGTCTGTGGAACTCCCTGCTACAGAAGGTGGTGATGGCATCTGGCCTGGATGCCTTCATAAGGGGATTGGACAGATTCCGGGAGGACAAGTCCATCACAGGTCACAAACCATGATGGAGATGTGTCATCTCCAGGGTTAAAACCAGGGTACTTCAAGGGCCAGATGCAGGGGAGTGGTATCAGGAGACAGATATCTAGTCTCTTGTGCTCCCAGACGCATCTGGTGGGGCCACTGTGAGATACAGGAGGCTGGACTAGATGGGCCTTTGGCCTGATCCAGCAGTGCTCTTCTTATGTTCTTAACATAGGTTATATGGTATGTGGAAAAGTAAGGTAAATATAGAGATGTAGGGGGATCAAGATCCACACCATCAAAGCGGTAGGATCATTTAATCATCAGATACCCTCTTCTGATGGTTGTGACAAAAATACCGACAAGCCTGTCACCTTACCCTGACACTGGGGTCCAGGTATAGCTCATCACCTCCCTAGATTGGGGGGGGGGCAGTTTCTAGTGGCATCATTTGGAGGATTGGACTGTCACTACTCAGAAAGACCCTTTTCTATCCCTGTTAATATCTGAGCACAGCTGCAAACCTCGCCATAACTGGGGAGAGAATTAGTGTTTTTTCCCAGCAACAATCTATTGTCCCAAGTCAAACCTCTTGTAAGGCAAGGTAATATGGAGCAGGTAAGAAAACAAGGCCTGTTGGCTTGACAAAAGACCTGATCCTCCTAGAGACAAAAACAGTCCCAACAGGTGAGTAAACATGGATTGTAGAAGCACCTCAGTTTTAAGCTTCTCCTCTGCATGATGACTGGGAAAACTATCGTGATGAGTTCCCGTCCTCCATAATCTACCCGAGAGGGGATACATACGTGGCTGCAGCAAACGAGGAGATGCTGAGTTCAAATGCTACCATCCTGCCACCTTGGCTTTGATATTGATGCTCAGGCAAATATTGTTTTATTTCTTATTATGTTTTTATTATTGGATTGTTTATTTATTGTTTGTCTTGACTGATATTTGTTCAGCTTTGTAAACCACCCAGAGTAGCCGTGCAGCTAGATGGAGCGGTACATAAATTTAATTAATTAATTAATTAATTAGATTGGAACGGCAAGGCCAGCCTTACCTCACAAGACTGGTTTTGTAAGGGATACCGAAATTTTGTATCTGGAGTACCTGGAACAACCTAGACTGCAACTCCCAGAAATCCTGGCCAGCTCAGCTAGCGATGAAGACTTCTGGGAGTTGCAGTCCAAGAACATCTGGGGACCCCCCCCCCCAGGCTGAGAACCACTGCTCTAGAGCCATATAAATAATGTGCACTAATTCTGTGTAGTTTATTCTAATGAGGAGCAGTAGTAAATCAGCTTGAGGGAAGGCACTGTTTTTCCTCTGTGTATGCACAGCCTGGTTCCTACCCTTATATCTCAGCCTATGAAGTAGTCTTTGTAGCAGCTTTTTCTGTCCCTCCGCTCTTCCCTTCTCATTTGCTGGGAATCATACCTGAAATCCAACAAAATTCAGTTTCCCTTTCTAGGTTAAATGGGAAACTAATTTACTCTATGTTCAGCACAAGCCACACTCTTAAACCAACCTCAACCTGTGCTTTTTCAATCCTGACTTCTCCTGAGCCTCACTGCTAGAGTTAACTAATGATTACCATATAATTGCGGGGGGGGGGTGTTGTTGCCCTTAACTGACTTCTGCCAAGTCAGGAGGGGAGGATGTTTGTAAAGGCAGGTGGCTTTTCCATATCTCGGACCATTAAGCCAGGAGAATAGCATGCAAACTGAAACAATAATAACAATCCATGTTTGTCCTTACATATTACTTTCAAAGGGCACATTTATATAGCCCATTTGAAATATGACACACCTTGATATTCAGTGAGAGTTGAAATACCAGAGGCTTCAGCTTGGAAATTGCTATGCTTGAGAGACAGCCAAGGGGGGGGGGGGAGGACTTTCCATTCAACAGGAGATCTGCCTTATCCCCCTTAAGTTTGCCCACCTTAGCTGGTGCCTCTCTTCCTTTGAATGCCGGCCCATTCTCTATGTCACCCACAGAAAATCCCTACACAGGAAGGTCACAAGAAAAGAAGAAGCTACTTGTGGGTCAAAAGAGGAAGTTTGCACAAGCTGTGGCTAGTCCCTAATCAGAACAGCTTCCAAATGTTCCTCTTTCTTTCTTTCTTTCTTTCTTTCTTTCTTTCTTTCTTTCTTTCTTTCTTTCTTTCTTTCTTTCTTTCTTTCTTTTTGTAATGCAGCTGGCAGAACCATCCCTATGACCACTGCTTGCACCCTTTGGGAAATTCTACATGCTATGGTCCTTCAAAAGAACCCCTCCAGATCCTCACCACAGAAGGCACCTGTTTTTATTCCAGGAGGCTGCTACCCTGGTCTCCACTAGAAGTCCTAAAGCTAGTTTCAGTTCAGTATTAGATCCCTATGCCCATGCTCCGTCCCTGGTCCATAGGCTGGATTCCAGCAGGGACCATAACATAGGGTTTTCAGGGCGATCAAACCCTGACTCTCCTCTCCGGGCAGAGATGGGTTGGCCAGCCGCCCCCCGCAACTGCTGGTTTATGAATCGATGGGGGCAGGCGAGTGTCCGCCCCCTTCCACCCCAGCCGGGCCACCGGGCGGCACTCCACAGCGTCCCGCCGGGCTCGAAGACGGCGCAGGCTGGCCGTGCCAAGAGGAAGACGTGCTTTGCTCCCGGGTTGGCATCTGCTGACACCGAGAGGCGAGTCAGGTGTTCGTTCCCCCTCCTGTGGCAGCTGCTGCTCTTAAACCATCCCCCCCGCAAGGGCAGCGCGCGGCTTCATCCTCGCTCCTTTCCAGCACACACACACGGGGCTTCACATTTCTGGAGGGACGCGGCGCCCGTCCCTCTCTTGCGGCGAAACGAGGAACCCAGTGGCACCCGAAAGACGAACGCGTTTGCCGTGGCAGGAACGCCTGCGGCCTCTGCAGCCCACTCCGTCGAGGCAGGCCTCCGACACGTGCACGTCGCGCCGCAGGGCAGCCGTCCCCCGGAGCAGGTGGCCACGGGGATGGGGGCCTCCCCCTTTTCAGGTGCAACAAGATCCGGATTGACTCCACTTCCCTATGGCCTTCTTCCACGGGTGGGAAACGACCCCCTCCGCGCGCCGCCCCCTCCCCGCGACCCTCACCCACCACAGCGCCCTTCCCTTCCACCCACCGGCCACACTTGCACCTCATTGTGCACACGCGCTTTAAGTCACGAACCATTTCCATACAATGCTCAGCTCTAGCCCCCCCCCCCGGCCCCATCCCGGGGCGCTCCCAGCAGCGGCAACAGGGCGGGCAGGCACCCGGCAGGTGAAGTCTTTAGCTGGCAAAAAGACGTGGCCAAGGCATCACCCACCCACCCACCCACCGCTATTCCTCCTGAGTGTTTTACAATCCCCCGCGTGACAGGGACCCAGCCAGGCCACCCTTTCCCGGGAACAAGGAAGAAGGGAGGAAAGAGCGATGCGCTTCACCTGTTGAATTTCTGCAAGCCTTGCCGACATGCAGACTGTAGAGGTCTCCATTCGGCTGGATGCAGCGCTCCCCCTGACGGTCTTCCCACCCCAACTGAATTTCTGCAAGCCTCCCCCTTGCCCTCCAGGTTAAAATGAGGAGGGGGCGGCCACGCGATCTTAAGGGCAGGCCCCTTCCCCGGCAGCGGGGCAGCGAGGGTGCCACGGGACACCCCTCCCCTAGAGAGGGGAGGCGTGCTTGAGAGACAACACACACACACACCCCGCCAGGCGCTGCCACCCAAAGGGGCGCAGCGGGCATCGGCGCTCGTCTTCCTAGAGCCCCTGGGCCGCCTCGCTGTCCCCTTGCCAGGCCGATCCCCGGCTGCCTTCTCGTCGGGGGGGGGGTGTCGGTGGCGGCGGGGCTCCGCCTGGCACGGCCTCTGCCGCCTGCAAATGGGGGGGGGGCGACTTCCCAGGCGAGCCCAAGGGCAACAGGAGAAGGCAGGCAGGCAGGCAGGCAGGGGTCACCCGGAGAGCCGGGAAGGGGCAACAAGTGAGGCGGGCACGGGCAGGGGGGGCGCCCCTTCCTTCGCCCGCCGGATCGGAAGGAGCCCCGAGCGAGAGCCACCCACCTCCGTCGCCGGGGCTGAGCGCCAGCCAGAGCAGCAGCAGCAGCGCCAGCAGCCAGCGCCGCACGCCCATCATCGCGCCCGCCGCCGCCGCCGAGGGCCAAGCCACGCCACGCCAGCCGCCGCCTCCTCCTGCCCGGAGCAGCAGCAGCAGCAGCAGCAGCAGCAATAGCAGCAGCACCGGCGCCCGATCCGTCCGTTCCCGCCGCGGCCCCGCTGCATTTGTAGGCGGGCGACGGGGGGAAGACCCGAACCGGCCGCCTTGGCTCGCCGCCCGACCGGTCATGTGGTCGCTCCCTCCACCCATCCACCCCCCCAACCTCCCACCCACCCCCACCCTCCTCTCCCAGCCCCGGGCCGCCGCCTGCGCCAAGGGAAGGAAGGAAGGAAGGACGCCCCCACTAGGAGATGCCGGGCCACCCGGGCCGCCTGCCTGCCCGCAACTCCCCCCACCTCCCACCCGGGTGCGCGGCTCCTCGCGCGGGGCTCTCTTGTCCGTCCACCCGGAGCGCACAACGCCTCCGCCGCACGCTTGGTGGAGCAGAAGGGAGCTCTCGCTTCCTACTAGCCAGGGATGTGGCCCCTCTTCTTCCCACCCCACCCCCCCCCGTAAAATATTAGGAAACCCACCCACCCCGCCCCGCTGCCTCGACCCCAGCTCTAAGCCCAAACAGGGTGCCGTTTGGGGAAGGGGGAGTTGCACAAGTCCACGGCTGCGCTCAGAAAGCCATCAGATTCCACACATCCTGGACACAATCTGTTTCAGTTGTTACCCTCAGGGCGACGTTTTAGGGCATTGCATACTAGATATAGAGATAGTTTCCTTCCAAGTGCTATCAAACTGTTGAATAATTGATTTTTACATTTCTTCTTCCTTTTTTAAATAATAGGTTATATTGTAGTATTGTACTGGGTTTTTATTGTTGACTATGAATGAATGAATGAATGTTTATTTACGGTTATTAACCAGTAGTACAATTAAAATATAATGTGATAAAACAGTATAAAATAATACAATAAAACAGTATAAAATATTATGATAAAACAGTATAAAATATATTACTAGAAAATACAGAGCTTGTAAAAACGACAATTTATGGGTAAAACGCTAAATATAATTAGGAGAGCTCGAATCTCTATCAGTTATACGTCTACGTTTGATCATAGCAGCGTAACAGAATCTGGCAACACAATTTGTGATCTGAGGGGACCTGTCTGAAAGGAGTAGCTTAGCGTAGTAGTTGGTAGGTCTCCCAGGATGTTTGCAAATAATAGGATGTATAAGCTCCTTGCGTAGTTCTTGATAAAAGGAGCAGCATAAAAGGACATGGGTCACAGACTCAATTTGGCTATTATTGCAAGGACATAGCCTCTCAGGGTAAGGGATATTTTGAAATTTCCCATCCAAAAGTTTGGAAGGGAGCACATTCAATCTGGCTAGGGAAAAGGCCCGGATTATTTTTGTAGACATAGAGCTGGAGAGGTAAAAAGACATTTTGAATGCATTGTATGTAACTATGCTATTGGTGCCCGTTTGGCTCAGGTGTTCCTGGAAATCTATATCCCATATCCTACGCTTGACGGTCGCTTTGGCATTGGTGTAGCCCATCGCTATAAGGGTGTTAATAGAGAGACCTATCCGTTGCGTTTCTTTGACTACAAAAGATTTCCAATCTGACTGGAAGGTGTCTAGGAGGGTCAGGGGAGCCAGACCGACAGGAAGAAGCATAAGTTTGAGCCAGTAATTAATCATGTGGGCTTTTACCCGTGCTCTAATGGAAACTAATCCAGTCTCCAGGCGTATGGCTGTGTTAGGGGTGCAAGGAGGCAGTCACATAGGTTGATGTCCTGGTTCGGATGTTCCCATGGTTGCATTTTGAAAATCTGCAACCATTCTGATTCCACTACGGAGAACCACAGCAAAGATACCATAACAGGGGTGGAAAGGTTTTGGTGCGGATTTTCCATGTTCCCATGGATTCGAGTAACTGTTTAAAATCCGCATCAGAACAGCAACAAGGATTTTACCACCTCGAGACCAGATGCTTGTAAAATGCGCTGGGTTGTGCTTAAGTGGGCATGGTCGCACTTTATTATTTTAAAGTCCTCTGCTCGTGGGGAAACATTTTTATGCTCCGCAGCTGCAAGCACTTTGCAGCGGATTTTAGTGGTCGTGTGAAAGTGTGTCATATAGGTGACCTTAATTCAGCCACCTCTTGGCATCTGCTACCTAGAATGATAACCTTAGGGTTCGGCACAGTACACTGCACTGTCCTTGCTTGGTTGGCTGATGGCTTTTTCTGAGAGGGAGGGAGAAAGAAGCTCCTCAACAGTTGATCCTTCCCTGGCTAACAGATAGATCCAGTCGGATCTCTCCACACTCCATGCTGGCCATCTGGTTCTTCCTGGCAGGCAAGTGGGTGCAGGCTCTTGTTACCTGCTCAATGGTACAGTCCTCTGACCAACAGGACTGCAGAGAGGGCCTCAGGCCTCCGTGTTCACTATTGGCACAGAGATCGTTGCTCCAGCATTTCTTCATGGAAATAGTTTGCACATTTGTCCCCCTTTCGGTTGGAGAGGGCCAGCAAGGGGGCTGCAAAATGGCTCGAGGCAGGGATAGATACACAACAGCAAACTACAAACATGATGTTAAGCCCCCTCCTTACAGCAACCTTTCCATGGTTTTCTAGGTAGAGAGTACAGTATTCAGAAGTGGTGATGATTTCCTTCTTTTAGGGGCATCTTGGGACTGTACGACACAGCCTGGCTCTTCTCCTCAGGGGCATAGTGGAGAATCAAACTCCAAAACTCTGGCTCCACCCTGGCTAGGAAATTCCTACATTTCATATCAGTGTTGAGCTTTTGGTAGCCAATGTGGGCAGCTCTGCCTTTTCTATTACTCTGCCAAAGAAGGAACAGTTGGTAAGAGATCAAGTAGCTGACCCAAGCAAAACTGCCTGGATCCTCCAAGGCACAGCTAAGGTACACTCCATTTATTCCTCTTCGGACATCACTACAACACAACATCCAATTTGTAATCTTCTTATTCTCTGATAACTATTCCATGAGCAACTCTCTGGAGCAGAACTTGGCAAGTCGCCTCTTTATAAGCAACAGTCCTGCAAACCTAGAATCAGTGGACCTGCTGGCTTGAGGAATTCTGGGTTTCCCCCCCAATCTCTAACCCTAAGGCCTCTCTCCTCAGGCCTCACCTCTCTTTTCTTTTTAGGCCTCAGCATGCTTTGTTAAAGGACTGAATTGCTCCCACAAAGAGATTGTGAAATAACATACGCCCATCACTACACAAAAAGATTTTGTGTTAAATTGCCATGCATGCCCGCTTTACAATACGAGAAAAGACAAAATAGCTGGCCCGGCAGATATTTTACCCTGAAGTAAATCCCACTTTCGATCATTCAAAAGTGAAGTGAAGTGTGTATCAGAGCCTCCAGATATGTTAGAGTACGGCATGGTATGAGATGTTGGGGAACTGATTCCTTGTGCAGGAAACAATTGCTTTGAGGAAATATTATTAAAAGCTATATAAATGGGCCTAATGCTTACTGGTGACTCAGGTGCTAGTTTTAAATCCGAAAATGCCAGGAACATGCATTTCTCACCTTTATCTGTGGAGATTCTCAGTCATCCAGGTGAGGTTATCTGGGAGGTGATTCATGGCAACTGGACTTCTTTTCTTGTAGGTTTGAAACATTTTGCTGCTCATTGAAGTAGCTTCTTCAGTCCCAGAAAAGTTGGTGGGAGGCTTCCAATTTATAGTTCACCTTGGTTTCATCCTACCCTGATCTGAATAGGCTCCTTAAAGGCCAGAGGTGTATGAAAGTCACACCTATGCAACCCTTCCCAGTACCCATTAAGTATGGGTTGTTAGCAGTGGCCTTCCTGCTGGAGGTGTGAAGTGGTTCTGATTTCTATGGGGATGGATGAAAGGGCAGCATGATAAATGGGAAACAGATTAAGTTCCCCTCCTCCATTGAGAGGGGGATTTTCTATACACACATAAATGCTTTCCCTGACTCTACTCTCTTGAACCATCTAAGTCTAATATATGCACCTCTTCAACTTTGAATGAATGTCCTTTGTCCACGAAATGAAGGTACACTGCCACATTTCTCACCTTCAAAATATCCTTGCAATATGCATTGGTTAGCTCCCTTTGGCTAAGAGGTAGTTTAGAAAACGGTTTCAACCACAGGCTTCTGTTATTTCTGGAGCATTTCTGGTTCCAAGTGTTGTAATTTGCATCTTGGCAGCTGTTGCATTGGTGATTTTCAAAAGAACCAACTCTCCTTCAAAGCAGTTGGACATGCTGGAATAAAAGACGTTGTGTGTCACTAGGAGTTGTTGTTTTTTTAAAGATGTCTCTGATATATCCAAAACCTCGGCGTACCCTTTCATCCCCAGAAAGCATGCAAATAAGTGCCGCGAAACCACATTCCTTCCATTTGACCTTTTCGTTATTGATGTAGGCAATCTGGTGTTAAATATCTCCATCCAAGAGTTTATATGAAAATGCTCTTATTATTCTATCTCGTTGGAAAGGCTAAGAAGGCATAAGTGCATGCCAGTGCATTTAGAAGGGGAAAGTCTCAGAGCCTCTCAGTTATGACCCAGGGTACCCTAACACTTACTCTGGGGGTGGGGGTGGCAGAAATAGTTCAGCTTCATTTCCCAATTCAAGCTCATGAAGCACTGAGCTGAGCCTGAAATGGGGAATTAGGAGGACCCAATTCAACACTACAGTGATGTATGGGAAAATTCTGAATTTCAGGGATTCGCCATGACAGGCCCCACGTAGCCATGCCTCTCCCTACCCAAAGCCCACCCTCCCCAAAATCAATACCAGCAACCCAATTTTTGCACTTTTTTCTGCTCCACTAGGAGCAGGTCTTCTGCAAAGTTGATAGATCTTAACTACCAATTCAAGACTTTTGCACCACAGCTGGGATAGCTCGCAATAATATACTGCATATTTCCCCCTAGCTCCTATAAAAACTGCAACTCAGCTTAGAGTTGAAAGGAAAGCTTAAGAGAAGTGGAAAGCGATGGCAACGTTTATGCTTGTACTGATAATATCACAACTCTGTCCTTTTGAGACTTTAGCAAGATTTGTGTGAAAGGGACAATAGCCAAATATAAATATAACTATATTCAAGGCCCTTCTCTCTGTGTCATCATCATCAGAAGCATGTTTCCTAAGAATTAGGAATGTGAAGAAATCTCACCACCACTGATATTCTCAGTGTGGTGAGATTTCTTCATAGAAACTGTCAGTACAGCACTGTGAGGCTTCTACCCTCGCTCTCTTAAGGGATCTTGGCTTTGGTAAAGGCTGCCAACAAGTTGTCTGATTCAGAGAGATGTTTTGGTTTTTGCAGCTTGACCAAGCTATAGTTCGCATAAGCCTCCTTTCTTTGTGCAGAACGAGTGCCCTTTTCCTGTTCTGAAGCTCAGCACACACTGAAAGAGAAGGCACAAAAGGACTGGGTGACTGATCACAAAGACACAAACAACCCATCCAAAGCTGCTTCTTCTTCTTCTTCTTCTTCTTCTTCTTCTTCTTCTTCTTCTTCTTTATGCAATACAGCAGGGGTCAAAGACATACATGAAAATGCTTACATTATCACTGATAACAGCCAAAAACAAGGTGCCACTTCACAATTGCTCATGATAAGCAGAAACATATGGAATATTTCAGCTATTTAAGTGCTCTATCAATCAAATATTGACATTCTAATTGCGAGGTTTTGATTCCAAAGTGCACAATAGCTATATTACATAGATGATCGCAAAGAGACTTTCCAATATAATCACAAATGTGGCTTCTTCCTACATCCAAAGTTACTTATTTAGGGTACAACTCCCAGAATCCCTCAATCAGCATTGCTAGTGGCTACAATGCCTAGGGGATTCTGCGGTTTATCATCCCAAGGAGTTATTTTTCCAAGCTCTGCTAAAAGCCCATACGCCCATCATTATGGCTATCATTATGGATGCCTAAGGACAACCTCCGGGTTGGAGATATAGGCAAGATATCTCTCAATGCCATTTGCAGGGAATGGTAAGCAGTTGAAGACATCTGCTCGGTAATACCCGGAAGCAAATGGTGAACCGCTGTGTGAGATAGAATGCTGTATTGGATGGGCGGTGGCCTGTTACAGCAAGGCTGTTCTTATGTTCTTATGCCTATTGAGAACGATCTTAAAATATGGAAAACAAAGGATCCTTGCCATCATTGCTAATCTACTTCTTTAAAACCACTTGCTATGACAGTACAGATCTTTGATCATTATTTATTTATTTATTTAGAGTATTTTTACCCAGTCTTTCTCCTTTGAAAAGGACCCAAGGTGGCTTACACTGTAATGAGGGAACAATATACAGTCCAATACAATTAAGACATAGACCGCTACTCCACGTCCCTTATCAGCTGCCTTTTTATTTTGAGGCATCTTTTCCCCTCCTGCCATCATGTAGTGCATACAGCGATTCTGCAGATCCTACGTCAGCTGTTTCTTTCCCATGGTTCCTTCTGTTCCCACGTACATAAGTTGCTTTATAGCTTCCTCTCTGATTACGATTTTCTGGCTATTGAGACATTGTTTTTAATAAAAATATATCTTGTGTTTGCATGATGGCATATCGACATATATTTTACATTCATTTTCTTTACGCTAATTCTTTTTGTTGCTTTTTACCATGTCACATGGGTTTCAATAGGGAACTTCCTGCCGTAAGAGAACAGGGAATTGAGGGACATCTAACAGCAGTGGCATGGTGGCTCAGTGGACTAAGGCTCCGAAAACTGTTGGCTGCAAAGTCAGCAGCTCGGCGGTTCAAATCCCGGGTGCCACGCAGCGGAGTGAGCTTCCGCTGTTAACCCCAGCTCCTGCCAACCTAGCAGTTCGAAAGCATGTCAATGCAAGTAGATAAATAGGTACCGCCGTAAAAAGTGGGAAGGTAAAACAGTGTTTCCTTGCAGCCATGCCGGCCACATGGCCCTTGACTTGCACAACACTGGCTCTTTGGCTTGAATACAGAGAGGAGCACTGCCCCTAGAGTCGGACACTATTAGCATGCATGTGTGGGGGTGAACCTTCCTTTAACAGCATTAAAAGGCAACATTAAAGCTACAATTCTGGTATTCTTCATATATTAAGGACAAAGTTTGCAAGGCTGTTATTTTTACACTCAAGACGAGACACCTGACAGCAACAAGAAGAGGAAAGGCGCGATCATGGTGGAAGCATATTTCCAACCTTAATGGGTATGAGTGGCCAGGTTGTTCCTACAATATGAACATCTGCAATCCAGCCAGAGTCAACAACACAACAGAAGCTGGGGGGAGGTGGGAATGGGGGGGGGGGAGAAAGAAAACAAGCCATTAAGTGCCTCAAGGTGTCTCTGCAAATAAGTCAGAGTCTGGGGAATAAACAGGAAACAGGCAAGGAAATGCTTCTGCAGGAAGATCGCAATGTCGGGCTTGGCCTGAAGGCAGATCACCCTTTTGGAATGTCAGCATTATAGAGAGGAACAGGACTTTGGATGGAAATTCGGGCGGGGGGGTCAGGGTCAGGGAGAAGGTAGATGCCAAACCCACATCTGCCTTGTTGACCCATGGCTATTCTGGCAGTTTGTCAACAATGTATCCGTGTGTCTTAATAGATGCTGATCAAGATGTATGCAATATAGCCCCTACTTCACGTCTATCACATCGCTGTTTGCAGTCCCGCTTGGGACCGGTACAAAGTAATCTAACTGCTCGTCCATTGCAGGATGAAGGGCGTTCGTCCCAACCATGCCCCCTGAACTGCGATTTAAGCGGGATGAGATATTCCCCTCCCTGGCCTCATGAATCTGCTCGCAACGCTTCCCATTCCGAGATGAGTGCCGTGAGGTAAGGCTCATCATGCAACGTGCCATTCTCCATCTAGTGGCAGGAATGCGAAGCGACATACACCAGTAAATTCCCTATGGAGTTAACAATGCAGTGAATAGCTTTTAAAAGATAAATGCCTTGAAGTTTGTCCGTACGTACACGGGAACAGGGACAGAACCGGAAGAAGACCACGTGACCATGATCGACATCAACATGCAAGGAATTTCCTCCCGGGACGAGAACGGACGTGAAGTATAGCTTCTTGGAAAGGGCTTCTACCACTGGATGGGTCACTGATCAGTTTTCTTTCCACCAAAATATGGCGCCCAGGCATTGTATTTTATAGGGGATGGTTCTCTATTTGAAGGACTGTCGGATCTCTGTTTGAAGTTGAGATTGGTCTATAACAGTGGTGGCAAACCTTTGGCACTCCAGATGTTTCGGACCACAACTCCCAGAATTCCAAGTCTAGATTGTCAATGACAAATGACTCTGGGAGTTGTGGTCTAAAACATCTGGATTGCCGAAGGTTTGCCACCAATGGTCTATAACTTTTTTTTTAAAAAAACTGTTTTTATTATAGTTTCAATATTTCCATGTTTAATAATGTTAATGGTTTGCGTATGTCATTTCCGATTGGTTTTTTTAAAAGGTCTGTGAGTCACACTGAGTCCCTTTAACAAGAAAAAATTGAACAAAAACAATAAAAGTAACCTGAGAATGGTATTGACAACTCTTAAAATTCCCTAGTCCAAGACAGTCCATACTGGCTAGCTCATGCAGGGAGTTGTATCCCTATAAATACTTTTTGTCCTCTTTGGAAGGCTTTTTTTCCTTGCAGAGATGAAGAACAGCTGCCCCTCTAGAGGTTCTTTGTCTACACATCTATTCCTCACCATTGGTTAAGTTGGCAAGGGAATTACCACTTACAACATGTGGAGGGTCACACATTCCTCACCCCTGTTTGAAGAGCCGCCCAGTCCAAGGAAACCATAAAGATCTGTGAGATATCAGGGGGCTTGATGTTAATGGCCATCGGTCCCTAGATAGCAGGCTGAGCAAGCACACGGATCACAGTCTTCCCTGCTACAGTGAGAGCGGTTGCAGGTTCTCTTTCAATGTTTCTAAATTTGCAGATACAGGACCTTTAAAATGAGCCTACAGGCAAGCATTGAGTAGGCTGGGATACCATTGAGCTTGCCTTGGGTGCATTGCTGATGAAAGGTCCTCACAGAGGTAATGGTGCTATTATTGTACAGTAGGCCCCTGGTATTTACTGGGGATCGGTTCCAGGCCTTCCAGTGGATAATGAAAACCGTCAATAAGAGAGAACGCTGCTGCCACCCCCATAAAAACTGCTGTTTTGTGACAGTAGCTTGCTTTACAGCTGCTGTTTGTGACAGAAGCTCACGTTGCCGCTGCCGAATTATTTAAGTTTTTCCTCTGCCAACTGTGGATAACTGAATCACTGCTTAATGAATCAGTGGATACAGGGGGTCCTACTGTACTAGATGTCCATGGAGTAGGAAAAGAGGCAGAAAGATACACTAGCTCGTGAACATTGTAATATAGAGCAATCAACCTTGCACACAAGATGAAGGATAAAACTAAATAGGCAGTAAGAAGTTTAAAAGTAAATAATCTATTAGGGGGTGGCTGGGCTGGACCTTAGCAGAGAAAGAGGGTTAATCCTGGACCTGACCCTTCACGGTTCTGATCTGGATCCGGGTCTCCATACCTGCATGGCCAACCTACACCCAATGACTAAGGAAACATCTGTACTCTGTTTATGTTTCCAGCAGAATGCCACACAGATAAGATGGCACCTTCTCTAGGCTGTGCCCTAAGAGAATGTAAGGACTGCTTTTTGCATGATAAAGAGCGGCTGCCATGGTAGAGCTGTAGAAAGAGGGGCTTCTATGTAATCCCTACCCCCAATAACTTTGAAATGCACTCCCCGTGCACATGAACAGGCTCCTTGCTAGCAACCTTTATAAGGACACTCAAAACAAGGCTGTTCATCAAAGCCTTTGAGAGCATCTTCTCTTAATGTCTCAAGGACTGGCATATCTTGATGATTCCAGTTTGTCACCCTTTGGGTTCTGCTTCGGATTTATCAGATGAGTGTTGCCTTGAGCTCTATTTCATAGAGGGCCATTTGAGATTTATTTTATGTTTATGTTACTTTGGATGTAAACAACCCAGAGTTGTGTTCAGTGAAAATCATAGTGCAGTATACAAATGTAATAAACAGCCAAACATTTACCATAAGTGGATTTGTATAGTTTCTAGCATAAAAAGACGTTAAGTTATCTGACCCTTATTCTCTCCAAAAGAACTAAAGCAGAATCACCACCAATGTCTTTTTAAACTACTGTACTTCCTTCTTCACACTCGTCCTATATCTAGGACTGTGTGCATGGGTTGGACCAGTTCTCCAGAAGCAAACCCACCTTCGCCTGCAATGTAATCTAAGGTCCAGGATTCATCCTCAGGGAATCTACAGTGTCTTTTATGAGAGAAAGGGAAAGAGAGAGTCAATTTCTAATCTAGAACTTCAGGAAGAGAGAGAGAAAAATGATTGGAACAATGTGCACCATGTCTTCTAAAATATCAAAAGCCATAGAAAGATAGCTGATTAAAAGTTTTGGAGCAGGAAGTCCTCAGCCGTCTCCAGTGGTGTCTTATTTACTATTTATTTACTTATCTTACTATAACCCCTGCCATGCTCCCAAGAGAGGACATAAGCCAGCAAGCAACTATAAAAATGTTTACATTTAAAATCACAGTAAATTAAGACATGAACATTAAAGCTGCTACTAAAACTTCTGCTTGTCTTGGCAGGGCCAAAATAAATTTTGCAAAACATAGGCTCCTGAATATAATAGCTCCAATGAGAAATAAGCATCCTGAACACTGCAGGATAACCATAGAATTTACAAAATTAAGGTTCTCATGGTGTCAGATTTGCAGAGCAATGTGGCAAAATTAAGGTCACCCCCCATGCAGACCAGAATATAGACTACTAGCAAGGATATACTACTAGCAAGGATATACTTCCTACTGTCTTCTCTTCTCTGCACAGTAGATGCACTCAACAATGGATCCACTCAACAGACCCTCTCCTGTCCACAAAGATTGTGCCACCCAAATGCTCACTTGGGTTGCTTTGCAAATCTATTTTGCATGCCAGCCTCCTGGGGAGGGGGGATTCAAATGACCAGCTCCCACCACTTAAAAGCATTCTGATCTTCTCTGTTTAACCACACAAACAGGTCATCATCAGTAGACATCAGTTACAGCAGGGAAACCCACCGTTCTCCAACTCCTTCTGCAGCCACTCTGAAACCTAGGAAACAGGAGACCACTCTGAATCAGCTGGCCCTTTCCCCAAACCACACAGCAGATCACTAGGTTTGTGCTTGGGCTTTTCTCTGCGTGACTTTTTTTTTTTTAAAAAACAACCCACTTTAGTGCCAGAATGCCAGCTGTCCATCTGGCTCTGCTGATGGGGACAGAGGGAAGAATGCTGTATGAAATGCCTACATCCTCTTCCACTTCGACAGTGAAATTTCCTGGCATGCTGGTATTCCCCAGATATGTGTGGCGCTTGTATTGGATGATTCTCCTACTTAAATGTTGGGAAATGGGGAAGCCGGGGGTGGGAAAAGGACATTTTTGCTTTGCACCACATTGTGCCACAAACACAGATGGCTGCATGGAAGTGCCACAGATGCACAAGCACTGCCTAGCTGGGCTTTTCTGAGCACTGAGTGGGTGGTAAGATCTCTGCGCACAGTAAGGCTTATTTATGTGTTTATTTCAGATGCTTGTACACCACCCAAATTAGTGACATCCACGACTCTGGGCAATTGACAGTAAAGAATAAAAAGGATCCAAGCACCACAAAGAAAACATTACACAAATATTGTTTTTAATAAATAGCCATAGGATTTGCGCAGTTTTCTAGAGTTGGTTTTCTATGTATGTATGTATGTATGTATGTATGTATGTATGTATGTATGTATGTATGTATGTATGTATGTATGTATGTATCCATGCATGAACAACCTTGCAAGCTGGCTAAAATCTGAGTGGCTTGGAGAGACTTTTCTGCGGTAAGGTAATGCAAATCTTCTTCTTCTTCTTCTTCTTCTTCTTCTTCTTCTTCTTCTTCTTCTTCTTCTTCTTCTTCTTCTTCTTCTTCTTCTTCTTCTTCTTCTTCGTGTCGTGACAGTCGTAATCGACTCTTCGTGACCCCATGTCCATGGAGTTTTCTTGGCAGGAATACTGGAGTGGCTTGCTAGTTCCTACTCCAGGCGCCTTCAGCACCTGGTATTCCCTAGTGTTCTCCCATCCAAGTACCTACTAGCCAGGGCCGACCCTGCATAGCTTCTGAGATCAGCATTCCTAAAACCTTTTCACATTCAAAGCCTCTCTGCTGAGTGTCCCATCCCTCCCTTTCATAGATTGTGGCAGTTATTTATTGCTGTTGATATTTTTGGTTGATTGCTAATATGTGTGCAGCAAAGAAATGCACAAGTCTCTAATGTTGGGCAACTGTAAATATGGACTGTTTTATTCTTACTCCTACAAAATGACTCAGAGTGTTGTATTGAGACTTTAAGTGCCAGTTAATGAGAAAAGGGCATGCTCTCAAAGCTACTGTACTCTTCTCAGTGGATCTCTGTACTTGTGGTACACAGTGAAAAGATAATTTTACCAGAAATGTAAAACTCTGTAACAAGTTTTGTACTATAAAGAGAGATGTTATTTCTGTCCTTTGATGTGTCCACGTACCTACCCACTTCTAAAGTTAATTTGAATGGATGTCCCCTAGTTCTGGTATTTTGTGAGAGGGAGAAGAGTGTCCCTCTAGCCACTTGACTCATGCCCTGCATTATTTTGTACGTCTCAATCATATCCCCCCTCAGGCGTCTTTTTCCAGACTAAAGAGCCCCAAATGTTTTAGCCTTTCCTCATAAGGGAGGTGCCCCAGCCCAGTAATCATTTTAGTCGCTCTCTTCTGCACCTTTTCCAGTTTTCAGCCCAATGCTCAAGCCTATATAGGTCATTTTGAATTTTGTTTCTGCCATACTATTCTGGAAGTTCTCTTATGGTATTCTTACCAGGTTACCTCTATTAAAACAATGGCAGACAAAACCAAACAGCTTGGCGTTCCCCGGTGTTCATGCCAATTAAGGGGCGTAGGGATTCATGGCCTAAAAAGGTAGCTCTTCTACACATTGATCTTTTTATTATCTATGGAAGTCTCTGTTTCAGACATGCTTCTTCTAATTTTGCCCCCTATGCCAACCCACCGCCATCCAATTTCCAACAGTTTAATGGAATGCTCCTTCCCTGCCATCACCCAGTTTCCGCATTCCTGAGTTCCTTGGCCACCCAAACAGCAAACATCCTGCTTCCTCACGACATAGCAAGGACCTGAGTCACAACGCCCGATGGCTGCTGCAGGTGACGGAAGGCTAACAATAGCCAACAAAGGGAGGATGTCTCCCTTGCGCACGCTCCCCCAGGCCAACCTGGAAAGCATCCTGTCATGAGCCTTCGAGGAAATTCCTTATGAAGGAGGAGAGGAGCCCAGATGAGCTTCCCTGCTCCACTGACATGCCTTGTTTCTCCCAAGGAGATTCCTTTTCCTGTTTGCAAAAGAATGTTTTGTTTGGGGATGGAATTGAGGAGGAGGAGGAGGAGGACGAGCAACATTCCAAAGCAGGTGTTTGGCCTGGGTATTCATTTTTTCCCCATTCACATTGCTCCTTGAAATAAAAATAAAAGGGAAATAAATTGCCAGCATCTCTTGATGAATGGCCCTTGGAGTTATGCCAGCATAACTTCATCATGAGAGGAATGGGGGACCTCTTTTTTTGGTGCCAGCATCTCCCAGAACCCTATAGCTAGCATTGTCAATTTCCTAATCTTCAAAGGTATACAGACGGGGCCAGCCCTCCCATTAGGCAAAATGGGACAGCTGCTGTAGGCAGCTAGTTTTGGGTGAAGGAAGAAGGGTGTTGGAAAGAGAGCTATGTCTTATATGGCTTACTCCGCACCAATTAAACTAGGCTGCTGATTGCCTGTGTGGTGGGAAAAGCCTGTGTCTCATTGCCAGTCCTGAAGATAATAATTCCCAGTTTTACCTGGCATTGGTGACTACCAAGGGAACCTTCACGACCTTCGGGGCGCAAAGGATCATGGGATAATTCTGTCTGCAGAAAAGATGCTTTGATGGATCCCATAACCGATGTTAAAGCCAGATCCAACGTTCAGCCCAGTCACCTGTTGACAAGACCTTGCTGTGTAATCTTTTCTTGAAGAGGCAAGCAAGGAAAACATCAATACTGTATCAGCAATCCTTGAGGGACAAATAGATAGGAGTGTTTTTATTTTGAGGGCAGAAGCTAGAAAGAGCACGAGGATTTAGAGAAATGATCACACTCCTGGCAGATGAAATCCATAAAAGCTCATGCTCAAGAAAACCTGTTTCTCTTTCAGCCACTACTCTTGCTACAGTAATTTTGTTGCAAGAGACTAGCACAGCATCCCCAACGAACTTCTTTGTTTCAAGATGCTTAGCTGATGAAGGGTAGCCATGGTAGTGCATTACAGGAAAAACAATACAAGGCATCATCTGGTACCATTAAGAGGGACAGATTCGTTATAGCATGAGAGTTTTGGTTTACATCCCACTTCTCCAGAAGAATAGAAGATAATGTTAGAGGATCCAGTATGGACACAGTACACAGGATTTATTGCCGGGGGTGGGGGGGGCAGAATTATGGCTTGCAGAATGCACCCAGAGTAATCTAATTGCTAGTCCAAATTAGAAGGCACCTCAGATCTATTGTTGAACAGTGCATCAATATTCATATCAATCCCAAAGGGTAGCTATGGGCCTTTTCACATGACCCCTAAGATCTGCTGGCCACTTAAATTTGGACCAGAGATCTTAGGGGTTTGTCGCTGTTCCTCCGTTCCCACCCCCCACCGCACTCCTGGCTGCTGGCTGCATGAGGGGAGGGAGAAAAAAAGGAAAAGAATGCCGCTCACCTCCGTTCTGCCGTCCCGGCACTGCATTCAGATCTCTTAAAGGGGCGGGGGGCAAAAAAAGAACAAACAGAAGCAAGGAGAGCCGGGCAGTCACTACATTATATCTGCATCAGGAATTTTCACCTCCAGAGAGCAGGTACCTGAAAAGTGCGCTGGGAGCGCTTAGGTGGGCATGGTCACACTTAATTATCTGTAAACTCCGGAGCTGGTGGGGAAACAATTTTAAGCTCCGGAGCTGGGAGCCATTTGCAGCGGAGTTTAGGGGTCGTGTACAAAGGGCTGTCTGCCCTGTTTGCCACATAGCACCCTGTCTTTCATCTCAAGCAGCAAAATGTCTCTTGCAGGGAAGTTTGCTTGCAACACAAACATCAGTAGTCTTCTGGCAACAACCAAAAACTTGGTGATCTCCCCATTTGGACCCCCACTCCCCCATCTCCATCACAGAGGCTTCATCTGAAGCCCTGGGATTTAAAGACATTAACCAGCTGCTAAGGGAAGTTCACTGGAATGCAGCTGACGATTCCCTCATTGTGGCTGCGGGATGCAGGATCTGCTTGGTGCCCCAGCAGGCCATAACCTCTGACCCGGCTATAAAGGGTGATACTTCACAGGCTTTCCTGAGGAGCCAAGGAAACACACACACATGTACTTGGTTTGGCTGAGTGATGCTGAGTGGCATGAGAAGGCCACCCTTATCCCTTTGGTACCTCACACAACTGCTTCTGAATTGTGGTGTCATGCAAGCTGCCCAGGGAAACCCCTTTTATTTGTAATCCTCCAAGGGTTTCAACCTGGAAAATCTGATAACATTCCCTTGATACCAGCTCATAATGAAACTGGCAATAATAATAATAATAATAATAATAATAATAATAATAATAATAATAATAATAATAATAATAAGAAGAAGAAGAAGAAGAAGAAGAAGAAGAAGAAGAAGAAGAAGAAGAAGAAATAAATAAATAAATAAATAAATAAATAAATAAATAAATAAATAAATAAATAAATAAAAATGGCTTTATTACGGTCAAAGACCAAAACCACCAAATAATCCACAAAAAACACATACAATTTGAAATTTGAAATAAGTACAAAATTATACAGTCTTCCATTAAAATAATAATAAATAAACCCTTACTTACAGATTCATAAATTACATACTCTACTAAGCTATCTATATTCTTAAAATAAGATAAAACCATGGCCAGGTTTATGGTATAGAGGTATTATTATCTACCTTGGTCGCAACCCAAACATCTGTTTGCGAGTTACGATTGCTGTCGCACAGAATTTAGCCACTTTTCTTATAATATGATGGGTATCATCAGAAAGCAGCAGTTGTACATCAAATTCCTCTTTTCTTCCTGGAAATTTGCAGATAATAGGAGATAGGAGTTCCATGCAGATATCCCATTTGCAAGAACAATATAGGAGCACATGTTCATCTGTTTCAATTTGGTCATTATTGCACGGGCAAATACAGTCTGATGGAAGTAATCCTTGAAACCTTCCCTCCAAAAGCTTAGAAGGTGGTACATTGAATCTAGCTGGCAATTGGCAATTACGCTGCCAACTCCAAGTAGATTTATATTGGTTTCAGCCTTCTCCTGAGGCCATTTGTTGATGCTTGTTTATTTATTTATTTATTTATTTTGACTTGAGTATTTTTACCCGAACTTTCTCCTTGGAAAAGGAACCAAGATGGCTTACAGTAAGGAGAGACAATATACAGTCCAGTCCACTGCAATTAAGACATACTCAGTTTGAGAACAGGGAAGCCAAGCAGTGCATGTTCATGGCTCTTAGCCTTAGCAGGCAGGGAAAAATATTCCTAAAAGGGACATGGCTCTTTGTGAGGCAAGTGAAATTTTGGTCTCTAAACGCTGCCATGAATTTTGTATTTTGCCACACGACTCCCTCTATTTATTTAATGGGTGCAGTGAGAAAACAGAAATTTTAAAAGAGGCCAACTAAGAGGGTTGTTTTCTGAGGGTGAGTTAAGAAAAACATGTGTTTGTGTGTCTACATGTGTGTGCATGGCTCTGCTTTCAGTTTTTCAGCTGGAAAGGCTGTGATAAAGTAGTGGTTGTCTGTAATATTGAAATGCTTAACAGAAATTAAAGGAGACATAGTTTAGGTGTGACCTGGGACAAATAAATGCCTGCCGTTTTTAGGGACAAGCAAACTAGCCTGTCTCTCTCCTCATGTTTATAGATGAAAAATTAAATATTTAGCATAACACAACCTGTTTCGCTGACATAAAAAGAATTAATGTGGCATCCTTTCCTTTCTCTGTCCCAGTCCCTGTAATTTAGGTTTGGGATGAGGAACGTGACAGTGGGATGAGTATCCAGCAGGCCACAAAGGGAATTAAAATCCTCAGGAAGGCTAACTGCTGGACAATGAATGGGAGGCCAGGCTAGTGAAATGGCCAGTTGGTGCTATTTTTAATTACAACGTGGAAAGAAGAAACCTCAGGGCCTTGTTGTCCTGGCAACATTCCTTCCCACCAACCTGAATCTCAGGTTGCCATAGCAACATGAACTCCCCCCACCCACTTCCATCCTAGAGAAATCAAGATGGCTCCTGTAATTAAAACCGGGCTGCCATTGGGGTGACCAAGTTGCCTTACATTCATTATTACAAGAGGAGGAGGAGGAGGAGGAGGAGGAGGAGGCAAACCCCTCACACCAATTATTGGCTTGTAGAAGAATCTAATTAATATCTATGTACATTTTAAAGTGTTCCCTGGCCTTGAGCTGAGATTTGTTGGAACTATTGGTGTGTGTGTGGGGGGGTTAAGAATAGGAAAAGGAAAAGGAAAAGGAAAAGAAAAAAGGGGGAAATTTCATACAGCATCTTTTGATCCCTTGAGTCAGAAACATTTTTTTAAAAATGCAACCAGTTCCCCTTTGAAAAGTTATTTAATCGTATCAATATTTTTTTTTCCTTCAACACCCCCACACATGCTCAAATGCTATAAAACTGGGACTTTATTTTTAATGACCTCATCAACCAGTTAACACATCGCTCTCTGCCTCCAAAATTCCTCAAAAAGGCAGCAGAACTGCTATTTGTAAACCTCCTTCCATCAATTCCAGGTTGTGTGGGGAAATTATGAAAACATTTTAACCCATGCCTAGAAATACTTTTGGGGTAGCCCCCACACACCTTCTGGGTGCTTCCGGCTAATTATACTGTATATACCTCCACTTTCTTCAGTGGCTTTATATGATATTAAAAATAAGCTGAGCTTTAAAAAGCCCACCTTCAAAGGCTGTCCCAAGACATTTTGCACCTTGAGGTAGAGCAGTAAATGGGTCCAGTCAGACACCCAGGCCATGTGTGCAGTGTCCAAAGTGTTGTCTATAACAACGACTCTCAACCTTTTGCTTCCAAATGTTTTGGGATCACAACTGATATGAACAGGAGACTGGCCAATAAATACAGTGTTGATTATGGTGGCTCTCAGAGGCAGAGGCAGTATGCTGGGGGACCGCAGCAGGAGCTGTTGGCCTTGTGTCTTTTACTGTTTTTGTGAAGGGATCTGACTTGCCATGGTAAAGAACAGGCTGTGTAGTAGGTTACCCCTGTGTCTGGCTTTGCAAGGACAGTTTTCTGTTTCAAAGCACCCTCTGTTTCAAATGCAGACCCCTCTTTAAAGACAACCTGATTGTTAGATTGGCTGGGTTTGGAACCCCTTACAACTCCGTGACCCTGTGATAAGCAGGGAAGGGTTTGAAGTTTTTTATTGTGAAAGTGGTGGCCCAATAAAGTAACTTTTCTCAAGATTGCTGGACAGCTCAGTTGTTTAGATATATCAACTTTGGAGCCAGAGGTTGGGAGTTTGATTCCCTACTGTGCTCTCGGGGAGAAGGGACAACCTCTGTGGCCTTGGGCAAGCTGCAAAGTCCCAGGGCACCCCTAGAAAATGGAAATAGTCAATCACTTCTGGAAGACCCTGGAAAAGGTCAGCAAAGTCAGAACTGACTTGATGGTACAACATCATGATGATGATGGGGGTGATGGGGGTGAATGGCACCGGCTTGGTTGCTAAGGTCATCAAAAGAGATCATCAGCAGAGGCCTTTCTCTCCATCCCACCACCCTCACAGGTACGTCTCATGGGAACATATGAAAAGGCCTTCTCAGCTGCTGCGCCCAGACTCTGGAACTCCCTCCCACTAGAGGCCTGGACTGCCCCATCTCTGATGTTTTTCCGGAAACAGGCAAAAGACCTTTCTCTTCAGGCAAGCTTTCCATGAATGATGGACTACCTACTGTGTCTTCTTTATATGAATCTACCACACATGGCTACACAGACTTTGTATTTACAGTACTGTATAACCACTTTTAACTTTGTGTTTATTATATCTCTCCTTGTGTGATTACATTGATACTATGTTAGCAATTGTTGGTTTTAATGTTGCCTTCTAATGCTGTAAGATACCCCTCAATTCCCTGTTCTCCAACTTGAATGTGTCTTAAATATTCTGGACTGTATATTGTCCCCCATTACTGTAAGCTGCCTTAGGTCCTTTTCCAAGGAGAAAGACGAGGTAAAAATTCTCAAAAACAAATACTGTATATATACTCGAATATAAGTCTAGTTTTTCAGCCCTAATTTTGGGCTGGAAAAGGGGGGCCCTCGACTTATATTCAGGTCAATACTTTTAGCCACTGCTGCAAGTGCTTGGGTTGGTGGCTAAAAGTCATTTTAAACATTGTGTGCCGCTTCTCCTGAACCCTCCCCTCTGCATCACGGGGGAGCAGCACACAGTGTTTACTTTTAGCCACCGACCCAAGCGCTTGCCTCGGTGGCTAAAAGTCATTTTAAACATCAGACACCGCTCCCCCAGCTCACAAAGGAGGAGCTGCCAGGCCCTGCTGCATTTCCCACCCTAGACTTATACTTGAATCAATAAGCTTCCCCAGTTTTGGGGGGTTAAATTAGGGGCCTCGACTTATACTCGGGTCAACTTATACTCAAGTATATACGGTAAATGAATGAATAAAATAGGCAAGTCATTTTTTTGCATAATGACCAGTACTAATTTTTCCACTAACTTTTCAAGTCTAATTTTGTAATCTGTGCAATCATTGGACATTGAAGATAAGGTGAGACACACTTTCATCTTTTTCTTGGCAGAGTAAACATTTGTTGTTGGTACTAATTCCATCAATCTTAGCTTTCATCACATTAGTTTGGAGTCCTTGTTAGCCTCCATCACATTACTATAGTCTGGAGCCCTTATTCTTTTGCAGCAAAAATCAGACCTTGGATTTCTTTCTTGATGGTCCACCCTTTTAGCTGTGCCCATGTTAAATTATTGCCATACCTTCCATCAACATTTCTCAGGTGTTGTCCATGTGATGGTGTATTTTTCCAACTGTTTAAATTATTTTCAAATTGTTGTTTCTTATACTGAGTCTTTGTTTCTGATGTTTTCAAAATTCAGTTTTCACAGTCTTAAGTAATTTTTCTCTACTAATATAATCATTTGTGCTTCTTTTTTTCCTCTTCTGCTACCTGCTGTATTTTCAGTAATCTATGCCCTCCAGTTTTTGCTGTAAGTCTAATCTGTCCACATCACTTTTCAGATGTAGTTTGTGATGCATGTTCATTAGCTTCTGTGGTTTTGATCCAATTATTCTAATTTATTTTGGGGCCAATATATTATTCCAGCTGGGCATATAATTATTGGAACTGCCCATGTATTTATGGTTTTGATTATATTTCTACCATTCAATTTTGATTTTAAAATGTCTCTGCAGTCTTTTGATGTATTCCCTTTCTGTTAGACTGTTAACTTTGGTGTGTTGCTGCCTCTGCCACCATTGCTACTGCTGTCTTGCAACAGTAGCAATGCAATGCAAGACTAGCCCAGTCTTGCTTTTTCTTTTTTTCTTTTTTGATAATGGTCACACAGCTTCCCCTTTTTTTCACTTATATTGAAAGCCCTATTAGAGTTGCCTTCTGATGGTGGCAACATGACGACACATAACATCAGGCCTGGAAGGAGACTCTCTGAGCAGAAGTCAGCAGGCATCACTAACCCAAAGCCAGTCTCCCATGGACTAGTCCAGTGGTGGCGAACCGTTGGCCCTCCAGATGTTTTGGACCACAACTCCCACAGTCCTTTGTCATTGGCAATACAGGCTTGGAATCCTGGGAGTTGTGGTGCAAAACATCTGGAGTGCCGAAGGTTCGCCACCACTGGACTAGTATCTTGATTTTTTTTGTGTGTGTTCATGACAGTTACAGGAGCAGGTGTGCCTTGAGTGGGGCCTTCAGGTGTTGTTGGGCTGCAGACCCATCAGCAGAAGCCAGCCTAGCCCAAGATGAGGAATGCCAAGAACTGCGACACAACATCCGCTGGGCCACATTTGGGACTAAATGGTTCTCCCCTTTGTGCTCCCAGTGGTCTTCCTGGAAAGAGGGAGTGACACAATACGGTGCATCGTCAGAACGTGATGATACTGAATGTCTCCATCAAGCTAAAACCCTCCCTTTTGCATAGGGTCTCAACAGCCGCTTCTGGAGTGTCCCAAGCACAGTGCGACAGGAGTGCCACCTAGTGATGCATCCGAGGTCTTGCTTCCTTGTCATTTATTTTTAGTATACAGCAGAGGCTTCCCCTTAGGTCCCCAAAGGTGGGCCTCCTATCCCAGGAGGACCTCACAGAAGACGTCCTTATGCTGACACTTTTCTACACTGGTTGATCAACTGAGCATCCTTGGCACTTCTCTTGCATTCTCCTTCGAAGATTAAAAGAAGAGCAGCATCAGTGCAACGCTCTTGATTTCTTCCCAAGCAGAGGTGGGCCATCGGTGGCCCTGCAGATGCCATTTGCTCCCGGCGTCCCTCATCATTGGCCAAACGGCAACCACAGCCTTAACAGCACGTGGAGGGTGAAACCGGGCCACCCTCTCCCAAAGCAAAGAGTGGCTCATTCTGCCGTCTCTCCAGGTGCCCACTTTCAATGTCTGCTACTTCACTGGGCTAACTACAAATCATACAGAACAATTGTTAGGTATGTTTCTTATCAGAGCATGGTATGGCTGGAGAGTTAGGCTTAACCTTCCAGGCATGCCGCCATGCCTTTCTTCTCTGTGTCCCATCATTCTGTTGCACAAGATTCTTCTCCTTACTTGTGCTACCTTACACTCACACACTGCGTACCCACACGATCTTTGTCTAGTCCAGGCATGTCCAAACATCGGCCCTCCAGATGTTTTGGACCACAGCGCCCACAGTTGTTTGCCATTGGAAATACAGGCTTGGAATTCTGGGAGTCGTGGTCCAAAACATCAGGAGGAACAAAGTTTGGACATGCCTGGTCTAGTCCATCTCTCCCCCCTCCCCCATCAGGTGGTCCTGTCCAGTAAGGTCTCTGTTTCAACAGAAATCCTTTTGTTTTTGTCACAACCACATCGCCTTCTTTGTAGGGCTTTAAAGCTGGCGACGTTTCAAAAGCCCTCTTTTGCTTCTCAAGCCATCTTTTGCAAATGTGTAAAGAAGAAAGAAGAGCCACGGGTTACTCTTCTTTCTCAGTCAATTGCTTGAATCAAGGGGTGGTGTCTTCCAGGAACTGCAGATGTTTGGCTAATGATGAATCCTGGCCAGCCGGCCTGCCTACCACTTTGGGGATTCCAGGAAAATGAACGCTAAACAAGGCACGGCACACCCCTCGGTGGCCAAGGCTCCGTGTTGCTCCGCAAAGAGCAAATGGGGCCTACATCTTTAAAAAAGAGAGAGTATGTGATGGCTCAGGGGGGGGGGTGCTCCAGCACAGCGCGAGGGGCCAGCAGCCATTCTTGCAGGAGGACGTCAACTGGAGGAAACGGCAGCTGGACTTGTCTTTCTATGTCAAGCTTGGAAACAGGTGGCCCCATGTCAGCTCCAAGGGAAAAAGCTGGAGAATGCCCTTGTGCAACCTTGGAAGGGACCTTTGCACACTGCCTGCTTCCATGAAGAAGCTGCTGCTAGAAACAGAGAAGACTCACTGGAGTCGTGATACTTCCATCCTCTTTTTATTCATTGCATACAGCATAACAGAATGCGGCATTCTTTTGCAAGACTTCGCAGAGGCAATGTAAAATATGCATCAAGTGTCTGAAAAGAACCGTTGTTTTTAATTCCGGTGCTCATGCTGTTACTTCTTGCTGGAAACTCCTTATGAGATTCAGCAGCTGAAATATGTAGAAGACGATTTAAGCTGTGACAAGTCATGTAAGCTAGTCTACATTAGCCAGGCTGGACATCTGGGTATCCCAACCCCAAGGGAGGCGCAGAAAGTTGTAACGAGGAGGAAGGCCTTCTCAGTGGTTGCTCCCCAGTTACGGAATCATCTACCTCCAGAAATTCACCTGGCACCCTCGCTTCAAACTTTTAAAAAACTATTGAAAACTTGGCTTTACAGAATGGCCTTTCCTGATTTCACAAACATCTAGTAAGGCACTGTTCTTCTTTTTACCACCTATCTCATTTTTTTCCAGTTTCTTAGGAAGAGAAATCTGCATCCTGAAAGTTGGAGTTCTTTGTAAAGTGCCTTCTCTAAAGCCTAATGGAAAATGACTCCCAGGGAGCATCAGGACAGGGTCCTTTTGTTGTTGTTGTTGTTGTTGTTGTTGTTGTTGTTGTTGTTGTTGTTGTTCACACAGCTAACTATGCTGGATTTTGTATTACAAATCACTAGTTGAATGCTTCCCAAGCGTTTAGGACTATGTGATGTATCGGCGAATTATGCGAGCAGATCCCAGTAAGGTGGCTTTCTGCAGCTGACTGATGGTGACTTTGTCAACTCCAGTTTCTTCTAAATACTTGCTTAGCTCTTTAGGCACCACATCCAGCGTACCGATTACCACTGTGACCACCTGTATTATAATAATAATAATAATAATAATAATAATAATAATAATAATAATAATAATAATAATAATAATAATAATAATAATAATGATGATGATGATGATGATGATGATGATGATGATGATGATGATGATGGAAGGCTGAGTCAACCATGAGCCGGCTACCTGGGATTGAACCCCAGATCGTGAGCACTATTTTAGCTGCAGTACAGGCATTGAACCACTGCGCTATGAGGGGGCAGGTCTTTCAGTGCATACTCAAGTAATGTCCTAGGCAAATGTGTAGAACCAAAAGCATCTGCAGGTTTGAGCCAAATGTTCTTATCTTCCATTACTAAGTCTTTTAAAAAGAGGTGCTGCACATTTTTAGAGTGGGAAAGAGAGTAGGGCAGCAAACTTACATCACCAAGAAGTAGGTCAAAGGAAAAAAAAACTGGCTTGTAGAAAATTGCATAAAATAATTTATAGGCATGGATGGAAAATAAGAAATGGCTTATATAATTTATATACAAAGGCAAAATATCTTAAAGGGAGGACTGTCCCCAAAGTGATTTCTCTGCCTGCTACGTTTCCTGTCCAGGAGTTAGCTGCTAATGGGAAATGTCAAAGTCCCTGCTATCCTTTAAGAGTCTTTGGTCACAATCCCGTGTGGTCAAACCACAGCATGACAGGTCATAGCAAAAGCAACTTGATGTTTACACCACTTGTCCAGCTCCTCTGTGCACAGGCTTTCTCAGTCAGAAGCAGTGTTTACACAACGACAGTGCTTGCCTGAGTGATGTGATCCGGCTCCCCCCCCCACCTGCTTGGCAGGGCTTCCTGCACCAAAGAACTCCAGCGCAAGTCGAACATGTACTGGAGTGCCCTTCAGACACGAACTACAGTGGTACCTTGGAGAACAACTTTAATTCGTTCTCCGAGGCAATTCGTTATCTGAAAAAATTTGTTATCCAAAACATGGTTTCCCATAGGAATGGGAATAGGAAACCAATTAATTCTTTACGCAGCCTAGGAAAATGACACAGACACCTGGTTGTTTGCTCAAAACTCTTTATAAAGGGCACTTTAAAGGTACAGATATGATGCAGCCCAGGATAACTCTTTTTTACTGATGCATGCCGGAAATTCATTATCCGAGGCAGCCCATAGGGAAATTCGTTATCCGAGGCAGCCCATAGGAAAATTCATTATCTGATTCAGCCCTATACCTGGAAATTGCAATTCATTATCCAAAAAATTCATTATCAGGGGCATTCGTTATCCAAGGTATTACTGTACTTTCAAAGCACCACTGATGTATCTTCAAAAGGATAAGCGGACAGTGCAGAAAACACCTGTACAAAAGCTGTAGAAACCACCAAACTGAGGAAGAGGGTACAACCAGTCCAATTGATGTGTCTTATTTCCAGCAGATGCTGCTCATTGTTCCTTAGAAAATACGGGGAGCGATGAATGACCTGAAAAGGTTGCAACGGAAAGCCGTCCCCGAAAGCCATTCTTGATCTTGAAGCAGCGTTTGTCTTGACCATCGCTTGGAGGGAAATACCCAACATGGCCTGTTGACTCTGGTTAACCCCACGGTCAGTTTACCCTTCGCCTTTCACTCGGCACCGGTGCAGAGGGCAGCAGCCAAAGAAAGCCAGCCAATGGTGTTCTTCAGGCAGCCGGGGCGATTCCAGGGAGAGTGGCGGAGGGAAGGTCTTCTAGGAATACAGTGCATGAGTTTCTGCACGTTAGCAAACTCATGGGAGGCTTGCCACATGAAGCACAGAGGGAGGGGGTGAGGGAGGGAGGGAGGGAGGGGTGGGGTGAAGCATCTCTTGCTCTGCACAGGGACTGGGAAATGGCACACCACATGCCCCCCCCGAGTGCAAATGCCTTGGCACTGCCCTCGGAAAGGAGGACAGCTGACTTTTCTTCTGCTTCCTAGACGGACCAGCCATTTGTATCCATCGGCTGCGCCGCCACCGCCGGCTATGCTGTCATTTGATGTGCATTTATTACACATACACTTACATAACCAAGGCGGGCCTTGGCTCCTGCTCTCTCTCTCTCTCTCTCTCTCTCTCTCTCCCCCTCTCTTCTGTCAGTTGCTGTCTTCAGCAGCTGAGCTGGAGCAAGGGCGGAATCCCCTGCTGTAGAAAGTTGAAGAAGGGACAGGAGCAAGCAGAGCCAGGCTCTCTTCCTCTCTTTGCGACTCAATGTGCAATGAAGGAGGCAGGGAGTGCAGCAAAATGGACCAGCCCTGGCAGCCAATGGTAGGCTGCTGGTGCGGTTCCCATGGCAACATCCTCCCAGAGGATGCTCTGAGGAAAGCCACCCCACTCCATCCACAGGGATGTAAGGGACAGTCTTGCCCTTATGGCCAGCATCGGAGGCAGCATTGCTTTGAAATTTTTCTCTTAGGCAGCTTAAGACCTTTTATTTTATTTTTATTTTTTGTTTTTGTTTTTTTGATGTGTCAGTTCTTCCTTGCATCAGTCTGCTTACATAAGCTTGGCATCTATATATATCCCAAAGTCTTAATCAAGTGCAGAAATGATCCCACATGTTTAAGGGCCATCACATTAAATGCATGAACAATAAATCAGCACTACACTTAAGTGAGGATGAACAGCTTGGTGTTTGTTCTACATTTGTTTTGAGTATAGTATACTATTATGGATGCTGTTACAATTCCTTCACATTTTCATGGAAAAGCGTTCATTAGACCAAACTGTTTTTCTTCTGAGATCATGAACTATCCTTCTCGCTTCACCCGAGCGTATTCCAGGATTGCTGTTCCAAGCTTACTTTGTTCGCCATTTAAGTTAACGACAGGACACAACACACACACACACACACACACACACACACACACACACACACACACACACACACACACACACACACACACACACACACACAAACTATAATCGCCTGCTGAGATGTACTTCCTCTTTTACTTCTTTTTTAAACTTACCAGACTTCAGGATGACTGATTTCAAGAAACCACCACAAACTTCCTCTTTTTCACTTCAGCTGCATCAGAGGTTGCATTTCCTTTCCTTATTTTCTTTCTCACATTCGACATTATTTCAGTTTTACAGAAAACACTTGGTCAGTGGAAAGTGTTTTTTTTTTAAAGGCATCAGCAAATTAAATATTTAATTTGGGCAAGCATTCTTCAAATGAGAGGGAAGTACAGAGATGGCTCTTTATCCGCTAGCTGCTCAGACCATATCATCATCATCATCACCACCACCACCACCACCACCACCACCACCACCACCACCACCTTAGAACTGCAGAGCTGGCAGGGACCCTATGGATCAATGAGTTCAGCCCCTGTCATATATCCCCTTGTATCAGTTCTACGATGGAGATCTCAAAAGTTGGGAGATGGCAGAAACTGTTTGTCTGTCCCTGGCCATGCTCCACTCTTGGGAAACCAAGCAGCACCCCACAACTGGCATATTACCCTCGGAGTAATGGAGAGGAAGGTTGAAATATTGTTACTTGGTGCAATCAGTCACAATTGGATTGGGTCTGTTAACTTAGTGGAGTTAACAAAGCTGTGGACTCACCAAACCTCTATTGATTCTAGGGGCCTACTCTGGTTGCAGCTTGGGGTGCGATCGGATGGCTGCAAAGGCGCATGTCTGGTCTCATGAGGAAGAGTTACAGGTGCAAACTCCCTCAATGCAACCCTTCGATCTGCTAGGGCAGGCATGTCCAAAGTCAGGCCCAGGGGCCAAATGTGGCCCACTTTCAAATTTCAAGCAGCCCACAGCCTCTTTTCCCCGCCAGCTCAGCCTGTCATGCATCCCCACCAGCTGGCCCCTCCCCATACCGGATGGAGACGTCAGCTTGCAGTTTTACAGTTTGCCTGCCCTCCCTGCCTCCCTCCGTGCCCCCGAGCCACCTGCCCAGCCTACCTTCCCCTGGCTCTATTGCTGTAGCATCCTCCCTGCTGCCTTGCATGTCCTAGAGCAGTGGTTCTCAACCTATGGGTCCCCAGATGTTCTTGGACTGCAACTCCCAGAAGCTTCCACCACTCGCTGTGCTGGAAGAGATTTCTGGGAGTTGCAGTCCAGGGACATCTGGGGACCCACAGGTTGAGAACCACTGTCCTAGAGGCTTGTACAAAGTCCGGCCCAGGGGCCAAATGCAGCTGAATGGTCGCCCCCCTCACATCGTCACCTCACCAAATCTGGCCCTCCTTGCAAAAAGTTTGGACACCCATGTGCTAAGAATTGGTCCAGACCCCCCCCCAAAGGCCGGAACCCAACAGTTGGACCAAAAACATTGAGGGAGGCACAGTCCTCTTAGTGTTGTGTAATCACTGCAGAAATAGATCCACAAGCAATCCAAAATACGATCTACTGTATTTCCCCATGTGATCACACTTACTATGCTAAGCAGCAGGGTTTCAGCTCCTATCTCTTTGCTGCTATTTAAGTTCAAGAGTCAGAACTATATATTGAGGGGTGGTGGAGTGGGGTAATCCTGTTCTTCACCTGAGAGAGCAAAATGTCTATACTTTTTATGACATAAATAAATCTCAAGAAGAGTATGGAAACAGCCAGGGAGACATTAGACATCATATTTTTACCCAGAGCTTGAAATATTACATTTGAAGAAGAATTGCATTACCCATTACTTCTCAGCAACCAGGTTGCATTTTTATGCCCTTGCTCCACAAGTAATTTTTTGCATGGCCGAGTTATTGACACATTACACCGAACTTATCCGCAGACCAGAGAAATACAGGGCAGTATTATTTGATTGCCTTTGATAACCAGCTCTCATACAGTGCCTTAGAAATGCTTATACAAATACAGAAGGAGAAAACTAATTCATATATTTCCCTTGCTACATAGGACCATATAATAATAATAATAATAATAATAATAATAATAATAATAATAATAATAATAATAATAATAATAATAATAATAGTTCGGCTAGTGATTGGGAACACAAAATCCAGCGTAGATAGCTGTGTGGTTCATCATCATCATCATCATCATCATCATCCTGCCAAAGTCAGACAAGAATCATAGAATCATTGAGTTGGAAGAGACCTCAAGGGCCATTTAGTCCAACCCCCTGCCATGCAGGAACCCCCATCACAGCTTCCCCAACAGATGGCCATCCAGCCTCTGCTTAACAACCTCCAAAGAAGGAGACTCCACCACCCTCTTTTGTTGTTTAAATTGAATCTCTTTTCCTGTAGTTTGAGACCATTGCCCTGGGTCCTAGTCTCTGAAGCCATGGAAAACAAACCAGTCCCCTCTTCAATGTGACATCCTTTCAAATATATAAACATAGCTTTCATACCCCCTCTCAACCTTCTTTTTGTAAGGCTAAACATTCTCAGCTCCCTAAGCCACCCCTTGTAAGACATTTCTTCCAGACCCTCAGTCATCTTGGTTGCCCTCCTCTGGACCCATTCAAGGTTGTCAACATCCTTTAGAAATTGAGGGGCCCAGAACTGGGCACAGTACTCCAGGTGGGGTCTGACCAGAGCAGAATAGAGTGGTACTATCACTTCCCTTGATCTAGACCTTGTGGGTCCCCAGATGTTCCTGGACTGCAGCTCCCAGAAACCCTGACTAGCTCAGCTACTGATGAAGACTTCTGGGAGTTGCAGTCCAGGAACATCTGGAGACCCACAAGGCTAAGAACCACTGATCTAGACACTATGTGTCTGTTGATGCAACCAAGAATCACGTTGGCTTAAACAAGAATCACAAAAATACCTCTAAATACCTCTAAATGTGCCTCAAATACAGCTTTACAGTAACATTTGAAAGCAACAAGTTATTATTAATAAATAATATTATTAATTAATAATATTAATATTATTAATTAACTAATAATATTAATAATCACCACAAGCATTAAATCCTTGTCATCACGGTTTTGTGCTGTCAAATTCCATCTGACCTATGACTGATCTCCAAAATGTCCTCTCCTCAGCTGCTGTGTTCAGGTCTTGCAGGCTCAAAGCCTGTGGCTTCTTTTAGGGAGTTAGTCCATCTTGTATTTGGTCTTCCTTTTTTGCCACTGCCTTCCACCTTTCCCAGCATTGTTGCCTTTTCCAGAGAATCCTGCCGTCTTGTGCTGTGCTCAAAATAGGTCAGCCTCAATTTCAGCGTTTCCCCCCCTCCCCCAGAGATAGTTCACAATTGATTTGCTGTGGCATCCACTTCTTTGTCTTTCTTCTCTAAATCATTAGACGAAAGCACTTTAAGGGTTACTTATTATACCTCAAAAGTATACAATGTAATTACTAGTTATATTTGGAAGAGATGCATGTCTCTGTTGGCTAATAATCACCTTAGAAACCCTGCCAGTTGCTATCACATTGCCTCTGCAAGAACAGGGCTGGGAATTCTATTTCGTCTGAGCTTGTGTGCCGTTTTCCCACGAAAGTTTGGGGGAGCTAAGCCACGGAGCTGTCTGACCTGCTTTTACACACAAGACAAGACAGATTGTTGTAAAATTTGCAGCCGAAGTTTCCCGAGACAATGGACTTTCAGCTGCCTGACATTTGGACTTGAGGCCTCCGTCACGTGCCCTGTTATCTGCTTGTTTTATCTGGCACATAGAATCTGATCTCTGGGGCATAGAGACTCCGGAAGGTGACCCGGGCTTACCACCTTAACAAGCCCCGGTTCTTGGCAGAGAGGCCGGTTTTCGGGCACAGAGTTTGGTCTTTCTTCGGTGATCTGAACTCAGGAAAAGCTCCGGGTCCGGAAAAAGTCATGGCTTCTCCTCCTGGTGCTGACGGGCTCTGGCTCTTCCTCTCCTTTCTTCTCACAGGTGCGTATGGTGGTGGGTGACAAAGTGTGGACACAGGAAGGACGTCCCCCATCCCCTTCATGCCACCCTGAAGGTCAGGCCACAGTTCACATGATCCTGTCAGTGGGGTGAGTACCTAAGAAATGAATGGAGCCATCTGGGTGCATTGGACCCAGGACGCTACACTTGCAGAAAAGTGCTGGAAAAGTTACTTGTTTTGGACTACCAGGATTCCTCAGCCTGTCTGAGGGACTCGAGGAGAGCCACTGGTTTTGTGTCATCATCATGTCATTCTACTTTTCCTCAGAATTTCAGTGGAACTGCTTCACTCCTGGATAACCATGGAAACAGCCTTGCTATATTGTCTGAAAATTGAGTCATGGCTACTGGACTTCTTTTTTGAGAGATAGAAACGTTTCGCTGTTCATCCAAACAGCTTCATCGGTCTGTCTGGATGAGCAGCGAAACGTTTCTATCTCTCAAAAAAGAAGTCCAGTAGCCATGGCTCAACTTCCAGATAAACTCACCTGGATGATTGAGAATCTTCACAGACCTTGCTATATTGGTTTATATAGGGCCAGGAGGGGGGATTCATATGACCCAGAGCCCACCTATATGACATTTTGCTGCTTGAAGCAAAGGAAGAAAGGGTCTCACCTTCATCAGTAATTTCAAAGTGTGTGGTTCCTAATTATTCCAGAACTCAAGACAAGCCAATCGCACGAAAGTCCTTGAGGGGAGAATAAATACAGAAGCAGAAGCCACATAGCCCAGGGATTCTTGGGATTGTAGTCACAAAAGATAACTTTTCCAAGGTTCAATTTGACCTGGCTTTTAAGGCTGCATCTTAAAATGGAATTATTAATGTAGCTGTAGCAAAGCTTTGATGTGAGTTGAAAGTAATTGCTTTTAAAAACTGCAGTGTGCACCACGGCATGTTATTTCTTCAACTCTGGAAAAAATATTTTTAAAAATAACTTTCTAAAGTCTGAGCTAGAGTTGAAAGCTGACTGAATATCAGAAGGCAGAATGAATAGGCAGTGAGATAAGCAAACAGCAGGGCTAGCGGACTGTTAGGTATTTTTTTTTTTTTATTTTTTCTTTCTTTCTTTTTTTTTCTTTTTGCACTTGTGTTTAACACAGAGGTAAGATTTTCCCCTAACAGTTGCCTGAAGTGGTAATACCCATTCTAGAGATGGGCACAAACCAACTGCCGGTTCGTTTCTCTGCCAAACAGGTGTTCCGCACTTCCCAGCCCTGCCGCCTCTGATGGACATCTCTTCTGAGGCAGTGCCCTGGCTTCCCCCAGGCATTGCATTGGAGTGCCTCCAGCCCTGCTGGAGGAGACAAGGCTGTGAACCACCAAACACCTGTTTGGCTGAGAAAAGAACCAGCACGAACTGCTGAACCAACCATTTGTGCCCACCTCTGATCCATTCTATTAAAATGTTGGGCTATATCGCCTCATTCAGTTCCTGCAGCTCCCCAATGCCAATATATAGATTGGATGGAATGCTACCACTGGGATAGTGTTCCCCTCTGCGCTTGGAGTCCCTGATGCTGGGAAAAATCGAAGGCAAAAGGAAAAGAGGATGACAGAGAATGAGATGGTTGGACGGTGTCATTGATGCAACCAAAATGAATTTGACAAAACTCCGGGAGGCAGTGGAGGATAGGAAGGCCTGGCGAGCTCTGGTCCATGGGGTCACGAAGAGTCGGACACAACTGAACGACTGAACAACAACTGTGCTTGGGAGCAAGCAGGATGGCTGAAGTGGCACCTGACTGAACATTTGACTCAAGCCACTATTCTACCCAAGAATGGAGATGGCCAGAGTGCTTTTGGAAGAAGTGGTGTGGGATACCAAGGCTACCCTAGTACATGATATCCGAGGGACTTTTCGCTCACTCTCTTTAATGGTAGGACTGGCCCCAGGTCTAAACCAGGCCACAGATCCTAACGGGAGCTTGGGAGGGGAGTTCTGTGTGCATTACAGAATCTCCAGTCCAAGATGATCATGCTGACCAGAGCATGTTGGAAACTACAATCTGAAAAATGGAACTTTTCCAAGCCCTGGACAGACCTTGAATAAAAGGTTTCCCCCTTTATTTTTCTCCTAGGTTGTGCAACAGGTTATCCCAAGAAAGATATTTCTGGATCATCTGAGATTAGAAACTGCACATCTGTCCCTCCGGTAAGGCTTTAAACACTTTTGGAAAGAGGCGTGTCTCTGATTTCTGTACCTGTATGAGTGCAAGGCTGGCCTGAGACATGAAGATGCCGGAGGCAAAAGAAAAGATTCAATGGCACCTGGTTCTCCCATTCGCTTCTGCTCAGTTCCTGCCTGGCTCTGCCCACGGGTAGGACCGGCTTTGTCTCGATGAGTGTCAGCACAGAATCAAGTCATGTCACTGCCTGAGTCAAAGTCAAGGTGGCAGAACTGTCAGGAGGCAGGTGGATGAAGGCTGCGGTCCTGGGTGGCAAAATATAAAGCTGGAATTCCACTTATCCAGCTGCTGGCTCTGGGCATGTTTCCTCTGTCTTTTTCCATCCAGATATTTCTCTCCATTATTCTGTCCTTGAGGCAGGTATGGCCCTCTCACACAGGCTACACTTAGCTAACAGGGCCACCAAGCAACTAGCTCAGAACTGCTAGCTGCGTCCCTCTCACTTTCCCCTGTGGTGGGGCTGGCGCTGGAGTGCTGTTTGATTCTGTTCTGATGATGAACTGAGCCAGCCAATTCCAGAATGCCTTGCTATTTACCAGGCAACTTCACATGCCACCCAAGTGCCAGTCCAACGCTGAGATCATGAACGGCTTGGCAAGTAACTGTCGTTGTTTTAATTCCTCTTTGCCAAACAGGAGGGTTCTAGGTCTTGCAGTCCCAAAGGTAACTTCTTTGAGTTCTGCATTAAGAAAGACACTAAAACACAGTTCAGTGCAGTAAGGAGCATGCAGATCTCTACATTGGAGAAACTCAACAGCCACTAAAGAGGAGGATGGCCCAACACAGAAGGGGCAATAGCTCAGGACCAGAATCAGCAGTGTACTTTCATTTGAAGAACAAAGGGCACTCATTCAAAGATGAGGATGGACACATATTAGACAGAGAAGATAGGTGGTTCGAGAGAGGGGTCAGGGAAGCCATTCATGTGTGTATTGAAAACCCAACTCTCAACAGAGGTGGGGGACTCAGGCACATTCTGTCTACCACTTATCATGCTGCCCTTTCATCAATTCCCAGACAAATCAGGAATACTTCACACCTCCACCAACAAGCCCATGGCTAAAGACTCATACTTTATGGGTGTTGGGGATGTTGTAAAGGTGGGCCATTGTCCCTACTGAAACTATTGTCCAACTAACGAGCCTATTCAGACCATTGTTTATCTTATGAGTCTACTTCAGATCATGGTGACATGAGGTCAAAGTGAACTATAAAATGGAGGACTCACAACTAACTTTCCTCAGACTGATGAAGCTGCTTGGATGAGTAGTGAAATGTTTCAGTCTCTCAAGAAAAGAAGTTCAGTTGCCATGACTCAACTTCTAGATAAACTCACCTGGATAACTGAGATTCTTCACAGACATTAAGAAAGCATTTATTCATATATATTTATTTTTGGATTTATATACTGCCAAGCTTAATTCAGAGAACAACTCCAGGCGGTGTACAAGGAAAGTTAGAACAACAAAATAAAAATAACATTTTACATAAATTAAGTAAACATAATCAATATAGAGTAAACAAATCATAATAGTCAGGCAGTGGAGTAGGTGGTGAATGTAGGGGCGTGGTGGCTCCATGGACTAAGGCTCCGAAAACTGTTGGCTGCAAAGTCAGCAGCTCGGTCGGTTCAAATCCCGGGTGCCACGCAGCGGAGTGAGCTCCCGCTGTTAACCCCAGCTCCTGCCAACCTACCAGTTTGAAAGCATGTAAATGCAAGTACATAAATAGGTACCGCTGTAAAAAAGCAGGAAGGTAAAACAGTGTTTCCTTGCAGCCATGTCAGCCACATGGCCACGGACGTGCACAACACTAGCTCTTTGGCTTGAGTACGGAGATGAGCACTGCCCCTAGAGTCGGACACGATTAGCACGCATGTGCGGGGGTAACCTTTACCTTTACCTTTTGCCTAACATGAAGCACTGCCAAAAGCCTCACAGTAGAGCCAGGTTTTGAAAGAACTCTTAAATATTATAAATGGAAATAATAAATATCACCACAGATGGAGCTAAATGGATGTCAATTGGCAATTTGTTCCAAAGAGCAGGGGCGGCCACTATGAAAGCCTGGTTTCTCATAATATTTTTTGGGGGGGCTTCCCAAGGGTGGTCACTCTAAGTGCCAATGCTAAAGAAGATCTAGTTGGACAGGCATTTATTAATCTAAGGGACAGACACACCGTCATAGAAGCAATACATTCAAGTAACTCTGAATGCCTGATTTGTTCTCCCATTCTCCCCTTTCCCTTCCTCTTGTATTCATCATGCTTCTCTCTGTCACGCCAGTACTTGCCACCTACAGCGGTTGACACAAGTGAGCGACTGAGCACCCTGCGGCTGCACATGCAAGCTCACAACCTCTCTGCCTACATCATCCCTGCTACTGATGCACACATGGTAAGGATGCACCACCTTCCCTTCGCCCAGCCTCTTGGAAGAGAGAGTAGGGTGAGGCAAGCTGTCAATGCCCTCTGATCTTTCCTCGCCGTGTCGAATGAGGGCGGCGTCTTCCAGCCACTGTGTTGCTCCAAACTCCATCATCCCTAGACCGGTTGGGGATGATGGCTTTTGTACTGCAAAGGCACCTAGAGAGTGGTGGTGTAGGGTAGGAATTTCAGGAAAATCTGCTTAGCGATGTTTCTTTTGACACACCAGCCTGCCCTTTACCTACCATGGATTAGCAAGTCTACACAATGGCAAGTCCGTGTACTTTTTTCACATGGCTATGACTTCCCCCTGGACTAGCATAAGAACATAAGAACAGTCTTGCCGGAACAGGCCCCAGTCCATCCAAAGCAAAGCAAAGTGTTCTGCTTATATACCGCCCCATACCACTTCACGTAGTCTCTGGGCTGTTTACAGATTTAAATACAGTATGCAGGCTACACATTGCCCCGCTCCAGGAAGCTGGGTACTCATTTTACCAACCTCAGAAGGATGGAAGGCTGAGTGAACCTTGAGCCTGCTACCTGGGATTGAACCTCAGGCCGTGAGCACAGTTTTAGCTGCAGTACAGGCATTTAACCCACTGCTCCATGAGGCTCCTATCCAGTCCAGCATTCTGTCTCACACAGCGGCTCACCATTTGCTTCAGGAGATTCCCGGGCAGATCTCTTCGTCTGCTTATGATTCCCCGCTGTCTTAAGAAAGCTCAGAATATTGTAGGAGATATTTCTCATCCTGGTCACTCTCTGTTTGTACCACTACCATCAGGCAGAAGGTATAGATCTATTAGAACAAGGACGGAAAGATTCAAAAATAGTTTTTACCCAATAGCATTATCCATGCTAAACTCTGTTAAAAATTAAGTTGACGGGTAATATTGGTGTTGAATGTGTTACATATATATCGTATAGGTGTATGGCTGTTGTTGTTTTTTAAATTGTAGTTTTTATGGATTGTGTAGGAATGTTGCTAGGTGAAAGAGTGTAGGGATGTGGGTATGTTTGGATTTTATGTCAGTTTTAAATGAGTGTAAGTGATGTTTTGGCATGTGAATGTTGGAGTATGTGTATGGATGGTTTGTTTTTAAATTGTAGATTTTACGTCTTGGATTTTTATGCTGGGTTGTGTGAATGACTGACTGGATGGCACTTTTAATCTCGTTGTATTTATACAATGACAATAAATTGCATTCCTATTCCTATTCCTATTCCTATTCCAAATGGCATTGAGAGATATCCTGCCTCTCTCTCCAACCCGGAGGTTGTCCTTAGGCATCCATAAGGATAGCCATTGATGCAACACTCCTCTTCCCATGAAGATGCAGCACTCCTCTTCCTGGGAATCTCATCTTTAATTTTCTTTTCTTACATCAAAATGCTTTTAGTTCTTAAGACAGCAGTTCTCATTTAGTGACAATCCACTGTGGGCTGGTGGAACTGCCTACCTGAAAGAAAGCTGAGAGGTGTTCTGTACAAGGGGACACCCATTTCTGCAGGTGATGGGTTCTAAGCTGAGCGCTACCATCCTGAAATATGTGGATAATAGCAAACGCTATACAGTGATACCTTGGTTTTCAAGCACACGCCATTCCAGAAACATACTTGTAAACCAAATTACTCATTGATCAAAGCAAATTTCCTCATAGGAAATAATGGAAACTCAAATGATTCATTCAGGGGCCCTAGTTTCCATTATATCCTATGGAGAAATTTGCTTTGGCAGGGTGATCTAACTTTCGGGTTTTCCCACTGTAGAGCATTTGCCTTTAAAAAATTTCCCTCCTTGTGTTGTGATGGGTGTCCTTCCCAGAACAAGGAGGGGAAGGTCAAAAGCTGAACATGCCAAAGTGGGAAAGAGCCTTTTAAAAATGCACTCGCCTTTTAAACATCTCCTTCTATGTGCTGGGTCAGATGCCCACCGCAACAAAAGGAGGGAAATTTTAAAGAGGTGAGCATGCCAAAGTGAGAAAAGCTTTTCTCGCTTTGTCGTTTGGCTCTTTGACATCGAAATCCAGCTCCTCCAGGGCAAACGGCAGCCCCAACTCAGTGAGGGGGCAAGCGGCGGCGGCGGCAGGCGAGTGACCTACGATGCTCTTATATCGAGGCATCGCTTGTTGATCAAGGCAATTTTTTTTTAGAAATTTTTGCTGATTGAGTGAAGTGATCGTAAAGCAGGTTACTCGTTAACCAAGGTATCCCTGTATATATCTCTTGTGTCCCACCAGTGGCCACTGCTGATAAACCCATCTTTAAATATATATAATTTTAGGATTTTCTTTTTAATATTTTTAATCTTCTCAGATCATGATGAATGAATCAGCAATGCCGATCCCATAGATAAGGGCGCCGACTGTAGATGCTTGAGGTGCGATTTTAGATTCCAGGTAGATTGTGCAAAATGAGTCATTTCTCTATATTTGCATAAAATAACTAGCAAGTAATTGTCAGAACATCTAACAACCATATGTCATCCAATCCATGTTTCAGCCCACAGCCTCTCTTTCCTTGATCCTGACCTCTTGTGGGCCCCAGAAATGCCTTTATGGTTCATAAGGGGCCCTCCTATAAAGCTACTGGGGCATTTGAAGTGTTACACAGCAGTAGGGAAATTAGTCTTCCTGATTTCTCCATAACACAAAAATATATACAAACATACTGTGTGTGAAAACATAACAGTCTGCCAGTTTGTCAGAGCTGTTTCTATTTCATATCAGTTTCTGTCTATCTGTCTGTCTGTCTTCTTCTTTCTTCCTTATTTGATTCATTCCTTCGTTTTTGGTCTGTGCAGAGGTGACCTAGCACTAAGCTTGGTAATTTATTTTATTTTTTCATTTTTAACTTCAGGATGACTGGGGAGAAAGATCATGGGGATGAATCCACTGTCTAACTCTGTTTTCTATTTGTTTTTTTAATACCTCACCTTACTTTTTATTACCTAGCATCTGTGCAGTTGGTAGAATTCTCCCTTTTTTTTCCCCTTGGGAAATTTGAACAACCTGGATACCTACTGTTATTGTTTTTGATGGACAGTCTGTGTAGCCCGCTTACTTTTTAGAACTGTGTACTCTTCCTCCCATAAATAAAATAAAATATCCGTCTCTGGGGTGGAACATGTTTCTTTGATATCAGAACCTTTCTCTTTCCCAGAGTGAGTACATTGGAGAACGGGACAAGAGGCTAGCTTGGATGACAGGCTTTACCGGATCGGCAGGCAAGTACTACTACAACAACATCAACAATTGTAGAGATGGGATGGACCCAATGGATCAACAAGTCTAGCCCCTATCCAAGAGCATAGTGGGAAATCATGTTCCCCACCTAGGCCACTAAGCCACTGTTGTCTACCTTTCTGGTTCTGCTTTGGCTAGCAAGCCAAACCTTGTGGACCCAAGGCTTATGATGAGCTGTGAGCCTTGCGCACCCGGAATCTCAATGTGCACCTGACATCCTGTATATCAAGTACCAACTTCAGAATGCGTGGTGGAGTCAAAACAAGACTGTCTCTGAGCATCTCCAGAGTGCACTGGTTTTATCAGAGGGTAACCTCTTTGCATGACCAAAGCTCATGATATGGCAGGACCTCTACAGTCAAAAGATTTGGGTTCAAGGAACAGGACGAAGCTGCTAACTAGATGCATAGCAAGGTTGGGTCTAATGAATTGCTCCCCAACAACGCTAGCTGTCTGGCAAACTAGTTCACCCTGGCACTGATAAGGGGTCATCAATAGAGTAAGGGAACATTGAACTTTCAGTTTGGTCTGCTGTATCTCACTAGTTGCTGGTGTTACTGATGCTCGTATCAGGAGACTTGTAGCCTCACTGTGTGGGTTTTGTGCATGGAGATGATGTGATCATAATTACATTCCTGTAAAACTCCTACAAAGTAACTACAAGTCCTATAGAATCCTACAGACCTGCCCGTACTGTATGTGGAATTCTGAGAGTTGCAGTCTGAAAAATAACTTTTCCAAGCTTTGTCAAAGATGCTATGGGTGGGCAGGAATTACAGCTTGAGTTTCTTCAGGGTTTCCCCCTCTTGTCATGGACTGAGCGTGTTTGGACACATATCACTGGTGTAACATTTGGATTCCACTGGCATGAGTCTAACCTACCTACCGCATATGGCTGTCAGATTTCTCTGTTCATTAATTATGACTTTGTAAAGGAAAGAGATGGTGAAGAAATTAGGGGCCTTTTCACACGACCCCTAAGATCCGCTGGCCACTTAAATTCGGACCAAGGATCTTGGGGGTTCGTTGCTCTTTCTGCGTCCCCACCCCTCCGCACTTCCTTGATCCTGTCTGCATGAGGGGAGGGAGGAAAAAAGAGAGGAAAAAATGCAGGCTCACCTCCAAAGCTGCCCGGAGCCCTGTTGTTGTCCTGATTCCTTCTCTTCTGTTTGTTTGTTTTTTTGCCTCCCGCCCCTTCTCTTAAAGGGACGGGAGGCAAAAAAAAAAAAAACAGAAGCGAGGAGAGCCCCGCACTCACCAGATTAAATCCGGACCTGGGGATTTTCACCCTTCTAGAGCAGGTACAAGAAAAATGCGCTGGGACGCGTTTAGGTGGGCGTGGTCGCACTTAATTTCCTGCAAACTCCGGAGCTGGTGGGGAAACAATTGTAAGCTCCGGAGCTGGCAGCCATTTGCTGCGGAGTTTAGGGGTCGTGTACAAATACCCAAAGTTTCACAAAATAAACTGTGCTTCTTTACCAAGTTTAGGAATAGCACAATGTGTTGCTGAATAAACCTATTTAATGTGTTCAAGATGTTAGCAGTTGCCAGATAAAGCCTCTGCTGGCATTTCAGAGAGCTGTAATAACAACAGTGAACAAAGAGGAGACACGAATCCCCCACATCTGATTTCCAGCCTCTCTGACTGAGGGTGAGCTGAAACTTACATCTGTATTTGGTCTAAAAATGGCCATCATCCACTCTCCAACTTGACATTAACATTATTTACAAGAGATGTATTCCAGATTTAAAAACAAACAAACATTTGTCTGGCTTCGAAGCTGGATTTAATTTGAGTTAGAAATCACTCAGAAACTCAAGTTATAATTAAGAACCACACGTTTCTAAGATATGTATGAAGTCTGTCCGCCTCATTTCATCCAGCCAAACTAATGGGAGACTAGTAGGGATCTATACTGAACATGGAAAACTATATAAAAAGTTACACACACACGCACACGGACTCTGGTTCCCACATTATGACAGTGTGGCCATGCTGGTGGAAAGTAACTTTTTCGTCTCTGTGTGGCAGGTTTGCCACAACACCTTGATTTTTACGAATTGACCTTCCTGATATCTTCCTGCCTCCCCCCCCCCTTTTTCCCCCCCAAATTTAGGGACTGGCGTGATCACTCTGCAGAAAGCAGCCCTCTTCACCGACAGTCGTTACTGGACCCAAGCTGAGCGCCAGATGGACTGCAACTGGGAGCTGCAAAAGTTAGGTGAGTAAACTGTAGTTTTGTAGCCACCATCTGGTCCCCGGGGCTGCATACCAGCTGGCGAGCTCTCCAGGCTAAGAGCAAGGTCTAAAAACCAGGTGCTTTGTGCAGACTAGGCAGTACCGACTGGTATTAGGCAGTACAGTACCGACTTTCTTTCTTTCTTTCTTAGATTGGGCAGCCAACATGAGAAAATAAAACATGAGAAAATTCAGATTATGAAGTATAAACAATAGCAAATGAAATACAATTCCAAGTTGATCCAAAGTTATATAAACCATAAAACCATAAAAAGGTAACAATAATCAGAATGTCCAATTCTGCTAGTTCTACTATCTTCCCAAGTTCTTCTAATATAGGTGTTTCTTCCTTTTTCCAGTATCTGACTGGACATTCTGACTGAACCCCTGAAAGAAAAGACCATTCTAAATGCAAAAGAAAGCTGGAAACCAGTATACAGATGGATTCCTGACAGAAATCAATTAAGAAACATAGTAGCTTGCTAATTAAATACTAAGTATAATGAAGATATGGGAACAAATTATATAGAAAAGAAGAGGTTGACATATAGAGCTATTTGAAAGATGTAAGAAAAATAAGGGCTATGATGCATGCTCTCACTAAAAACGGGTTGCCAGTTTGATGTTTCTACTGTTAAGTAATGAAACTCTCCCCCCACCATCCACCACCACCACCACGAATGTCTCAGAATGAGGTATTGAGACTGGGGAACCAGAAGCTAATTCTCCTCTGTGACTTCCTGCACTTCTGCTGTGTGGCTAGAGGAATTTCACTAGAAATTAAGAATTTTGTAAGATTAGTGATCTCCAAAAAGTTCTTTTGTCAACAGACCCTACTGAGTTCCGGCAGGATTCTTCCTTTGTTGAATCAATCTATCTATTAGTGGTGGTGAACCTTCAGCACTCCTTATGTTTTGCACCACAACTCCCACAGTCCTTTGCCATTGGCAATATAGGCTTGGAATTCTGGGAGTTGTGGTTCAAAACACCTGGAGTGCTGAAGGTTCATCACCAACCTGTTTGGCCTTCTTTTCCTCCTGCCTTCTACTTTTCCTAGCGCAAGTCTTTCCCAGTGAGTCCTGTCTTCTTATAATGTGCCCTAAGTACAATAGCCTCAGTTTCGTCATTTTTGCTTCTAAACTCAGTTGGATCAAGTGTCTACTTGGCTGTCTTTATGGTGGCCCATGGTATCACTAGTGCTGTCCTCAAGAACACATTCCAAATGAATTATTATTTCCCTCTCCACTTTCTTCACTATCTAGCTTTCACATTTATATATAGAAATCAAGAACATCATAATGGAGGTGATCTTCCCTTGGTCCTCAGTGACACATCCTTGCACAAGGGCGGCTTTTACACGACCCCTAAAATCCGCTGCAAAATGCTTGCAGATGCGGAGCATAAAATTGTTTTCCCACCAGCAGCAGACCTTAAAAAAAAAAAAAATACGACCACACCCACTTAAGCGTGCCCCAGCGCATTTTACAAGTACCTGGTCTGGAGGAGGTAAAATCCTTGTTGCTGTTCCTTTTTGCTGTTTTAAAGCATTGCATGCCTGGCCCTCCCCCGCTTTTTGTTTGTTTTTGTTGCCCCCCTTTTAACAGACAGGAATCCTAACGGGCTGGAACAATTAGCTGCTGCAGACGGCAGGCGGAGGTGAGCCTGCATATTTTTCTCTCTCCCCTCACCGCAGACAGAAGCAATAGAATCAGAGTGCGGGAGGTGGGAACACAGGAAGCAGAACAAAAACCACATTGGGAGGATCTGCATTTAAGTTGACAGCGGATTCTAATTCCTTCATTACCACCCTTCTAAGTCTCATTCTTCTGATTTCTTGGCTGCCATCTTGGCTCCATTCAGACTGGTGACTGAATCAAGGAACACAGAATCAAACAATTGTGTCTTCATTGTGAACTTTAAAGTTGTTCTGTGCCTGTGAAGTAATGATTTATGATCTTCGTAATAGTCATCTGCAGTCATCCTTTTGCACTTGTTTCTTTCACCTTCCTTGGGAGTGATTTCAAGTTATTACTGCGTTCTGCTAGTCAACCGCCCAGGGTGATCTTTGGTCAGATGGCGCAGTAAAAATAAATGTGGGGCCAAAATGCGTCTTATTTATATTATTCCACCAATGTTCACTTCTCATTCATCTAAATCTAGTCTAGCTTTCTGTAGGGTATGTGCTGCATACAGACTGAAATAATAAAGTCCTGTTATCTGTTAAATAAATGATTTTTAGACCGTCCAGAACTGCTTCCTACAGTTTTAAATTTTCAACACTTTTATACTCTGCTCCAAGACACAATCACTCTATTCATTGCATATGGCACAAACCTTGGTTTCAAAATCTTGGTTATTGACACATAAATCAGAAGCCATTTGCTGGGCCATAGAGCTTAGCAACCTGTTGAATCTTTAAGGTGTACAGTAGGGATGGGCACAAAATGAAAAACAAAATGCTGTTTCGTCATTTTGTTACGTAAAAACTAACAAAGCAAAACAAAATGAAATGAAACAATGAAGCAGCATTTTGTTACAGACGAAATGAAACGGCCATTTTTCCGTTGAAACAAACAGTTTCATTCCATCTGTAAAATGGTCGCTTACCTGCAGGTATTCCACCACCACCACCGTTGCCACCGAGACCACCCAGCCATGCTGGAGAGGGTGAGTGGCTGGCAGGCCAGCCTAGGCCCACCGCCGAAGCCTCCACTTCTGCCACCAGAGCCACTGGCGCAGCAGCAGGAGAGGGTGAGCGGCCAGCAGGCTGGCCTAGGTCCGCCGCCCTCGCTGCCAGAGTCGCCACCAGCCAGCTGGGCAGGTCGGCCTAGGCGCCCCCCCCGGTCACCACCATCAGAGTCGCCACAGCGGCCACCGGAGTTGCCACCAGCCAGCTGGGCAGGCCGGTCTAGGCCCCCACCACCACCACCAAAGTCTTTGGACTCGGAGCTGCTGCTGGAGCCTTCAGAGAGCCGCCACAGGTTAACAAAACATTTCATTTTGTACGAAATTTCATTGTAAAAATTTGTACAAGACGAAACGAAATGAAATGTGCCCCCACAAAAACAGAATGAAACAAAACACCGTTTTTCTGTTTCCTGCCCATTCCTAGTGTGCAGTTAAGCTCAAGTTGAGGATGAGTCATAGGTCCCCAAACAGTTCAAAGCACCAGCATCAGGACGGAACGATTTTTAGGCTTCTCTTCTTCTCTTACGGCTCCTCTCCTGCCTCACCCTCCAAAGATGTTCCTAGGCTGCAGTGGGCAGACCTCAAAAGCTTACCTGTGTCTGACATTTTAGTGGTACAATAAATGGATATACTTCCCGCTTTAGATTTTGTATTTCAAACAAGGACCTCATGGCTGCCCCCTTTTTTCTCTCTTTACACGACAAGCTACAGTTTGCTGAAATCCCTGCTTCCATTGCAACTAGGCAAGTGCAGAAGCTATCTTGTTTTCTCCATGGGCCCATCCGTCGTTGCAGAGGTCCGACACGCAGCTACAAGGCACTACAGGAATTTGACACGCCAACCTCTTCTTTCTCTTGCAGCTTGGATTTCCTCTATCGGGATGTGGATCCTTGACAAAGTTCCACCTGGAGGAACCATTGGCTTGGACCCTTACCTCTTCTCCATTGGTATCCCTGCGCTGAACGGCAGAGACCCAGCAGTGATGGGCTGGGGAGGGGGGCCCACGGGAACCAGCAGGTTCTGGCACGACAATTCTTAGGCTCTGCTAGCCATGCTGGTTGGAGATTTCTGGGAGATGTCATTCTGTCATGTAATTTCTCCAGGCTTTGGCCACGGGAGGTCACATGAGAATACCTGTGTCGCTGGATGCTCCTTCTCACGGGCCACAGGCCACGCCAGCTACACATACATGGGCAGGCATCTGTGGCGTGCGCTTCTCGGTTTGTATCTGCTTCCTGTTCTATTTCTTTAGGTGATTGGGACAGCTATCAACAGGCCTTGGGCAGTTCAAACAGAATCCTCATCCCCCTTGGTGACAACCTCGTGGACCGTGTTTGGGGTTCACAGAGGCCTCTTCCACCTGCCAGCGCGATCTACCCCCTCCCAGACAACTTCACTGGTATGTTCTTGTGTCGTAAGTCAACTTTGCACCCTGCCTTCTTGCAACACAGAGCAGAGGAATTGTACACTAGAGCGGAGCTTTGAACAACATATCTATTACACCAAGGAAGGAAGGAAGGAAGGAAGGAAGGAAGGAAGGAAGGAAGGAGGCTAAAGTGTGTTATGCTGGACCACATGCACACCTACAAGGTACCTCCTTCTTGTCACAGTTTTGTATGTACTGTATATTAAGGGACCTATTTTAAATAGAAGGTTATTACTCAAAAGAGTTGACTCTCATTAAATGGGAAGATTGCACTGTTGGCTGTCCAACAAGATTACATCTCTGCATTTCAAGGACTGGAACAACGATACAGCCAAGAATTTTCATCAGCATTTAAATGGTTTGCTTGAAACTGTGGATGGTTTCCCTGCATCCTTGTTTGCTGATATCAAAATATCAACCGGATATTATATGTCTGGATAGACAACAAAAGAAAGCACACCTTACAGAAGTTGGAGCTCCATTAGCTAGCAACCTCAAAAGCACAGAAAGCACAACATTTTCCAAGTACCAAATATTAAGGCGAGAAACTGAAAGAATATGGAAAATAAAACCAGAGCATCTCCCTCCCTCCATACTCATTTTAGCAACTGGAGTTGGTCCAAAAGCGTTGTTTTCAATTAAATTAAAAGAATTGCCAACAGTTGCTCATTTGCTTCCTGAGATTTTTTTAAAAATGATGATTATCCAAGCACATCCTCTCACCTGCAGATATTTAGGAGTTGACTTTTCACATTTAGGCCTGGGCCCTCTGCTGTACCCATGTACCAGTGTTGCTGAGAAATGGTGATGATGATGCAAGTAACTTGCTTGAATCTTCTTCTTCCTCCTCCTCTTCCTTTCACTATCTTAGCAGGGACCAAAAATAATCAGAGCTATTCTGACCTTATACTGATTTTAAACAATGAGAGTGACTAGACAAGGGAATTGGAGCATGGGTGTGTGTGTTTTTAAAAGGCTCTTATCTTTGCCTTGATCTATTTTTGTCCTGCCCTTGAGCAATCCTACAGAAGAGACATTTCTTCTCCCATCAGAAGAATCTAGACCACTGGTTCTCAACCTTGGATCCCCAGATGTTCTTGGACTGCAACTCCCAGAAATCCTGGCCAGCACAGCTAGTGATGAAGGCTTCTGGGCGTTGCAGTCCTAGAACATCTGGGGACCCACAGATTGAGAACCACTGATCTAGACAGTACTTCAGACTGCTCAAATTTCAACCCCTTTCAATGACAAAATCCCCCTGCCCTTCCCCTTTCCCAGTATTTTGTTTTGGCGGTCAATCCATCTAGTATTATATCTGGCATAGCACTGTGTTACTTAGGATAATATTTATTTTTAATTGCGAGAAGAGGAAAATGCATTTGTTCTACTGTCATAAGCCACTGCATACATCACAGTGTTGTCACTGAAGATAATGCCTCCTGGGATCAAATTAAGCAACAACACAGATTACAGAATGGGATAAAGCAGGAGCACTCCCAATCTAATTGCATTAAATCAACTGCACCCCTAGCACTATGCCAGAAAGGAGCAGAACAGCTCACAAAGTTCTTCAGCCTATAACTTCTTGTTATCCTACTTGTTATCAATGGCCCCAGAAGGTCATCATTATATTCAATTTTTTTTTAAAAAAAGTAGCTTCCCAAGATTTCCCATCGTCTTCTGTTCTTTGGGGCCACTGTACCATCCACTGTGTATCTGAAGGGCAAGCATATATCAACCACCCGAGGTTTACACTTCTCTGTTTACACTTCCCACTCTTTCTCTGCTCCTCTGCTTTCTTTAGGGAGTACCTGGCAAGCAAAGGTTTCCCATATCCGGACCCAGATGGAGAATCACACGAGAAAACCCACTGCAGTATTACTGTCCAATCTTGAGGAAACCGCCTGTACGTCCTCTCTTATTACATCTCCTTCTCAACCTATGCATTCATACTGTCTTTCCTTGCAACCACTGCTGTCCCACCGCCATCACTTCCTGCTCTTTAGGTATGTGTCAGGAGTTTGGTCCATCAAGGCTTTGTTCATATGGATGTATCCAGTCTGCACAAGTCAGGGCCAAGCATGCACCAGAATCCTAAAAAGTACAGTAGGACCCCGGTATCCACTGGGGATTGGTTCCAAGCCTTCCCGTGGATAAGAGAGAATGCCAAAATGTCCCGAAAACTGCTGTTTTGTGATAGTAACTTGCTTTACCGCTGCTATTTTGCAACAGTAGTTTGCTTTGCGGCTGTTGTTCTATGACAATAGCTTGCTTGGTGGCTGCTGAATTATTTATTTATTTTTCCCCCTCTGCCAATCGTGGATAACTGAATCAGTGGCTATGGGGTCCTACTGTACTTTTGAGAGATATGTTTGGTTAAGAAAACCTTCTGAGACCTTGACTATAGATGCCAATCAGAGAGGCTAGTATTGGCTAGATAGTTTTTATGTGGTCTAGAAACACAGTCATACCATAAGCCTACTCCCTTGTAGAAGTTGTGTTAAGTCCTAGACCCACCCTCTGAAGTTAGTATGAGGTACTACGTATATAGTTTCAAGTCGGATGGGATATACGATAGCAGTTTTGCAGTATCTGAAAGGCTTGCATATAGAGGAGGGGCAGGGTCCGTTCACAACCATCCCAGAATGCAAGACACGCAACAATGGGCTGAAGCTACAGGAAGTCAGATTTAGGCTGAATATCAGGAGTGGGGGGGGGACTTCTTAACTGCTAGAGCAGTACAACAACGGAACAAATGACTTCAAGAGTTGGTGTTTGTTCCAGCGATGGAGGCATTTGAGAAAAAATTGGACAACCACCTGTCAGATCTGCTTTGATTTGGATTCCTTCATTAACAGGGGTTGGAATTGAGGGACTTATAGGCCCCGTTCAGCTCATGTTCATTGCATCTATGTTGCAAATCCTGAATTCCTAACCTTACAGTTAAACAAAACACAGTCAGTTGCACGATATTCAAAATACTATATGATCTCCTTTCATCATTTCTCCTTGTTCTTCTCACATTTTGTTCTGCACAAGCCTATCTGTGGCAGGTCCTACATGTCTCTTTCTGCTACACAGGACCCTCGTATAACAAGCGGTTTGTTTAACAGAAAATCCGCTTAAAGGAAAAAAATATCCGGAGATTTGCCTGTGGGGCGAATTCGTACAACAATGCATTCCTATGGGAAATTTGTACAAAGGAAAATTTGCTTAACATAATTTCATTTGGGACGAATTAATTCCTTTATACAAGGTACCACTGTACTTCCATCTTAGGGCTTTTATCTCTGCCTCCATCCCCCAACCTTTTCTGGCTTCCTTTCTACCTCCCCCCCCCCAAATCCCCTTTCAGCCACTGGCACAAACTAGGAGAAAAATAAGAACCTCTGATTTTCTACAGGGCTTTTCAATCTTCGAGGGGATGACATCCCATACACACCAGTCTTCTACGCTTATACGCTTCTCACAAAGACAAACATCAGGTACCTGATTTCCACACCACTTCCCAAACCTTCGTCGGATGAGGCCTGTGGGACTGCAACAAAATGGTGCAGTGTGTGAAATCTGTTCAGAGACCCTGCAGAACCACCAGGCCTTTTCTAGGGATACTTGATTCCATCCACTTTTCGGTGAATTTCCAATCCCCAACCAAAAGTCGGCATTTGGTGGCCAGTGAGCAAACCCTGTTCTCGCTGAGCTGTTTTCATGAAGTTTTCCTCTCATATCTGCTCCCCGTATGTTCGTTGTAATTCAGAAACCCTCTGGGTTCTCCCGTACCAACTTGCTACTTAAAATACTAGCTTTAGAACAGTGATGGTGAACCTTTTAGAGACCGAGTGCCCAAATTGCAATTCAAAAGCCAAAAATTTTTCGCAAAGTGCTAACACAGCAATTTAACCTTGAATACAGGGGGCTGTGAAGGGGCAATGTTGGGTGCCCAAAGAAAGGGCTCCAAGAGCCACCTTTGGCACTCATGCTGTATGTTCACCAACACTGATTTAGAATTTAATGAATGTATGGATTATTGGCAGTTACTATTGGCAGTTACATCCTGCTTTGATCCGCAACTAGTTTTGTACTGTAACAGCGTCGGTCACGATAACATGGTTTTGTCCCTGTTTCAGTGTTCCCATGCTCGTGATAACTTGTCTCGTGACAAGTGTTACCTCACGGTCTTGTACCGTGACAAACACTGAATTTCCCTAGCTTCCTTTTTCCTTTTTTTGTGGGGAGGTTTTAAAAAATTATTTTTTGATATTTCGCTTCTGAAAAGTCAAAAAAAACTGGGCACAGTTTTCTGAGAGAAACGAATGCTTTGTTGCATGACAGTCGTTACTACATGGTGGTGCCTTGTCTTGGAACAGAAAGGGGGACAAAGAGTGACAAGGGAAAACCTTACCATAACACCAGGTACACGATAGTCCCGCCTAACACCCGTTCCGGGGGTGTGGTCGAGACAAATTTCAGGACAGTAGTTGCACGACGGACGTGAAGTAACATTTTTTTTGTACCGCTCCTAAGCGCAACACTAACAGAGACAAAAAAGGGATGTGAAGTAACTGCTATTATGAGTGCCTTAGCTACAACTACCTCAGGCCTTCAAGTTTGCGATTGCTGGCTGGAAACAGCCCTGTGCCGGCCAGGCCATCCACTGACCACATAGCTTGTCCACAAGTATCCAGAGGCTTTTGGACGGGTGCCACAAAAACACAACAGAAGGCAACGGGGACTTTAAAGAGCTCTACTGCACTTTAAATTTGAAACACTTTTTCCTTAAAGACAAATTGCCTTAAAAATCACTGTCCGCTTTTAAAATCGCTGTTTCTGAACAGCCCCCTTGGCCACGCCCATTTTGGGCCGCTGTTTTGTTTTTTCTTGAAACGACCATTGGGGGGTGTTTTTTTTTTAAATCGATTCCTGCAGCCCCTTTTAAAGCGATTTGGTTGAATTTGCGGACATACTACACCGCTTTTTTTTTTCAGTTTTCCCCTCGTTTCTGCGGTTCCCTGTCGCAGAACACAAACACACACAAAAAAAGCCTACTGCAATGCAAACATGTTCGCTAACTTTGCCAATGCTGCACTTTCACATTGTGGTCACTGGAAATTGAAGTACAGCATGAAGCGGTTCAGCAAAGTGCGGATGGGGAAGCCAATTACTAAGCAACTGCCAAAGTGCGGACTGCCAAACCACTGTAGCGACCACGTGACCGCGGGAGGAGATAAGGCCATGCAAAACAAAAAGCAGCTGCTCAAGGAAGTGCGGTAGTGAAAGGAGATAGAACTTGGTTGCAGCTACTCTCTTCCTAGCAAATAATGTGGTTGCTTGTAAAATAGCTCAAGCCAGATGCCTGGGAACCAAGAAAGACAGAGAGAGAGAGAACAATCTTTACCTTGCTTACAAATTGCAGCCATGAGGAAGAAGTTGTTCACGTGTGAAAAGCACTGAATGTAACATATCCTGGCAGAGTTTGGAAAAAGCTGTTCTTTGGCTTGCCCCCCCCATCTCAGGCTGAGGGGTTGAGTTTTACTCTGAAGAAGGAGCTTCCCCAGGTCCAATTCTAGATGGAGTCTTTGTGTTCTGTCCAAAGCAGTTTCCCTGACCAGGTACCCTCCAGATGTTTTAAGCTACAATGCCCAGTCCTTCAACTAGCGTGAAGGGTTCCAGGTTCAGGAAAGCAGGACAAAACAGCTCAGCTCAAACCCTTCCTTAGATGCAAAGCTTATGGGCAAACATGGGCCAAACCATTGGCTCTCAGCTTGACTACCTCACGGGGCTGTTGTGAGAGCAAAAAAAGAAAGAAAAAGAAAAAAAGATCTTGCTTGGAGCCCCTTCAGAAGAAGAATGGAATGAACACTAGAGGGAATAAACGGTTCTGCTTCCGTTGACCTCCTTGGATTTCTCCTCTCAGTTTGTTTGTGAACCACAGCCGTCTGACGGAGGAGGCGTCTCTGTCCCTCACTGGTGGGTGCCCAGGGCTCCTCTGCGTGAGGATGGAGGAGTACGAGCAAGTGAGCGCCAGCCTGAGAAGGTACGCCCAACAAGACAGCGTTCGGATCTGGATTGGAACGGAGTATACCACCCTGGGACTCTACCAAGACATTCCTTCGGTAAGAAGTGGAAAGCGATGAGGAAAAATCCTTTGGGAACCCTTCGAGGGTCCCACAATCGTGGAGGCCAAGGCCATAGATCAGAGCCAAAGGAAAATGGGTGGGGGGCTGATAAATGATTCAGTAGCCCCATGCGTGGGAATGGCCACATCCGGGAAGCTGCAAGATTGAGGAGAAGCCATAAAAACAGATTCCTGAGGGGTGGCTCAGGGCAGTCCCCAGCTGGGCCATTGCCGGGGAGTGGGGGACACAGGTGCATCCCTCAAGAGTCCTGGGGAGATTCGGCTGACGTGACTTCCTTTTTCCTGTCTCACAGGAAAAGCTTCTCGAAGACGATTACTCTCCCGTCATGATCACCAAGGCCGTCAAAAACCTCAGGGAGCAGCAGATGATGCGGGCGGCCCATGTACGTAACCCAACTGGGAGTATTTACACACACATATACACACACACAGAGAGAGAAGGGATACTGCTTGGAAAAAGTTGTCCTGTCCCAAGGCAGCTCCCAAATGATCTTGCCGGTGGCCAAGGACTAGCAGGAGGCTTGTGGGAAGCTTGACAACAATACAACTTTTCCTAGCTCTGACACAGACCATTAACAGAATTTGTGAGTTTAAGAAGTGTCAGCGGCAATAAGGACCAACACAAATAGGGGTGGGAAACCTTGTGTTCTTCTAGGTGTTTTATTCATTCATTCATTCATTCATTCATTCATTCATTCATTCATTCATTCATTCATTTGACATATACCGCACCATGTGGCATAAAAGCCACTCTGGGTGGTTTACAGAATATTATACAAGATAAACTTCCAGAACACGGCCAAACAGCCCGAAAAACTCACAATGACTATAACCTTTAATCTCTGCATATCTTCGCAGCCATCATCCCAACAGCTGCCCTACAGAAGCCATACGGTAGTGATATCAGTTTTGCCATTTCACAAATCTTGGATCAACTCCTCCCAGAAGTGATCCAAAGCTACAAAAACTTCACCATTACTTTAATGCTCATACTCAAAGGCAAACAGTCCTTATCCCTTTCAAGTTAGAACAGTTCTTCATCAGGACAGGAGGTAAACTAAAGAAATAATGGACGATAAATGAACATTTAAATAAAATGATGTTGCTGGACTGTTAAGTCTCGGGGTCTGAGAAGACCAGGAGCCAGGCAACATCTGGAAGCACACAATCGCTTTGGCCCTGAACTTAAAAGGAACCGGTTCTAAATGTTGCAAAAAATTCAGCTGGTTTCTCTTTTCATCAGCTTTTCAGCAGGCTGGAGAATAAACGAAACAACAGCAGAAAAGGAGAGGGAGGGGAAGAAAGTGGGTTTGCTGAACTTTTTTACCGCACAGCCATAACCCACTGCTCCACATGTCCTGCCACCCACCCACCCACCCCCACACGATGTCCCAGATCCCACAATGTTCCAGATCTGTGTTTACATGGCTAATTGCAAGTACAGTGGTACCTTGTATAAAGGAATTAATTCATTCCAAATGAAATTCTGTTAAGCAAATTTTCCTTTATACCAATTTCCCATCGGAATTGCACTGAAAACAGAGTAATCCCTAATCACGACCATTTTTATGTTATATGGATTAGCCCCATAGGCAATTCTGTTAAGCAAGTTTCCCCTATCTCTGGAAATTTTTTTTTATGTTGTTCAGATTTTATGTCATACAAACCCTTTGTTATATGAGGGTCCGCTGTATCAGAGTTTCTGAGGAGGGGCTAAGCTTTGGCAGGTCTTAGTTCATATTCTGCCCTTTAAAAGCAGGCAGGGCAATGGGAATGTGTAGGTTGGCTTCTGGTGCCAGCACAAAACTGTGCCGATGGAACCTTTCTCCTCTTCCGCCACGTTGCCTCCATGCCACGAGCCACTCTCAGAGAGGAATAACTGCCGCATTCTCCTTTCTTTGCTTTGGCTTCTCTCTTAGATCCGAGATGCTGTCGCTGTGATCCGCTACCTGGCCTGGCTGGAAAAGGCGGTTGGAAATGCCTCAGTCAACGAACTCTCTGGAGCACATTACGTGGACCGATTGCGTGGGTCAGTGGGAAACAGAGCAGCAGCCCTGAGCTGAGTTTAAAAGAATCGCAGGCGAGAGAAAAGGCCATGAAAGCGAAGAAGCCATGTTATATGCTAGATCCGAGGTGGCGTAGGCTAGTAGCAGAAAGCAGTGTGGACAGTGAAATTTTGGTCCAACTCTTTCTTTCTACTAAGGTGGTCTCGGGGAATATCGGGGGTGAAATGCCACTGCTTTGCCCAGCCAAGCCCCCAAGGAAGGTCGAAAATGCATTGTTTTGTCTTAACAAGCAGTTCTAGCAGATTCTGTCTCTTCTAGGTCTTTTGTAAAGCTAATAGATCTTAACTGCCCAATGAAGAACAGGGTTTCCTTCCTGTAATGTTAATGCCTCTTAGGGTACGATCAGACAAAGAGAAAGGTGCCTGTCTAATGGAAAGGGTGATTTTACTGGGAGCAATCTCCCTTAAAAAGAAATACCATCTGCTGCAAGTTATCCTTCAAGGAAAAATAGATGGGAAGCATGGCCTGGGGTGTAGAAGAACTTTCCGGCTTCAGAACGTAAGCCATTGGTCCGCAAATGAGCACAACTGCTCTGTTTAGAATAGCCTTAGATAGAAACCAGTTCAAGTGACTGGTTGCCAACATTCTGCAAGGACATGGCACATGAAGAAGAGAAAGAACCTCCCTTAAAGCAACCCTCCTGTTGCTTTAAAAAAAAAAAAGGCATTTTTTAAAATCTAACCATTTGGAGCCTGGAAGCCCTGATTCCAGAACACCATTGAGAGGCCTCAATTCATGCCGCCGTCTATCGCCCTGCACAGGCTCCACAGATCCAAGACAGTCCCCTTTTCCTCTTACAGGGAAGAGCTGTACTGCCGCGGCCCCAGCTTTGAGACCATCTCCGCCAGTGGTCTGAATGCAGCTTTGGCCCATTACAGGTACTTGATGCAAACAGAGGGGTCGTTCACACACTTTCCTCAGCGAAGGCGGAAGCACCACCGTGGGGAGGCATCGCTGGCTTGCTGGCCCTAAACATCCTGGAAAGGGGCCTCCCAGCCTCCTTGAAGTTTTCATGATAGCAGTTTTTAAAAAACGAGGTTCCTAAAACGAAAGCTATTGCCGGTGGGAAGGTGGTTTCCTCAACGTATATTTACGAAGGGGCCGCAAAACCTCTGGCAGTGTGGAGGAAGCGCGTGCACAGCTGGACGGGCTCCATGCAGCGCAGAGGGGGAAAGGTAGGGGGGCTACAACCCCTGTGCCCAAATATAGCTGCTGTGGTTTGCGGACGCAGATGCCTGGGAGAGCTTCTCTGCACATCTCTCCGTCGGCAGCATATATAGAAGGAGGAGCCTTTCGAGATCCAAAGGGCTTTTGCGGCACACTCTGGCCAAACCGATGTTTCCAGGAAGCAGGACTGGCTTCTTCTTGGCTGCAGGCAGTGAAATGCCATGGGCTGACCTGCCAGGAAACCCACAAAACTTGATAGTGACAGCAAGCATTGTGTGCAATTTCTCCCCATCTCCAGGCATTCAGAGGCTGGCTGCCTTGGAGTCAACAGCACAAGAAATTGTGTTCTCCATCAACATGGGTGGTTTTTAAAAGATTAGACTCATTTAAAAGGGCCGTCTCCTGTTCACGGATAGCCCGCAGTGAACACCAGCTGGGAAACGGCCACAGTGACCTGATGGGTCACATGTGGTTTGCATGCAGGTAATTGTGCGGGACCAGAACCTCATCAGATCACCGCCATAGCTTTTATAATTCTGAACAGGAGACTGGCCAATAAATACAGTGTTGACCATGATGGCTATCTAGAAACTGCCTCATGGCAACTGGACTTCTTTTCTTGAGAGTGATACTTTTGCTTCTCATCCAAGAAAAAAAAGTTAGTGGCGAGGTCTCCAATGGACAGTGGCCTAAGTAGGCTCAGGAGGTGGTCAATGGTGGTCAATGGCCAGGGATGTGTGAAAGTTCCACCTATTGTCTATATCAGTGGTTCTCAACCTGTGGATCCCCAGAGGTTCCTGGACTGCAACTCCCAGAAGCCTCCACCACTTGCTGTGCCCAGGAACCTCTGGGGATATACAGGTTGAGAACCACTGGTCTATATCAATGACTCAGCCTTTCGCCTCCACATGTTTGGGATCACACAATTCCTACAAACAGGAGACTGGCCAATACAGGCAGTATCAGCTGTGATGGCTACAGAGGTAGTATGCTGGGCAACCATAGCATACCGTTTTTGTGGAGGCCACCGTGAAGAACAGGCTATGGAGTAGGTTACCCCCATGTCTGGCTTTGCAAGGACAGTTTTCTGTTTCAAGGCACCATCAGTTTGAAAGGCTGACCCCTCTCTAAAACAACCCGATCATTACATTGGCTTGGATTGGAACCCTTTCCAGCACTACGATCCTGTGATCGAACAGGGAAGGAAGGAGCTTTGGTGTTATTATTGTGAGAGGCGTGGCTCAATAAAGTAACTTTTCCACAGCTTGCAGGATAGCTCAGTGAGTTGGGTATTGGACTGAGGTTGGGGGTTTGATCCCCCACTGTGTATCCAGGGAGAAGAGCCAGCCTGGGTGGCCTTGGACACGTTGCAGAGTCCCAAGAGAACGGGATGGGAAATTGTTAGGAGTATTCTCTACCTGGACCTCCCTGAAAAGGGTTGCCGTTTGAGATGCACACAAACGGCCCTCTTGGCGGGTTTTGTGCCGGTTCGTTTATCGGCCAAACAGGCATTCAGCACTCCAAAGCCCATCAGTCAGAACTGGCTTAACACATGATTATTATTGACGGTTACTTCACATCCATTCTCATCCCGGGAGGAAGTTCATTGCGTGTTGATGTCGGTCACAGTCACATGGTCTTCTTCCGGTTCTGTCTCTGTTCCCATGTACGCATGGGCGTGATGGATGATACCGACATGACTGTTACTGCACGTCCTCATTCCATGATGAGATGTGAAATTCCATGCCTTTGTTCTCCATTGTTTTTTTTTTCAGCCCGACCTTCCATTTTTTGATGTTTCGATTCTCCGAAGCCTTGCCTTCAATGTGTTACGGAGCTAAATTTGAGGCATTTGTCTTTTAATCTCTCTGTGCTGCGTTGCTGACTCCATAGGGAATGTACTGGCAAATGGCACTTCGCACTCCTGCCACTAGATGAAGAATGGCACGTTGCGTGACGAGCCTTACCTCACGGGCACTCGTCTCGGAATGAGAAGCGAGATGAGGAGATTCCCAAGGCCAGGGAGGGGAATCTCTCATCCCGCTTAAATTGCAGTTCAGGGGGCATGGTTGGGATGAACTCCCCTTGTCCCGCAATGGATGTGCAGTTAGATTACTTCATACTGGTCCCAAGTGGGACCGCGAACAGCGATGAGATGAACGTGAAGTATCAGCCATTGTTGCAGAAGGACCAGTTGCCCAAATCATGATGGGAACCTTCAGCCTTTTTCCCCCTTCTTCTTTCAGCCCATCCAGTACTACCAGCCGAACCCTGACAGCGGATGAAATGTACCTGGTAGACTCTGGAGGCCAATATTTGTATGTATGGGGTGACCAGCCATGTTACTCTTGGGGCAGGTTCAGGCACCTGCCTTTGTTAGATCTGGGATAGTGCCTAATATTATAGGGTTGGTTTGGCTTAATTTATGTGCCTATTTTGTAACCAGATTACAAAAAAAAAAAAAAAGCCAGGGGAGAATATTGCTCAGTTCTTATATTGATTTTTAAAATCTATTTGCTATTTATGATTATTTATAAATGCATGAAAAAGGAATTAATTCGTTCCAAATGAAATTCTGTTCCAGCAAATTTTCCTTTGTACACATTTCCCATAGGAATGCATTGAAAACGGAGTAATCTCTAATCACAACCATTTTTATGTTGTACGGATTTGCCCCATAGGCGATTCTGTTCAGCAGATTTCCCCTATCTCTGAAATTTTTATGTTGTACAGATTTTATGTTATACAAACTGTTTGTTATATGAGGGTCCACTGTATTAGGGGGGAAAGGCAATTTTGCATGAAAATTGTTATATTATTTTTTGAAAAAAAATGCAGACTGAGGGCAGAAACTGATAGGATGAACTGAGAAAATGAGAAACTGAGCTCATAGATTGACATAGATTGACTTATCCCTACTTGGAAAAGTAGGACTAAAAAGAGTCAGACTATATGCCACAAGAAAATACAAAGTTTTTTTAAAAAAATATAAATGCATACATCATTTTAGAAACATAAAATGTTATGTTTTCAGTATAAAACTATTATAGGTAAAAGCAAAGTCAAAGTAAAAAAGAACAAAAACAAAAGAATAAAGAAAACCATGGTGGCACCTTAAATATTTTTATATTGTTTGTATGTGAGCTTTTGTAGACAGGTCTACTTCTTTACACATAAGAGAAAAAGAGGTGACTTGGCAAACATTTATATATGGCATGAAAATATAGATATTAAAATACAGAGATCGTTGTTGGTTGTAAGAAAGTCACTGGGACTTCATCATTCTTGAGATACAGCAGTGTCTTTGAAGTGCAGGTACAGTGGTACCTTGTATAAAGGAATTAATTCGTTCCAAATGAAATTCTGTTAAGCAAATTTTCCTTTGTACACATTTCCCATAGGAATGCATTGAAAACAGAGTAATCCCTAATCGCAACCATTTTTATGTTGTACGGATTCGCCCCATAGGCGATTCTGTTAAGGAAATTTCCCCTATCTTTGGAATTTTTTTATGTTGTACAGATTTTATGTTATACAAACCGTTTGTTATACGGGTGTCCACTGAATTTCAGTGAAGTGAGAAACAATATGAAATAACAATGGTCAAGTAACATATAGTTATAATATTTATATATTTATATAACACAAATGTAAATTAGATCTTAGGCGATGACCTTCCTTTGTAATCAGTTCCAACTGTGTATTTTACCTCTATTTTGATGCCGTGTATAAATGTCTGCCATTGTTTTATCATGCTCTTATATCTGGAAAAGTGGACGTCTCACATTCCAAAAATACAGAAGTTAATCTTTAAGGTGCCACCACGTTATTTCGTCTTTATTATTCGTTCTTTCCCCCCCCCCAAAAAAAATAGTTTTATTTTGTTTTTAGCAATAATGCCTGCACAGACTAACATGGCGACCTCTCTTACATCTACAAGCATGAAAAACAGGGAACATCCCCTCCCAGAAAACTGTGTGCAACACTGCTGGTGGGCATTATTTTGAACAAACAAACCCCAAAATGCTTGCACCGTTTACACGGTCGTCACTACCCTTATGGCTAACCATCGCTTCGTTTTCTCCGGCAGAGACGGAACGACCGACATAACCCGGACTGTCCACTGGGGGGAGCCCACTGATTTCCAGAAGGTAACACTTTTTCCGTCTGTAGCCCCCCTGGGCTGTTCAGGTCGGGGTCAGCTCCAGACCTCACCTGTTTGCATTCAGGTTTTTGCATTCATACATTCCTCAGGGCTCTCTCCAGGTTGTCTTGCTGGTTAGGGGAACAGTCTCCCAGCTGGTTTGCCTCATGCCATCCATCCTGTCTCACAGTATTTAGTACACGGCGTGGGAACTTTTATCAATAGCCAAGGAACCAACTTTTAAAAACAAAACTTGTGGGATTAAAAACAAAAGATGTGTGTGTGTGTGTGTGTGTGTGTGTGTGTGTGTGTGTTGCACCTTCAGAGGTATCATAATAAAGCTTTGGAAGTAAATGCAATATTTAAGAAGGGGTTTTACAGTTCCAGCGCCCCCATCCTTGTTATTTCCATGACCAAGTGGAGATTTGAACCCAGGTTTCCTGAGTCTTTGTACTTACCATGCTGTGTAATGAAAGTTAGCAGCCAAGACTCTGGCGGTTACTTCATGTCCTACCTTCTTCCACAATTACGTTTGTACCATGACAGCACTGTTCACAGTCACATGTTTTTTCCCCCTGTTCAGTCCCTGTTTCCATTTACTCACGGTCGTGATAACTTGTCTCATGACAAGTGGTACTTCACGGCCTTGTTTCGTGACAAGATCTGCTTTTATTGGGGGGGGGACATAAAAATAAAGGGCGCACCACACCCCCCGTGCTTTGTCTATTCGAAATGTTGATCCACAGCACTCAAAAGTACGAGATAAATGGACAGGCGCAAGTTCACGAGCGGAAGATTGCCTTTGTTGCGTGACAGTTGTTACCTCACGGGACCTTGTCCCAGAACAGGAACAGAGACAAAAAATTCCCCAGCCCAGGGGCAGGTACGGCTTGTCACGCTCCGTTCCCGGTTCCAGGGGTGTGGTTGAGACAACTTTCAGCTGTCGCGCTATGGACGTGAAGGAAGGTTTTTTTTGTACCAGTCCCAAGCAGGACAGCATGGAGGGACGAACGGGACGTGAAGTAACCAACTCTGTTGCTTAGGACAGTAGTACACAACTAAAGTAAGCCGTGGTCGTCAATTCAGATTACACCGGCCACAGCAGTATTTTGGTGCAGAATAACCACAGAACACCAAATCACTCCAATATACCCTGTAGCCCTACAGGCCAACAAGGAGCAGTGCAGCTCTAAAACTTAATATACAGTATAATTTCCATCTTCTGGAGTCTTCCTGGGACTGTGCAGCTTGCCCAAGGTCACCCAGGCTGCCTCTTCTCCCAAGAGGCACAGTGGGGAGATTGAACTCCCAACCTCAAACTCCACAGCCAGAAATCTAAGCCGCTCAATTCTCCATGTGTGTGGAAACCGTAATTTGATTGGAACCCAACAGCCTCAGTACTGATCCAAATAGTGTTCTATATGTCTTTCTAGATGGCCTCATAGTTCAGCAACCTATTTCGTTGTAGTATTTTAGTTATATGATTCATCTTGTGTTTTGAGTGTCTTGCAAGTCACCTTATGTGTGAGTAAGGGAGATGCATGTATTTTTTGCTTGGGTATTCAGTAGCTCTGGATTTCCTGCACTGAAGAGAAATTTGGAGACCCCTCCAATCCTCTTTTGTAAATTAAGTTTGAATCCATATTTTCCCCATTTAATTTCACCTTTCTCCCTCATCCCCGTTTGCCCCTTAGGAAGCCTACACACGTGTGTTGATGGGGAACATCGACCTCTCAAGGCTTGTTTTTCCACCCAGAACATCAGGTATCTCTCTCTCTCTCTCTCTCTCTCTCTCTCTCTCTCTGTGTGTGTGTGTGTGTGTGTGTGTGTGTGTCTGTTGACCAAGACATGTAGCCTGTGATAGATTGAAGGCCTTGAAACTCATTCAAAGGCAGCCAACCACTGAGGGAAAGCATGCCAGAAGAGAAAGGCCTGGGCCTGCTTGTAGAAGGGCAGCAAAGATGGGGCCAGCCTGGCCTTCAGTGGCAGGGAGTTCCGCAGTCTTAAGGGCTCTCCCGTGTCCCCACTGAATTCACCTATGAAGGTGGGTAGACTGAGACAAAGCCCCCTCTCCTGATGCACAAAACGCCTGAGGCTGGGTCTTTGAGATAGTTTGGACCCAAAACATTTAGGGATTTATAGCTCTCCTTTTGTTTGTTTGTTTGGCACTGGGGAGTTATTAATTTTTGCAGACAGTTCTTTAAGGCTAACATCTTTGGAAGGAAAGCATGTCAACAGTTTGTAACTGAAAAGCATTTGATCAAGTGTGGCCCCCCAAAAAGTTTAAAAGAAAGAAAGAAAGAAAGAAAGAAAGAAAGAAAGAAAGAAAGAAAGAAAGAAAGAAAGAAAGAAAGAAAGAAAGAAAGAAAGAAAGAAAGAAAGAAAGAAAGAAAGAAAGAAAGCCTAAATGCCCTCCGTTCTGATTCCCCACACAACCCAACTCTTGTTTTTCAGGGAGAATGGTGGAGGCCCTGGCTCGCCAGCCCTTATGGGAAGTTGGACTCAATTATGGCCATGGCACAGGCCATGGCATCGGCAACTTCTTGTCCGTCCATGAGTGTAAGTGGCATCAAAGGAACCCAATGCCATCTGATCTGCTCTGTTCTTCCATGTTGATGGGTTGACTCTCTGCTGTGACAGCCCAACCTCTGGCAGAAGTTAAATTCCGCAGCCCCTGGACATTAGGGACGGCCACACGCCATGCTTCTGGGATCTGCATTGTGTGTTTTTTATCTGGAAGCTCAATATCCACCAATTGAAGCAGTGTAGTATACCTGTGCAAGGGTCAAATGAGGTGGTACACTTTAGTGAGTTTTTAGAAGAGGTCATCCCAGAAGTGGTGAAAAGCATCTGTTTGTCACTTGACTTGTGCATCTTACATTTGGTGTGTTTTGATTCGATCCAGTTACCTGACAGGTCACTGGAAGGTAAAAATGGGTTCAGTTTTCAAGTGTGATCTCTGAAACTTGTATCTCAGAAGACATCCTTCTGTGAGAAGAAAAACAGAGACGGTTACTTCATGTCCTACTTTCTTCCGCGATTACATTTGTACAGTGACAGCGTTGTTCGTGGTCACATGGTTTTCCTCCCCTATTCAGTCCCTGTTTCCATTTATTCACTGTTGTGATAACTTGTCTCGTGACAAGTGTAACTTCACGGCCTTGTTTTGTGGCAAGATCTGCTTTTTTGGGGGGGGGGACATAAAAATAAAGGGTGCACCACACCCCCTGTGCTTCGTCTATTCGAAATGTCAACCCACGGCAATCAAAAGTACGAGAGAAATGGACGGACGCAGGTTCACGAGTGGAAGATTGCCTTCGTTGTGTGACAGTTATTACCTCACAGGACCTTGTCCCGGAACAGGAACAGAGACAAAAGAATTCCCCAGCCCAGGGGCAGGTACAGCTTATCACGCTCTGTTCCCGGTTCCGGGGCGTGGTCGAGACAACTTTTTTCTGTCACGCTATGGACGTGAAGTAAGGTTTTTTTGTACCAGTCCCAAGCGGGACAGCATGGAGGGATGAACGGGATGTGAAGTAACTGCCAGAGTAACCTGTCGGGTGTAAACATTCCTCATAACAGCTAGTTTGATTCCTACAAAAAGCAGGAGACATGCGCTTAGAATTAAGAAAACATGTGCAACTCAGTCCTAAATATGGATTTTAGAGCCAACATTGATATGCATTCTTTGTTGTATTTTACCAGATGCCAGTACAACGTAGTGGCTAATGTTAAAATCCATAACAGATAAGATGAATGACATATCATCTTCTTTTAACACCTTTGGGGCTCATTGTCTACATGGCAGATCCGTTGCCTGTCCTTCCAATTTAGTTGCAACCCCCACTTTTTTAAAAACACAAATCAGATCACTCTCAAAATAACAATGTCTCCTAGTGGCTAGAGGATATAATACTTCCATAGAGTTGGATATCACCCAGTAATTGCACCACTAACTACATTCACAACCCTTTTATACCGAAAACCTCATTTGGGTTCCACTTGAATCTTTCTTTGTTTCAACAGACAGGTGTGGGTGGGCAAGCTTGGGGTTAGGGTTAGGGTTAGGGGTTGCTATTGTTAAATCACCATGAACCAGAAATCCCTGGTTCTTTGTCTTCAGAGCAGGCTTGGAATGAGCAGCCTAAAAATAAAGAATACCTTTGAAAAGATTGGCAGACCTCCAGATGAAGGATTTTCAGAAAGAAAGAAAGAAAGAAAGAAAGAAAGAAAGAAAGAAAGAAAGAAAGAAAGAAAGAGAAAGGAAGGAAGAGAGAGAGAGAGAGAGAGAGAGAGAGAGAGAAAGAAAAGCATTTTTAATCACTGAGCAACAATGGTAAGACAACTTCTATATTTTGTGTGACTCCCTTGTGGCATGCTTCAGGTGCAGCTACTGAGGATTCTGCATTCTTCTTTCCAGCCCTTGCAGAAGTGCTCTTTTGGCTGTCCACATCTGTCATGCTGGTTCTGGCAACAGCAATAACGTGTCCTCTCCCTTCTAGGGCCTGTGGGGTTCCAGTCCAACAACGTCCCCTTGGAAAAGGGCATGTTCACTTCCATAGGTAGGTGCCGCCTTATCTTCCCAGACCATTATGTCCTCATAACACTTTGTTTGTTGTTGTTACTGCTGCTGCTGCTGCTGCTGCTACTTCCTATTCTTCTCTTCCCCTCCCTCTTCCTCTTCTTCTTCCTCTCCTCCTCTTCTTCCTCCTCCATGAGTACAAGACCCACCAGATGCCTCCACTTTGTACGGCAACAAAATAAAATGTTTCATGTATCTTGCTGCGGCCACATGGTTTTGTTGCTGTTTGCATCTTCAAGGATGCACATTATTGTTACAAAATGTCTGTGACCTCACGGACAGGTGCCGCATCAAAGTGCATTTGTTTTTTGTTTTCCTGCGGCAAAAGACAGAAAAAAACAGTTATGTTGCGGAATATAAGTTACCCCATGGGCGCGTGTACTGGTTTAAAAACTGGATTCCACCACCCTGAGGCCAGGTACGAGGAAGATTTGCTGAGTCGCGCTTCAGGTGTCATGGTTGCACTTTATTTTGCTTAAAGCGTGACAGCTGTGGGGGAACAATTTTAAGTACCGCAACTCAGCGCACTTTCTACAGCAACAAAAAGTGGACGTGAGGTAACGCCCTTAGTGCATGGCAACCACATTCATTTGCAATAGCAATCAGGAATGTGCATCGTAGGCAACCTTAAACAGCAACCTTTCCCATTCTAGCAGTCCATGCTGGAATGTTCTTTTGGATTCAGAATTTATTCAGGAAAGAAAATTAAAGGGAGAAAGGAAGAAGAGGGGTTGTCCATTTCTGAGCCAATCCCAAGCGAAGAGAGGCAGTCCTCAATTGAATCTGGGTTCCCTGAAATACCAAAGTTTTGGAGGTTAAAAATCCAAAATCAAATCTTCCAGGGTATATAGAATACTACTCACGCAAGTAAAAAGCCTGTTATTCTCCATGCTTACAAATGACAGTCGCCATTTTCTTAGGTTCACCTTGGTTCTCCAGCCTGCTAAGTGAATTTCGAGTAACCCGGTCTTCCATGTGACCAGAGGTTGTTGGGCTGGGACTTTGGAAATCCAGGGCCAATGTCACATTCAACCATGAATTTCAGTAGGCACCTTTGGCCCAAGTTAGCTAGCTCTCAGCTTATCAGAGTTTGTCGGAGGATAAAAGCAGAGAGGTAAAGAATCATGTATGTAGGACAGAAGGAAGTCAGGAACCAACGGGAGCCTTGCCTTCATATTAGATGTTGAGCATTTAGTTGATGGCACTACTAGATTCATTCCCAGTCCTAGGTCCGAACCCTTTATTTTCCTTATTTCCATGCCCCCCTTTGGATAAATATGAATACATTCAATATACACCCAGCTTTTCTCACTATTTAGAGAAATACAAATAATTTAAAGTAATTTAAGTAATTTAAAATATTCAGGTATGGATTTGGCTGTGGGAAGTTTCTTAACCAGCCCTTCAAACAAATCAAAGCATATGCCTCTTTAAGTGATATAGAGCGTCAATGATAGTCTAACACGATCTTAAAAGAAATGTCACTTCTCTGAGTATTCAATTTGTAGTTAGCCCTGAAGAGGCTCGCTTTTTACACCACTTCACAATATTGGAAATTCCAGTCAGAAGGATCCTTGATGGCCAAGAAGACTTGTGTCGGGTCGGTTCCTAGCTACCAGTTACACAGGAAATGAACCAAACCGGTGTGATCCTATCCACATGCGCACACACACACACACACACATTAGAAACCTCTGACAGAGGCAGAGAAATATATTGGTAGAAACACTCTGGGAACCATTTGGTTTGCTCCAAAGGTTATGTCATGTGACCTCTGAAAAAAGAAGTGAACCAACCCATCCCAGCAGCAGACTGAAGCAGAGGGAGAAATGCCTGTTTGATTGAGCCCTCGGTTGCAATAACTCTGACTGTGTTGAAAAAATTACAATGTCCTCACACCCCATTCCAAATTATAGATGGTGGTACCTGGGGGTACTGGCAGTCAAGGGGTGATAAGCTTACTAAGGAAATGCTTCTGGTATCCCTTTGATGTTATAAAAGATTACCAAATAATTTTGATTCATGATCACTGGTTTCGTGAGGCCACCCAGAACACCTGCTGAGAATTGGGAGCACAAATGTATTGTTTACCTGCCATGTCTCTCCCCACCCCCACCCCACCATCTCTTTCCAGAGCCTGGTTATTACAAGGACGGTGAATTTGGGATCCGTTTGGAGGATATTGCATTGGTGGTCGAAGCACAAACCAAGGTGATACCCCTTTCCTGCTTTTCTTTGGTCCAAGCACAGCACCGTGTCCATCAGCGGGTGGTGGTATGCCTTGCACACATAGCGAAGTATTCTTGCTACCAGCTAGAAACATATGGGGCAGGTCTTGGGGGATTTGTTATCCTGGCTGAGGTTTTTCATGACCAAATGAAGTGTGCATTTTGTTGTCTGCATGATGCACCTTTAGTCTCTGTTCCAGAGGCAGTAGCAACTAAATTAAACTCCGAGGACTCTCTCTAATAGCAGCTATGTTCAGAGGAAGGGGATTCAGATAAGACCATATCCAAAGCTGGGGCAAGTGGTCAATGTGACCTATTGCAGAAGTGAATGGAAGACAGCTATATGAACCAGCTAATAAATCTCTGAGCAGTGTTGCACAACCATGATCTATGACCGCTTCCCGCCGGGCTGCCTTAAATTATATTGGTGAAATTATAAGATAAAAATTGGGTTGAATCAGGAGTGGGGTATAGTGCAGTAGGACTCGGAACTGTGTCTCCAGGCTGCCACCATGTTTGCGAATGATTAGAAGAAACACAGGGACAAATGAAATTGTTCTCTTTGGGGTATGGTTCATTTGCAAACTGCAAAATGACTGGTTGACGGTCATCAAGGGCCAACGCCCAAGTGCGGAGTAACTAAATTAACATAAGGAAAGCATTTGTCTTGTAAAATCAATGCCCTTTGAGGACCAGAATAAGACGTGGTCCATTAAACAAGCCATCAAGAACCAAGAACATTGTTTATAGATGGATAAATAAATACACAACAGAATGAAAAATATGAAAATACATGACTTCAGTTTTCTGGATATAAATTCATCTGACAAGCAAGTGTCCTTCTTGGGGCCATCCCAAGATACTTTGCTGTCTGAAGCTGAGTAACCAGTGGGGGCCCTCCATTTATCCAAACCAGGGTGCAGAGTGTCCAAAACTGTCCAAATTGCTCTGGCATGTAAGGCAGTTATCACATGAGCATGTCTCACTCCATCCCTGGCCTTAGAAAAACAATCACAACCTAACTGATAATGTGCTGCCTGAAATCCAGTATCTTTTGCAGGCAAAACTGTACTCATGACCTGGCGTTCAATCCCAGGTAGCAGGCTCATGGTTGACTGAGCCTTCCATCCTTCCAAGGTTGGTAAAATGAGTACCCAGTTTGCAGGGGGGGGGGCTAATGTGTAGCCTGCATACTGCAATTAAACTGTAAACCGCTCAGAGACTACTTGAAGTGGTAGAGGAAAGGTTTCTCCCGCACATGTGCTAGTCACGTCCGACTCTTAGGGGGGTGCTCATCTCCGTAGTCAAGCCGAAAGATCCAGTGTTGAGCAAGTCCATGGCCACGTGGCCGGCATGGCTGCAAGGAAACACTGTTTTGCCTTCCTGCTTTTTATGGCAGTACCTATTTATCTAGTTGCATTGACATGCTCTCAAACTGCTAAGTTGGCAGGAGCTGGGGTTATCAACGGGAGCTTGCTCCGCTGCGTGGCACCCGGGAATTGAACCGCCGAGCTTCTGACTTTGCAGCCAACAATTTTTGGAACTTTAGTCCACTGAGCCACCACTTGAAGTGCTATGAGCCAGTATATAAGCAGAACTGCCTGCTTAACAGTAGGACCAGCCCTAACTATTCTTCCTCTTTTTGCCTGCTGCAGTATCAGGGGGCTGGAGACCCCTACCTGACGTTCGAGGTGGTGTCGCTGGTGCCTTACGCACAGAATCTCATAGATGTCAGCCTCTTATCCCAGAAGCAGGTACGGGAGACCCGGAGCTGGGTGGGAAGAGATCGGGCAGACACAGAGGGAGAAACTGGTGCCGGCGCTGGACACAGCTGTGCTCTTTTGTGTCCCTCTTGGCAGATCCAGTACATCAACAACTACCACAAGCTGATCCTCCAGCACATGGGACCTGAATTACAAAGACGCCACCTGGATGAGGAGTACCAGTGGTTGCAACGGAACACCCAGCCCCTTTCAAGCTCCCCCTTGCTGGCAGCCTCCCTGGGCACCCTCGCCGTCGGCACCCTGGCCTCTACCCTTCTTCCCGGGGCACAGAACTGAGGCAGGAACACAACGCCTCTGCGGGGCACTTAGCCCCGGCACTTATGCCTGCCCCCTCTTGCTGGTTTCTCAGGGTGGTTTGTGTCCTTCTGACAGGGTGGGCAACTTATTGGTCTGTGGGCCACATTGAACCCCCAGCACATTTTACAATTCTTCCACACCTCCCAGATATTTTCTTACCTGTTTCCTTCTGTGTGCCAGTATTCCCCTGCCCCCATCATGTCTGTATCCTGTAGCAACTGAATCTGACCTATAGACCCAGAAAAGTTGCCTGCTCTACTTTAGAGAAAGGAAATAAAGTGATCTAGCTTCAAATCGCCAAAGGACATTTAAATTTAAGTAAGCCCATCGTGGGGCCTTCCTCGGGGAAATAAGAAGCATGCTTCCATCGCTTATACTGTAAATTTCAAACAACTGCCTAGCAGCCTTTCCTAAACAGTCAACTTCAAACAGGAATACTAGCCTTTTGCTTGATATTTAAGAGATTTTTGAAGACTCCATACTGGTTTCAGACCAACTGAGGTCCCCTGCCCCCTGATACTGAAATTTGTGGGTAATAGTGAATGCTAAATATATAGTAAGGGAGGTGGACCTAGAAAAATATTTTAACATGCATTACCAGAAATGGACACTACACTATATATTTACTATACTTAGCATTTAGCATTTGCTACTATCCACAGTTTTTGGTATCCACGGGGCAGAACCAATCCCCTGCAGAAACAGGGGCCCTACTTTAGTTTGCTATTCACATCATCTACCTCCAGGCCCCCTCCCGTGCACTCCCCATCTGCCCCATCTTCTATGGCTGACATCAGGATTTAGTGGAGATGGTGAAATAGATCATTTTAGGGCTCAGAAATTGAAATGGAAGAAGAGAGACCCTACAGGGTTCACAAAACCAACACTCCTTCGCATGGGATGTTTGTTTTTCTGTTGCACCAGAGAAGGTAAGCATCAAACACAAAAATTAAACACAATGTGGAGTTTGTCGGCCAAGCGGCGACTCTTTTGTGGATGGTCTGAAGAGGGACGGATGGCAGCGGTCACCTCTTAATGCAGATTAATAAATCTGGTGAAATGGTCAAGAGGACAAATCTCTGGACTGAAACTGCCGATTCAACGGGCAGAGCTTTGGGCATAAGTCCCAAGCATAAATAAATAAGTACCTAAATAAATAAATAAATAAATAAATAAGTACCACATTTCCTCTGGGCCTTACACTGTCATTTCTACCAACTAGAGAGCTTGGAAGCTTGAGCTTTTTTTGGGGGCTGCTACAATTCAACATGGCTGGTTCTGGGATTCTGGGAGTAATCATTGGTGGGGGGGGGGCGAATTGATGATCTGCCTGTGATACTAACTGGGATTCTTGGACTGAGAAGAGGAAAGGATTTGATCATCTAAACCACTTGTTATTAAACTATTATGAATGCGGTCTGGTATATTGTCCAGGGGATGGATTAGAGGACCTTGGAGATCCGTTCTGACTTGATGGGTCAGGAGCCTGAGGGGGGACATGATTGTGACATACAAAATTATGCAGTGGCTAGAGAGAAACACATTTCCTTCTCATGCAATACCAGAGCCAGAGGTCATCCACTCCAACTGAGAGTTGGGAGAGTGAGAACAGACAAAAGAAAATAGTTCTCCACCCAGCGTGTTGTTAGTCTGTGGAATTCCCTGTTGCAGGATGTGGTGATGGCATCTGGCTGAGATGACATGAAAAGGAGATTGGACAAATTTCTGGAGGAAAAGTCCACTGGGGAGACATGTTATCTCCAGGCTTAAAGGAGGGTACCTCAAAATGCCAGACACAGAAGAGTTGCATCATGAGACAGGCATCTAATTGTCTCATGTGCTCCCATAAGCATCTCTATCTATCTATCTATCTATCTATCTATCTATCTATCTATCTATCTATCTATCTATCTATCTATCTATCTATCTTTCTTTCTTTCTTTCTTTCTTTCTTTCTTTCTTTCTTTCTTTCTTTACACATTAGGACCCTTGGAGAGAATTGGTTCCTGGATCCTCAGTAGATACCGAAATCTGCAGATACTACCGAATGCTAAACTCAGTATATGGCAGTGATGGCGAAGCTTTTAGAGACCAAATGTGATTCAAAACCCACTTATTTTTCGCAAAGTGCAAATATGGCAATTAACCTGAATACATTGTTACCCCGGGTTACGAATGCTTGGGGCGCTACCCTTCAGGAAAGTGAGGATCGAAGAGCAGGCTTTTGAAATTCCTGCAGCCACCGCACCTCTGCCCTGGGCAGAAAGGCAGATGGGGGTGCTACTCTGTTGTAGCACCCCAGGGGGGAGAGGTGACAGCTTGTAAGCTCCTTCGTAGCCTTTGTTTACTCTCCAGCCACACCGCTCTGGGCATCTCAAAAGCGGCATGGCTGGAGAGTAAATTGGGGCTATGAAGGAGCCCACAAACCGCTGCCCCCCCTTCACCCAGCTCTCTGCACCGGGCACAGTGGAGTGCTCAGAGCAGAGGGGGAAGGGCTGTGACTCTGAGGGGCTGATGTTGTATGTCCACAGAAAGGGCTTCACGTGCCACCTTTGGTACCCATATCATAGATTTGCTGGTATATGGCATAGTAAAAGGCGAAAGAACCCAGAAAAGTATTTTAAAGTGCATTACCAGAACTGGGCACAAGAGAGATACATGCTATGTACTGTATAATATTTTTCTGACCACAGATATTAATCCATCAATATGAGGGTCCTGTGTGTGTGTGTGTGTGTGTGTGTGTGTGTGTGTGTGTGTGTGTGTGTGTGTGTGTGTGTGTACGTGCACACACATGCACACGTGTGCACACACAAGCACATCCAAATATTTTTCAATTTAAATATATTAAATAGGTCTAGATATATACAGTATTTAAATTTATGCATGTCCAGTTGAATCAGAATGACCGAGTCAATGCCCACCTCTCCTTTCTGCCAGCTGCAGTGACTATGATGACTATCAAAGTCTGGAATTTCGTGGCTGAGCGGAGACTCAAAGCTGGGTCTTCTGAACACTCCAACCACGACACCCAAGACCCTTCTCCTGTTGTACCCCAAATCAACCTTATGTCCTTGATAAAGTGAGGGCTCCATCTCCCTTTCTTTTTGAGGGACAAGACAACCCTCTTCTCTCTCTCTCCCCTCCGCCATCTCTCCCTCCTTAGACGAAGCCTTCATGAACACGTTCAAGCCACCACTTCCTTCCTGTGTCAAATCTGTAAGCAGAAGGCTGGGCCCACGCCGGCCGCTGGTGGAGGCCCTGTTGCTGAGAAGAGCCCCCCCCCCCACTCCACCCATGTCATGACATGATTTCCTGCACATTTCCTGGCTTCGGGGTGGTGAGTGCTTGGCTTGCGCACCTGCAGGTTGTCGTCCCTGGGGCTGGCTTGCCTCACCCCCAATCAATCATTCCTGGATTCTGCCCAGCGGTACTTCTGCCATGCTGCGTCGGAAGCCGTCCAACGTGAGCGAGAAGGACCAGCCACAAAAGAGGAAGGTGAGTATGAGAGGTTTGGGCCAGGACGACCTCCGTGTATTTTCTAGCAACAGCACTGGCAGCGGCAGAGCTGATCTTAGCATGAGGCAGGGCGAGGGTATTACCTCAAACTTCATCTGGTGTGGAGATGGCATAGGTGTCCACCTTGTTGGTCTTCTGCTGGAAGATGAAACCGTGTGTCACAGACAGCCTGCCTTGCAACCTTGCAGCGAGCCTGATGGCCCCGGGTGTATGGAGACAGCCAGGTCACATCTTCAGGGTGATGAGTAGATTTGCTGCCAGTCTGGTTGACTTCTAGAGGTGGGAGAAATGAGGACCGCTCACCCTTTTGACCATAAGAAGTTGCTGCTTTGGACCTGCTCGCCACAGTTCTGTTATCCAAGAACGTGTTCAAGGCACTAGGAACAATGCATTGACCTTCTAAAGACCTGTGGGGTCTGCCCTCTGATCCGCAACTATTTGTTTTTTGGAGATGGCAGCTTCTGGTTTTGCTTGGCATCCCTGTACGTTATCATCTGCACTACCTTCACTATTAGACTAGACTTAGTTGTAGCTGGTGTTGGGGTTTTTTTGCATTGCGAGACCACAAGCCCTGGTAGCCGAGAACTAGTTAGAGAACAGCGAGTCAGGGTCTACTTGAGTTGTGGTTGTGCTGCCCTTTGGAAGAGCCAGGCTTGCATGGTGCCTCGAGAAAAAAAAAAGCTGTAACCTGCCTGCCTGAATTCAAACCACCTTTTGGAAGTGCCACCAACACCTGCTGCTGCTGAAAGAAAGAAAGAAAGAAAGAAAGAAAGAAAGAAAGAAAGAAAGAAAGAAGAGTGGCCCCTATTAACAACCGAGGAGCAGATCTTTTGTAAAGTTAATGGATCTTAATTTTCCATCCAATGCCAGGCTAAACAGGCCTAGAGGCCCACCTGTTTCTGCCATGGGAGATAAATGCTTAATGAGTAAATCCAATGCCTGGCGCTCTTCTCCCTCTCACAAAATACCAGAACTATGGGTCATCCACTCAAACTGAGGGCTGGGAAAGTGAGAACAGATAAAAGAAAATACTTTTTTACCCAGCGTGTTGTTAGTCTGTGGAACTCCCTGACACAGGATGTGGTGATGATGGCATCTGGCCTGGATGGCTTCAAAAGGGGATTGGACAGATTCCTGGAGGAAAAGTCCATCACAGGTGACAAACCATGATGGAGATGTGTCATCTCCAGGCTTAAAACCAGGTTACTTCAAGGTCCAAATACAGGGGAGTGGTATCAGGAGACAGAGATCTAGTCTCGTGCGCTCCCAGACGCATCTGGTGGGAGCACTGTGAGATACAGGAAGCTGGACTAGATGACCCTTTGGCCTGATCCAGCAGGGCTTTTCTTATGCTCTTATGTTCGTATCCATTGCAGACTTGGCCAAGGTGGTAGAACACCTTTTGGTGTGTCTTGTAAAACTGTGCGTGCAAACATCAGTGGGACGTTACAGATGATCTGCCCGCTCACATGTCCACATGCATTTGCATTTCCAGACCTCAAATGTGTACATCCTCTGCTCGGTCGGTTTCTTCTGCTGAGAATCCAGGAAGTGCCCCTCCCCCCCTCCTGTCCCCTAAACACACACACACACACACACACACACACACACACACACACACACACACACACACACACACACACACACACACACACACACACACACACACACACACACACAAGCGCCTTTGCTGTTCTCCCAGGTGTTTTCAGAATCTGGAGGTTTGAACCCACTTCCTCCCTTTGCTGCTGAGCTGGAGTGTTGATGTCGACTGACTCGACTCAAGGGGGAGGGGGAGATGCAGGGCTAATAAGGCCGGGTTCCTGAGGACGGGGAGGGAGGCCTAAGAGGTGGGGGCTGCGGAGCCCCATAAACTCAGTCGTGGGTGCAGAGGGGTGGCGGTAGTGGTGGTGAGAGAGAGAGAGATGCAGGCCATGGTCCAAGGATGACAGACTCAGAAACAGACAGATGGGGGGGCAGCTTCTAAACTACCATGTGGGTGAAAATACCATGTGTATTTTATATGAATCTATAGGTTCACAGATACTTTGTGTTGATAACTACTTATAACCTTGTAGCTTTAATGTAATGTTCTCTCTTTATGCTGTAAGATGTTCTTCATTTCCTTGTTCTCAAATACTTGAACATGTCTTAATTGTACTGGACTGTATATTGTCCCTCATTACTGTAAGCCGCCTTGGGTCCTTTTCCAAGGAGAAAGGCGGGGTAAAAATACTCTAAACCAGGCCGGCACAACTTGTAGGCTGCAGGCTACCGGTAACCCGCGAAGGGTGCAAAAGCAGCCCCCGGCCATCAATTTAAAAAGTGAGGGGATAAGTTCTCCACCCCTCCCTCCCCCATCCCAAAGACTAGCAAAGTTCTGGGTCTGCCAGCCCATTGTCTCAGCTGAGCGGGGCAGTTCAAGGCCCAGGGCGCATTGAAATCTGGTCCCTCCAGAACAGATTAATTGGTTTTCAATGCATTTCTATGGGAAAACGCTGCTCTACTTACAATTTTTTTTACACCATATACAACTTTTTTTACTTAAGAGTGAAACAGAGTGTGAGGAGGAATATGAAGATCAGTCCTTGTTTAACAGGACCAGCAGGTGGAAGTCCATTTGCTTTAGTTAACTGGTCAAAAGTCAGTAGAGAATGACAAAGAAATTGGGATCAACCCTTGTTTGCAGTTTCTTAAGGTACAGTAGCTCTGTTGTAGCCATGCCTCCAGCAAACGTGGACGGCTACAGCAGAAGTTGCCTTAAGTGGCAAAAAAGGTGTGCTTGCCAATTTCCTCCTCCTCCTCCTCCTCCTCTCTCTCTCTCTCTCTAATAACTCCTACGTGGCTGGCTCAAGTGAATTCATTCACAGAAACCTGACTGCTTAGAGGGACATTCACAGAGGATCAATATGGGGGCATTATTTATTTATTTTACTCTGAGTAGTCACGCAAACCTTTTAACTCACTTTCTAGAAATGACTTCAGCTGCATGTGTCTGTCTGCAAGCAGAGAAGGGATGGGATGACAGAGATCAAAACAAGCATCTTCCAGCTGTGTACTCAGCAAGAGTTGACTTTGGTCCTCCCCATTCTTGTCCGTGGCCCTTCCTACCAGGAGCTGCAGACCCGCATTATTTTCCCAGTGGGCTGTAAGTCCCCATAGAGAAGAGGATCCATCTCACTTTCCTCCTCACCCCTTTTGCGTGCACACATCTACATGGTGTATTTTCCCGTTTGTCTAAATTACTCTGCAATTCACACCCGTCTTTTCCTTTTCCCGATAGCTGTCACTGCAACGATCCAGCAGTTTCAAGGACTTTGTCAAGTCCAAACCCAGCTCTCCTCTGTCCAGCGAGAAGGAATTCCGTCTTGAAGAGGAGGTGGGTATTCACGCTTCTCGCCCTGCCACTGCGGGGAGCCCAGCGCACTCTGTGGGGTCAGCCAGGGTATTTGCTTGCTAACACCTCATTTCCCCGAGTAAGGCTCCTGCCACCATCTCTAGTCCAGGCAAAAACCAAAGAAAAACAAAACAAAACAAAAGACAAAAAAACAACAACACGTGGCACCTTAAAGACTGAACTTTCATATTTTGATGTAACGTTTCGTGGACACGTCCACTTTTTTTGTCTCGAATACTTACATAGACTAACCCCGGCTACTTTCTCCAAAACATCACTAGTCCAGTTTCTCTGATTCCTCCATCTTCTGAAGCCCTCTTCAGAGCCAGTCTTATTCTAGATACAGTCCACTCGGGATATAGCTTGCAGTTTGGACCCCATACTACAGCACGGCCGAACGCAAGCTGTTTCCTAGCAATTATACAACCTACATGAGATCACGAACTGTCCTGACCCTGATCTGTGCCCAAGATGGACCTTTTTGGCTCAGTTGCAGGGCTAATAATAATAATAACCTTTATTATCAATATTCAACCTGTGTATAATGAAATCGACTGAGCCTCCCCCCTCCACCACCACCAACAACATCCCACTAAAAACCACTCAGTCTCATTTCACTGTGTGCTTGCTCCATAACATAACATAAGAACATAAAAACATAAGAAGAGCCCTGCTGGATCAGGCCAAAGGGCCATCTAATCCAGCTTCCTGTATCTCACAGGAGCCCCACCAAATAGATCTGGGAGCGCACGAGGCTAGATATCTGTCTCCTGCTACCACTCCCCTGCCTCTGCCCCTTGAAGTATCCTGGTTTTAATCCTGGAGATTCTGCACATCTCCATCATGGTTTGGAACCTGTGATTGACTTTTCCTCCAGGAATCTGTCCAATCCCCTTTTGAAGGCATCCAGGCCAGATGCCATCACTACATCCTGTGGCAGGGAGTTCCACAGAAGTTCCACTTGTCAGCCCCACGAGTCTATCACACATTATCACTTCCCATTCAGCAATCTAACAGCCCACAGATAAAAATAGCCCATGGCTTTTTTTTGAGGAGTCAGGCCCACCCCCACCCCCACCAGGGTCAGCACCCCCCCTCCAGCTCTGGTTCAACATAATTGATTACAACGCAGGACGGGTCTTCGGGTGAGGGAAGAACAGCAGGAGGGGGTTGCTGCCATCCTGTGGAGTGCCTTGAAGTGGATGCTACTTGCCCCTGGGCAATTCTGGGCACGGAATTAATTTCCCTGGAGCCCACCATGAGTCTCTGGAGTCATTCAGTGGCAGCCTCTACAGGGGAGTCACCAGCGAGCAGCAGCGATTGCACGCCTCCCCTATGGGGCCTCTTATAGCCCCTGGCTGTAGGGGGAGCTTCCCTCCTCAGCGGCTTCTCCTTGGTCACCATCCCTTCCCTTTCCCATAGTAGGTGTTCCTGTTCATCACCCTTTCAGAACCATCAGCTGCTGCTTCCAAGGGTGCCGGGAGGGGGCAGCCAATGCCCCACCAGGGCGGCGACCAGCACCCTCCTCAAAGGCTAGAGCAGGGGTGCCCAAACTTTTTGTAAGGAGGGCCAGATTTGGTGGCTGAGAATGTGTCAGGGGCTGGTTGCTCCCCAACCCTGCCACCCCACTGCAAGTGTCACTGTTAGCAGACATGGGGCAAAGGAGGGGGAGGGAGGGGTGGGCCAGCCAGCCGCGAGCCACTCAGAATGGCCTGAAGGGCCGGATTTGGCCCCCGGGCCGGACTTTGGGCAGGCCTGGGCTAGAGTTATGCATTCACAGACAGAAGGGTTGCCTTCAGCCCCCACCCCACCTGTCCCTGGCCAGCAAAGCAACCCCTACTGATGCAATCAGACGGTGATCCTTTGAGTCCTCTGAGCACACCTCTTGCATATTCCTGACTGAGCAGTGGTGCAGTTGAACCAAGGCTGGGAGAAGTGAAGATTTTGACATTTTTGGTTACACCTTTTGCTATAGGAACAATGGCATCCTCTGTCCTCCCGACACACACACACACACACACACACACACACACACACACACACAGAGAGGCTGCTCTGTTTCCTTTGAGCTTTATTGCTGCCATATATTGCTGGCGAGCTGAGCTCTCCCCGGTTATGAGACCTTTTTGTTCAGCCTCAGTGGAGATGGAACTGCTAAAACTCACCCACTGCTATTGATCTGGGCAGACACCTCGGGAAGGTCTGGGACCATGTTTCCACCTCTGGGAACCACTGACAATTACCTCCTTGCAACACACACACAAATTAGCATAGCAAGAATAAAAGCATCAGACATTACTCTTGTTTTATTTGGAGCAGGGGTTCAGGAGGAGGGTTGGGAAGCCCTATTTTGTTGCTTTCCGGGGACTTTTGTTTGTGTGTGTTGTGTCGTTACAGTCGTGACCAACTCTTCGTGACTCCATGTCCATGGAGTTTTCTTGGCAGGAATACTGGAGCTCTTCCCAGTTCCTACTCCAGGCGCCTACAGCCCCTGGTATTCCCTGGTGGTCTCCCATCCAAGTACTAACCAGGGCTGGCCCTGCTTAGCTTCTGAAATCAAGCGAGATCGGATGTGCTTAGGGCATCTAGGCAGCTTCTGGGGACTTCTAGAAGCAGAAAATTATATTTTGCAATTTTCCCCCAATTTTCTTTGGGGGGGGCATTCAAGGGCTACAAAAACCAGCCTGGGTCCTGCACTTGGCCCAAATGACATCAATCAATAGGGGTGCCTGCACTTTTGGATGCTACTTGGGGCCCTGATCCTGGCAACCAGTATCATGAGCCACCATGCGGCACTATATACCACTGCTGGGCATGACCCAACCATTCCCAACTGGGCAGAATGGCAGCCCTTTCCCTCAAAAACTGGGCAGATCTTGGGAAATTACTTGCTGATCGCAAATCCCAGAATCCCCCCATCAGCATGAGTCCCTGGGATGCTGGCTGGCTGGCTGGCTTCTGGATGCTATAGTCCAAAACGTAACTCTGACGCTGTGAGTGCCCATGGGAGGACTCAGGGTGAAAAAGGACCACCCATGTGCTGTCGCGGGTCTGAGCACGTGTCACATCGCCACCTGCCATGAATGGAGAGTTGCCTACCGCCCGCCCACCCCCCAACCTCCAAAACGGTCCAAATTCATTGTCTTTCTCTTCAGGTCCTTGAACGCAACCCGGCAAACCCACTGCCCAGCCCTGAGGACACCGGCCGAAGCAGCAACTCCAAACTGGGCAAACGATGGAGAGCCGCCATCTCTCGCACCATGAACCGGAAGATGGGCAAGGCAGCGGCCAAAGCGCTGGCCGGGGAGGTGAGAGGTCACCCACGTCCATGTTTCCAAAGGTGGAAGCTTAGGCAAAGGCATAATTCTTTAAGGGTGTTTTTTTCCTCAGGGCTCCTCGCCTTTTCTCTCCACCTTTACTACTGCCCTCTAACTGTAGGCCCAGCTGGCATCCCTGTCCAGAGAGCCATCGAGGAGAAGGTGCTTCATTTTCTCTTTGGTCTGAACCCTGCCAGCATTTGGAGGTCATCTGGGAGGTCAAGCAAGCTGCGGAAGCAGTTCCTCTGTTCAGTGAGCCTCCTTGTGTGTAGGTGGTGTTGACGACTGAGGCTGGCCCTCCACTTTTTTCGTTTGCCATTTCTATAGCCAGTGGGTTCTAGGACTTCTCATCCAGAAAAGTCATTGCTGGAGGACTTTGAGTCAGAAGCCTTGGCTACAGTCGCCAAAAGTCGGTCCTTTCCCAGCTGCCTGGTTTCTTCAAACGAGGGAGGGACTGATAGCAAAAGTGCTTTTGACAGCCATCCCAAGCTTTCTTTTCTTTTTATCCTGTTAATGGAAAAGAAACAAAAGCCATCCCCAGATCCACGGACTCAACACAAGGTTTTACAAACAAAACTGTGGCTGGGATTTCAACCCAGGTGTTCTCTTGGCCACCGGTTGTCTCTGGAGCTGGTTAAATGCATTGGCCCTTGTCGTTGTTGTTGCTGCTGCTGCTGCTACTGTTGCTGTTGTTGTTGTGTCGTGTCCAACTCTTCATGACCCCATGGACCAGAGCTCACCAGGCCTTCCTGTCTTCCACTGCCTCCTGGAGTTTGGTCAAATCTATGTTGGTTGCATCGATGACACCGTCCAACCATCTCATTCTCTGCTGTCCTCTTTTCCTTTTGCCTTCAATCTTTCCCAACATCAGGGTCTTTTCCAAGGAGTCCTCTCTCCTCATGAGGTGGCCAAAGTACTGGAGCCTGTCCCTCCAGGGAACATTTGGCCCTTAGTCCTGTTCATTCTTTCCCCCAAGTTGACAGCATAGGGGGCGGTGGTAGCAGAAAACGTTCTCCTTACTGGTGGGCACCACGAGCGGCCAAAACACGACCCCCCCAAAAGCAAGGGGTGGCGTGCCCATAACAGGTGCAAGGCACATAGGACCCAGCACTTGGGCCCCAGCTGTTGTGGGGGTTGGGGTTGGCCCCTGAGGCTGTTCATGCTGGAGACGACGCCATGGGTCCTTGTGCTGTCTCTGGCTCCAGCGTGACAGCTGAGTTGGGGGTCAGTTCTCCCCGCCTGTGGAGGTCCCTCCATCTGCCATCTTTTCCCACCACAGTGCAGGGGAGGTGGAGAATGAAGGTGCTGGTGCTTCAACCCATCCCTTAGGCACACATCACTGGATCTTTTGTTACAACATTGTCCCACTGCAGTCTTTCCACGTTGTCCTTCTCAACTGGTACCCCTCCTCAGGGCATCTCCTCAAGCTCCTTCTTCCTCCTCCAAGAGCAGTTGTCCTGCCACTTCCATCACTCTCACCAAATCCTCCTCCTGTGCCCTCTCCTCCCTCCAGGGAGCCCTCTACAGCTATGGGGCTACCTATTGTTTCAACTGCCAAGGCCTCAAGTAGTGGGGTCTTTGTTTTTGCAGTCCTCTGTCCATGCTCTGTCTCCCCTTCTAGAAGAGGCACTCTGCTTTCTTCAGGGCCTGGCTTACGGCTGAACAGACCCCAGAGGCATCTTCACTGGTATCCCCTTCACAAGAGACCACTGCATAGCTCAGTGGCTTAGATATTTGACTGCCAATCCAGAGGTCGAGTGTTCGATTCCCAACCGTGTCTCCTTGACAAGGACTAGACTCAATGATCCACAAGTTCCTTTCCCAACTCTAACATTGTCAGAGGAGGAGGATTCAAAAATACCCGGCGCAGTTTATCAAAATTATAAAAACATTGACTGCCGCTATGTAACAGATACTAGTCTCAACCAAAAACCTAAGTACAGTATCTGTTAAATATTGGCACAGTATGTATGCCATTCCTACGAATCCCCTTTCTTTTAGCTCGGATGGTGATATTTCTGAGGTCTGCAACTGCTTGCAATACGGCATGATGTTTCTTGATATTGTTTCTGAAGCCCCAGTGACTACAGGAACCACTGAAATGTGTTTCATCCACAAGTGAGATAGGTCGATTGCCCAATCTCTACATTTGGTTACTTTTTCCAATTCTTTATCTTCAACTCTTGCATCCCCTTGCAATGTGAATTATCTATACATTTCTTTATTACTACTATGGCTGTTGTGTTACCTGTGAGGTCTATCAGTTTGGATCTGGAAATCCTACAAGATCTTGACTTTGTCATTTTCTGGCACCTCTACCTGATGTTCCCATTGGGTTTTGGAAGCACTAATTAGGCCTCTCTATCATGTCTAGTTTTGTAATCAGTTTGTGTAGTCTTTGGACATTTCCAGATGTGGTGTGTTGCTGTTGCATCTTTTTTTCTTGACAGAGTCGACATTTGCTGTTAGCACAAATTCCTTGAATCTTTGATCACATTCTTGTATTATTATTATTAACCACACAGCTAACTATGCTGGATATTGTAATACAAATCACTAGTCAAATGTTTATTTATTTATTATTATTATTATTATTATTATTATTATTATTATTATTATTATTATTATTATTATTATTATTATTAAAAAATAGCAAACATAAAGTAGCTTTCAACTTTGTACAGGTCCTCAACAAATTGGGCACCATAAAGCTATAAATGTTGCAGGGGGAAATTAAAAATCCTCAAATCATATCTAGTTCTGCCCCACCCCCCGCTGCAGCGTCCTCTGCATTTCCCAAATTGTTTTTGCTTTGTAATTAGCCGACTGGGAAATAGCAAAGCTATGTTTGCGTGCCTGATGTCACAGGCGTGCAGCATGGAAATATTTATGGGCCTGAAAACACAAATGTTGTAAGAGGAAATAAGATCGACAATGGGTTCCTTGAATCCAATTTTAGCAAAAGCGGAGGGGGAGAGGAGATTTCAACCACAAGTCCCAGAAAACCCCAACCAGTGAGGCCAAAAGGAACACTTCTAAGCTCTGATATAGTGGTCTTGAAAAGAAATCTGTTGTTTTCTTTATGGCACTAATGGCAGCTTAGTGGAGACCATTTTGCTTTTACTTCTGTTTGCTGCTTTCAAAACACAGAGGCGCTGGCTTGCAACACATTCATTACAATGCCTGCTGCATCCCCTGCTAGATCAGTGACCGGCTTTTGCACGCGCACAGATCCGGGTTCAATTCCACTCAACGCCTCACCTTAAAGAGCTGTTCAACTGGAAAAGATACGTCTGCAGAAAGCTCTTAGCCATGCCAGCTGGGAGATCTAGGGAGCCATTTTTCCAGTCCCTGGGCATAAATCCGAGCAATCACAAACCAGGATGCTGCTTTTGCTCCAGAGAAGGGGGGGGTGGCAGGGAGAGAGAATGACACTAGTCCTCATGGTGTCATGTTTTTTCTAATTGCAGGGAGAATTGGACAGCAAGGGAGCTGCATCTCCCCTCACCAGTCCTTTCGAGGGGGATGCACCCGTATTTCCGGAATCAGCCGAGGAGTCTGACAGCCCTCGGACCCCGACTGGTATGTAGCTCTCCCTTCTCCATTGTTTGCAACCTGAAGGCTAGGCCAGGCCAAGAATTCCCAGAGGCAGGGCTTGGCAGAGTTACTTTTAGGACCGGTAGGCTTGGGCACTTCTGATCCCCCACAAAAGGGCTTCTTCTAAGCTCTACCCAGAGGTGACCATCATGGTTCTGGGTTTCCTACTTCAAGCAGGGCTTCACCCCATCTTAAAAAAAAACCCAGTCCCTCCAATCCAGACAAGTGAAATTTAATGGGAAAGGGTTTGATCCGGAAATTCTCTCCGATAACACTAGTCGCCAATGGACAGGGATTTGAGAAAGGGTGGCAGAACTGCTTCCTTCACTCCCATTGTGAGGAGTTTTAGATAGATGAGAAATTAAAAAGGAACGTTTTCCTTAGTTCAGTACTGGCAAGGAATTTTCCTTCCAGGCCCTACAAGTATGGAATCCGGTAATCTGGAGAGAATTCAGACATCTTCTAGACCAGGGGTCCTCAAACTTTTTAAACAGGGGGCTGGTTCACTGTCCCTCGGACACTGTTGGCGGGCCGTACCTTGCAATTCCCCGGCATGTCTCCAAGGGGGGGAGAGGGAATGCCCAAACAGCTTCATCCTGCCCCCCAGCCTAACACCACTCTCCTTGCCTGCTGGCCCGCATGGCGGCTCCACTTCTCCCGTGGCTCCAAGGGGGATAGGGTAGGGCCCATCCTGCTCACCCCCCAAAGATGCTACGGGCAGCAGCGGGCTTTGCCCTTGTATTGGTGGCTGAGGCAGGCGAGTTTTTAGCTCCAGTGAAGAGGGAGTGGGGAGCTCTGCAATGGCCAGTGGGCCAGATTCAGAGCCTTGTAGGGCCGGATCCAGCCCATGGGACGCAGTTTGAGGACCCCTGTTCTAGACTCTCAAGGTCAAAATTAAAGGGTGCGTATTATCTGTGGCTCTCCGGAAGTGTTCAAATGACATCTTCCATAATCCTTTGCTCCTGGATATGCTGGCAGAAGCTAATGGGCAGTGCAATCCAGCAACATGTCCTGAACGGACTGAAAAGTGGGTGGGCTTTCCATGAAACCATTTCCAAATTCAGGGTCTTGTATTACATTCAAATTGGATTACTCAACTGTCACCAACACAGAAAGCTTTTGAGTTATTCAGAATGCCTCTTTTTCTTCTAGATGGCTTACATTTTAGGAATCTGGGGAAGAAGTGAAGACCAGGGTCTGGTCTTTCTGCATTGTTAGTGTCCCCTCCCACTTTGACAGGCTTCCTGTCATGTGCCCAACTTTGTGAGCAGAGCAACAACTGGGGGATGGTTATGCAATTGCCCATCTACTCCAGATGTGAGCAGTAGGGTACAGGCCAAGTCGTCTACACATCTGGCCAGAGGTAGTGCCAATGCCTCAAAGGCTGCATTGACTGACTCACACAGTGCCCTTTCAGTGACAAAAGGGGTTGAGATAGCAAGGTGGTCAGATGTTGTCTGACTGCAACAACCACCAGCCCTAACAAACATGGCCAATCTGTTGGAAGTCCAAGACCTCTGGAAGGGCATTTCCACTAGAGACAAAAAGCCCCTTGTAAACCTGAGATCTATCCTTCGCCAGCTTCCAGAGGCCTGGAGCTGTTGGGTAGCTCAGTGGTTTATGTATTCAGCTGCAGAGGTAGAAGTTTGGAGTCTGATTTTCCCCACTGGGGCTCCTTCCTTGACAGGGGCTGGACTTCTTGATCCAAAGGGTGCCTTCAGCTCTGAAGTTCTGAGATGAGGATGACTCAAGCATATGGGTTCCTGGATTAATTTCAAGCAGAAGCACAGAGCAAAAATAGCAGCCCTTTTCTTAGAAAAGCCAGCAATTAAACTGAGAGGCTGTAAGGAGTGGGGAGGGGGTCGTTAGTCAAAGCCAATTTGGCACTGGTATCTTAGTGGTTGGAAGAAGGGAACCTTCTTTGAATTTGTCTGCTCTCAAACACAGGGGATGACCTGTCCACTCCCAGACTGACAGAGACCAACAGCAAGAAAGCAGAAGAACCTATGGCCGCACCTTACAGTGGCCCTTTTTGTGGAAAAGCTCGGGTCCACACGGACTTTGTCCCAAGTCCATATGACAAAGACTCGCTAAAGCTTCAGGTGGGCGATTCGGAACATTTTGTTGCTTCTGCTCCAGTTGCAGGCAGTTCCAGGTTGGACTGTTTACAACAGGTTGTGGAGCCAATCTGTCTTCCCCTGATTAATGGATTTTTGTGCCAGGCATTGGAGGAGAGCCAGGAGGAATGGTGGTTAAATACGAATAACAATATTTGGACTCCCTGTAAACTTGGAACGGTGAAGAGCAATCCTCTTACTTACAACCCCAAGACTAGTAGAAAACTGGCCCTTCTCCCAACACCGTGACGCCTCTCACCACTGCACAACTATATCTTTCATGTCCAAATATTGTCCAGCCTTTGTGGTATCCGAAGGCAGATCTGTTCTGCTAGAGCAGTGGTGGCGAACCTTCGGCACTCCAGATGTTTTGAACTGCAACTTCCACACAGTCCTTTGTCATTGGCAATCTAGGCTCAGAATTCTGGGAGTTGCAGTCCAAAATATCAGGAGTGCCAAAGGTTCTCCACCGCTGTGCTAGAGGGTGAAAAATGTTGGGTCATTGTAGAAGTCGACCAGCAGTGAGGTGCACCTCTACTAAATGTGGTGTAGTGGGCAGAGTGATGGACTAGACCTGGGTTTGATTCTCCATCTCTGTTGCAAAAACAGATAAAGGCACTCCTTCAGTACCTCACTTACCATGAAAACCCTGACTTAACAGCAGAGAACAAGATGTGCATGCCTCTCTCATTTGGACTACAAGGCCCATAATCCTACGCTACATTGTAGAAACACCTTAGCACACGCCATGTACCCCTCCATCCCTGATGCCCAACAAGTTTTTGGACAACAACCTCTCCATTATGATTCCTGGGAATTGTAGTTTTAGAAAGTAAGATTTTCAAGCTCTGGGTCTTGAACTCATGGGCCTTTTGCCTCCCCTCTAAGCGCTGCATGTGCACCTCCGATCAGGAAGTGTTAACACTAAGAGAAAGTGCAGGCCAAAGGCTCATCTGTGATTAAAAATAGCAACAGGGCAGGGCACAGGCAAGCCTGTGGAGCACAGAAGTGCTCACTTCACCCCTACTAGGAACAGGTAGTGAAGGTCAAGTCCGGCCTTCTATTCAGGTTACCCCAGTTGTTGGACTACCTATTCCAGCTGCCTGGTACGAAGAGGCCAAGCCCCAAAGGGAACCCGACTGAATGCCTTCTTTTGCTTGGCCTAGAAAGGGGACGTCATCCAGATCATCGCAAAGCCTCCGGTAGGCACCTGGACGGGCCTGCTGAACCACAAAGTGGGCTCCTTCAAGTTCATCTACGTGGAGATCATCCCGGAAGAGCCGGCCTTGGTGGCCAAGAGCAGCTCACGGGGCCGGAGCAAAAGGCCCAAGCCGAAGACCTTGCATGAACTGCTGGAGCGCATCAACCTGGAGGTAAGGACGAAGCTGCTAGTGGGGAAGGGGGCTTCCGTTGAACAGGCGGCCTGAATTGCTATCCTCAGCCTTTCCTGGGTGGGATGGGAAAGGCAAGACACTCCCTTTGAGGCTCTGGTGAGCCATTCCTGGCCTATCTGCTGCAGAGGAGAGGCTCTCGCCCTTTAATCCTCCAGATGTTTTGGATGTAGAAGGCCACAATTCCAGAGAGCAGAGCTAGTGGGGAGGAACTGTGGGAGGAACCACCTTTGCTCACTTTCACTTTCCAGTCCATATCATCCTTGGGAGCCTTCTGGAAGCACCACCTGAGCTGTTCTCAGATCCAGGCTGGGGGAATGAAGCCACGTTGACCAAGTAGCTCTTAGGTTTTTCAGATGTTAGAAGTTTAAGTTTCAGTGGAACTAAGCTTGCATCATCAGAGCCTTGAAATGGTATCCTCGTCCAGCAGGCGTGCGTAGTGTCATGTCGCACAGAAAGCATGGTGAAATGCGAGATGAAAAAGCTTTGAGATGCAATATGTATCTCAAACAACAATCAGAAAGTGAACAGTCTTCCGGCCCTGCACAGTGGAGTGAGGAGCCTGGCAATCGAAGCTTCATAAATGAATCTGCGGGTACAAATAAAAGTGGGCATCTGAGGAATTCTGAAGAATCCACAGTAGCTTTGCTAATTAATTGGCTCTCTACTCCTGAGTTGGGTACAGTAGCCAAGTCTGACTTTTAATGGCTTTGATTCATTGATGTACAATGCATGTGGCAATGTGCCTTCGAATTAATGTTCCAAGAAAGCTACTGCCTTTTGCATAGCAAGCATAGCTTTGAGCTACTCTGTGTATGCTCAAGAGGAGGTGGTGACTCTGCTCCAGTCGCTTAGAAAGTCTATTCCCAAAGTGAAGAAGGGTGCAATGCTACTCTGTATTCCGATATCCTCCCTCTCTTCACGACCCACTTTTCGCCCTTCGTTTTTCACAAAGGGATATTTGTTCTCGCCTTCCTCCTTTAAGGCAGAACGTGACACCCTTGTGTGGAATCCCACATGCATGAAAAGTAGTAGTTCCATGCTCAATGCTCCACTCACGAGTTGACTAGCTGTACATACCATTGCACCAATGTCCCTAAGCACCTGGCAGGCATGTTGCTTGGGTCCCTAGTGGGAGATCTAGGCAGATCCACAACCTGCAGACTGGCACTGCTGTTCTCAATGTTAGGAAAGCTTTCCAAGGCTCCATGATTCAGGGGAGACCTACAAAGTCCAGTTCAACAAGCCCTCCCCACCAAACAAATGGAGCCTGTAACTTCCATGAACTCAAACTGCATGTATTGCCCAATCTATTCCACATTGACTTTATGCCTGTACAATAAACTTTGAACTGCAGAGCCAGAGGGGGCCCTTTGGAGTCCACCCCCTATCAAGGAGGCATAGTGGCAAACTGAATTCCCAACCTCTAGCCCTGCAGCCAGAGATCTTAACCACTTATGGGTGGCAGCAGTGGCACTGTTCCTCTGGCAATACCTGGAAGTTGAATATCAATAGCCTTAAGGTGAACAATGACCTAAAGTACTTTATTGGGACTGTTGTCCACCTAACAAGCCTATTCAGGCCATTGTTCATCTTATGAGCCTATTTTTCAGACCAGGGTGCCAAGAGGTCAAAGTGAGCTATAAAATGGAGAACTCGCCCCTAGCTTTCTTCAGACTGACAAAGCTGTTTGGATGAGCAGCGAAACGTTTTAATCTCTCAAGAAAAAGGAGTCCAGTTGCCAGGACTCAACTCCCAGATAAATTCCCCTGGATGACTGAGAATCTTCACAGACATATTCTTTGGCAATAGGAGGAAGACAAAATAAGCCATACCTCTTGTAAGGAGGTCAGTCTGACTGCTTGATTCCAATCAGCATGTTGGGTTGCCTCTTTTTGCCCTCTGACCCTGACCTCAGGAGCACACCTCCACGTTGCTACTCAACGGCTACCAGACCCTGGAAGACTTCAAAGAACTGCAGGAGACCCACCTGAACGAGCTGAATATCACTGACCCACAGCACCGGGCCAAACTGCTTACAGCAGCTGACTTGCTGCTGGATTACGACAGTAAGTGCTCCAGAAATGCTTGCTTGTGTCCCCCTCCTGTGCTGTTTCGGGTGATCCTTGACTTTCCCATAAGAAATGATCAGGTCATGGGGGAGAAAGAGGAAATCCACTGTGCATGCAAACTTGGGCAGCTGCTGCCAGTTGGAGACCAATGTCTGGGACATCCAGATCTTTTTAAATTTCCATACCCTTTGGAGCAGACTAGGCTAGACAGTCTGATCTAAGGTGAAGCTCCTTTCCATCCCCGTCCCCCCCTGCAGGCTCCGGGAGGGAGGAGGGGGCTCTCACACAGAGGTAGCACAGTGGACCCTTGTATAACAAACGGTTTGTATAACATAAAATCTGTACAATATAAAAAATTCTGGAGATAGGGGAAATTTGCTTAACAGAATCATCTATGGGGCAAAATCCCTACAACATAAACATGGCCGCGATTAGGGATTAATCCATTTTCAATGCATTTAATGAGCCTCGTGGTGCAGTGGTTAAATGCCTGTACTGCAGGTAAAACTGTGCTCACAACCTGGGGTTCAATCCCAGGTAGCAGGCTCAAGGTTCACTCAGCCTTCCATCCTTCCGAGGTCGGTAAAATGAGTACCCAGCTAGCTGGGGGGGGCAATGTGTAGCCTGCACACTGTAATTAAAATTGGAAACTGCCCAGAGACTACTTAAAGTGGTATGGGGCGGTATATAAGCAGAACACTTTAAAGGAAAATTTGCTTAACAGAATTTCATTGGGAATGAATTGATTCCTTATACAAAGTAACACGATACCTGATAACCTGCCGCCACCCTGTCACCCCTGGTTGTAGCCAGTGTTTTTCACTCTACCGCAAGGGGATCCTGTGAGGGCCAATCAAGCTCCGGGTCAGGACACTGAACCCCCATCCCTGCCAATGTAGCAAAGCACGCACGCAGGCCATCTTGCAACCGCTGGTTTCTTTCTTTCTTTCTCCCCAGCAAGCAGTGATGTTGAAGATGACGGAGGAAATGTGGAGGCACCCCTTGCCCTCGGAGAGCCCAAGGAGGACATTCCCCGAGATTCCGGCTGTTTTGAAGGCATGGAGACGCTGGACGGTGGGCGGGAGGACTCTAAACGGGAAGACGACCTGCAGTCACTGGAAGACAAGCTGCAGTCTCTTTCCCTGGCCGGCTCCTGCTAAAGCCCACCCACCCGATGTAGATGCAAACCGCAAGTTCTAGGAGCAAAAACGCCACTCTACTTACCACGGATGGGCTGGATAAATAACATTCCTACCGCCCAAACCCCTGCTGTTCTCTGGGCTAGAGCCTTCAGACATGGAGGGTTGTTTTTCTTTTCTTTTGTATTGAAGGTAAAGCCACCTTCTAGCCTTCTCCCATCGCATGGGGCACTTGCTGCACAACCGTTCAGGCAGCGAGAAGAACCAAACATGTGGGTGAACTCAGGACTGGCCTCATTTCTCACTGTATGCAGAGGTTCTCCTGATTCAAATGAATTCTGCACAGAGCCTATTCAGCAGCGGGGTCAGATATGAGAAGATCCCCTGGTCTCAGGCTGTGGGTTAAAAAAAGCAGCAGGCACGCAGTGATCCATACTGGAATGCAACTACATATGTACCTCCCTCTTCCTCCTGCTCCCATGCTGAAGGAATGGAAACAGGGGGCTCTCTCACACTAGCACAGAGACGTTCAAAGCAGCAGACCGATGGAAAAGAACGGGCCCTTTGCTTTTCTCTTACAGTGTGTAACAGTTATAATGCTAACAGGCAGATAGGGCAGCTCCCTAGTCATCAGCAGGGAAGTGCAACTCCTGAATGAGCAGAGAGCTTTACTCGGATCGGGATACCAGGGTTTTTTTTTTTTTGCCTGGGGTGTCATGCTTTACCTGACAAAACAAGGTAAGGTCTTAAGATTCAGGATCCCAATAAAACATTTATAGCCCCACAGCAACAGTCTGGCCTTCTCTATGTTTTTTTGGCTCAGAAGACAGGAGCCTTTGACAGAAGGGAGGGTTTCTTCAGTCCCACCTCTTCCTAAGCGGCAGATACTTGTTTCACTCCTATTTCCACAATAGGTGACTGGCGGCTCATTTTAGGAGTTCACTGACCTAACCCCTCTTCAAACCATTTCAAGGAAGATGCGTTGGTTGACTCCACCCAAAAGCAAGGAGAGAGCCTCGTGGCACCTTTGCAAGGAACAGGTTTTATTCTAGCATAAGTTATTTTTTTTTTTTTTTAAGATTAAAACCCACAAAAAGGTTGCATTGAAATGTATCTTGTTTTCAATGTGCCACAAACCCTTTCCCCCTATTTTGCTAGACAGGCTTTAAGTCAGGCATGCCCCATCTTCAGCCCGCCAGGTATTTTGGACAGCCACTCCCACCGTCCTTTGCCATTGGCAATCTAAGCTTAGAATTCTGGGAGTTGTGGTCCAAAACATCAGGAGGGCCAAAGTTTGGACATGCCTGCTTTAAGTACACACCGACCAGCTCACAAGAAGGGAATGGCTGGCAAGAGAGCCTGATCACGGCTGGCCGTGCCTTTCCCTGCCCTTCTGCTGATATGGCACAAACATTGGCCTTTGGTTTGGTTTCTGTTTGTCCTGAAAGGGCAATGCCTTGTAAAATCTATGCCTCAAGGAGGGAAGCTGCCTTTTGTTCTACTGCACAGAAGGCAATGGAAGTAACTAGGGAACCACCGACTGCATGGCACCGAGAGAGAAGAAAAGGCCTCACCATAGGATGAGACCAAGGCCAAGAAGAGGGGTTCAGGGGCCGGGACAGCCTAGTGCCAAGGCAACATATACACGACACACAAGAGACTCCAAACAAATTCCAACGCCTTCATTGTTGAGATCAGAGGGGCACAATGGATCACCCTGCTCCCCAGGGCCATTTGAAAATACATTAGAAAATATAAACCAGACAAGACGGTTGCCATGCGGTTGAGAGTTGATTGATCGTAAGGGAGAGTGGCAGTCATCTTCAACTTTGTCCCAGGCAGGAGGGTGGCAACACGACCAAGGAGCGCCCAGAGGCACTCTGCCTTTCTTGTTCCTGCCTCTCACCATTGGCAGAAGGAAAGAAGGAAGCTGCGCAGACCAAATTACAAAGGGACACAGGCATTCTCGTCAAGCAGAGAGGATGTGCTCAAGAACCCTGGAGCTTGCATCCATCCTACTGAGCTCCGCTGTCCAGAAACCTCTTGCCAGCATCAGGGGTGCAGGATCAAGCTGCGTGCCAGGCTGCCCTTGTGCCAGCAGGGGACGGTGTGCTTGCTCGTGTCATGAAGATCACTGCTTGTGCAAATGGTAGCCAACGTGCAGGTGGTACAATCCCACACACTACCATGCACAGCAAAGGATAATAGGATGCTGGCATGACGCTGCACTCAACGGAAGCTCAAAGGGATGCTAAAGATGCCGGTCTCTGTCCCACCTCTGCCGAGGAAGGGATCGCAAATTTAGTCAGGGCATTTGGCTACACACACACACACACACACACACACACACACACACACACACACACACACACACACACAGTACCCTTGCCAGAATGTCTCAAAGTCCTTGCAGCCCACACAGCAATCTAACAATGCAACACCACCAAGGACACTAAGACTTCATGCATCCAAATACGGTCAGGGTGATGGAAAGGAATTTTTGCTTTTCCCCCTCACCTTCTCTTCTTTCACGGATGATCTCGAGACTCAAGGAACCAGGGAAGGTGAGAAAGAAAACGCTACCAATTTTTAACCTCCCACAACTGTTACACTTAGATCGGATGCAGCGATGGCAACAACACATCTAGAACTGCATGCCGCAAGAAGTATTTTTAATGCGCCCTGGGGCTTTGTGACACAAAAGAAGAGCTCCCTACAGGAAGAAAATGTGACAGGGAGAAAGGTTCTGGATACTCTTCTTCCCCACGCAAACATTTTTCTGTGCGTGGGGTGGGCGTTTTAACAAGGGAGCATTAAGAAAACAGATCCTCTCCACCCTTGATCCGACTGGCACAACTACAATGGAGTCCTCCGAGGAAGACTTCTGCTGACGTGCAGGACAGTCTTAGGAAGAGTCTTCCCAAACGCCACAGAAGACCGGCTGCCCCCTCGAGTGCCGAAGGCCAGGCGTTCAAGGCAGCGGCCGGAGCTCTCCCACCGGTCCAGTTCCTGACAGCTCCTTCTCCACTTTTTTATATGGAGGGGACTGAGAGACACAAGGCGGGCTAGACACAGCATTTACTATACAGATGAATAATACCTATAGCATCGCTCAGCAGTGGGCCAATGGACCTCAGAATACGACAATACTGGAGAATCACACAACAGTCACAGAACGGCTGCCCACTTCCTATAGTAGTGCCCCAAACCCCTTTCCCGTCAAGTGCTATCAGGTTTTCTGCTCCCTCGCGGTTCGATCCCCAGCTGTCCCGACAGAAGTGTTATTGAAAAAAAAGGGAGAACCGGTCATTGTTGTACCAATGTCAAGCATTAATGCTGCAGGGAAGAAGACGGGGGAGTCAGGAAGACCTAAAAAATGGGAAGTTTCAGAAAGGGTAGCCGTGATAGTCTTTTCAAGAATTTCAGGCAAAAATCAAAGAAAAACAAAACAAAGCAAAAGACACAAAACAGGTGGCACCTTAAAGGCCAGCTTTCATATTTTAATGTAACATTTCAGGAAAACGTCCACTTCTTCACATAGCAGCAGAATGAGGTATACAATATAATATGTAGTATTATAAACTATAGGCTACATACTATATAGTATATATACTGTATAGCATATAGTATATATACTACAGCCAATGAATATCTGGTATGAAACATATATCCCATAACATATATTGCACACCTCATTCTGCTGCTATGTGATATTATATACTATATGCTACATACTATATAGTATAAATACTGTATAGCATATACTATATAAACTATGTACTACAATCAATGAATATCTGCTATGGAATGTATATCCCATCACATATCATATTGCACACCTCATTCTGCTGCTGCATGTCTGAAGAAGTGGACGTGTCCGCGAAATGTTACATTAAAATATGAAAGCTAGTATTTAAGGTGCCTCCTGTTTTGTGTCTTTTGTTTTGTTTTGTTTTTCTTTGACATGTGCCTAAAAAATGGGGGTGACATAAAAGTAGGAAATGAGACTATGCTGTAAAGTTTTGAGATGAAGATGAAAGGGGGCTGGGACCAAGAAGGATCGGCGCTCTTCTGGCGGGCAATTTTCATGATTCTGGACCGCTTGGAGCTCCAAGCTGCCATATGGCACAGCTTTGACAGGGAACATTTAGGAAGGATATGACATAGGAAGCTGGTTGGCAGTGGTTCTCGTTAGCCACTGGCTCCACCGGCAACCAACCACAGGCAAATACACGACACTGCAATCACAGGTAGAAGGTGGGACAGAACATGGTCCCCAGGTCTGTTTTCTTCCTCCCAGCACGCCTCACACCTCTGCGACGCTGGGGCTGGACGAGAGAGGCGCACCCTTGGTCGTGGTGCTTGAGACTCAAGCCAGGCCAGGAGACCCTGCCCCTGGAACAGACGAGTCCCTCCGCAACACCGCGGGGGCTCAGCATCCATCAGGAGGGAAGTGCTGGCGCCCCTCGGTTTGCCGACGTGAGTCACAACCACCGGAGGACAAACAACTGACAGGAACCTTGAGGTCGCGGTCCCTGACCCTGTGGACTCCGCAGCTTCCCGGGAGTAAGCTGGACCAAAGAAAAATTGTGTCTGTGGCCACTTGGGAGGCTAGTGTGTTGGCTGCTCGTGATCCAGGGATGGAACGGACAGTTCTGCGGCAGCAGGAAGCTGCGCCTTCTCCAGGGGCACCTTGCAGGTTGGCACAGACTGCCGACATGAGCAAAGAAAAAGAAGAGGAAAGAAGGATGACTCACAACACTGTTCAGCAGAAGAAATTCCAAATTCTTTGGGATGGTGTATGTGGCGTCCCAGAAGCCCTTCCTTAGAAGAAACCCCCCAACCACTTCCCCTGACCCTTGGCCACTAGAAGACAAGAGCTAGCACTAACTGGGATCGAGGGAGAAGGCACACACGAATGGTATCACAAGCAACGACTGATTTGTCACATTTACCAAATTCTCCACTGGAAAGGCACTGCTACCCTCCGAGGCACCGCTGGCTTCCTGGGCGTTAACTTCCCCTGTGCTTCTCTCCTGCATTCCGGGCTCAGGCCCAGCAGGGCTACCTTGGGGAGCATTGTCCGGCTGCACGATGCCCCGTCTGTCCAGGACACTGTAAGGGAAATGGAGGGGGATGTTTGAAAGGGGAAAACAACCTGGAGAACCTCATCTGCTTTAGAGTCAGCCCAGCAAAGTCTGAGACAACATTAATGGCGATGCCAGTCTTGAGAAGGTAGGGCTGTCCCATCTTAGGGAGGTGTTGAAAAACACCTTACTGGCAAACACAGGACCTTCCATTGAAACGCCCTCCCTTGCCATGCCCAGCCCGGTTTGAGACATGCAGGGCAACATCCCGGTTTAGACTTGAGCTCTACCTGGGAGGCAGAGGCCCACACAGAACCTCACAGCAGTTCTTCACCAGGTTGCCATGGCTATAGGGATTCTGCACACGGTTCTTCCCAGTCCAGGACCCTTTGATCTGAAAGAACAGCAAGAGAGAGGACACCCTGAGCCAGGGGGCAGCAATGCTCTGTAGGCACAAAAACAATGAAAGACATCTGCCTTGCTCTGGTTTTTAGGAAATGGTTTCGACTGTTGTATTCCCCTTTCTAATAACTTTGGTCTTCACAGAATCTGTTCCTCACCCACAGGACATGTTTGGCACCTACAGAATCTGGTATCTCAGCCAAGGCCTCTATACTTTTAACAATCTAAAAAGAGCAGTTGCTTGAATGAACATAACGGGCTATGCTTTGCTTTGCCTAGTAAAACACTTTCCAGAAAGATGCCTCTATTGGGGGGGGGGGGGAGAGAGAGAGAGAGAGAGAGAGGGAGAGAGAGAGAGAGAACCTCCCAAATGGTAAAAAGAAGCAGCCAGAAGTACAATACACCCCAAATCCATTCAAAGGAAAGAGTGGGGGAACAGAAATGCTGTAATCCGCTATGCAATTAGAATAAAATGTACTTGGTTTACTAGATGAAGATCCTGATGGATTTGAGTCCACACAAAGGAAATGAGAAAATGATTAAGAAAAAAACAAAACAATTCCTGACTAAAGAGACAGCAATAGCTGAAGCTTGCCAGGGGTATTCCCTAAGCCAGGCATGTCCAAACTTCGGCCCTCTAGATGTTTTGGACCACAACTCCTACAACCCTTTGGCATTGGAAATACAGGCTTGGAATTTTGGGAGTTGTGGTCCAAAACATCAGGCGGGCCGAAGTATGGACATGCCTGCCCTAAGCAGTGTTCCCCGCTGACAACATTCACAGCCAGTGTATTTGCATGGGAGAAATTAGTAACATTTGAATCCGCAGTGTATCTCTGCACACAAGCACTTACGTCTTCGTTCGTTGTCTGGTTCAGTGCGACCAAGAACGTGTGGAAGCCGGTCAAGCCCACCACAGACCAAAGCGTGAAGAAACAGATCAAAACCTCCAGGGCTGTGAGCAGCCAGGTTAAGGAATATGAACTGCCCTGCAGACCGCTCAGCCTTTCCCCACACTACACTACACAAACACACACACACACACCACCCCTGCTGCTCCTCCGCTAGAGAGGAGGTGAAGACCATCTTTCCAATCACCTGACTGAAACAGGCCGGTTGGAAGAAGCTGCGGATGACATGGAAAAGGATATGTCCCTGGGGTTTCCTTCAGAGTGTTTAGAAAGCCATTCTGCAGGGATTCTGGGGGACAGAAAGGCGGCAATTAATTTACAGGTCGTCAGCCAGAGGAGAGCCTCACCCCCTTCCCAGACGCCTGCTTCCTCTTGTAGAGACGAGGCCTCTCACCCCCCCACCCCCCACCCAATCCCAGCAGGAACTCACTCAGGGCCACGTAGACAATGTTGAAGGAGAAGATGTAGATGGTGAGGAGAGACAAGGAAAGGATGAAGAGGTAAAAGTAACGGTAGTTTCTTTTCCCCACGCAGTTCCCCACCCAGGGGCAATGGTGATCAAATCGTTCTGAAGCATAGGAGAGAGAGAGAGAGAGAGAGAGACAGTAGAATCAACGGGTCTGCTTCTGTGCTGGCTGTGCAATTCTAACCCGAGGCCAACATTAAGTGTTTCAAATTTTCACTAAAACACCAGACATTAGGAGTCCGTCCTCTTTAAGCTATCTAGGAAATGGATTCTCACACACATTTTTTGAGGGAGAAGAGATATCAAGTACAGTGGTCCCCCGCCCTTTCGTGGTTCATATACTGCAGTCCCACTATATCACGGGGCCACAGTTTTTTTAAAAAAAGGCCCCCTGGGTTAAGGGGGAAAAGGCCTGTTTCAGGCCTCCCATACTTACCCGCAACCTGGTGCTGTCCCGAATGGGCCTGCGAGGGCCTTCCCAGGCCTTCTGGAGGCCCCAAAAGGGCCTCCCTGCGAACCAGAAGTGACTTCTGGATCGCCAAAAATCATTTTGTGAGGCCTCCGGTAAGTACAAGAGCCCCCAGCTAGGCGCCCCAGGGCTGACCTGACCTGCATCCGCATATTGCGGATTTTCAATTATCGTGGGTCAGGTTGGGTCCCTAACCCCCACAATAGGCGGGGGGTTTACTGTAACAGATTTCCCATTCCATTCCTCCACACCTGCCTTTGCATGACACAGTAAGCTGACACTTCCTGTTGGGAAGATTATTTTTTGAATATTTTATAGGCCACCTGACCACCTACGTTGCCACGCGAGCATCTGGGCAACAAGAGCAAAAAAGATCTGTGGTGGAGGAATTCCCCCCCGCAATCTGAATCAATCAAGACCATAAATGCAACGGCCAAAGATCTAGTTTCAGGAAGAAGTGCCCTAATTGCAGTGTGTGGAGGTTGCACGTAACAGCCTACTTTGACAACGTGACATCAAACATCTTTCATCTCACCAAACAAACAAACAAACAAACAAACAACAAAAATCCAAGTTTCTAGCCTTTCCAGGTGAAGAATCATGCCTGATGAAGAAGCAGAAATAGAGTATCTGCCAGTTTTGTGCCTGTGCCATGACTACTGGATGTGATGATCCACAGCAGGAAATGTTATGGCTTCTGTCACTGCCTATCAGAAGAACCCCATTACAAATGTTACTTTCAAGCCGCAAACACAGGCGTTCCAGGGTTCTGAAACCCAGCCCCGTCACTCACCCACACAGTTGTCACAGATGCTGCAGTGTGAGGCCCGGGGTGGCCGGAAGATCTTGCAGGTGTAGCAGTACTTCAGCTTCACGATCTGGTTATTGATCTGGAAGTTCTTAATGCGTGGGGGTGGCCGCTGACCTGGAGGCACTGCTCCGTTGGTGGCCTCTGAAAATAAAGAGTCATGCATTCACCCAAAGCTTTTCTTTCTGGCAGAAAGTCCTCCCTTTCCCCCCAATACTAAATATGTACACACACATCCACAATCTCTCAGCAGTCGGGAAAGCCCTCCACACACACAGCCCCGTTGCTTCGGCAGCATGATGACTGCCAAGGCCTGAAGAAACCACTGCCCGCTTACCAATTTCCATTTCAATGAAAGCTGCCTCATCTGGCAAGGCTCGCGGGATCACCCCTGGGTCGCTGAAGCTTGTCCGCAGGAGTGTAGCCATCGCAAACAGGAAGAGGATGACTGCAAAGACAGGGATGGCTGGGGAGAGATGGACAGCCAGATAGCGACACCTGCAACAAAAGAAAAAGTCCACCGAGACTGTAATGAGAGACGAGGCCTGCTGTGTGCCAAATCAGACTTCATGAAGAATTCAAAAAGCATCCTTGTTTTTAAAATGTCACCTGCTGAACACCTGCCATCTTGATGGTTCATGCCACAGGGACAGAAATAACAAAACCTTAACCGAGTATGGTGTACTAGCTAGTTTAATATGCTAAATGCTGGTGACCTGGTTTGAGTCACCGCTCAAACAAGGACACCACTGGTTGAACTAGTAAAAATACTCCTTAAACATCTTACTTACCTAGAAAGCCTTATTAGGGTCACTAAAAGTTAATTCTGACTTGACAGCACGGAAGATAGATATTAAAACAAATACAACTGCACAAGCCAGATATCATGGATTTCCAAAAATCCCATTATGAGACTACTGGAAATCTTTGCCACATATTTTCCCCCAAAAAAAGTTTTTAGTTTGCAAAACTATATGCACTTGATTTTTAAAGTACATTTTTTCCAATTCTCACATTGGTTGATAAGAAAAGCTTATCAGCGGATAATGAATCAGTGGATAAGGGGGGTCTTACTGCATGCCACATTTCTCTGTCAGCCATCAACACTCAACACCCAACCGCCAGCTGAGATTTTGGTTGCATTTAATGTATTTTGCTTATAGCCTCCTATTCTTCCACATTGGATCTTAGATGATATTATTAATGCTGATTTACATTGAGACAGGCAACTGCTCCCTAAACATGCAAACAACCAAAAGTTAACAAGCAATCACTCCTATCACCTCTCATCACTGGTCATGCTAGCGGGGGCTGATGGGAACTGGAGTCCAACAACATCTAGAGCAGCAGCCCTCAACCTAAGGCCCGGGGGCCAGATGCGGCCCCCCAGGTTCCTGAATCCGGCCCCTGGGACCAATTGTAGACCCCCCCCACCTACCCCCTGCTTCACAAGCAAGCCAGCCACCACAGCTGCTTCTCTTGCTGAAGCAGTTCAAAGCGGTGGACTATGTCGCTTCCCCCACTCCCTCCACCCACCCACCCAGATGATTAGCATGCTGGCTAGTGGGGCAGTTCAAAGTAGGAGGCCCACAGCAAGCCCCCCACTCCCCCACCCTTTTTTCCATGTTGGCCTTTTTTGGGGGGGGCTGTGGTCCGGCCCCAGTGGTGTTTGGGGGGTGGTGGATCGGCCCGCTGTTTGAAAACTTTGAGGACCCCTGATCTAGAGGGTGACTGGTTTCCCTGTTTGACTCCTGTTGGCTGATCTCCAGGGTACTGAACCAAAGTTTTCTGCCTGCGGACGCCCAGGATTGAACTGCAAGATCCTCAAGCGCAGACCATATCCAGGGCTGCTTAGATGCTGGAAGGCTGGTGCGTCGTGTACCTTCAGGCTACTGCCCAGGCCTTTTTTTAAAAAAAGAGGAGGGAGAGTGATCCCCCCCATCCCCAAAAAACCAGAGATGTGGACCATTCTCATGCCTACGTAACCAGGGCTGTGGAGTCGGAGTCGAGGAGTCGGAGGAAATTTTGGGTACCTGGAGTCGGAACATTTATCTACCGACTCCACAGCCCTGTACGTAACATCGCTCCAACAGTACAGTCAAACTGAATCAATACAACGGTGTGGGACATATACTGCACACCAAAGATGGGAGGAAAAACACGAACAGCGGCATCTGACATCAAGCACAAGAAACGAAAGGAGGGGAAGATGGCCAGTCCTGCCTTGAGCTGCCGGCTAAGGCAACTCCTCCCCTGCTGTAAGAGCAGGAAATGCCACACCAAGAGTTACTGAGTCGGTAGACTTTACCCTGCTGCCAGTGCCCGGAAAGAACGACCGCCAAGAGGAGAACAATTCAAGAAACCCACATGTTGCTATGCTCTCTACTTGTCTCCATCTTGCTTCCTCTTTTTCACTGCCTCCTGCACTGAATTAATTCCCTTACAGAGATGCCTCGAGTCCCCTTATTGGGAAAAGTTTGTCTATAAATACAACAAACAAACAAACATGATAATTAATGCCTAGCAGAAAATGCCACTGCCCCATTTCACAACTGCTCTGCTGCGTAAAGACTCCCAAATTCTGCATTTGAAAATCAGAATGAATTATGAATGCAGTGTGTATGTAATTATAAATTACGAACATTCTTATTCTCCATGACAATTTTGCTAGCAGAGGGGGCGGAGAATCCAGGCAAAAAAAGATCCACTCCAGATGCTACATCTCTGATTTGCAAATCCTGAGTAAAACTAGCCTTATTAGCAAAGGTGGAGTCAGCGGCACCTCCCAGCTGAATTCCCATTGAAATTACAGTACAAGGTAGTACGGGCAAAAAGGAGATTCTGTCTGCAGTCCAAAAACACAACAAGGAGAATATAGCGAGGTCCCGGCAACAAGCATTTATGGCAAACGGGACAGGCTTTTTGCTAGATAACACTACCAATTAACAAGAGCTACCAAAGGGCAGGTCGTGATCTAGGTCTCTTATAGTTCTTCAGAATCCTAACAAGAACTCACAGACGTCAATAAAACACAGACGTGGCATCTTAGTGCCCAGCTGAACAGCTGGTTTGCCACTTTGGCTGCCCACCTCCTTTAGCGAGTGCCCACTCAGTGACAGGCGGCCTCCTTGCAGGCCCAGTCTTTCTTATTTATTTTATATGTTCAACATCTATGTGAGGCCGCTGGCAGAGATCATAAGGAGATTTGGAGTCTGCTGTCATCAGTACGCTGATGACACGCAGGTCTGTCTCTCCTTTTCCACCTCTGCAGTTGAGGCTGTCCAGACCCTCAACCAGTGCCTGGACGCGGTTATGGCATAGACCAAGGCCAACAGACTCAAACTCAACCCCGAGAAGACCGAGGTGATGTTCTTTGGGACTTCCCTTTCTGGGTATGGAGGCCTCTCTCGCCAGCCTGGAGGGCGTTTCTCTCCAGCTGGTGGACAGCGTCCGGAATCTGGGCGTAGTCCTGGACCCGGCTCTTACCATGGAGGCCCAGGTGGCCGCCGTGTCCAGGACTGCTTTTTTCCATCTGCGTGTCCATACCTTGATGGGAACTCCTTGAGAACTTTCGTGCAAGCGTTGGCGATCTCGAGAATAGATTATCGCAACGCTCTCTACATGGGGTTGCCCTTGACTCTCCTTCGGCAACTGCAGCGGGTGCAAAATCCGGCGGCCAGACTGGTGGCGGGTATGTGCCGGTACGACCACATCACCCCAGTTTTGGCCCGTCTGCATTGGTTACCCCGTTGCATCCCGAATGAGAATCAGGGTCCTGGTTTTAATTTATACAAACCCTCCATGGCCTAGGCCCTGACTACCTGGCAGAGCGGATCATCCAGCGGTCAACTTCGGCCTGACCAACTAGGATGTCGCAGGTGCACACGCTACGGGTGGCCACGCCCAGGGAGGCTCGAAAAACTTCTCCTGGGAGTCGAGCCTTCTCTGTGGCTGGCCCCACCTTATGGAACCTCCTCCCTAGTGAAGTGCACCTTGCACAGTCCCTGCCAGCCTTTAGGAAAGCTTTAAAGACCATGCTTTTCCGCAAGGTGTTTGGTGACTTATATTAAGTTCCCCCCCCGCCATCTGCTCCCCGCCTTCATGTAATTAGTTAAATTGTTTAATTGTTATTGTGTATTTATTGTTTGATCTGCTTATTTGTTGTTTTATATTGTTGTGAACTGCCCGGAGTTCCTTCGGGAAGACGGGCGGTATATAAGCCTTAAAATAAATAAATAAATAAATACACCTCACCTTTCTCCTTAAAAAAGGACCCAAGGCAGCTTACATCATTTGAAGAAATATTTTGAAGCTATGAAGCGGTAGTAGACAAATGACGAAAAAGGATCAAAGAAATACCACACTAAAAAAACGGTCAACCAAAGCAACTCCAAATACTTTCAAAGCAAAACAGCACAATAATCCACTGAAGAGTCCAGCTCAAGCAGCCATTCACTGGGAGAAGCTCACCTGAATAGAAAGGTCTTTGTCTCTTTATTACCTTGTATAAAGGAATTAATTCATTCCAAATGAAATTCTGTTCAGCAAATTTTCCTTTATACAAATTTCCCATAGGAATGCATTGAAAACAGAGTAATCCCTAATCACAACCATTTTTATGTTGATTCGTCCCATAGGGGAAATTAGCTGAACAGAATTGCCTATCTCTGGAATTTTTTATGTTGTACAGATTTTATGTTATACAAACCCTTTGTTATACGAGGGACCACCGTAACCACTTCTCTATTATTGATTGTCAGAAAACTCACATACCTCGAGATGGGTATCCCTTGACAATATTATCCCACCTGGTGAAGGAGACCTGACCTCTAAGTGAAATAAGGTCAGAAGCTAATGAGCCCAAGCCTGTGGTTCTTAATGGCCCATAGGCTGTCTTCCACATGAATCTTGCAGCCTCAAGCTTTGATCATTGGTTCTCCATTGACAAGAGTTACTAGCCTGGCTCACTTGAGCAAGCTCCAGCTCCTCCCTGAAAACTGGAAAGCAATGCCCAGCTTAACAGCACACTGGCAAAAGCAGCCAGCAGGCATCCCGGTTACGGCAATAGACAAGACTGAAAGGGCTGTAAGCAAATGACACGGCACAAGGCTTGGAAGGTGTTCCTCTGTTTGCAATGGAACGCAAAGCACTGCAGGAAGCACTGAGGCTGCAGTGCAATTCAGCTCCGAAGTAACACTCAGTGAGCCATAAACAGCACCCCCACGAGCAAAGCCTCATAAATAATAACGCTGAGGACAATCACTCCTCTCCTGCTCCATTTGCTTGGGTTGCTCGTCTACCCGCTTGTTCAGGAGCCTGCATTCCTAGCATTTGCCCTTCGGAAATGTAAAGCAGAGTCGGTGCTGCGGAGCTCCTGGATGGGGTTGCCCTCTTCCCATCCTGAAAGATCAGGAGCAATTTAGAGCCAGACAAACAAGTGAGCAGAGCCACTAAGTTCTCAGCTGCAGCTTCCAAGGCTGAAAGCAAAAGCACGGAGCAGCTCAAGGGGTCACTTCCAAGTGTAACTAGATGGGGCAAATGAATGCTGCAGCAGTAGGTCATCCCTGGCAAGCGAGCCTCAAATTAACTAGATGGCAAGTAGCCATGGATCTGCTCACCAGTGCTACGTGGCCCAAGGAAACATGGCTCCACTAAGATGACATGTAACCCATTGGCAGCAAGCATTCACCTAGGAAAAGCACCTGTCCCGAAGCCCCCCCCCCCCTTTTTTTGGATCAGCATTTCACTTATTAGGGCACACCTTGGCTGAATGAGTAAAAGCACACGTACAGATGGCTCAGAAGTGAATGACGCGCAGCATGGCTGCACTTTGCTCAGGGCAAAGTCAAACTGACAAGTGACGACGGTAAGAGAGGCCAAATCTAGGAATTCATGCCAACCAGAAATGCAGTTTTCCAGCTGGTACGGTGGTGCTCCTGTCAGAGCCCTGCTAGCTCTCAATATAACAATATAATACCGCAGGGCTGTCCAACTTTGAACGGGCCGAGGTCTACTTTTCTGGACGAAAGTGCCTGAGGGCTACTACACTAAAACCTCTACTTATGAATTTTATCTGTTCTGAGCATCTGGCCGGTAGGGAGAGCAGGGGGCTGTGCCATTGCCCTTGAACTGCCCTGCTTGGCTGAGACAGTGGGCTGGCAGACCCAGAGCTTTGGAGGGGCAGTGGTGGTCCTTGGGTTGGGGGAGGTAGAGGTGGAGAACTTATCCCCTCACATTTTTTATTGATGGCTGGCGGGCTACTTTTGAACCCTTCGCGGGCTACCGGTAGCCCCCGGTCTACCTGTTGGACAGGCCTGTAATACCGTATTTTCCATGTTTAAGACAACCCCCAACTTTTCCAACCCAAAATTATAGTTTCAAAACTGTACAATTCTCTCCTTGGTTTACTTTCAAGTTTAAGAGAACCCTTTATTTTTAGTCTAATAATTTTAGACAAAAATATTGTCTGATACACAGAAAAATATTGCAAAGCGAACTGAGTTTCCTTGGTCATGGGTCCTTCCCTTCAGAATAAGCTTCCTGCAAAGGGTGACCAGAAGCCATTTCCCTCTCTGTTTTTAGGAAAATAATTAAGACAGAATTACATAAAGCTGCCTTGTGCTCGTGTGAATAATGTCCCAAGATGTTCAAATGGATTTTATTTTTTGTATTTCTAATTAAAGATAGGTAGATTGTTTTACCTAGTAACAGGGTTTATGGTCATTTATGCCAAAGTGTACTGCATTTATTAAATACATTTTTATTGTATATGGTGAATGGCCCAGTGGGCGGGTGATGACAAAAAGTGGAGACAATGCCATTAGTGAGGACAAGAGTCATTTCTTTTGTCAACCCATTCACCAAATGGAACTTTATTTGCCAAATGTTAATATGGTCGCTAAAGCCAATTGGCAGGAATGCAGCGAATGCAAAACTGCTTCAACTGAAATCCAACAGTATTCCACTAAAATGAGTGGAGGTATAGAGACTACTGTACTGTTTCCTACAAGGTGGCTTTCAGCTGGAATATGGGGATGCGGACAGCTGTGCATGGCTGACCCTTCCACATAAGAACATAAGAAGAACATAAGAAGAGCCATGCTGGATCAGGCCAAAAGCCCATCTAGTCCAGCTTCCTGTATCTCACAGTGGCCCCACCAGATGCCCCTGGGAGCACACGAGACTAGATATCTGTCTCCTGATACCACTCCCCTGGATCTGGCCCTTGAAGTGCCCTGGTTTTAAGCCTGGAGATGACACATCTCCATCATGGTTTGTCACCTGTGATGGACTTTTCCTCCAGGAATCTGTCCAAACCCCCCCTTGAAGGCATCCAGGCTAGGTGCCATCACCACATCCTGTGGCAGGGAGTTCCATAGACTAACGATGCGCTGGGTGAAAAAAATATTTTCTTTTGTCTGTTCTTACTCTCCCAGCACTCAATTTGAGTGCATGTCCCCTAGTTCTGGTATTTTGAGAGAGGGAGAAGAGCTTCCCTCTATCCACTTGACTCATGCCCTGCATTATTTTGTACGTCTCAATCATATCCCCCCCTCAGGTGCCTTTTTTCCAGACTAAAGAGCCCCAAATGTTTTAGCCTTTCCTCATAAGGGAGGTGCCCCAGCCCAGTCAATCATTTTAGTCGCTCTCTTTTGCACCACACTTGCCTTTGCCCTCTACAGTATTAAAGCTGGCAGGAAGGGAATGTCCCCCTGGCTCCAAGAAGCTTTTAATACCTGAGAGTGCTCCCATCTTACTTAAGGGAAGGAATAATTCAATCACCACCCAGGAAACTTATTCTTGGACTGCTGGAATATTAACTGTTTATAAGCTCGTGGCCTCCATTTCCTTCCACGGCCAAACTCACCGAAAGAGTTATATTTGGGGAACTCCAATCTACTTTCAATGAGGCGGTTCCCGTGGGTCCATTTTATCAACCCCTTTGCCCTTGTTTCGGATCAGAAACTGCCTTGGTCCCTTCCCTCAAAGGAAAGACAGGGAAAGTGCAAGCTGGCTGATAGGAACTTCTTTGCATCTTCGGCTACCATCAGCTATGCAACCTTCTGAACAGGCTCTCTGGGATGACACAAGGGAATATATAAATAAATTTTCCCAGTCTTTTGGGTTTAAATTAGGGCCCCTGACTTATACTCGGGTCGACTTATACTCGAGTATATACGGTGTGTGTGTGTGTGTGTGTGTGTGTGTGTGTGTGTGTGTGTGTGTGTGTGTGTGTGTGTGTGTGTGTGTGTGTGTGTGTGTCCCTCTTTTCAGGATATTCTTGCCTACACTACCAAGTGTTTTTAGACGAATCGCCAACTACATAACACAAGGAATGAGGTTGCGTTCTCTTTTATTGATTTCAAGAATTACTGGTCCTTTAATCAAAATGTTTTGTGAGTGTACATAGGCAGTGCTGGAATAACCAGCCAAGTGCTGTTTTGAATTTCAGGTTGGTAAAGAGAAAGGCAAGCCCAATCATATACAGTATTTGAACTGCCAGGTAGTTGTGTAGAACAGATGACAAAGGGGTGGCATTGAACGAACTGTCCTCAACATAATCACAGGTACACAGAGACCCTGGTTTACAGAAGCTTGCATATTATACTATGAGTTTTTTTAAGAGGTCTATAAAAATGTTGCCTACTCTTGCATTTACACTTATACAAGGTTATTCCTAAACTACTGAGAACCAATTTGTGCAAAAATATGTTTTACCAGCTAGAAAAATGATAAACAATTTCAGCCAGAATCTACCATTTACACAAAGTAACTAGACAAAATAGAGATAACTATCCCCCTCAATAAGAAAATGGAGGGTCTTGCATATTGACCATTCTATCAGAGCATATTCCTAATCTCAGGTAGCTCATAATGCAGTATTATAGACCCCCCCTTATTTAAAGCTTTGCCTCTTATCCTTAATAATTTATTTATATTTATATTGTCAGTTTGGTACGGTTTTTAGATTATTAATATCCATTGTTTTATTTTATATTATAAATTGCCTAGAATCTCCTCCGGGGAGATGGGATGGGATAGGATGGATGGGATGAGATGAGATGGGATGGATACATAGAGCCAGCTCTGACAATCATCACTCCTAGCTCAGGACTGGAGAACAGCTTGGTGTTGTATTTTAAAGCCAGTACAAGGCTAGTGTTACAGTTAAAATGACTGGGATCCAAGAGAACCACATTCAAGACCCTGGTCACGTCTTGAGGATGCCTGATTCAGCCTTGTTTAGACTGCATTCAGAACCAAAATCAAAGGAAGCTGTCAAGCTGACAAATTTTGAAGCTCAACACAGCTCACATACCAGCACATGCCAGCTCATCCACCTCTCTCTTCACAGTTGCCTGAATCCAAGGTGAGCTGGCAGGAAGAAAGCTGCCAATACACAAACCAGTTTTGCTCCACAGCTTACTGAATAGAAACCAGATTAATCATTCAATTATATCATGAATGTCACCTTCATAATGCCCTAATTAGCCTATTACACACACACACACAAGGTGGCACACACACACACACACACACACACACACACACACACACACACACACACACACACACACACACCAGGCCAGATCCGGATGCAGTATCTCTAATGAAAGTTTTGGGGCATTTAGATCCCGGTTTTTATGTAATGACAGTATTGGGCATGTATATAAACACACACACACAACCCACTGTAGGAATGGCTTTACAAACTCCAATCAGGACAGAAAATACAATGGATGAAGTTTAAGCTCTGAGTGGGAACAAGCTTGCTAATTATATGGATTGCTTTCTAATTATGTTTTTATACCAATGGTTATCTTAGATGACTCCCAATGGCCTGGAACAAGGTATTAAACATTTCTTAGGCTTCATAACAACACATTCATGTTCAAGTTTGAAGTCTTCATATGCATTCATTCTAGGCTAAGACTCTCTGCCTCTATGCATTTTTCTATATGCTACCAAAAATTAGATTGTAACACTATAATGCAAAATTCTAAAGAAGCAATCCTAATTTCAACAAGAACCAAAGTGCCACTGCTCTGGGCAAGTGACTGGGTACACAAGGTTACTGACCCACAAGTTTATTGGGATGAATGGATGAGCTTCCAAACAGCTGTGTTGCCAAAGAGTCCACTCAGTAAGACTAAGTGAACAGTTCGCTTCAAGAGCAAGCCCGCAGTTCTCAGAAATGATGCCGTAAGCATCACTGGCAGAAAGCAAAAGTGACCTCTTTTCTTACACTATATCCTATTTTACAGCCCAGAGTATCCTTTCTTATGTGACTCATACTGCAAACAGGAAAGACTCCAATTAATGGCAGTTCATGACTGTTCCATAACGAGAACAGTATACCCCTAAGACTAAACTCGTATCCTTTCTGTCAATCAAAATATTAGACAAGGACTGCACTTTAGAGCAAGTGCAGTATTTCAGACAGGCTCAGAGCAGGCCCTATAAATTGCAAAGTACTTCAGCTCTTCACACCTCAGGCGAAATAACACTGCATTAAATTGATAGGTTTGACCCAGCTGAGTCAATATTTGCAAACCAATGAACACAAATATTAAATATTATAGGTACAACATCAGAAATACTTTACAGGATAAAACTGCTGAGAACCTTTCACCCACACAGCAGCAGACACCAGAACTGAGTTTCTGAAAACAATGGCATTAGAGAGAGGAATCTCCTCTTACCAAGTCATCCAGAGGAGACAAGATTACAACTCAGGGCACGTGCTCTTCAATACAGTCTCTCTAAAAGTCATAAGATCTCTTCAAAGAAAAAAAAACTCCATTCCAACCTATTTAGAATGTGGAATGGGGAATCAACCAATCAACTCCACACTTAGAAACATCCCCACAAACAATTTTTTTAAATCACAGTGAACTTACTCAAAAGCAAAAAAGAGGGCACAAGTTCCCACAATGAGGAAAAGGGTCAGATAGAAGATGCCTTTTTGTCTGGCCATCATAATACGCCCATCACAGCAAAATGTGTTCCTTCCTGGCAGCTTCTCCCATTTCCGTGTCACCTTCTTTCTTGCTATCATCACAGACATGGCTGCAACCTTCACAGAAGACACATGAGGTGGGCAACGGCTGGTCTCCACTCAGGCCACTGGGATGCACACACCATCCTCAGAAATGCAGCCTCAAGCCCTGGAGGGATAGGAAACAGGAAAATTAATCAGCATGGCTACTTGATTAGAAATATGTCGATCAGGAAAGAAAAAACCCAAGCTCTAATGACTCGGAGCATATCTTTCATATCCTTCTTGGCACACCCACATCACACTAGCGTCAATCACTCAGTGCATATCAGTGCCATGAGTGACAAAAATATTGTTTGCTTCCAACAGGAAGCAAACAATATGGCATGTGTCATAACCTCCAATGGCATGGAAATCTATGTAGCGATACATCTGGAAATATCCAAATGGGGGAAAACATACGTCATCTTAAAGGCTATTATATTTTAATGGGAACTTTCATGGATCAATCCACTTCTTCAGACAGACAGAATAAAATGTAATTCGGAATGAAACACAGAATTCACAAGTAAAACATTCACTGACTTGAAGTCTTGGGTGTGTGGTTGCCTCTCACCTGCAGTAATTTATGGCCTATTGTAAACATTGCCACAGGTGACGGTCTGCACATGGGAAGTAACCACACACCCAAGACTCTTAAAGCCAATAAATTCTACAAACGTTTAACTGGTGGATTCTGTATCTCATTTTACTCCATGCGTCTGAAAAAGTGATCTTGATCCACAAAAGCTCACATTAAAATATAATAGTCTTTAAAGTGCCACATACTGTATTAGCAGTAGGGGTGGAGTTTTGTTTGGATTTTGCTGATATGTTTGCATAGACTAACACGGCTACCTCTTCTACCACTACAATAACATAGCAACAGTATTTTGAAGTGGACCAGCAACTGGTTTTTGGCAAATAAGATTAGCTAAGAGACCCAAGACACATCTATAGGTGGCTGTGCTACTTATATGAGTCTTCCACTTCCACAAGTTTAATCTAGCTAGCCATCTAGTCCTATTGCTAGGCATTAAGGAGTTAAGAATCAAATAAAGTACAGTGATACAACAATAGAACTAAACAATAAATGGTATTGTCATAAAATAAAACCAAGTCAAAGCATTGCGAAACAAAAAGGCTACCAACATCAAACCATAATCGGACAAGCAACACAAACCAGCAAAAATCATGTGAGGATACCACTGAAAGCTTCTGTAACGAGCACTGCCTTAAGCGACCTCTTAAAGGCTGGGACGGAGGGGGCCAGGTCAACTGGAAGCTTATTCCAAAGGGTGGGTACGGCAACCAAGGAGGCTTGATTTCTGGTGGATGTTTTTCTGGCCTCCATCAGTGTGCCAACCTGAAATGGCATGGCCACCAAGAATGGCATGGCACTCTGACAAGTATGAATAATGTGCAGGCCCTAAAACTGAAGCAGCAGGATCAACACTACTTGTAATGGCCTGTTAGTGTCTACTAGGAAGAGTAAAGAACAGTTTACATGTCTTATAGTCTTGAATCTATCATACAATTCCATGTGGATTTTTGGACCAAAATACACATCCTTCACTCACTATATGAACACCCAGCATCTATAGGCTATAGAACTTTGTAGCAAGCAGCCTTTGGAACAAACCCAGGGCTTCTATCAAAGCAATTAAAAAAGATTTCCTCAGTGCTTTAATGTAGAGTGACAGATCCCATCCAACTTGTAAGAAACAAGGCCAACAGTTTCTAAAACTAAAGTCATCTTTTCTCATTTGCCTTCTTTCTTTGCTCTTTTATATCTTATAAGTAGGATCTAACAATGGATCACAGAAACTAGTCCATTATTGTACCGGAAACAGAATAGATCTCCCCCAGGCTGCTGGTCATAAGGTTGAGAAAAAAACTCTGTGCTATGTGCTGTCAGGTCAGAAAGGGCCTCTAAAAACTGTTTTTGAACCAGGTTTTGCAATGCATCACCAGCCATTCAATAAAATCGCCATTCAATTTCTGCCACTGCCCCCCAAAGCCTGTTTATTACATACCAAAGAAATGGTAGCCTGTAAAGTCCTGGGGGCAGAAGAGGATTGATAGAGATACTCCAAACAAGTAGGTTCTCATCCTGTGAGATTTGCTTCTTTTTTTCTGCTTGGAAGGGTGACCTGAGGGATTGGATGTCAGGACAGGTCCTGTCCTGTCCTCCCCTTTTGTGAACGCAATTCAGCCTCCCTGCCTTTTTCTTTTCTTTTCCTAAATTAAAAAGCCCCCGCCTGTTTTATTTACTGTATTTCCTGTGGGCTGCTTCTGTTGACATTTCTTACCCTGGCAAATCAACCAGACCCATCAAGCAACTCCTATGAGGGTGACTTTTGTTCTTCCAAGGCATGCACCTTTAAGAAGATGAAAGACGGATGAAGCTGTTTGTTTGGATGAGCAGCAAAACGTTTCAATCTCTTTAAGAAAAAGAAGCTTCAGAGTGTAGCCGTGTAGTCTTTTCATGAATTTCAGGCAAAAATCAAAGAAAAAATGAAACAAAACAAAAGATACAAAAGACCCAAAACATGTGGACATGTGCACTTCTCAAGAAGTCTGAAGATGCCTGAAGAAGTGGACATGTCCACAAAACATTTAAGATATTACATTAAAATATGAAAGTTAGTCTTTAAGGTGCCACATGTTTTGTGTCTTTTGTTTTGTTTTTGTTTTCTTTTAATTTCTTTGATTTTTCTTTGTTGCATTTTTCTTTGATTTCTTTGATTTTTGCCTGGAATTCAAGAAAAAAGAACCCCAGTTGCCATGACTCCAGATGAACTCTCACCGGGAGGACTGGGAATCTTCACAGACAAGATGAAAAGCCCCTCTTTTCTCAGGCTGCTGCTCCTCCCGAGCCAACCCATTTATTTTAATTTACTGATGTTTCCTCTGCGTCCCAAATAAGAACGAGGGGAGATTTTAAGGAAGGCGTCCGGATCTCAACCCCCTCCGCCGCCGCCCCCCTCCCCGTTTTTTGAGCGAGGGAGGGGGGGCAGCCTATTGTTCCTTAGCCCGCGACCTTGAATCCACACACACACACAAACACAGGGGAATCCAGGCGCGCCCGACACGCATCTCTTGCATTCACACGTGCAGCAGAAGGAAAAAAACAACAACGAAGGAGGAGGAGGGGGGGAATGAGAAAGGGAGAGAGGGGCACACCTAGAACAGCCGCCGCCGCCCAGATGGTTTCCCGGGGGCTCTTCTCCAGTGAGGCGGAAAGGAGGAGGTCGGCTCGGTGTGTGTGTGTGTGTGTGTGTGTGTGTGTGTGTGTGTGTGTGTGTGTGTGTGTGTGTGTGTGTGTGTGTGTGTGTGTGTGTGTGTGTGTGTGTGTGTGTGTGTGTGTGTGTGTGTGTGTGTGTGTGTGTGTGTGTGTGTGTGTGTGTGTGTGTGTGTGTGTGTGTGTGTGTGTGTGTGTGTGGACACACAGGCCTGCCCCGACTGGCCTGGCCTGAGGGGAGAGAGGGCGGGTCAAGGGTTTGAGGAGAAGGGGAGCCAAAAGAACGAGGAGGCCACCGGGTCCGTCGGGAAGGACCGGGCGCCGCCCCTCCGTCCCTTTCCCGGCCCAAAAGGGGGACCCTCACCGGCTCCGTGAGGCGGGTCCTTTCCTCCACCTCCTCCTCCTCCTCCTCCTCGCCGCCGCCGCTCCGTCGGAGGCCTCCCTTTGCCGCCGCCCAGGAGCAGCAGCAGCAGCGCCGCCCGGGGACCCCGAGGCCGGGTCTCGCCCAAGGCCCCGTTTCCTCCCCTCCTCCCTTCCCCTCGCTTTTTATAGAGAGGAGCGGCCAGCGAGGGGGCGGGGCGGGGCGCGGCTCGCTCCTTGATTGGCCGGGCCGCCTCCAAGTCCCGCCTCGGCCTGCGCGCGGGTCGGCCGGATAGGCTGAGCGGCCCTTCCTTCAGAACAAGGCGGGCGGAGGGAAAAGAGGGCGAGGCTGGGAGCCGCCGGGATTGGTTGGGGTTTTTTTTTTTCCCCTCCCTCCTCCTCCTTCTCTTTCCACTTCTTCGTTGGGAGGCTGAGGGGAGAAGAAGGAAAGGAGCGCCGCTTCTTTAGAAAGGAGACAGCCCCTCCTCTTCTAACGACTGCCAGTTATTCACGTGAGGGATAACGCTGCCTCCTTTTTATTTTCTCTCTCTGTGTGTGGAGGGGGGGGAATATAAACTCAGCTTCTCATTGGGTCCCTCTCATACCGAGCCCGCCTGCTAAGCTCGTGCACTGGCGTCTGATTGGTCCGTCTCACCGTCACTCGAAACGTGCCTGGAGGGCGGGGGCGCCCAACCCGATCTCCTTTACCTGAATGTAGGCGGTCCGGGTTCCTTACGTCAATCGATTTCAAACTACGGGAGGCGGAGCCTCCCAAGGATACAGGCGCCTCATTGGTTGCCACAAAAGCCGCGCGCCCGCCTGTGGGGCGTGGTCTCTCGATAACCACGCCTTCTTATTTAAATGGCCAGGGTCCCAGGCTCGAGGCTTAAGTTAACAGACGCCGTTTGGGAAACGGGGTCGGCTTTTCTTTTATTTCTTTTTAGGCTCAAAGGCAGAGATTAAGAGCAATTACAAACCTGCATCCATTTAATAGAATTGCTGCAGTAGGCCTTTAAAAAGGGTCACAGAGCCTTCGCCATCCGAGCAGCTCAAGAGCGCCTCCCTATCCCTTGCTGGTCACTTAGGGGGAAAAAGGAAAGGCTGCAAAAGTCCCGGTCTCCAAAGCGGAAGTCCGGCCTTTGTTTTACGGCATGGGGTTTTTGCGACGCTTCCTGGGCAGGGGCACCTCCACGTGGGGGGGAAGCGCCGCATCCCAGCTGAGACGAGGTGGGAAAAAGCGGGGGGGGGGTCCTGTAGGTGATCTCGGCGGTTTATTCCTCCCCGAGGGCGATGGAAGAAGGTGGCCCTCCCAGGAACGAAGCTCCCCTCAGCGACTGGGAAGAGGAAGAGGAGGTGAAGGCGGCACTCCTTGCCTTTCTCACGATAAGGGAGTCTTTTTTTGGGGGGGTGGAGGGAGAGGGAGGGAAGGGAGGTTGCTCGGTTGCTGGTCTTGGTCTCCCATTGGCATTGGCATCCTCCTTCAGTCTCTTGGCGACCGTTAATTTTTTTTTCCTGCCCCGCCATCACGCCAATAATTATTTCTATTCTTTTTCTTTTTCCTTTTATGGTCTTATAATGACGTTTTATTATGATGATTTCCTTTGTCCATTTTTATTGTTATTGTTATTATTGTTTCCTTTGTTTTGTATTTTTGTTGTAAACCGCCCGGAGTTCCTCCGGAAGATGGACGGTATATTAGTATTAAAATAAATAAATACATAAAATACATAATGACATAAATAAATTTCAGGCAAAAATCATAGAAAAACAAAACAAAAAACACAAACATGTGGCACCTGAAAGACTAATTATCATATTTTAATGTAACGTTTCATGAAAATATCTTCATTCATCATTGGCATCCTTCAGTCTCGAAAGACTATGGTATCATGCCTGGAGTAGAGATCCTAAAAACAGCACCTAGTGGGACTAAATAGGCCAATTCGGGAATGGCAGTCTCTACCCCACTGGGGGCAGATGTATTCTGTTTCTTGCCCGGTCCCTGGGTTTCATTGTTGTCGTGCCCCTGCCTCTTTTCCTCTGCCTCTCCCCATTGAGAGAACATCAGAACAGCCTTGCTGGGAAAAGGCCATCCCAGCCCACCAGCCTTTTGTCTCACACAAGCGGCTCCCCATTTGCTTCAGGGTACATTTATTTTATTTTATTTATTGGGCTTATATACCGCCCATCTTCCCGAAGGAACTCCGGGCGGTTTACAACATAAGAAAATACTAATGACAGCTATTAAATAAAAACAATTAAAACAGTTTTAACACAAGTCACCAAGCTAAGCAACAGAGAATGGCTTTGCAGATCGCGAAGAAAAAGAAAAAAAAAACATTTCAGTCACCAAACGCCTTCCCAAGCAGAGGTCTTCACCCGCTTACCATCCCCTGCAAAATGGCATTGAGATCAGGCCTCTCTCTCCAACCCGGAGGTTGTCCTTAGGTCAGGCATGTCCAAACTTCGGCCCTTTGGATGTTTCGGACTACAACTCCCAGAATGCCAAGCTTAGGTTGCCACTGACAAAAGGACGGTGGGAGTTGTGGTCCAAAACATCTGGAAGGCCGAAGTTCGGACATGCCTCCCTTAGGCGTTCCTTGCGCTCATCCACCCTGGGAAATGTGTCTCCTGGGAGCTCGGTGGCGTCGCCTTCTGTTGCTCACCTGCGGAAATTGTCTGTTGTTAAACGACAGTGGACCCTCGTATAACAAACGGTTTGTATCACGTAAAATCTGTACAGTATAAAAAATTCCGGAGACACGGGAAATTTGCTTTACAAAATTGTCTATTGGGTGAATCCGTACAACATAAAAATGGTTGCCATTAGGGATTACTCTGCTTTGCAATGCATTCCTATGGGAAATTTGCATAAAGGAAAAGTTGCTTAACAGAATTTCATTTGGAACGAATTAATTCCTTTATACAAGGTACCACTGTAGTATGTTACTTCTACTCATTAGATTTATTATTTAGTTGACAATATTTTTCTCTCTAGGCAGATGATGAAGGGAGAGCAAAAAAGCACCGCCAGCTGGTGGATGCACTCAGCGCTTTATCTGGAGGAAAGAGGTAAAAGGGCCATTTGGCAACTGGAAAAATGAATTTTTCCAGCAATCCCCCTTTTTAATTCCTGATTCTATTGATACTTTTCTTCCAGGCGACGAGCAGCTGAGAGGTCTGAAGCCAGCAGGCAGATCTCTGAATTCGATGTTGGTGGAGGTGAGAGATTTTCCCTTGACCTTTAATTCCCTGGTCATCTCTGGTGTGGATGGAGCCTATGCTGCCATTCAGCATGGCTAGGAGGGAGGCCAGGACATCACCCGTCTGCCTTTTTTTAATCCTTAGTAACAGGGAGGTAACACAACTCGGTAGTGAAGCACATTCTTCAGAAGTAAACATTCCCCCGTCTATTCCCTGACTTTCCCAATTAAAAGGCTCAGATAATGGAGCATTATACCTGAAGTGACAGAGGTAAAAAAAGAAGTGTGTAATATTGCATATAGTAACTGCAGCAAGGCTATTATTATATATGCAAGAGACTGCAATAAAGCAGTTTCTCCCCCAAAAGAAGAGCTGTTAGAAAAGATTTTGGAGGTTACAGAAATGGACATTTTAACAGATTTAAAAAGACCAAGCATTGCAAAGAGCCAAAAATAAAAAATAAATAAAAATCTTGGGAACCAGTATATAAATGGATGCAAGAGAAGCTTGGAAAACCACCTTGAAATATATAAAGTGGTAAAGGATGTTAAGTAGACATAGAAAACAACAATGACTACTCTATCTAGGGTGGAAGATATTACCATGGTTAAATGGTTATTATAATAGGGATGCATTTTTTGTGTCAACCCTTTCCTCATCCCCTTTTCCATTTACCCGGTCTTTAACCTTTATGTACTTATAAATAAAACATATCAATATAAAGGATCAGATAATGGAACATCAAGAAATCATGTTACTTTTTTGGAGTACAACTCCCCATATTTATTGTAGATTTCTTGGATATATAATCTTTTTTTTTTTTTTTTAAGTAATTTTATTGGGGTTTTTTTTTTGGGGGGCAGAGGAAGGAGGGTGTGGGGGAGGGGGAGGAAATACACTATAAAATTACATTTAGTATATCAAGCTAAAAATAGCAGTTTAACATGTTCACAAATCACCAAATAATATCACAATACTAATAAGTTTGTTACTTCTTGCCATCTTTTCCGGGAAATCTCATTGTAGTCTCCCTTTAGAAAACCGGAGAGTCTGTCGATTTCAATACATTCTCTTATCTTTTTGTGGAAGTTTCTCTCTGTTGGCACTTCTGGTTGTTTCCAAAATTTCGCATACAGCATTGGATGTATAATCTTAAACATTATCCCAAGTTCTAGTGGAAATCTTGGGCAACTGCTGTCTGTCAGTCGGCAAAGAGCACTCGGGTAAGTCGATTTCCTTCTCCTGCAAGGCAGCCGTCGGTGTCCCTGTGTTCTTTAAATCCTGCCGTTTCTCGTAGGTGCTGAGGACAAAGTGCTCCTCTCGGAGTTGCTGCAGCCAGCCTCCTCCTTGGCAGCGCTACGCCCTTTTCAGAAACAGTTGACGAAAGCCCAGCAGAAGAAGGCTGTTGAGCTCCCTCTCAGCAAAGAGGAGAGTGAACGGGTGAGTTCACAGATTGACTGGTAAGCATCAGGCAGGGTGTGTGTGTGTGAGTGGAGGAGAGCTGGCCTTATAACGTTTGGGAGGTGTTAACAAGAGAAGTGGGAGAAGTGGGGAAAGGTCCATTTAATATAGTGCATTGTTATGTTGGAGAAATTATTTATTTATTTATTTATTTATTAAGCTTATATACCGCCCATCTTCCCAAAGGAACTCCGGGCGGTTTACAACATGACAATATAACAGCAATTAAATAAAATGATTAAATAAAACAATTAAACAATTAACCAGGCTAAGCAACAGAAAGATGGCAATTGCAGATGGCAGGATAAAAAAAAAAAAACTTTAGTCACCAAACGCCTCCCGAAAAAGGAGAGTTTAAAAAAAAAAAAAAAAGATTGCTTTGAAAGGGTCGCAAGTCTCTAGCTTAGATGTCTGTGAAGATTCTCAGTCCTCCAGGTGAGTTTCTCTGGAAGTTGAGTCATGGCAACTGGACTTCTTTTTTTCTTGACACAGAGAGAGAAACGTTCTGCTCTTCCTCCAGACAGCTTCATCAGTCTGAGGAAAGCTAGTTGCGAGTCCTCCGTCTTATAGTCCGCTTTGACCTCTTGTCACCCTGGTCTTCGATGGTTTGTGGGATTACAGTACCTACCGTTCCAAAGCAGAAAGACCATTGTGACAGAGGGGCAAAGGGAATTGTAGTCCAAGATCCCAGGAAGCCAGCTCCTTGGGGAAAGTTAAGGCGGACTTTAAAATTGTACAGGCAAATAATTCAATCATGTGAACAAAAGCATTTGTGCATGGAGTTATACCTAGTGTTGGATGGACTGATCATTCCAATTTTTAAAACATACTCAGGAATGGTATCTGGCTTTGTTATCATGACTGTCCACTAAACAACACATGATAGTCAGAATCCAGCTGGAGACGTCTTATTTCACAAGTAATGTGATGCCGTCCTCTACAAACCTAGGAGACCTTGACATGGATTAGACCTAAGGGCCTGTCTCTGACGGCTTCCTCTTCCCTACAATAGACAGACAGGTGCCTCCATGGGAAGCCTTGAAGGAGGACAGGAATGCACTAGGATTTTTGTAGGAGCATGGGATAGCAGCTGTTGGCCCCCACTTCCTGGCAGATTGCTACTATCCTTAGAAGTTAGGTATCGGGATTTTTAAAAAAAAGCAATAGCTTGTAAGGGTGCTGGTGACTGCACCCCTGTCCTCCTTCAAGGCATCCCACCCAGGCACCTGGTGGTCTATTGTGGGGAAGAGGGTGCTGGCAGAGACAAGGCATTGACCCACATCAAGGTCCTCTTCTAGGTTTGTACAGAGAAGCATCATCACCTGTAAAATGACACCATTCAATACCTGGGCTCTGAATATCATGTATCATTTAGTGGCACTGTTATCCCCCAGTCTCTGGCATGCAGAAGATGCCTGCCCCCTGGAATAGCAGGTATGCATTCTTAACCAGTCGCCACTGGTAGCTTTATGCTCGATGGAATTTATGTACACATAGTTGCAGCACTGCTGAGCGCTACCAGATGTGTGGATCTGTAGCTCATGCTGGACCACGTAGTTGAGAAGGGGAAAGGATTCAAAGAAGTTGCTTTTTAAAAAAGCAACCCCCTTGCAACCCTGAGAATCCTTCAGCCTGGCAGGTTCCGAAAACAGTGTTTGCAAGTTCTGACCAGGCCTTATTTCCTTGACGAAGCAAAGGCGCCATCAGGCGTAAGTGGCGCGGTGACAGTCGGCTGTCTTTTCTGCAGGTGGTGAGGGAGGCTGCCTACACACAGGCGTCCCAAGCACTGGCGAAGTGGGACCCCGTGGTGCGGCAGAACAGGCGTGCCGAGCAGTTGGTCTTCCCCCTGCAACAGGAAAGTGCGTCCGTTGCCCCTATTGAGGAAGTGATGAGCAGTTGGCAGGTTGGTCTTGAACGGTGGAGCGACAACGCTGTGCTGTTGCCTTGACCTTTAGAGCAAACCGGAGTGCTAGTTTGGTTGCAGCTCTTGTCACTTGTTGTCCAATAGATGGAGGGCTTGATTTGAGACTTTTGGGGTTCTTGATTGAATGATCAGTTGTGGGATTGATTTTGACCTTTTCATACATATGATGATGATGATGATGATGATGATGATGATGATGATGATGATGATGACTGTCAAGTCAGTCCTAACTTGTGGTGACCCTTTTCTGCGTTTTCCAGAGGATATATTCAGAAGTACTGCACTTTACCATTTCTTTTTCTTCTATGCAGCTTGCCCAAGGCCACCCAGGCTGGATGTAGGAGGCAGAATTGGGGGAGGGGAGGGGAGGGGGCTGGGATCAAACTCTCGGCCTCTGGCTCTGCAGCCAGAGACCTGAACGGCTGAGCCATCCAGCCAGCTTTCATGCAATGCAGGGTGCCACAGTGTCTGTTTATTTGGGAACATGCCACATCGGATACAGCAAGGCCTGCTCCCCCCCCCCAAAAAAAATACGTATCTCAAGCTAATTCCTCTTATTCAGTTTCTGAGGATCCAAGAGACTGAGAACAGCTCGTCAAAGGAGGTGTTGGGGACTGAATGGCCCCAGCAGGTACTGATGATCTGTTACTGCAACTTCGATTAGAACGGCTGAACAACAACAATAACAACAACAGAAATGCAGGCCATAGCAAGGGATCACGTTTCCTACTCGTGCCTTCGAGTTTCTTTAGAGTTGCAGGCTCAGCCATGGTGCAGAAATGCTTGCTTTTTTATTGGTTGGTTTTAACTGTTTACATTTGCATGACACTGCGCGGAAGAAAAAGGTGGCAACAACCCACTTCCTCTAGTGACGGTGCCCCTTTGACTGCTTTCTGTTTCCCCACCCTTCCTGTACATCACCCTGTTTTGCTTCCCATGGGTCTCGCCTGTGTACCTCATCTCTTGGACCAAGGCAGCCACCCTCTGGCTGCATGTGTGGCATGTTGAAACGCCTCCTGTTTCTGATGGCACCGTTTCCGTTGGGGCTGTGACCCCGTGCGTCCCTGTCCTTCAAAGATAGGACCCTGCATGCAACCTATTGCCTTGAGCTTACCTCTCAGTCTTTCCTTCTGTCACCGCCTCCCAAGGCACGGACGCCCCTGGAGCAAGAGATCTTCAATCTCCTCCACAAGGCACAGCAGCCCGCGAAAGACCCGCTTCTGACGCCCCAGGAAAAGGCCTCCCTACAAGCCATGAGCCTGGAGGAGGTGAGTCCCAGCCCACCCGACTGGTCTCTTCCCCACTTTGCGTGCCCCGGCTCGGCCTTGGCCTCCCAACCTGTTTCTATCCGGCCCTCCTCTCTTTGGGTGTGTTTCAGGCTCAGCTACGCCGGATGGAGCTCCAGAGGGCTCGGGCCCTGCAGTCCTACTACGAGGCTAAAGCACGCCGTGCGCGGAAAATCAAGAGCAAAAAGTGAGCCGTTACTGAAGGGGTCGAGTACCTTAGCATAGAGGCATCAGAAAAGACTTTATTTCGGGGGTTTTTTTTTTTTTTTTGACAAATACTGGTATATTTGCTGGTTGGCTGGAGTGGGATGCAGCACGGAAAATCTATCGGGCATGGAAGCAAAACTGATTGTTCGTGTTCAGCCACATTTTCGCAGCTTAATCCTTAAAGGTTTGGGTGTTGATCCCTACTTATTGAGTCTTTGGTACTGACTTAGAGTTCCTGATTTGGTTTTTTTTTTTTAAGCTTGATAATAATAATAATACCTTTATTGTCAATGTACAACATGTGCACAATGAAATTGGCCAATGAAACTGTCCATGTAGGAGAGACATGTACCTGTTATAGGGCTGCTATTAAGCATTTGTTGATGCAACTCCTAAAATTCCTAAGGAATTCCCCAGAGAGAATTCTGGGAAGTACAGTGGAACCCCAATTTACGAAATTAATCCGTTCTAATCGTAACTCAATTAGCTTGTAAGTCGGGGAGTGGTTTCCCATAGGAATGCATTGAAAGTCAATTAATCAATTCCAGAGGGACAAATTTTGATGCATTCCTATGGGAAACCACTTTAAATGACCCATAGCTCCCCCCCCGGTCATTTTAAATGAACCACCACTTCTCCCCCATCCAATCAGGCACATGGTGGGAGAAGTGGGGGTGCGTTTAAAATGACTTTAAGCACTGAGCCAAGCACTTGGCTCCGTGACTAAAAGTCATTTTAAACAATGCGTGCCGCTTCTCCCAACTCCCCTATGCCCCGGAGGAAAGGCGTGCTATGTTTAAAATGTCTTTAAGCAGTCGAGCCAAGCGCTTGGCTCGGTTGCTTAACGTCATTTTAAACTATCACCACTTCTCCCGTCATGTGCCTGATTGGGGGGGGGAGAGTGGCCGTTCGTTTAAAATGACTTTAAGCAACTGAGCCAAGCGCTTGGTTCAATTGCTTAAAGTCATTTTAAACATAGCATGCCTTTCCCCTGCACCCTGGGGTGGGCACGTCGGGAGATGTGGGACACAATGTTTAAAATGACATTTAGCCACTTGCCTCCATGGCTAAAAGTCATTTTAAACATTGTGTGCCTCTTCTGCTGACCCTCTCCCCAGGGGTGTGGGGGAGTGGTGCGTGATGTTTAAAATGACTTTTATCCACCGAGGCAAGTGCTTGCCTAGGTGGATAAAACTAATTTTAAACGACCCGCCGCTTCTCCCCCCCCCCAACACGCCATCGTTACTTGGGGGAAACCCTATCTTGATCATAAGGTGTCCGGGGGGGGGCAACAGAAGCCCACTCATAAGTTGGGAGCTCTCGGTTGTCGGGGTCGTTGTAAGTCGGGGTACAGCCTAGAAGCATCAGTGGGCAGCTTTCTGTTTTTTTCACGCCCATCACTGGCTTCTCCAGCCTGTTTCTGTTTTCAAACACAAGGAGGCTCCTGGGGCATTATTTGGGAATTTCGTTCTTTGGGAGGAGCTTCCTCTAGAGCTTTAATGGGCAGTGAGGTGTCCAGCATCCTCTGAATTCAAGAGGGTCCACCATTGCTGATCAGGCCAGGAGACCAGCAGACAATGCTGGGAACAGAAGTCCTCATTTTAGTTGATGCAGATCTGAGAGGGACTGGTCCAAAGGTCAATTGGTAAGTTTCACCATCTGGAGAGATCTAAATGCAGTGGTCAAGGAAGGTGAATATTTTAGTCCGGCATCATCTACAGAGCCTTGAGTTTTAGGGCACCACTATGACAGCTACACTGTTGTGGCTTTCTTTTTTAAAAAAAAAATCACCTTCCTTTAATTAGGATCCCCTGAAGTTTTCTGAACTTCCGTTCTTTCTTGGCTGGTTCACCAGCCTGTGAGATTGCTTTTCTTTTTCTCCTTAAAGGTACCACAAAGTGCTTAGGAAAGAAAAGAGACGCAAGGTGCTTCAGGAGTTTGAGAGGCTGCAGAAAGCCAACCCACAGGCAGCTCTGGAGGAGCTGGAGAAGATGGACAAAGCCCGTATAGAGGTCAGCGGCAGTCCTTTTTCTTGTGATGTTGAGGTGAGATTCCTTTGCCCTCTGGAGCATGCTACTCCCCCATGCTAACGCAGTCCTTCTGTCTCCCAACAGGAGAGAATGAGCCTGAAACACCAGAACAAAGGCAAGTGGGCAAAATCAACCGTCATCATGGCAAAATACAACTTAGAGGTAAGTGACCTCGGAAGGGGTGTAGTCATCAGCCCTGGACACTTCTAATAAGTTACTGAACCGTGGCAGGGGCTCAAGGCGTATTTGCTCAAGTGAGGAAGAGGAGGTTTCCTTCTGGTTTTGATATTGGGTGGGATTGTATTTGATTTGCATTTTATTGCAAACTAATCAAGCTCAGACTCCCTGCACTTGTACACAAACTGACACCCAGTTGTCCTTTTGGGTTCTGCACCTCTCTGCAACTTGCACTTTAATTATCTATTGTTATGATTATTATTATTTTAAAAATGCATACACTAGAACAAATTGCATACAAAAATTCCTTTCCTTGGAGAAACGCAAGACGCTTCACTAGAAATATTCATAAACTGGTGCAGAGATGGAGTAGAATGTGTTTTTCCTCCAGAAACATCCAAAGTGAAATAAAACAGACTAGGCAGTCATCCACCCCAGATGTTAACTTAAAGCCACTTGAACGACATTGGTTTTTTAGGGAGCGTGGGTGTGGTGGATAAAGGCTTTTCTGAGCTCTTCAGAGGGTGGAAGGAAGCCACGATTAATCCCCCCCCACCCCCTCTCTCTTTTCCCAGGCGAGGCAGGCCATGCAAGAGCAGCTGGCCCAAAACAAAGAATTGACCCAGAAAGTACGCCCGGCGTCAGACAGCGAGGAAGGGGGCAATGACTCTGAAGCTGAGGAGGGCCTTGTTCCAGATGTTGTGAATGACGGCGGGATGGATCCCGACAATCCCTGGATGTTGGGGAGGAACCCCACAGAGTCTAAAGAGAACCTGGTAGCTCCACCTGAAGACGACACGGCCAGTGAGGCTGAGGAGGAGCCGCCCATGACAGAAGAGGATGCATTGCTGCAAAGATTTGCCGAACGCCATCCGGGTCTGCAAAATGCTGAGCCACGAGGTGAGCTTGCCTCCCTGCGTGTGTAGGTGTTAGGTGTCGGAGTTTTACAACCTCGCATGCTGCCTGCAGATTGTTTGACTGGAAGAGACCTTTCTGGGCTGATGTGACTCTCAGTCTACCCAGCACTAACCAATCACTCCTTCCAGCCCCTGAATTCCAATTCCACTTTTTTATTTTATTTTTTTTTTGCCGATTGTTCTTTTCCTCCCTCATCTGTTGAAGTCAGTTTGTCAGTTCCTTGTTAGTTTGCCGTTTGTTCTTCCTAACTGTAAGTTATGAAACATTTTTATTCTTTTATTTAGCGATTTATTTAGGCTGTAAGTGTGCCGGCTAATGGCAAAAGGGGTTGATTGTCTGGGGAACTTGAAACTGTTCTCCTCTGTGAATCTCTCGACATCTGCTGTGTATCTAGTGGAAATTTTTAAGTGAAAATTCAAAACTCTGCAACTGGAGGCAGTGTGCCTTAACTCCATCTGAGAGTCCTGCCTTAAGTTCTCCAGCTCTGAGAACTCTAACACTAATATGGGGAAGATTCATAGAATCATAGAATCCTAGAGCTGGAAAAAGAGACCTCAAGGGCCATCCAGTCCAACCCCCTGCCATGCAGGAACCCCCATCACAATATTTCCGACAGATGGCCATCCAGCCTCTGCTTAAAAACCTCCAAAGAAGGAGACTCCACCACCCTTTTTGGCAGCATCTTCCACTGCCAAACAGCTCTAACTGTCATGAAGTTCTTCCTGATGTTCAAATGGAATCTCTTTTCCTGTAGTTTGAAACCACTGCCCCGAGTCCTAGTCTCTGAAGCCACGGAAAACAAGCCTGTTCCCTCTTCAATATGACATCCTTTCAGATATTTAAACATAGCTATCATATCTTCCCCCAGCCTTCTTTTTGAAAGGCTAAACATTCCCAGTTCCCTAAGCCGTTCCTCTGCACCCGCTCGAGGTTGTCAGCATCCTTTTTAAATTGTGGTGCACAGAACTGGCCATCAGCAAGGGGTAAAGATAAAAAAAAACAATTGAATTAGGCCAGTGAAAATAATCTTAAAAGAATCTTCAGGTAGAATACAATCTAGTCATGCCACTGCACCATAATATCACTATCAATATTGAATTTTCAGGTTAAAAAAGAAGAGCCACGAGAAACATCCCATCCCGCCCCCTGCAAAAAAAAAAAAAAAACACATTTAGGCCTTATGGCTATGAAGAAGGTGAACATACATGTGATCAATGTCGGTTGAGATTTTAAGAGAAAGTTCTTTGCATAGAATGGGTGGAAGACTTGTATGACTGGTGCGATTTTCAGAGTCTTTCGGATCACCCCTTCAATTGATGTATGACAGTAATAAGAATTTCAGAATTAATTATGCAGATTAAAGAGATGATCCGGATTTGCATATAGGTTTGCTGAGCTGTTTTTCTCTTCTGCAGAATTTTATATAAATATTTTAGATATTTAGATTCATTTATAAGCAGGCATAATAAATTATAAATGCCATCATATATGTGCTAGTAATTAAAAGCTTAATGATGAGAAAGGGAGGCTATTAAATAAACAGAATGAAAATAACTGGTACCAAATAAAAGTGATTTTTTTTTCCCATCCCGTTTCATAATGTAGTCACTCACTGAAATTGATTTACAGAAGATTTGTTATATTTCAGAAGTACATTTTCAAATATTTATTTATGTATTCGGCTTATATACTACCCCATTAGTGCAACTGAACAGTTAAAAATTAAAACTAACAACCCCCAGTAATCCACAGTAACAAAAAAATACAATTAAAAATAACAAAACAGACAGTAATTATAACCATAAATATGAATACAAAAAAGTAATCTAGAATTGGATTTTAAAAGGTGTTATTAGCAGTATCCCAGATATGTGGTTATAAAATACGTCTTTACTATTTCTTTTTAAATGTAAGCCTGATGTATGTTTGGCAACATTTTATTCCAGAGACTAGGGCAGTGTTGGTGAACCTATGGCACGTGTGCCAAAGGTGGCACTTGGAATCCTTTCTATGGGCACCCAACATCGCCCCCTTCACAGCCACCTGGATTCAGGTTAAATTTCTATACAGTGGACCCTCATATAACAAACGGTTTGTATAACATAAAATCTGTACAACATAAAAAATTCCAGAGATAGTGGAAATTTGTTTTAACAGAATCGTCTATGGGGCGAATCCATACAACATAAAAATGGTCGCGATTAGGGATTACTATGTTTTCAATGCATTCCTATGGGAAATTTCTATAAAGGAAAATTTGCTTAACATAATTTCATTTGGAACGAATTAATTCCTTTATACAAGGTACCACTGTATTGGCACTTTGTGAAGAATTAGTGGGTTTTGAATCACAGTTTGGGCACTTGGCCTCTAAAAGGTTCGCCATCACCAGACTCGGGGCTGAAATTGATAAAGCAACAATCCTCGCATTTAGCTTTTTAGCTATCAACTTCTAACCATGTGGATTGAGAGGAGTGGCTGGGACAGATAACCGATTTCTGTTAGTGGCATTCTGACAAACATTAAGGATCTCAACAGTTAAGGGCTTTTTAGGTCATAACCAATTACCTTGAATTGAGCACAGAAACCGAGACTCGGGCTATATGATCAAATTTACTACTCCGAAGAATCAGTTTGCTTTCTGTATTTTGTTCCTGCTCATGTTTTCATAGGCAGCTTTATGTATTACAGTATTTTTGAGGTTTTGTGAATGCTAGCCATTTGTTATCCAGGTAGGAGGACAACGGGTCAATCAACCAAAATTGATAGAAGGCACTCTTGGGCATTGCTTCTCGGCCTTTTGGCTGAGATTAAGTGTAGTATCTTGGGCATTGCATATATTTGATAGCTGAGCCTCTCTGGAGAGTGTTTGGAATAAGAGTATCCCCAAGATGCAAACTTGATCCTTCCAAGGGAGTGAAACCCCTCTGAGGCCAGGTAAATTCCCCTTTACCTAGTCCAACATTCCTCCTAATTGTAGGATGTCCATCTTCTCTGATTTCGGTTTCAGTTTATTGGCCGTTGCCCAGTACATTGTTGAAGAGAGGCAGTACTCAAGGATCCGTACAGCATCCCCTGCGGATGAAAACAAACAAACAAACTGGGGGGAGGAGAGCCAGAGCTGCGTGTCATCGGCATACTGTTGACGTTGCACTCCAGATCTCTGTTTCGCTCCTCCCTGCAGCTTCATAAAGATATTATAAAGAGTGTTGAGGAGATGGTTGATGTGCCAGCAAGGCAGTTTGGACTTAGGGCAGGCATGCCCAAAGTCAGGCCCGGGGGCCAAATGCGGCCCATTTTCAAATTTTGAGTGGCCCGCGGCCTGTTCTCCCCACCTGCTCAGCCTCTCATGTATCCCCGCCAGCTGGCCAATTCCCATACCGGATGGAGATGTCAGCTTGCAGTTTTATGGTTCGCCTGCCGTCCTTGCCTCTCATCATTCCCCCAGCCATCTGCCCAGCCTACCCACCCCCAGCTCCATTGCTGCAGCTTCTTCCCCCAAATCCTTGCATGTTATAGAGACTTGTCCAATGTCCGGCCCAGGGGCCAAAAGTGGCTGAATGGTCGGCCCCCACACATTTTCACCTCAACAAATCTGGCCCTCCTAGGGTGACTTCCTAGCCGAGATAAGTGGTGAACGCAGCCTCTCAGAGCTGTATCTTCTGGGATGGCCCATCAAGAAAGGACTGGACCCACCAGAGTACAGAACCCTTAATCACTCAACTCAAGAGTCATCCCAGAGGGACATCATGGTTGATGATATCAAAGGCCAGAGGAAGATTCAGGAAGACCGGCAGGGCAGCCACTACTGTTCCAGTGCCTTGTAGAAGTCTAAAACCTCAGTTTAAATGGGTCCAGGTTACTGGTTTCTTCCAAAAAGTCCTGCAAGTGAACAGCTACCACAGAACTGAGGACGTTTTAGTTTAGTTTTTGTTGCCAGCGTGTTTGTGTATACATCCCATTTCCAAATATTTTTCGAGTGGCTCACTAGAGTAACAAGGTATCAACCTAAAGATACAACAGAAAGTGTTGCATGAAACGTCTTAATGTCAACATACATCTTGGTGAAGCAGTGAAAGCTTTAGAATCGAATTTCATTAAGCAAATGGAAAAAGCAATTCCATAGGTAAAGAACAGTTCAAATCTTTAAAAATTCCAAATTGGTGAATACACGCTAAATGGTTAACCTAGATCAGCAGCCGTGGGAGGGTGTAGAAAAGAAAGAAAATTAGAGTCCAAATGTTGCCACTTTTGAAACAAGCTGTAAGCCAGTCAAAACAAACGTCTCTTCTTTAGCTTTCCCCATGATTGGGCTCTCCAGACGTGTGAAGTTCAACAACCCATCACCCCACGTCTGTCCAGCAGTTATAATCAGTGTGGTTGAGAGTGGTGGAATTGTGATCCAATACACCTAGCAGACCTTTGGCCTTTAGAGTTACACCAACTGCAGAGAAAGTGGGTAATACTTACGTATCATGAGGTTTTGAGGGCACCCAATGACATTTAAGCAGCAGCTAATTCAGGGCAGAGGAAAGGACTGTCCTTCATATGAAGCATCTGAACCATGAGATTTGCTGCCTTATAATGCGGTGGCGGCCACCAGGCCTTGATGATTTAAAGGGGACCCAAACGGACTGGTTGAAAGGGGAGAAGCTGTTGAATAGGGGGAGCCAGGATAGCTGCATGAAACCTTCAAGTTTAGAGGCAGTGTATCTCTGGGTACCAGTTGGGGTGCAACCATAGGAATGGGTCGTTGCCTTCATGTCCTAATTGTGGGTCCCTCAGAGGCGTCTGGTGACACACGGTTGGAAGCCAGATGCTGGCTTAAATGAGGCCTTGGGTAGGATTTAACAGGGTTCCTCTCATGCGGTCTTAATTCTCCACAAGTAGACATCAGCTACTGGGGGACATTTCCAGAAGAGAGCGTGAGGATTCTGAGTTTTCCAGAGCACTTCCATGGAATCGATGGAAGAAGCAGGGGACCTATTAATTCAGTTAAGTGTTTTAGCTCCATCTCCATCTTGAGGTTGAGTTTTAATTGTAAATCTCATGGTCAGAATATCTAGTCAAAACGTTTGGGCTCCCATGATTTCCCTTGGCACCCCATCCTGTTCTTTTACTGCGTAGTCTAACGGATCATTTTTGGAGGACTCGGAACGCGTTCACGCTATAAATGCATTGGTCTTAATTGTTCCCAAAGATACAGACGGCTTTTGGGTTTGGGCCTTTGTTTTGCTGTTGTGGATTGACAAAGTCAACTTCGTTGTTGTTGTTGTTGTTGTTGTTGTTGTTGTTGTATACTAACGGTGTGGATCTTGACACAGGTTCCAGCCGAGGGGCAGAGGGACCCACTGTGCCTAAGGTGCCTGGGCCGGCACCTCCGTCTCCTGCCTCAGAGGGGCCCCTTTTGAGTGAGAAGTTGGAACGCCTTCGCACTTTGGAGGATGTGGACGCTTTGGTGTCGGAGGACATTTCTCCTGCCGAGGAAGAGCCCCCAGCTCGAGATCCTGAACTCCAATTGCCCGAGAAGGCCGAGCCGCCACCGCCACCGCCGCAGGCAGAGGGCAGCCCATCCCAGACCTCTAGCAAAAAGACAAGCAAGCGGAAGGCTGTGATTGACCTGAAGGCCGTCTTGGCTGAGATGCCTCCAGCCGTGCAGTGCCCACTGGTGCCAACTGCTGTACAGGACGAGGTGAGCCCCGACGAGACCAAGAGGTTATGTCTGTGAGGAATGGCAGCGGCTGTGAGAATCCAAAGTACAGTGGCGCCTCAACTTACAAATTTAATCCGTTCCAAATGCATGCTCTTAAGTCGAACTACTGCACCCTTAAGTCGGGGTACCTATCTAAAAAATTGAAAAAATAAGTTAAAAAATCAAAGAAATGAAAAAAAAATTGTAAGTTGAACAGACCCTATCTAACATTTGTAAGGCAGCAGTTAAAATGCCAACCGTTTTCTGCTCTTAAGTTGAATTGCTCTTAAGTTGAGCTGCTCTTAAGTTGGGGTACCAATTTAGTAACGCTTTCTTTGGACCTGGACATTTTGATTTATGGGTAAGTGAGGAGGCTTTGAATCCACATATACAGGGAAGGAAACTTCCCTGGGGGTGAGGAGACTAGAATGTCTTGAAGAAGGCTCGGCTGTACGCCTCAAAATACTATTGAAATGGACTCCCTGTGGCTTAAGCTGTGGCACTTTGCTAGGTCTAAACTGAAGAACGGTGCCTTCCTTCCACATACTAACCAGGACTCCCCGCTAACTTTCCCTCAAAGCACAGATACTGATGTTTTTCCAAACATTTGCTCATAATACTGAAGGTATCCAGGGCAGAGCCAAGTTGCTCACACTCGTTCACCTTTTCATCAGGAAAAAAACCCACTCTTTGGCTGCTTTTACACGACCCCTAAAATCCAAGGCAAAGGGCTCCCAGATGTGGAGCTTAAAATTGTTTTCCCACCAGCTGTGGACTTTTAAAAAAAATTAAGTACGATCACACCCACCTAAGCGCGCCCCAGCACATTTTACAAGTACCTGGTCTCTGGAGGTAAAAAAAATTTCCCATGCGGATTATGAAGCTGTGGATGCCGGGGCTCTCCTCAACTTCTGTTTGTTTTTTTGTCCCTGCCACTCCTTTAACAGCCTGGAATCCCTACGGGGCTGCTCCGACAGCAGGCGGAGGTGAGCCTGCATTCTTTTCTCCCTTTTTTTCTCCCTCCCCTCACCACAGACAGGAGCAATGGGGTGCGGTAGGGTGGGAACACAGGAACCAGAACAAACCCCCACAATCTCTGGTCCGAATTTTAAGTTGCCAGCGGATTTTAGAGGTCGTGTAAAAGCGCTCTTTGTTTTGTTTTGCTTTGCTTTGCTTTCTGTGACGTGACCCTCCACTGATCTTGTTCCCGACAGCTGGAGACAGGCACCAGCCAGCGACAGGTCATCCAGGAAGCCTTTGCCACCGACAACGTGGTGGCTGACTTTATGAAAGAGAAGCGTCGGGCGGAAGAAGCCAGTAAGCCAAAGGCCATCGATCTCGTCCTCCCAGGTTGGGGCGAGTGGGGAGGCACCGGGCTGAAGCCAAGCACCAAGAAGAAGAAGAGGTACGTGGTGGTGGTGGTGGTGGAGGCCTTGTTTCCCTCACTTCCCGACCTTGTCTGTTGACCTTCTAGACCAGTGGTTCTCAACCTGTGGGTTCCCCAGAAGTTCCTGGACTGCAACTCCCAGAAGCCTCTACCACTCGCTGTGCTGGAAGTGGTTTCTGGGAGTTGCAGTCCAGGAACCCCTCGGGACCCACCGCTTGAGAACCACTGTTCTAGACCCTTCTCTTGTCTTTTTCTTCTTCCTTTAGGTTCCTGATCAAGCCCGCCCCCACACCGCCGAGGAAAGACGAACGTCTGCCTCACGTCATCCTGAGTGAACAGCGCAATATTTTAGCTGCAGCTCATCAGGTGAGGGCATAACTCTGAACCACGAGGTTGCTCGTCAGCCAAATGTCTTTATTTTTGGTGGGGGCGGGGAGGTTATTATCCCACAGGTCTTTGGGATTTGGAGTCCCTTGGTGACTTCCAGATGCCCAAAGCGTAGTTGCCTGGTGTGATTGTGTTACGTGACCGACTCTTCATGACCCCATGTCCATGGAGTCTTCTTGGCAGGGATACTGGGGTGGTTTCCCATTTCCTACTCCACTAGTTGCCTGGCACTTTTAGCCAAAAGAACCACATGATGAGAGGAATTGTAAAATGGATAATGCTGTGTTGGGGGGGGGGCACTGCAAAGTCCATAAGCCCTGTGAACTTAGGACAGGGATGAGGAGTCCTCGGCCTTTCAGCTGTTTAGGGTTTCCTTACCAAAGGCCACAACATGCATTAGGGATGCTGTAGTTCATTTTGTTTCCTTTCTCCAAATCCCATTTTCTACACACCCCTATTTCTTACTGGGTTGTGAGACGTTGTCTCTTCCTTCCCACGTTGGAATTCATACAAGGGGTATATGTAATTTTGTCTAATGCCCGCATTTATTTATACATTCTATCTCATTTGTGCATTTTCTCCCATTGACTAAAGCCAGTTTGTGTCTTGTGTTTTTTTTAAACAAACCTTATATATTTCAGCCATTTGCAAGTGTGAGCATCCTCTCATGCACTTTTTATTTCTCTGGAGCACCTGTAGACCTTACAGAGGTTCTAATTCTCCAAACAAGGTGTATTTCTTAAAATTAAATATAAAAATGCTCCCATCAGACTTAAATCTAACCAAGTTCTTTCCTGTCTTTGCTCCAGAGGGCTAAAAGTTCTACTGGCCTGTACTGTGTGTTCTGCTAGATAGTTTGGAACAATTTTTTTTTCATTTTGCCCTTTTTTTTTTTGAAGATTGCTTTGGCTCCCTTTGAAGTTGGGTAGGACGGAACAGAGCAGTTGACTTCCTTGCACCCAGGAAGCGTCCCTCTCTACAAGCGCTCATGACCTAGGACAGGCCTGCCCAAAGTCCGGCCCGGGGGCCAAATCTGGCCCGTCAGGCCATTCTGAGTGGCCCGCGGCTGGCTGGCCCACCCCTCCCTCCCCCTCCTTCACCCACACATTCCCCTGCGGTGGCCACGGCTCCCTGTGCTTCCTTTGGTCCCCACCTTCCTTCTTTCCTCCCTCCTTTGGTCCCCACCTTCCTTCCTCCATCCCTTCCTTGTTCCCCACCTTCCTTTCTTCCTTCCTCTCTTGGTTTCCACCTTCCTCCCTCCCTCCCTTGGTCCTCGCCTTCCTTCCTTCCTTCCTTCCTTCCTTTCCTGTGGGTGGGGTTGCAAGGGGTCAGTGGGTGGGGCTTATGGGTCAGTGGGTGGGGCTTGCAGTGGGGTGGCAGGGTTGAGGAGCAACCGGCCCCTGGCACATTCTCAGCCACCAAATCTGGACCTCCTTACAAAAAGTTTGGGCACCCCTGACCGAGGAGGAAAGAGCTCCAAGTGCCTAGTGGTCAGCTGTTTGCTGCTTGTTTGATGGCGCATCTTTTCTTCCCCGTAGGTCAACCACCTCCCATTCCCCTTTGAGAACACCCAGCAGTTTGAGCGCAGCATCCAAGCCCCCGTGGGGCCCACTTGGAACACCCAGCGTGCTTTTCAGAAGCTGACGGCCCCCTCTGTCGTCACATATCCCGGGCACATCATCCCCCCCATCAGTGCGGAAGACGCCAACCTGCCCCGTAAAGTGGATCAGACAAATGTCGCGGGAAAGAAAGTGGATCTGGAGCCGAGTGTCTCTCCCCGGAAGCATCAACCCCGCCGCACGTCAAAGAAGATGATGATGAAGAAGGAGGAGGAGGAGGAGGAGGAGGAGGAAGGCAGGTAGAATTCAATCTGCTCTAGGCCTGCTCTGGTTCTGCCGTTCTAAGTCTCACTCTTTGGCTCAGCCTCCCCGTCCACGCATGCCTGGTGGAACCCCAACCCCCATAGACTCCAGCCAACAGGGCAACAGAAATAGGGAGGAGTGCTGGGAATTGTATCTCCAAACATCTGGAAGGCACCAGATGAAGGAGAAGGAGAGGAGGAGTGGGAACGGCAGAGAGTATCCCCTTCCGGGGGTATGGGCCTTCTCTCAGCAAGGAGGGAATAAGTGCCAAAGTATCACATTTATAGTCAAGTATTTTTCATTCCAGGCTAGGTTTTAACCTTGGCTCGCTTCTTGGAGCCAATTCCTTCTCCAGAGACATCAGTAGGACTGCCTAGTTAGCTACCATGCGTTGAACCCTCAAAGGAAATGTCCATACTTGAAACACACACACACCCCCCCCGATTTTGGAGGTTTCCCAAGAGATTATTATCAGCCCCCCCCGCCGCCTGCATTGCTTTACCCAAGAATTGCCAATAGCAGGGCCACTGAAAGAACATTTGCCAGAATGTGGTTTTCTGCCTCCAGGCTGTTTCTTCTCCATCCCAGCAAATGAGAAACAATTAATAAAAATGTACAAAAACTATCTTGTACTTTTAAAAAAACAACAACAGTCTTTTCTTGGTCATTTGTTTTCTGGTTTCCCTGTGTATTCTCGCTGTTGCTTCTCTTCTCCCTGGCCTTACAAATAGCACAGGCACTCTTAAGAACAAGAGGGGTAGGCATCAAGATATTTTGACTTAAAATGTGCATAGAAAGCTCGCAGCCTCTCTTGCCTGGTACTTCATCTCCTGTGCCCTTTTTCTGTGGACAGCAGCCTGCCAGAAGGGCCCAGGCTGTAACGAGACAGGCTAGTAGATTTGGGAGGGAATCGTTTTTTTTTTTAAAGTATCTTTTTAAATCTCTGTCCCAGTCAGCATAGCTGGGATATTATGGGAGTTTACAGTCCAACCCATTCAGAGGAGCTGCACCAGGAAAAAAACATTTGCCCAAGGACTGATGAAGGGCAGGAAGGGATGTCTTCGCATACTGTAGGGATGTCTTCACACATAATGTATCTGCTGCAGTTCATTTGTGTTGCAATGTATGAATCCTGGTACAGAATGCAAGTTGGCATCTCGAGAGTATCTGGTGTGTTTTTCAAATTTCTAGTCATAATGACTGAAACCTGGATAGAGTAGGGAGTGTGGTGGCAGTGCAGAAGGCGGAGGTGGGTTTTCAGAGGTCACCAGGTAAGGCTCTTCTGGGGACTTCATTGCCTCCCCTTTCCTTCTGACAAACAGGAACAGGATAAATTTTGCAAAACTGAGCAGCCGTATCTAAATATCTTAAATTGCATCATGTTATAGTGGTTCCACAATTCTACTTCCCCTGATGTAGCAAGTGATTTTAACACTCTCCTGACTTGAGTAATAGGGATCTGTAAATAGGTGGTCGTCCAGTGTTATAAAACAAACACACACATTGTGTGTGTGTGTGTGTGTGTGTGTGTGTGTGTGTGTTTGTCATGAAAACATGAAGATATATATAGCAGTGGGTTAGGGATCTCTGCAAAATGGAGGAGGTCACTAGTGAAGGGGGGATTAAGCAAGTTAACTTGAAAGGAAATTCTACTGAGGAGGGGCAGGGTCTAGTCTCAATCATCGTAGAGTGCAGGACACGCAACAATGGAGTCAAGTTACAGGAAGCCAAGTTTAGACTGAACAGCAGGAAAGACTTCTTAACTGTTTGAGCAGTGCAAAAATGGAACCAGTGACTTTGAGAGGATGTGGCAGTGACTCCAGTGCTGGAGGCAATCAATTGCACAACCATTGGTCAGATCTGTTTCACTTTGGACCCCCCACACACACACGGATGACCTTGTAGCGCTCCTTCCACTTCAATCATTCTCCGATGTTTGTTGTACCTCATGTGAATAACATGTACACCATTCTCTCTAAAACCAGATTAGGCAATGAATGTCAGCAAAATTGTTCTGCATGATAAGTAACAGATAAAGATCCAGGTACCACTGGGCCGTATGTCGGTTGCCACACTGATTTCTAGCCAGTATGATGGTGGTTTCATCTTCTCAGTTTGCCTATTGCTTGGCTGAAGTGCCATGATAGGAATGACGGCAAGTCAAGGCTGTGCATCTGCTGTTTGTTTAAGTTTATGCTCAGTTTTCTCTCCAACAAAGGCGGTACGCATGGTGGCCCTCCTAACTGCTTGATCCCCAGCAGAAACCCTGTTAAGTGTGATGTAATGCTTTGGACTAAGGTCACACAGTAGCTGAAATTTGTTGGTGTCGGTAGCAGCAATGGTTTGTTGGAAATTAAATATTTCTGATTATTTGCCCAAAGCTCATGATGAGACTCCCGTATAACCCCTTTCGTGGTCAGGAAGTAACGAAGGATGCAGGTCAAGAAGATTATGTAATTACAGTATGAAAAACTGCTCTCAGTGGTGGCAATTCCCAGTAGTTAAATCCTTCATTTCTTTTCCATGTTTCTCACAACTTAATTAAAGGGACCAATATAGAAGCCTTGGGAGCTTTGGGCCAACTTTAAATTGGTTACTTTAAAAAAAAAGCCTGGCAACTGATGACATCAGCAGCCTTATGTGGCATAAAGTGTGGCAACAGGATTTCAGCCATTGAGCTTGTTTCTACTCAGCAGAAACCGCAGCCTGCTTTTCCTTTATCCTGGACCAGCCTTCCAGCCACTGGTCATATGGCAGCACCCACTGCACGTAGATGACTCAGACGAGGGAGGGTGAAACTTAAATCCACCTTGATGAAAAGTTGTCAATTACAAGTTGGAAGACCTGCTCATTCAAAACTGGATTCATTTTTAAAACATAATCAGATGCAAACAAAGTCTATTTTTATCTGAAAATAATAAAAATGGAAGGAAGTTAGTGCCTCTGGAAGCTTGGCGCAGTGGTTAAATGCCTGTACTGCAGGTAAAACTGTGCTCACGACCTGGGTTCAATCCCAAAGTCTCATTTTCACTCAATCCTTCCGGGTCGCAGTACCCAGCTGTAAAATAATAAAAAATGGAAGGAATACTTGTTGGTATGGGGCGGTGTATAAGCAGAACACTTTGCTTTCTAGGGATTGCTGCTTTTTCATTAGAAAGATGTGTTGGCTACACGTTGCTCTAAGGCCAAAAGCTTTTTAGGAAACATGAGTTACTTCAAGGTATTACTGGAAGGGCCTCCGTTTATAATGAAAAATAAACATTTCTGGTCCCTGCGAGGTTGCCACAACGTTAGATCCTGGCGCTCTTATGACTCACTTGCAAACAGGCTCAGCAAGGGTGAATCAGACATGCTCCCAGACCAGATGAGAAGCCTTCCTTACCATCCATCTCCCCCTGCTGGTGATGTCATCAACCTTATGCAAACGTAATTTACGAAACAGGACTGTGGCCACTTCCTATTTAACTAGATGGAAAGCATCTTCAGGTGACACAGGCCAAGGGAAATGTATGGCTGTTCTGGCTGTGCCATTTACGACAGACAGAAGCTGGAAGTCCAGTAGCTTCTGAAGAGCCCCACATTCACCAGCTCAGATGCACAAAGGACTGCAGGATTTTGATGAATCTGGCCATATAGGTAAGAGTCCATTTGCACAGGTCCAAGGCAAAATTGCTGCCAGGTGAAAAGGGATGTAGCTCAGTGGCAGAGCATGTGTTTTGTGTAACGACTGCCCCAGGTCCAGCTGACAATGCTTTCTTGTTTTTAAACGGTAGGATGGTAACTGCACACTTTTAGCAAGTGATCTCAGCTTCAAACTCTCGTCCCCTCCTGCTGGGAGAGTGAGGTAGCAGGTGATGCAAAAGGGTTTCAGGACCTTAGAGAGTAGCATCAGTCTTGAGTAAAATGGATGCAGAACAAAATCAGTAATCAGAAATCTCAGCATGCCAAATGAAGATGCTCTGAATCCCCACGTTCCAGTCTTCTGATGGAACAGTGTGGGATCCCCTTGGCGCAGTGGTTAAATGCCTGTCCTGCAGGTAAAACTGTGCTCACGACCTGGGGTTCAATCCCAGGTAGAAGGTTCATGGTTGATTCCACCTTCCATCCTTCCCAGGTCGGTAAAATGAGTACCCAGCTTGCTGGGGGGGGGCAATGTGTAGCCTGCACACTGTAATTAAAACTGTAAACCGCCCAGAGACTACTTGAAGTGGTATGGGGCGGTATATAAGCAGAACACGTTGCTTTTGCACTTTCACATCTGGAATACAGACAGACAGACCTGGAGGTTCAATTTAGTTTAGCACGAAGATTAGGTCCCCACCACCATACACACACATCCAAAAGTCTAATCTTTTCAAACCTAAAGCTGCATTCCTGATCCCATTGCAATGAGAAGCAAACCCAGCTGAAATCAGAGGGGAATACTTGCCCCCAGTCACATGAAGGATTGCACTGTAAAACCTCGCCCAGAAGGTACTTTGGAGCTGCAATCTGTAGGAAGACTAACGGGGCAATCAAGATCGATTTAATAATCACAGAATATCTGACACACACACACACACGGAGGGTTAAGGATTTTCGGGGGGTAAACGGTTTGTTTTATGTAAACCGGCCAGAGTTTCCTCTGGGAAAATCGTTGCGTTATACAAACATAAAAATAAATAAATAACTCCCCAGGTGACATTTTAAGAAACCCCCGCACAGGTTGCTGTATCCTCTTGAGATGCCTGGAGAATTTTTCCAAAGCTTGCACCGTTTGCACCTCTGGGTGGGTCCGCTGCCAGCTTTCTTACGTTTACTTTATTTCATATTGCACTGAGCCAGGGTCGGGGGAGGAGGGGGTCACTGCCTGCACGTTGCTGGACCTTAAACATCAGAATACCGGAGTTGGGGGGAGGGGAGGGGGGCGCTTCGGTCGGGCTCGACTTTTCAAACAAGGGGCCGAGCAGGCCACTGCGTCCAACCTGGGGGAGGTCCAGAGCGAGGTTCTTTCTGTCCTTCCCCTTCCTTCCTTTTTTTCCCCCTCCCTTGAACGCCAAGCGGCATCTCCATCCTTTTCCGCTCCTCTTGTCTTCCTACAACACGCCCCCCCCGCCCCCCCCAAAAGATCTAAGGCTGAGCGCTGCTGCTGTTTAGCGTCACGTATGAACGCGCCTCTTAGTGCGCGCAGGGTGCAGGAGACTTCGGGGCTAGGGGTGGGGGGGGGCGATGCTGCGCCCAGTCCACCTCGCCCCCCCAACCCCAATCGCCCGATCTTCTTCTGCCTGGCGCCCCCCCCCCCCTTGAGCCTTCCGGGTGCCCTGCCTGGAGGAGGCGAAGTCCCGCGGCCGCCCCCTCAGCCCCTGGGCTGCTGCCCCTGCCAGGGCGATCGGCCGCAGGAAGGAACCCCGGTCGCCTGCCCGCTTGCTTTGCAGAGCCGATCGGGACCCGGGCAGGCGGGCGAGCGAGCCAAGGCCGACGACGCCACCGGGGGCCAAAAAGGCGACGGAGCCGCCGCCCGGCCTCGCCTCCTCCTGGCCCTGGCCGGCCCCCCCCCCCCAAGCCGGCGCGCGGCTCCCTTTGCTCGCTCTCCCCCCGGAGGCCTCCAGCAGGGCGCGGGGGGTCGGTCACCGGAGGGGCGGCCCTTCCTCGCCGGCCCGCCCAGGAAGGCTAGTCCCGACGCCCCTAGCGGCACCCGGGCACCTTCGCCCTGGGGGTGGGATGGGATGGGATGGGATGGGGGTGAGAGAAGTGGCCCGTTCAGAAGGCGACCCACGCCCAAAGCACCACCCACCCCACCCCAAACCCAACCCACCCCTTCCATCTCTCTCCCTCCCCGCTTTTTTTTTTGGGGGGGGGGCAGCCCAGGCCGGGCTTTCGCACGTGCACGCAGACGCGCGTCCGCCTGCCTTTCCCGCGCTGCTTTGGGCAGACACTCGGGTCTGCTCCCTCTCGCGTGTCCTAGGGGCTTGCAGGGATGCGGGCATGGGCGCTTCCCTGGATCGGTTCTCACCTGCCGCGCAACGTGAAATGAACGTGTGGATGCGGGCGGGGGAAAGAGAGAGAAGACGGTTCCTGGCGGGTCTCCCGCCGGATCCCACCCGTTCTCCCTCCAATGGAAAACGCTGGTCTCCTCCCAGTCACGGGAGGGTCACGGGACGGGTGGGTCTAACGTAACGCTGGGAAGATGGTGCGCCTGGGTTGCCGCATTGGACGACGAGGACTCCAGGGTCTCTCTCTCTCCCTCGGAGTAGCTGTGCTGGCTAGCCCCGTGGCATCCCCTCGCCTCCCTTTGAAGGTCGGGACGGTCGCTGATGTGTTTTCCATCGGGGAAAAAAAATCCCTTCCCCCTTGAAAAGTCCCCTGTTCTCCTGGAGGCCGAGAAAGTTCAGGCTGCTGTCCTGCACAAAGCCTGTGGTGGTTATTGCCCTGGAATAAAAGGTTGCAAACCTGCCAAGAGGGCCAAACCCTGCAGAGACGGAGGGAAACCATCGTAGGTGAAAGGGCTGGGCCAGAGACCTTTCCCTAGGACCTTAAGGCCAGGTCTTCAAGCATCGCTTACTGCTAAGCCTGGCCCAAAACCAGCATTCAAGGCTCAGCTTTCTCTACCCCACCTCCATCAGGGAGGTCCTTGCTCCCAGGCCCTAACACTGCCCATCTTCCTCAGAGGTTCTCAGCATCAATTGGGAGTGGAGGCTATATTTTTTTATTATTAATGTCCTTTTATATGATTTTATTGATTCAACAGCATTTTGATATTATTGGAATTTGTTTACTTGCATTTTAACATTGTAATTTTTTTTGGGGGGGGAGGTCTTTCCCCCCCCCTTGTGTTTTCAATCTTGTCACAAGCCGCCACGAGTCCCAGTTTGGAGGCGAAAGATGGAATATAGATTAAGTCCCGTTCATTCCATTCACCTGTTTTATGCTTTACCTGCCTCTGTTTGGTTTGGTTTTTTGCAGCCTGGTTTATTTTTATTTTTATTTTTATTTGGGGGGGGGGAGAAAGAGGAAAGCATCGCAAATGCCAATCTAATAAATCACGTTAAGGTTATGGCTGGCGCTGCATGGATCTGCTGGGTCTTTTCTGCCAAAGTTGGGAGCCGTTAGGGTTTTGCACTAGGACGCCCAGAATGCTGGCAGGGGATTCTGGGAATTATAATAATGTAACAAAAGGAACCCCTTCGGAGCTTTCTCTGCTCTTCTGGCAGCCCTAAGTAAACAGAAGCCGTGTGGCTGAATTTCAACAGGACGGGTCTGGGAAACCCAATCAAGAAGGGGAGGGGGGGGGAAACAGGTTCTGTAGAAGTCCAGGCAGGGGGTTGGACTAGATGGCCCTTGAGGTCTCTTCCAACTCTATGATTCTATGATTCAGGCTGGTTGAACAGGTAGGGATGGGCGGGGCCTGACCCGCCCTCCTCATTCCTTTTGCTTGCTGGGCTAATGACAGGAGCACAAGGAGCATGGACTGTAGTGGGTTGTGCGTTCCTGCCGCCTTTTGCTCAGCTTTTTTTTTTGCTCCGCCTGCCGGAAAAAGTCGCTTCTCTTGGGTTTCCGAGAACCGGCCTCAGAAGAACAGGGCTCTTTTCCTTGATGGCGGAGGCGGCTTTAAAAAAACAAAAAGAGGATCTGTTTGTTTCGGCTGCCTATGACCGAAGGTGGTGGTGATGGGGAATGCAGTTTGAACATATTTAGAGGATGGTCCCGATGTAAAAGGTAAAGGTAGCTGCGAGGTTTAGCTGCGAGGAATTCCTGTTGCTCTAAGGCTCTCGACTAGGAAACTGAATTTGGAGACTTAAGTATTTGTGTTGGGGAAGCCTGGTAGGAGTTTCCTTCTTTTCTCCCCAAAGCCACTGGATGGTGCTTTGGAACAGGATGGGGACCTCGCAAAAAGTGTGCCAGTATGTATTTGTGTGTTCTTCATGGCTTTCCTGACCGGCTGCCGCCTGGCCCTCTCTCTGATGACAGCAGAGACCCAGAATCCTCAAGTGTGTCTCCTAAATTTATTTATAAACAATAGCAATAGCAATTGATGCGATGCAGCATTATTTACTCTAGCACGTCCACCGATTTATTTCCAGGGGTGCACTCATATAGATGCCAGAGGGTCCATTCATTTCTTCATTGAGATAAAATATGTAGCTTCCCTTGCCGAAGGCTGCAGTTTCTGTCCTGAGCTTGGAATTATAAGGCTGGAAGGATCACTGAGTCCATCCCTATCAAAGTGGAACAGTGCGGAAATTGAACTCCCAACGGCTGCCTCCACAGGCAGAGGCTTAAGCCAGTGAGCTATCTGGCAGTTTGGCTATTAGAATTTAGGTATTAGATTTTTGTCTAACAACTCCCAGCATCCCCATTCCAATACCTGTCTAAAATAAAATTAAAAATTGCAATAATTTCAATTTAAAAGAAAACAATTTCCAAGCTGTTAAGAAAAGAATTTTGACGTGCTTGATGGAAAGACCCTGACTTGGAGATGGACCTTCAGCTGGTCCATGGATGCTACTACTGAGAAAAGGTGCTTTCAAGGGAGTCCCCCCCCCAATTATTTAGCCACGGGATTTTACGAGAGGTCCCACAGTCCTCTCCTATTTGGAAGCCTTCCACATTTCCCTGCCACTTCTGCCAGCCTTTTTTTTTTTTCTACAATGAAATAAAATAAAATAAAATAAAATTTAGAAATGCATCCAAGGAAAAGAGATTGAAAAAGTCGAGTGGTTAGTGCGGGCATGTCCAAACTTCAGCCCTCCTGATGTTTTGGACCAGAGCTCCCAGAATTCTAAGCTTAGCTTGCCAATGGCAAAGGACTGTGGGAGTTGTGGTCCAAAACATCTGGAGGGCCAAAGTTTGGAAATGCCTTGGTTAGTGAATGGGAAATCCAGGCCATGATTGAAAAAGAGCCCTGGATCTCAGCTGTCTCTCAGCCAGACAGGAGGCTTTCTGAGGGGAACCATCTTGGACATAATGAAGGAAAGGAAACAAAGGATGGAACGAAGAAAATAAGTACCCACGCAATAACTGTAGGGCAGTGGTTCTCCACCTGCGGGTCCCCGGATGTTCCTGGACTGCAACTCCCAGAAATCCTGGCCAGCTCAGCTAGTGATGAAGACTTCTGGGAGCTGCAGTCTAGGGACATCTGGACTGCAACAGGTAGAGAACCACTGCTGTAGGGTGAGAAAGGCACCAGACATGGGGAAGTGTTCCTCTATAGGAACCCTTGAGTCATGTATGGCTGTTTTCTGGGCACCATCTGGATTCTTTTTTTTAAACCCTGGGGGCAGGGGTGTAACTTCATCGGGACTACTACTCCCAGATTCCCGGCTGGCAGGACCAGCAGACCTGTCAAGTGGGGGATTCTAGCAGTTGTAGTCCAAAAGCCAACAGTCCCTCAGGGAGCTCCCGTTTTTGGGAGGACAGAGGAGACTTGGAAGAGGGCGGTGGAGACATTGAAAGGCCTGGGGAACATGTTCTGAGAAGCAGGGTAAGGATACGTTTGCCTTAATAAGCGGGGTAGATTGGCAGGAAAACTCAAAAAGTACACAGGCTGTCATGCTGTCCAAGAAAAAAAGTTCAGCCAGAAATGAATAACATGCAGTACTGGATGATCCAACATCAGTGGAAGTAGGATTTTCCCTCCCTCCCCAGCTTAAAAAAAAAAACATCATAGGACAATATTTGTGGATTATATTTTCCAGAATACCCCTATCAGCATGGCCACCGACCACATCGGCTGGGGATTCTGGGAGTTGTTGTCAGGAAGACATTTTGCTAAGCGCTGTTCAGAGGATGCCCTAAACAAGCGCAGTCGATCTTTCGGGGTGGGGGCGAGGGGTGGCGGACTCGGCAGGATCATTTTCACGGGAATGGGCAGGATCTAAAGGACCCCTCCCCTCATCTCTGCTGCCTGAGAGCCGAGGACTGGATTAAATCACATGGGCTTAATTTACAAGAGATTTGGCGGGGTGGGTTGAGAAAGAGTTTGACAATGGAACCGGTTACACGGATCCAGGGTGAAGCACAGGCAGGGTAGCTGTCTCTTGTTATGGGGAGGGGGGAGATGCTTTGAATTTCCTGCACAGAATGGGTGGGGTGGGGTTAAAGCAAAATGTTTTGCTTATATACCGCACCATACCACTTCAAATAGCCTCTGGGCGGTTTATAGTTTTAATTACAGTAATGCAGGCTACACATTGTTCCCCTCCCCCAGCAAGCTGGGTACTCAGTTTTACTGACCTCAAAAGGATGGAAGGCTGAGTCAACCTTGAGCCTGCTACCTGGGATTGAACCCCAGGTCCTGAGCACAGTTTTACCTGCAGGACAGGCATTTAACCACTGTGCCACGAGGCTCACAGGGTAGAGGTTGAGATAATCCCAAAGTGGGGACCCTCAGGTTCTGGACCCCCAATCAGAGCCATTCCCCATTCTCTATGACCTTGTTGAGTGGTCTCCTCTCTCTTTTGCTAGCTCCCTGCTCCTCTTCAGAAAGTTTGAAATGATGTCACTCAGCCTGAATTACGGACAGCAAGAGTGTTAATCTAAAAGAGGCGGAGGGTTTTTTGTCTCTCTCCTCCGTTTGCCTTTGGCCCTGCCTGCCACTGGAAGGTGGCCCCCTGCCGCCTCGCTGATCTTGGAGTCAACACACCGAGCGGAAAGAGGCCTATTGAACAGCCGAGACAGACCTGCTCAACCCAAAGCGGTGGGGAAGCAGCTCTTGTTTAACTAACTACTACAGCCATGCTGGGACTCTTGGAGATGTAGTCCAACACCGAGTCCCAAATTTCCCGATCTCTGACCTCACAATTCATCCCGTGCCCCCTCGGGTAGTCTGCTGCCCTCGGTGAGGCACAGACAGATAACATGGAGGAAAGATTTAGCTGCCGGTCTGGTCTGGTTGCCTTGTGTACCTCCACCAGGCTACAATCAACACATCTGGTCACATGTGATTTCAGTAGTTGAGTAGGGTTGATCCTGGTTAGGACGTTGGTAGAAGATGGCCCGAGAACATCTGGGATCTCCAGGAAGAGGGTAAAAAAACAAAACAAAACAAATCTGAGTTAAGCCTTGGATGCCTGCTGCTGGTCAAACCTGGTGAAACCAATAGGACATATAAGAACATAAGAAAAGAGCCCTGCTGGATCAGGCCAAAGGCCCATCTAGTTCAGCTTCCTGTATCTCACAGTAGCCCCACCAAATGCATCAGGGAGCACACAAGACTAGATCTCTGTATCTCGCCCTTGAAGTACCCTGGTTTTAAGCCTGGAGATGACACATCTCCATCATGGTTTGTAACCTATGATGGACTTCTCCTCCAGGAATCTGTCCAATCCCCTTCTGAAGGCATCCAGGCCAGATGCCATCACCACATCCTGTGGCAGGGAGTTCCACAGACTAGCAACGCGCTGGATTAAAAAAATATTTTGTCTGTTCTCACTCTCCCAATCCTCAATTCGGATCACCAATAAACATGCAACACTATTTTTGGTATTGTTGTGCAAAATAAATTCCACTCACGAACCCATGAATTCCCATGGCATCTGGCAGATCCAGGAAAAGTGTTGCTAACAGTGTGGATTCTGGAGCTCAGAATGAGGAACGGGGTCACCACTACAAAGTAGCTCTAGGACTGGCGCAAAAGAAGGCCCTTGGTACACCCCATCCCCTCTTTTAATCTCCATTTGTGAGACAGGTATCGTTTTGCTGTCCAGTTAGCACATTGCCTTCTATGTTTCTCTGAATCGGGCCAGGATAGCTGGTTCTTGGCCTCACCCAGCCAGTTTCTTAGCATGGTCCTGTTCGTTCCAGTTGTGGGAATAAGGATTGGATATTTGACTTGACTAAGGACACTGGTTGGGTCTGTGTCAGAGGCACTGCTTCTTTTCCGGAGAAGACTTCTGCACTTCAACAGCTGCTGTTCCAGAGGCTCTGCTTTTCCAATGCAAGACAGACACCATAAGTGGAACTTCCATAACTGTTTCAAGACCCAGCAGGGGCTGTCTGGAAAGGGATCAAAAATGTACCGGCCACTAGGCAGATTGAAAAAGTTCTCTTTATTTTCCAGGAAGCCAACCTGTTTAAATTGCTAGTCAAGAGACTCATGCCGAATGGAGCCTGATAGCAGAATACCTATTAAGGGGATAGAAAAATACCACCACCACCCCGCCATCTTCCTGTGGTCCTTTAGCAACTGCCCGGCAGCCTGATCGTCTTTCTCCATCAGTGAGTGTCTTTATCATGGCACCTAGTGGGACAAAAGTGCTTTATCTGCAGAATATCTGCCTGTCATTTTGCAGCCAAAGGCACGGAGCGGGGGGGTGGGGTGAGGACACACCAAGAAGAAAAAAAAAAGCTGAGAGCCATACAGAAATATATGTGTATGGGCAGGTATACAGGTGCATATGTATTCACAGCAAATTTACGGTCTGTATTGTGCGAGCGTCACCTGGTTTGATCCAAGCCCCCAATAGTGAAAATGTATTTTGTTAAGAGACTCCCATCTTGCCCCCCTGCTGCTTGAGACCTCATATATGTAAATATCGTAGAATTGGGGCGGGGGGGGTTTAAAATGGTGAGATACAGAGCCTCCAGGTCCCTGCTGATCTTCCATCGCAGTATGATAAATGCCCACTGGGTGGTTGGTGCATTTTGTGTATTTCAGTCGACTACATTTTTACTGTTCTTTTGGATACAGTGGTACCTTGTATAAAGAAATTAATTCGTTCCAAAGGAAATGATGTTATGCAAATTTTCCTTTATACAAATTTCCCATAGGAAAGCATTGAAAACAGAGTAATCCCTAATCGTGACCATTTTTATGTCGTACGGATCTGCCCCATAGGCGATACTGTTAAGCAAATTTCCCCTGTCTCCAGAGTTTTTTATGTTGTACAGATTTTATGTTATACAAACTGTTTGTTATATAAGGGTCCACTGTATCTATTTTTAGTGTATTGTGATCCTATTTTAAAACTTCGATCTGTATCCTGTATTTCTTGTTTCATTAACTACCTTGAACTCTTGGTAAAGGTTGGATGTAAATATCTTAAAACACCCAAGCAAGCATTAACCTTTAGATCTACAATGACAAGGATCCTGTCAGGTCCAAGTCAAATAAGGACCCCTGAGTCAAATACTCCAAAATGAAGAAATGTGGAAATAACAGTGTTCTTGAGCACTTGCCAATAGGACAACATTTAACACTGAATAACATGTATTATTTTTGCTTCCTTTTAAGATAAATTAGGTTTTGGGTATTTCTTTTTTATTGGGCCTTAGCATGAATTATTTCCAGATTATTTAATTTTGGTAATTACAATAAAATGTTTACTGTAGTACAATTTTCCAATTTTGATGAAACTAACCTGGAACTATTGCTGTAACTGCTTTTGGCCCTTTTTCTGATGTTGTAAATTGCTGGTTTTACCATAGAAAAGTAGCATGCAAAATAGACTGAAGTGATTTGCAATCCACAAAAATCTATGCCAAATGAAATGTGTTCTTTAAGATGCCACAAAATGTTGTAGGGGTTTTGTTGCAATTTAGGTACCTTGCAGAAATAGTTACCTAAGGAAAAAAGGTTGCTGATGTTGAATAGAGTGGTTATGACGAAAGGAAATTCATTTGGAGTCATGTACCATTCTGGAAGTTAGGAGATCCAGGTTCTAGTCCTCACTGAGTCATTAAACTGGTTGGGTCCCTTCACCACCAGTCACTTAGCCTGAGCTAAGGATTGTTGTGATGAGAAACTAGGAAAATATCTATCTATCTATCTATCTATCTATCTATCTATCTATCTATCTATCTATCTATCTATCTATCTATCTATCTATCTATCTATCTATCTATCTAATTTTTAATTTAATTTATATACCACCCCATTAGAGTATGTACTGCTCTGGGTGGTTTACAAGTTAAAAAACCCACAGACCTGACTTAACAGTATACTTGGCAATATTGAGATAGGATATAAATATAGTTTAGAAAAAAAGAAGAGACAGCTAAGGGACGTTTATTAGGCCAATCGTCCCGCGCAAGCCCTGGACTTCTCCAGAGCTTGATAATCACACAAGGCGGTCAAGAAATGGGGACGACCGCAAAGAAAGGAAGGTGGAAGAAAGGCTGATGTTCAACCCATCCAAGTCCCTCTCCCAGCGCTGTAACAGGGCGTCGCCCTTGTTGTTGTTGTTGTTGTTGTTGTTGTTGTTGTTGAGAGTCAGGTGGCTTCTGGCTTAGGACGGCGCTTGGCTGCATGACCTCCAAGAGGTCCTCCCCTCGGCAGCCCGATGGAGGCCCGGGGCTTCCTGTATAGGGTCAGTCCATCGGATGTTCGGTCTTCCTCGCTTCCTCCTGCCCTCCGCTGTTCCTAGCGGGCGGATCTCCCCCCCCCTTCGCCTCTTGCCTTCTTCCGACGAGCTACTCCTCGGAGGCACCAGCCCAGACCGGGATGCCATCGGTCTCCTCCTCCGGGCATCGCTGCTTTCCCCCTTCCCTGGGAGGCGTGTCCCGACGATCCCCTTAACTCGGGTCCGGTCGTGGGGAAGGGGGTTCGGGCCGGCTTGGGAACACCCCCCCACTTCCTCCCTCGCAGGAGGGGGGTGTCTTTGGTAAGCCGGCGCCTCCCGTGGATCAGCCCCCAGGACGGCGCGCCCACGACCTCCACGCGTCGCCCTCCTTTCACACGTTCCCTCGGACCCGCAGAAACCCCCCCTCCTCTCTCTCCCGAGGCTCCTCTCTCCTGCTTCCCACCCCCCACCCCCCTCCACCCCATCTCCCACAATCCTCGCTCGGGAAGCCAATCGCGCGGAGGTTGCTTGCGTTACACGCCGCCAGGAACTCCGCCTCTTTCCCTCCTTCCCCTCCGCGGGTGCTCCGCGAAAGAGAGAGCCCTTCGGATGCCGCGGAACGAAGAAGAAGAAGAAGAAGAAGAAGAAGAAGAAGAAGAAGAAAGAAGAAGAAGAAGGGACCGTCCCCGGCGCCCGGCCGGCGCGTTCACACGTGAGAGCGTGACTACACGCGGGTCGCCCCCTTCTTCGCCTCCCGCCTCTGCAGGTAAAGGGTTTGGGGTGGGGACGCGGATCCGCGCGGTTCGGCGGAGAGCAGCCCCGTGCCCTGCTGCTGCTGCTGCTGCTCCGGTCTCTCTCTCTCTCTCTCTCTCTCTCTCTCTCTCTCCCCTTTTCCCTCGGGGTGGGGGGGACGAGGACGGGGGTCATCCATCCTGCATGGTAAGGGTGGTCCATGCTCTGTTGTTGGTGCTGCTGGTGGGTTTGGCGCCCGCGCAACTTTGCAGGAAAAGTTCCCGGTGCTTGGTTGGTCGTGCGAACGAGTCGCGCGGTCAGCGAACAGAAGGGCGGTGTGGGTTTCGGAAAAGGAAGAGCGTCTCCCTCCCCGTCCCTTTCTCTCGGGCCCAGGGGCTGGAAGCGAGACCGGCCCCTTATATGTTTACATCGCAAATCCCTTACGGCAGCGATCCCTAGTTTTTCCAGTGTGTTCCTTGGGATTTCTTTCGGGGTGCTTGTGTGTGTGTGTGTGTGTTGTGTCGTTACAGTCGTGACCGACCCTTCGTGACTCCACGTCCGTGGAGTTTTCTTGGCAGGAATACTGGAGTGGTTTGCCAGTTCCTACTCCAGGCGCCTACAGCACCTGGGATTCCTTGGTGGTCTCCCATCCAAGTACTAACCAGGGCCGACCCTGCTTAGCTTCTGAAATCAGGGGAGATCAGAAGTGCTTAGGCCATCTGTGTGTGTGTTGCGTCGTTACAGTCATGACTGACTCTTTGTGACCCCATGTCCATGGAGTTTTCTTGGCAGGAATGCTGGAGTGGCTTGCCAGTTCCTACTCCAGGCGCCTACAGCGCCTGGTATTCCCTGGTGGTCCCCCATCCAAGTACTAACCAGGGCCGACCCGGCTTAGCTTCCGAAATCAGGCGAGATCGGATGTGCTTAGGGCATCTAGGCAGCTTTTGGGGGTGCTTGTAGGGTTTGCTAATTCAGGGGTGCGACCTGGGTGAGCATTCTTCCTTTCTTTATTTTGAACCCTTACATCCTGTGTTTCTGTGACAAGCACGCTTAGGGAACTTGGGTGTGCGATTGTTTGTTTATATTTGTGCCCGTGTTACATTTATAAACCCAGTTTCCTTCCAGCGAACACAAAAGGGTCCCGCCTTCCTAACAACCCTGTGAGGTCGACTAGCCTGGGAGATTGCTCCTGGGCCCCAGTATTAAGGCTCATCGTGACCCCGTCAAGTCCCACGCCAGATTCCTCCACACCATATAACTGAAACATTTGGAAAGAAATCCAGTTGATCAAATATACAACCCCATTTGCGTTATAAGCAAAATGACATCAGGGAGCTAGTAAAACATTGTCACAGGCTTTCCATTGTAATAAAACGTCCTTCCAGAATAAAGTGTCAGAAAATGCTGAGCAGCTCAAAGGAAAAGGGTGTCACAGGAATTTCCCTGGAGCTTGGGGGGGGGGCACAATTGAAAATATTCCATCTCTCATCTGTCGACTGAGAGACAAAAACGAGGTGGAGAATGGAAAACCTCAGACACACTGTGGCTTTCAGGCTAATTCAGAAAAGGGAGAAAAACTATACTGTATTTTATTTTATTTTAAAGAGCTTTCCACCACCTCCCCCACATTTCCTCATGTGCTCAGTGGGAAGAATGTGACATTAGAAAAAAAGCTGAATGTCAAAGAAAATAGAACAGACAGTGGTGCCCATCTAGTGAGAAGGCTTAGAGACCTTGGCTTTTAATTTCAGAAGGTCTGCCTCTCAATTTTTCTTTATTCGGTACTTGTTGCGCTTGTTGCTGACTCTCTCCTTTGGTCTGACAGGCTCCGGGACTGCCCTGTGTCAATGGCAGGATAAGTATAATAAGTATCCCTTCATATTGGGGAATATCTATTACCTGCTGAATTAAAATCAGTGCAGATGGTTGGCAGATTTCTTCTGTCTGTGTATTTTTAGAAACATCCTGCCAGCATCCACTCGTTTCTTTCTAAATTAGATGGAAAGAAAATGAAGACGTTTGTTTGTTTTACTGAATGCAGGAAAAAGCAAAAATAAAAATAAAAATATTAATAAAAATCCTCCCACCCTTAGTTCAGAGTTTTTCCTTCGCTACGAACCAAAGCTGACACCAGCTCTGAGGGGATTCAGGACCCAGTAAGGTTATTCCCCATCTCTGTCAGTGGGAACCTGGTGGGTATACCTGGTGGCAGGGGCATAAGTGCCAGTCCAAAAAAAGCAACAAGTAACTGACTGTCACTGTCACCAGACCTTCCTACAATGCTTTTGGAAGGACGCTACCCCTCAGAAGGATCATGGGAAATTAAATCTGAGGCCAAACCAAAACCAAAACATATAGTGTTACTTAAAGTGGTCGAATACGAGGGGGGTAGAGAAAGAGGGGAAAACTGTGGGGTCAGGATAAGCACAGGGCTCCGACAGAATAATAAGGATCTGGCATTTGTCCAAGGAGGTCATATACTGACAGCAAATTTATAGCGGTTACCTCCTCCTTCCTCACAGAGATGAAAAGGCAACAGGGGGGGTGCTGTTGTGTGGAATTTGCAAAATTCTTCTATAGCCACCTTGGCTAAGAAATTCTTAGAGCTGAAGTTTAAAAACAAAACAGCAGCCCTCTATTTCTTGTCCCCCAGAATGTGAAAGCTGAGCATCTTCAGCCTGTGAGACTGTTCCTCCCCACCCCCACCCCCACCTTCAGCTCCTTCCCTCTCTTTTTGTATTTAACCTGAAGTTACTTTCTATGCAGAATTGGGCAACTCACCTGGCTATGGCAGGGCCCATTTTCACCAGGCCATATGCTACTTCCCAGGCCACAGGGCCGGCCTAAGATGCATTAAGGCACAGGTCAAAGAGGCACCGCCCTCGATTCTGTCCATGAACAAGGACTCCCCGTGGCATTTGGAATCTGTTTCTGCTGCACCGGAGATCCACAAGGAGTGCAGGGCAGGTTACGAGATCCACACAGCCTTGGGAGGGGCCGCAGGCTTCAGAAGGAACAACTTACTAGGGGCTTGTCACAGCCACCTCGTAGCATCCGGCACCTGTGGCACATCATAGCAAGAGAGCAAACCACAATGTTAGGCAGCAACAGAAGCTCTCTGTGGTCAGGTGGAGCCAGCATGGTGAAATGACCGGTGTGCAAGATTAGGGAGATCTGGGTTCAACTCCTGCCCCTCAGCCCAAACACCTTGCTGGGTGACCTTAGACCCACCTCTCTCTGCCCACCTTTCCTCTCCCACAAGGCACCTGAAGAGGGGTATGATTGAGACATACAAAATAACTCAGGGCATGAATCAAGTGGATAGAGGGACACTCTTCTGCCTCTCTCAAATTCCAGAACTAGGGGGCATCCACTCAAATTGTGGGTTGGGAGAGTGAGAACAGACAAAAGAAAATATTTTTTCACCCAGCGTGTTGTTAGTCTGTGGAACTCCCTGCTACAGGATGTGGTGATGATGGCATCTGGCCTGGATCCCTTCAAAAGGGGATTGGACAGATTCCTGGAGGAAAAGTCCATCACAGGTGGCAAACCATGATGGAGATGTGTCATCTCCAGGATTAAAACTGGGATACTTCAAGGGCCAGATGCAGGGGAGTGGTATCAGGACACAGAGATCTAGTCTTGTGCACTCCCGGACGCATTTGGTGGGGCCACTGTGAGATACAGGAAACTGGACTAGATGGGCTTTTGGCCTGATCCAGCATGACTCTTCTTATGTTCTTATGGCTTTGTGGCAATAAAATGTGTGTGGTGGTGGGGTTATGGCAGAAAGGAGGAACACATGGTCCTTTCAGTTTTTCTGCCTCACATGTGATTGTGCCACCCACAGTATTGGAGTGCTGACTTCTAAGAACAACCGGTTGTGGGGTGGGGTGGACATATTTCCCTACCACTGATGTATGGGACCTTGAAATCCTTCAAGTGAAGATGGAACAGAAAGACAGCAGGTACTATGGACCTGTTTTAGTTCAGTAATTATTTTTTTCCTCATTTCTTCCTTTTCTGTTAAAATGTGGTTTACACAAATGTGGCCTTCTCCAGATGAAAGGTTTTAATGTGGGGGGCATGGTGGCTCAGCGGACTAGAGCGTTGAAACGGTCGGATGCAAAGTCGGCAGCTCGGCGGTTTGAATCCCGGGTGCCACGCAGTGGAGCGAGATCCCGCTGTTAATTGCCAACCAAGCAGTTTGAAAGCATGTTAATGCAAGTAGATAAATAGGTACTGCTGTAAAAAGCAGGAAGGTAAACAGCGCTCCATGCAGCCATGCCGGCCACGTGGCCGTGGACTTACACAACACTGGCTCTTTGGCTTGAAAACGGAGATGAGCACCGCCCCTAGAGTCAGATATGACTAGTACGCATGTGTGGGGGGAACCTTTACCTTTACCTTTTACTTGACCAGCTCTGGTTGTTGTCAGATGTCACCCCCCTCAATCCAAAACATGGCTTCCCTTCCTTTCTTCCATTCTTAAAAATCTTTTGGCAGAATCCCACTTGTCAGTCATTGGAAACATGCGTATTGCTTTTTCCCAGTTGACTTTTCCTACTTATTTCTCTACCATTTGTAAAATCTTTAAAACATTATTCAATGTGCCGGGTAGAACACTGAACTGATTTTTATGCATGGTGTGTTTATATACTACTTAGAAGTAGGAAGAAATCAGTTAAAATACCATCTTCCTTTTTTTTTTTTTTTTTTAAAGTGACTTGACATGCCTTTACCCACGGTTCAGGAATTTCTTTTCTATGATACAAAAAAGCATTTTAAAACCATGCAAACCAGCAACATTTATTGTAAACATCCTTTGTTTACTGTGAGACTGTTAGAGTGTCAGTCAGTTTGGCAACATTTCCTGGCCCGATGAAGCTGTTTGGATGAACAGCGAAACATTTCTATCTCTCAAAAAGAAGTCCAGTAGCCATGACTCAACTTCCAGATAAACTCACCTGGATGACTGAGAATCTTCACAGACATTTCCTGGGAAATCTCACTATTAGTTTTGAAAGACCCTTCCTTCAGGATTAATTGACTCCCCCACCCCAATATTAATACAAGCGATCACTACCTTCCCCAAAACCCATTCAAGCAGAAGGCACCCTTTGAGAAGGATCATTCTGTATCCTCTGTTGCATAGGAGGAAAATATTTATTTTCTGGTCGTGCCTGCTATAACTTGTACATGTATCATCTTAAACCAGTGGTTCCCAACCTCGGGTCCTCAGGTGCTCTTGAATTAAAACTCCCACAAGCTGTCCACACAAGCTGCGTTGGCCAGGATTTCTGGGAGTTGTAGTCCAAGAACACCTGGGGACCTACCATTGGGAAGCACTATCTTAAGTAGAGACCGGGAACATGTGGTCCTCCAAATGTTGGACTACAACTCCCATCACCCATTAGCGATGTTGGTTGTGGCTGATCAGAACAACATAGCCAACAGTCCCTGGAGAACATTCTTCACACCAATTTCACAACTAGAGTGGTAGTCCAATTGAACTCAATGGCACTTACTTTGCAGCTGATTTACAGTGTTTGATTTTTTAAGTTGACATGTCTAGTGCTGCCCTATAAGAGTACTTCCCACCTTTCTCAGTAGCCTTATTCTATTCTGATGATTTAATCCTTTGAACACATCTTCCTCATCAACAATAATGATGAGTGTCATATTCATCTCCTGAAGGTTTCTTGAGCTCAGTTCTGTTACTGTGTGGAGAATTTAGGATTTCTTGGTTCGGTTATCTCCATGCTGGATCACTCCACTCATCTGTCAATGATGAATTCCCACTACATTTTGACACTTTCTTATATCAACATTAAAGCTGTCTTCTTCTAGCTTAGAAATCATCCACCCCATACTAGGAGAACTTAGAACCATAGCCAGTCCAACTTTTGATATCTCTCTTCCTAAACAAAAATCAAAGCGGCTTCCAATGAGATTGATTTAAAAAAAAATACTGAATTTAAATCAAGTTTGAAAGTTAAAACAATTCAAATACACCACAATTTAAGATATATTAGTAAGGCAAGGAAAGCAACTCCAGGTGTGTGGCATAAGCCCTTCGTTCAGGGACTAGTGGAGTACCAAAAGTGCACCTAATAAGATAGTCTTGATGGTTGTCAGTACTTGGAAGGAAGGAGGACTTGAGGTACGGTATTGCTGTAGAGTCAGGCTTAAGTTGAACCAGTGTCTCAATTGGGACTTGACTCCCCCCCTCCCCATGACTCAAGATTCAACTCCTAACACGGCAGTCACCCACCACCTCCCTTTTTTTCGGGGGGGGGGGAGAGTTTGTTTTTGATAGGCTCTCAGACTTGGGACTGGTTAGATTCAGACTCAGAATTAGGATTTGAACTCCAAGACTTGTTACCGTCCCTGATACTTTGCTGGGAATTTCCAGAGCTGAAGAGTGGTTACAAGGAAGCCCCTGGCGTGCTTCCCTCAGATCTGCCTCTGAAAGTGGCTGGACCAAGAGAAGACCCTGCCTTGAAGATGGCAAGCTTGTGTGGGAGAAAAGGGTCCTTCATATAATGTCCAAACTCCGGCCCTCCTGATGTTTTGGACCACAACTCCCAGAATTCTAAGCTTAGATTGCCAATGACAAAGGACTGTGAGAGTTGCGGTCCAAAACACCTGGAGGGCCAAAGTTTGGACATGCCTAGCCTAGACATATGTCGTGCAGTGCTTTACAGGCGAGAACCAGCGCCTTGACTCGGGTCCAACATATTTTTGCTGCCTGAGGCGACCTGCCTCATCCCGAACACATCAACCTTGCTTGGGTTTGGAAGGTCAGGTGTGTTGGGCCTCGTTGGTGTTTGGATGAGAGGCCACCAACATTTAGAGAGCGTTGCATCACAGAAAGACCTTGGCTTAATTGTTGAGCACATGCGTTGTGTACTGAAGATCCTGGAGAGCCATTCCATGCAGGTCAGAAGTAATACAATAGCTAGATGGGCCAACTGTGTGTCTCTCTGCCCCAAATGCTGCTGCTTAAGCATAGTAAATCGCATTGAATCAATGGGGGTTTAGTGAGTCCCCATTGTGGGGGATTTAGGGAGTCCATTGAATCAATCAATGGGGACTTAGTGAGTCATGTCCTCCTTCAGTTTCCACAAATTCATTAATCTATGGAACAGATGGGGATGGGGTGGGCTTGAGGGCCTTGTAAACCCCTTCCAACACTTTTCTGAGATTCTGTGATATGGAGAATCTGACTCACCACATCCTCATTAATTCAATGGCTCAACCCTGGGCCAACTTACTATTATTTATTTATTTATTTATTTATTTATTTATTTATTTATTTATTTATTTATTTATTTATTTATTTTAGAGTAGGCATATCCAAACTTCAGCCCTCCTGATGTTTTGGACCACAACTCCCAGAATTCTAAGCTTAGATTGCCAATGGCAAAGGATTGTGGGACTCGCGGTCCAAAACATCTGGAGGGCCAAAGTTTGGACATGCCTGTTTTAGAGTATTTTTACCCCGCCTTTCTCCTTGGAAAAGGACCCAAGGCAGCTTACAGTAATGAGGGATAATATACAGTCCAGTACAATTAAGACACATTCAAGTATTTGAGAAGAAGGAATTGAGGGACATCTTGCAGCGGTAATAGACAAACATCACATTAAAGCAACACGGTTATAAGTAGTCATAAACACAAAGTCTATGTGAACCCATAGATTCATATAAAATACACATGGTAGTCCATCATTCAGGGAAAGCTTGCCTGAACAGAAAGGTCTTTGCCAGTTTCCGGAAAGGCATCAGAGATGAGGCAGTCCTGGCCTCTAGTGGGAGGGAGTTCCAGAGTCTGGGGGCAGGTACTATCCTTTCAGCTACAGGACTTGGGCCAGTGTGAGGTGACTATCTCTATTCTGTGCTCCTAGACGACAAGATGGTACAAGATGGTCCACCTTTCCCAATCCCACTGAACTGGCTGCTGTATCTTTCTTCCGCGTTCTCAGAGAAATGGTGTCACACACACCACACCTGGTGGCCAGACACCTTCAGGGACCCAGGACAGGTTATGTAGGTTACATAGCTTGTCTTCATTACATAGGGCAACAACTGCAGTGTTTGACAGAATCACACAGAAAGCTGTTCCCGGCTACATGCGTTGGCTGCCTCACTCGCCCTAATGGTAGGGCCAGCTCCTCTTGAAATACACGCCGAATTTGCAAATGGAAGGCTACGTTTGCAGCTGGACGGGTGCATTTAATTGACTTATCCAGCAGTGGAAGGGATGCCTTGTAAGGAAATGCCTTTCTTGCAGTGATGGCGAACCTTTCAGAGACCGAGTGCCCAAACTACGATTCAAAACCCACTAATTTTTCGCAAAGTGGCCATACAGCAATTTAACCCGAATACAGGTGGCTGTGAAGGCGCGATGTCGGGTGCCCACAGAAAGAACTCCGAGTGCCACCTTGGGTACCTGTACCATAGGTTCGCCAGCATTGCTTTATTGGGACGAACCACAATGGTGCCTAAAGATACACATTTTTGAATAGTGTAGAATTCTTCAAAAGGCTCTGGAGCTCCAAAAAAGAAAAGAAAAAGTCCAGCAGATGATGCATGCTGGAATGCTCAGAAACGTGCATGCAGTTTGATGCCATTATGCTGGTCTCGAGAGAGGTGTTGCTTGCCTAGGAATGCCTTAATTTTTATTCATACCCTTCCTTCCTTCAACATCTCTTAGCAGCAACAGACATTGGCCTGGTCTTTTTGCTTATTTTTGACTTATTTTCAGATTTTGGATTTACAGAGTCCATGATGGATTCAGAAAGGAGGTCCAAATGGGATATCATCTTTCCAAAAGAACCACCAATCAAGTATTACTTTTAGGCAACAAATTAAAGGAGCCTAGTTGCATTATCAACAAACTATGGCAAGTACTTAAAGGAATGGGAGTGCCTGACCACCTTATCTGTCTCCTAAGAAATCTATATATGGGACAAGCAGCAACCGTCAGAACTGGATATGGAACAACTGACTGGTTTAAAATTGGGCAAGGAGTATGACAAGGCTGTATACTGTCACTTTGCCTATTTAACTTATATGCAGAGTACATCATGCGAAGGGCAGGTCTGGATGAATCACAAGACGGAATTAAGATTGCCGGAAGAAATATCAACAACCTCAGATACCCAGATGATAGTATTCTGATAGCAGAAAGTGAGGAGGAATTAAAGAACCTCTTAATGAGGGTGAAAGAGGAGAGTGAAAAAATGGGCTGAAGCTCAACATCAAAAAACTAAGATCATGGCCACCGGTCCCATCACCTCCTGGCAAATAGAAGGGGAAGAAATGGAATCAATGATAGAGTTTATTTTCTTGGGCTCCTTGATCACTGCAGATGGCGACTGCAGCAACGAAATAAAAAGACGCCTGCTTCTTGGGAGGAAAGCAATGGCAAACCTAGATAGCATCCTAAAGAGCAGAGACATCACTTTGTCAACTAAGGTCAAGAGAGTCAAAGCCATGGTTTTTCCAGTAATGATGTATGCAAGTAAAAACTGGACTATAAAGAAGGCTGATCGCTGCAGAATCTCCTCCAGCTGTGGTGCTGGAGGAGAGTCTTGAGAGTCCCCTGGACTGCAAGGAGATCAAACCTATCCATCCTGAAAGAAATCAACCCTGAATGTTCACTGGAAGGACAGATTTGGAAGCTGAGGCTCCAGTACTTTGGCCACCTCATGAGGAGAGAGGAGTCCTTGGAAAAGTCCCTGATGTTGGGAAAGATGGAAGGCAAAAGGAAAAGAGGACGGCAGAGAATGAGATGGTTGGACGGTGTCATCGATGCAACCAATATGGATTTGACAAAACTCCAGGAGGCAGTGGAAGATAGGAAGGCCTGGCGAGCTCTGGTCCATGGGGTCACGAAGAGTTGGACACGACTGAATGACTGAACAACAACAACAACAAGTTGCATTATTAGGCATTTGATCAGAGCAATCACTAGTCATAAGCCATTGGAAAGGATCCTGGCTCTTGTCTTCATTGTGAGCAGGGTTGTTTATTTAAAATGGGTTGCTTTTTTCCATACCTGGCTTTCTCCGTCTGTGTCTTTGATGCTGGTTGTTAGTTGCCTGCAAAACCCCGTTCGGGAAGGAAAGGCAGGTGGTAAATGTTTTAACTAATAACTAAGCCCTAATCAGTGACATGTAATGTCACTGAGCTTTTGACATGTGAGGCGTGATCCAGTTTCGAACTCTCTCTCCCCGTTTTTAACGTTTTCACTACTGTGTTGCTACCAATGGAACCTGCTGCCCTAAAAGCTGTAGATACTGCTGCCAGAATGGCCCATCTATAACACTCGGTTCTATTTCCCCCGATCCTTTATCCAGGTTTTCCACCACCTCCCAATCAAATGTAGTCTCAGCAAGCAAACTCAATCCTGGGGTGTGTGTTTGTTTTAGGGGTTCCCCAGCTGACAGGTCTTTCTTTCTCTAAATAGTTGCTATACAGCATTTTGTAAACACTGGGGTTCCAAAAATTCTTCAGAGATCTCCCTTTTGTATGAAGGGTGCAGTTTGATCTTCTGAAGGAACAACACCCCTTCCCGATCAATGGAAACAGAGGCACAATGTTTATTTTATTTGTGTTTTTTTAGATCGTGGCCCAAATGAAGGTGTGTTTTTCTTCTCCTTTTCTAAATGTTTACAACAACCCTTTAGGTGAGGGGTAGGCTGAGGGATAACAGCTGTTCCGAGGTCTCCTGGTGGGTTTCATGGTTACAGAAGGATTTGGATGGTAGTATTTCCTCTTTCTACTATTACGCCTCCCCCCCCCCACACCACACTGGCTCTCAGTCAGCGCTCATCACCTCGGCTGTGTGTGTGTGTGTGTGTGTGTGTGTGTGTTGTGTCGTTACAGTCATGACCGACTCTTCGTGACTCCATGTCCATGGAGTTTTCTTGGCAGGAATACTGGAGTGGTTTGCCAGTTCCTACTCCAGGCGCCTACAGCCCCTGGTATTCCCTGGTGGTCCCCCATCCAAGTACTAACCAGGGCCCACCCTGCTTAGCTTCCAAAATCAGGCGAGATTGGATGTGCTTAGGGCATCTAGGCAGCTACATCACCTAGGCTAGGGGTGGGCAATGGACCACCTTCCTTGTGGCTTTGGATTGGAATTTCCCTCAGTCTTAGCCCGTGTGATGGGTGACGAGCAATCAAGTTGAGTCCTTTTCCAACTTGGGGTCCTCAGGATGTATTGGACTACAGCTCTCATTACCCTCATCCAATAGCCGTCTGTTCCCGGGGACAGTGGGGTTTGCAGTCTGCCAGATGTGGAGGGTCTCCAGGCCGGGAAGAACGCTCTAAAAAATCTGCTCAACCAGATCCGTTTCCTTTGAAATTCCCTTGCCTGAGGGAACGGCAACAGCCCTTTTCTTTCACGGTGTGACCCCTTCCCCACTTCAGCGCTCCTAATGGATCTTTTTCTACTGGCAAAGTTCCTTTCCCTTAAGACACACCACTGCAGACAAAAGAAACTCTGAATTTTTCCACGGTATTAAAAGTGTGATTGCCAGTGGCTTGAAGGGGTCTCAGCCAGGGCGTTTTTCGATTCCCTCAAAATTCAGATGGCTCTAAAGTCTTGGGATTGAGCAAAAAGCAAACACGCAAGGGGCCTGCTCTGATGTGGAGGCTGTCGTCTTATTTCCGGATTAAATGTGGGAAACGGTTAAGTGTTAGAATGTGGGAGGCCCTCCTTAGGTTTTGTGGGGGGCTGAGGACAGGTCATAGTTTTCATTTTAGAAGGGTACAAGACCGTGTGCAAGAGACAAATGGGACCTTCTGTGCAAATGAGCAACCAAATCCCTCTTTGGCTGAAAGAAACGCTTGGCTGTCCCTCCGAATGGGTTTTTTTTTTTTTTTGGTCACTTTGCTATATTTGGACCCCAAGAGATGCCAATGGACGCTAGATATTCCCAGCTCAACTTTCCCTTCTATGCAGTTAGGGAATTCAACACCCTGGACTAAAATGATTTGACAGATGGAGCCCGGCCCTACCACAAGGCAACGCGAGGCAACTGCCTCAAGGTGCTGTGGGGCGGAGTTGAAGCAACATTACTGTTGGCTGCCAAGTCGGCGGTTTGGCGGTTCGAATCCCGGGTGCCACGCTGCAGAGCGGGTTCCCACTGTTAACCTCAGCTCCTGCCAACCTAGAAGTTCAAAAGCATGTAAAATGCAAGTAGACAAATAGGTACCGCCATAAAAAGCAGGAAGGTAAACAGTGTTCTGTGCAGCCATGCCGTCGACATGGCCACGGACTTGCACAACACTGGCTCTTTGGCTTGAAAACGGAGATGAGCACCTCCCCTCGAGTCAGACATGACTAGCACATATGTGCAGGGAGAACTTTTACCTTTACTGTATGAGGACAGATTTTTGGATGCTATATCATCTGCCCAGCATCTCTTACACCAGTGATGGCGAACCTTTTAGAGACCGAGGGCCCAAAATGCGATGCCAAACCCACTAATTTTTTGCAAAGTGCCAATACAGCTATTTAACCTGAATACAGGTCACTGTGATGGGGTGATGTCGGGTGCCACCTTTGGCATCCGTGCCATAAGTTCGCCAACACTGTCTTACACTATTTTATTGTCCTTGATCATGCTAGGGTGCTGTTGTGTTGCAAATGTTTTTAAAAGGGGATTTAATCATCAGCCTGGTCATCCATGTGTGGATTTGGAATGGTCTCTGTGTAACATTTTGCCCTTTGCTTCGGAAACCGAAACTTCTGTGGATAGCCTTGTTTGCCGGGGCATCCCCCCTCCCTTTTCTTAAAGGCTGCGGTGTGCAATTGTTGTATATATGTGTGTGTGTGTGTGTGTGTGTGTGTGTGTGAGAGAGAGAGAGAGAGAGAGAGAGAGAGAGAGAGGGAGGGAGGGAGGGAGGGAGAGGGAGAGGGAGAGGGAGAGGGAGAGGGAGAGAGAGAGAGAACACGCTCATTCCCGTTTTCATGCTGAAAGAAGCTGACGGTCCTTCTGCATAATAAGGATCGGTTTCGTAGTTCAGGGGGGTCATGTCCAGCCTTTAGATTTTAGCAGAGGCTGAATAGATTCTTTTTGGGAACATCGGTGTAGTCACCGACACAGCGGTTTTCCCAAAGCTTTAGAAACATTACTTTTTTAGGGACTAGAATTTTGCTGCAGCAAACTTACAATTTAAGCTTGCCTAACAAATCTCTGCCCTTGTTTGTTTACATTCTATTAGTATTAGATTAATAGCTCAGGGGTTGAGGTGTCTGACAGCAAAGCAGGGGGTGGGCAATTCAACACTCCACTGTGCCTTCATGATAGTGACGGGACTCATATGGTCTGAGTGAACTCAAGACAACTGTCTATCAGTTGTCAAGGGAGTGAATCCAGTGGTGTTTTGGTCAACCCCTTGATCGGAATCTACGGACCTCCAGTGTGAGACCCTTTTTGCCCCCCCCTCTCTGTGATATTTATTAATCATATTAATGAAGTTAACCTTTGTAGGACAACATGCAAAAACATAACACACTCATACAAAATAAAATGAATGCACTTGGGGTTAAGCGATTTCCCGTTTGCCCCAGCCAGGTGCAAGAAATGTAAACTACATTTCCAAAACAAGCCTGCACAGAGTTTGCTTGAATTCCACCTTCAGGGGGGAAGGCTACCTCCAAGACCCAGGTGATTTATTTATTTATTACATTTGCATCTCCTAGGGGGAGCACACCTGTGTGGATGGTCCTCTGTCCTTCTGTTCTCACCAGCCTGGAAGGAACATTAGGCTGGAAGACAGTGACTCAATCAAGGTCTCTCAACAAGCTTTAAGGCCAAATAGGAAACTGAATTAAGGTCGCTCCATTCCAAATCTGCCATTTTAACCCAAAAGGTGGGTTGGGGGTGGTCCTTCCCAATATTGCTTGAATTCCAACCCCCGTTGATCCTGGCCTGCATAGCAAATGGCGAAGACCCGTTGTGAGTTCCGTTCCAGTCATCTCCGGGGAGCCACCGTTACCCAGCTTATGCTCTCCCACCAGATGTCTGAACTGTGACCTCCCCCGGTCATGGGGGAGAAGCCCCTGGGCACCAGCGAATTGTATTCTTCGAATACTCCAGGTGAGCCTCGGCTGGTAATCGACTAATCTCTCAGGATTGTTACGGAGTCAAAGCGATGCCAGGCTCTACTACACTCTTTGCGGGGGGGGAGAGAAACCACCTTGTTTAGTCTTACTTTTAATCCCAACTGCCTCCTCCTCCTTTTCTGAAAAGAATTTCAGGCAAAAATCAAAGAAAAAACAAAACAAAAAAAAAGACACAAACATGGGGCACCTTAAATGTGACGTTTCATGCACATGTGCACTTCTTCAGACCTACAGCAGCAGAATGAGGTGTGAGATACTGTAAGCCAATTCAGCCTTTGTAGCGTGCTCACTCCCAGCATGAGAAGGGTTCAGCCGCTCTCTTGGGTAATTTGGGCTTTTCTGCCCTAAGGACTTTCTCCGCTGTCCCCCTTTCTCTCTGCCCTTGCTTTTCTTCTGCATCTCTATACCGTTTGGCTCTCTGGAAGGTTTTCCCTGTCGATGCTGGAAAGACAGGGTGTGTGTCCTCAGAAGCTACGCACCCGAAGAGACATAAAGCTGAACAAGGGGGATGATACCCACTTTGTTTCCAAATGAGTCTTATGAGCAGAGGAAGCGATGGGCTGAGTCAAGTCCAAAGTTCTGTTTCCCTTGCTGAGCAAGGAAGTATGCACATAAGACAGCACTGCAGCTTTATCCTCTGTTACGCCTCCCAGGGCAGTGATAGATGCGAGAGTGTGGTAGAGATTTCCAACTTGGCCTGAGGACACCTGTGTTCAAATCTTTGCTTACCCACAGGGGTTGGGGGGAGTAGCAGTGGTACCCCTTGAGCAGCCCATATATCTCACCTCCAGAACCCCTGATATTATTATTATTATTATTATTATTATTATTATTATTATTATTATTATTATTATTATTATTATTATTATTATTATTATTATTATTATTAATAATAATAATAATAATAATAATAATAATAATTTATTTATTTATTTATTTATTTATTTATTTATTTATTTATTTATTTATTTATTTATTTACCACACAGCTATCTACGCTGGATTTTATATTATCAATCACTAGTCGAACGCTTCCCAAGCGTTTAGGACTCAGTGATATATCGGCGAATATGCAAGCAGATCCTAGTAAGGTGGCTTTCTGCATCTGACTGATGGTGACTTTGTCAACTCCAATTTCTTCTAAATACTTAGCTCTTTTATTATTATTATTATTATTATTATTATTATTATTATTATTATTATTATTATTATTATTATTATTATTATTATTATTATTAAGTATTTTTACCCCGCCTTTCTCCTTGGAAAAGGACCCAAGGCGGCTTACAGTAACGAGGGATAATATACAGTCCAGTACAATTAAGACATGTTCAAGTACAGTGGTACCTTGTATAAAGGAATTAATTCATTCCAAATGAAACTATGTTAAGCAAATTTTCCTTTATACAAATTCCCCATAGGAATGCATGGAAAACAGAGTAATCCCTAATCAAGACCATTTTTATGTTGTATGGATTTGCCCCATAGACGATTCTGTTAAGGAAATTTCCCCCATCTCCAGAATTGTTTATGTTGTACAGATTTTATGTTATACAAACCATTTGTTATACGAGGGTCCACGGTATTTGAGAACAAGGAATTGAGGGACATCTTACAGCATTAATAGACATTAAAGATACAAGGTTAGAAGTAGTTATAAACACAAAGTCTATGTGAACCTATAGATTCATATAAAAGGCACATAATGGTAGTCCATCATTCAGAGAAAGCAAGCAACTAGCCAACAGATAAGAACAACACAATGGATATGCACAGGTAGATTGCCTCTGGTACTAAAATGAGACACAGCTTCTACTAGCCGCTGGCCCCTTGGTTCTCCATGAATTTAGCCCAGCCGTCTCTGAAACCTTTTGATGTTGGCAACATCCACACTGTTTTTATAGCAGTGAATTTCATAGTTTCATCATGCCCTGCTTGAAGAAGTGTTCCTTCTGTGTGCCCTGACTGTCCCACCATTTGGCTGCATCAGAGGAGGGTGATGGGAGTTTAATACTGAGTGTTGTTTTTTCCACCAACTTTTCTCCAGAGCCCGCATCTGCACGAGATATACCTCACCAAAATCTGAGAAGTGGGACATAGTATAGGGACACAACTCCATGCTGACATCAATAAACATTCCCGTTAATGCTGAAAAGTGCTGCGGTACAGTCAGTGTGCCGTTCCGGATTGTGGTTTGGGAATTTTGGCCGCTTCTTCATCAAGTGTTTTCTCCCAATAATGCGTGTCTTTAAAAAACAATCCTCAGGTGTCTATTCTGGACCGCTATTGAAATATGGGCGCTGCTTGATGCTAATAATAATGTTTATGGCCACTCTTAACAGAGAGCTTTTGTCACTAACACCCCCATGCTTTGTTGTTCTTTGTAGGTTTTATGCCTTCCTGCCTTAAGGAGAAATGTATTCTTCAGTGTCTCAGAAACCCAGTGTCTGAATGACCTCCCCACTTGGCCAGATCACATAGTTGAGGAGCGGGGCTGATCAATGCGTCCTTCTTTGCTTGTAGCACATCATGTTCCATTTGCACACCGAACTGGCAGGTTGTTGTGAAGTTAACCCCCCCATATAGGACTTTCATCATGCTTTGCATAGCTCCCACATTCAGTCCCTGCTGTCTAGTTTGGATGGACGAAGACCCTCACTTTCCTGGCATCTAGAAGACTCTTGTTATTCAGGGCAGAAATTGTTTATATTGTACTAAATAGTCCCAAGACAGTGTTGGCGAACCTATGGCACGGGCGTCAAAAGTGGCACTGGGAGCCCTTTCTGTGGGCACCCGACATCGCCCCTTCACAGCCACCTGCATTCAGGTTAAATGGCTGTATTGGCACTTTGCGAAAAAATTAGTGAGTTTTGAATCGCAGTTTGGGCACTCTGTCGCTAAAAGGTTCCCCATCACTGTCCTAAGATCTTGTCCAGCTATTGCCTCAGGCCTTGTCTTTTTCATTCTCTGTTAAAGATAAAATATTGATTCATAAATGGCTGCATACTGGACTCACAGCACATTCATATGAACTTATTAGGTGTTAAGCAATGAATGAAAGACTAGGGTTGAAGGAGCAATCTCACTACAGTGTCTTTGGTCCATCCAGTACTGCTGCCTCCTTGGCCCCAGGGAAAGACACCATGTTTTGCATGAGACAAGGTGGTGCCAGAGCCCTGCTAGGATATTAGATCTGTCCTACTCCATTCACACATGCAACATCTCCCTTAATGTTATCATTATCACGCTGTGTTTTGCGGGTATTCTTTGCACTGGGAACCCACAGTCAATCCAGCCCTGTGGAATTGCCTTGAATCGGGAGAGAAATTTGCATCAGTACGAGGACTGTGGGTATTACTCAGCATTGCTCTAGCAGTTGAACCTATTCCACCCATGACTTCAGTGACCCTTACGATAGCTGTGTCAAGTAGGCCAACATTTGGGGGATGAGATTTGAATTAGGAACTTGTCAGCTTACCCTTTCATGACACCAACTGCTGTTTAAGGAAACCTAACTATGATGAATTGGTGCGGTATCTGAACGGACAAACACAAGTTAGTTTTCCAAACCCGTTTTGTTTGTTGCTGGAAATTTGGCAAACCCATACTGTCATTGTTGCTCCTTTGGGAAGCACCTGTTCTATAAAAGTCGGGGGACACACATGAAGCACCAGGGAGAGTGAAAGGAACCCTGAAACCATGGTGGGGTCTGACCATAGCCTGGGTTCTCAAGCCCATTTTGTCCCTAAACCACAGAATATTATTTAAACCCCCAAGTCGCTTCAGACCCATTTCCTCAGATGCTCCCCCTTGATCTGGATGTTTGTTGCAGAATCCAAGCAGCTTAACCTGTAATTTAACAAATGGTGGCACCAGAAATGAGCTGCGCCTCTTTGTAATTTAAGGATCCTCCCCCTGTCTCTTTTAAAGCTCGGTTGCTTTTGAATTTCACAGCCGTGGATGATTCTGGATGGAAGAGTTTCAAGTGTTGTTTGCTAACTATTTTGTCCACTAGGAAGAAAAGTACTCCTTAAAATGTTATTCAGGTAATCAAGTTTTAGTCATTCCGCAGTTAATATGTCCATCTTCCCAACCACCCTGTTTTAACCCCTGCATCCCCAACATAATTTCATCCCTCAGCAGCATCTGAGCATGCGCAGAGACATTTTGGGAGGGAAGAATTTACATCCGATCTCGCCTGATTTTGGAAGCTAAGCAGGGTCAGCCCTGGTTAGTACTTGGATGGGAGACTACCAGGGAATACCAGGTGCTGTAGGCGCCTGGAGGAGGAACTGGCAAGCCACTCCAGTATTCGTGCCAAGAAAACTCCATGGACATGGAGTCAAGAAAGGTCGGTCACGACTGTAACGACTGTAACGATGCAACACACACAAAGAGACCATGCAATACCCAGTGGGTTAGAGAGCGTGATCGGCTGAGCGTGATCGGCTAGGATTCAGGAGGTCTGGATTTGAATCCAGGCCAGCCATGGAAAACCACTGGGGGGAGTTACACAAGTTAAGCCATCCCTTAATAGCCTTCTCTTACCTTCAAAGGCCTTTGAGGGTGACTAGAAGTCAGATGTAACCCAACAGCACAGAACACAGGTACAAAGAGACACAACGAATGAGCTCCCAGATATTGTTGGTCTGGAAGTAATGCGGGAGAGATGATGCAAGTAGCAGACCAGCAGCATCTGTAGGGATGCTAGAGAGAGAGAGAGAGAAAAAGAGAAAGAGAGAGAGAGAGAGGGCAGTCTTCTGAGGAGTAGATCTCCTCAAAGGAGAGGTGATGAATGATAGCTCAGCAGCAAAACACGTGCTGGGTGCACAGAACTTCCCAGGTTCAATACCAGGGATGTCCAGGTAAGGCTGGAAAAACCGGAGGGCCGCTGCTGTCGACCAGACCAGTGAAGGCACAGCTGGGGGGTATTTAAATGTGAGGCTTGGTTTTGTAGTCTAAGGGAGATTTCCTGCGAGGAAGAACTTGAGTTCACAGGTAGAGCACATGCTTTGTGTACAGAAGGTCCCAGGTTCAGGTATGCACAGGGGGTAAAAAAGGACTCTGGATATGGATTATCTAGTGAAATGCAATGTTAAGGCAGTCCACTTATTTAAAAAGCTTCTTAAGGCTTTCACTAGCGGTTTTTTGGACAGAATCAGTACTTTGATGGGGCCCAGTCAGTCATCTAGTCCTCCTTAGGCCTCCTTGGTCGGGGTTGGAGGAGAAGCAAGAAGGAAGATGGAATGATAAAGAAAGAAGAGGCTAAATGGGGCGCTGATGTGGTTTTCCCAAAGCACGTGGCCAGCACCGATCTGCCTAATGGTAAAGGTTTTCGATTACCCTGGTGGCTTCATCCGTCTCCATAAAAAGTTCCTCGCAAGTGAGGGGCCACAGGCTGCATTTTAACCTTCCCACGTGTGATTTCCCCCCCAACCCCTTTCGTCTTGATTTTTAGGGTCTTCTGGGAGGTGCGCGTCCAAGAACGTCGACCTTGGGGATTTGGGGCAGGGGACGGCAGGGCCCCTCCTGAGAGGCAGCCACCGCCCCCCCCGTCGTCGCCTCGGAGAAGTCGCTCTGCTCCCGGAGGCTCGCGTGGCGGTTGCCCGGAACGCCAGAGGAGGAGGAGGAGGAGGAGGAGGAGGAGGAGGAGGAGGAAGAAGAGCGGAGGCATCGAGCCCCAGCGCAGGCAGGAAGACGGGCCGAGGGAAGAGGCAGCGAGGCCGGCGCGGAGCTCCACCGCCGGCAGGGTTGGATTAAAACCCCGAGAGGTCGGAAGTGGCGGCGGCGGCGGCAGCAGCGGCGGTGGCGTGGGCTCCCGGAGCGGATCGTGCACACGCGGGGACGCGACGGGCTTGGGCGAGGAAGCCGAGGTGGGGACGGCGGCCGAGCGTCAGCCCTCTTCGACGGTCGGTCGGTGGGTCGGTGGGTCGGTGGGTGGAGAAGGCGGAGGAGGAGGAGGGCGCCGCATCCGGGCCGCCACCAGGCGCGGCCAGCGGTGCGGGGAGGGGTCCGGGAGGGAGGTGGCCCAGGAGGGTCCCAGCCCAGCCGAGGGGAGGGCCTTGGGCAGCAGCAGCAGCAGCAGCGGCGCCGCCAGCCAGCCAGCCAGCCAGCCAGCCAGCGAGGGAGACGGGCCGTGGGAGAAAAAGGCGAGCGGGGCTCGGTCGCCGCCGTCGCCACCCGGTCGCCCCCCACCGCGGGGCCAGAGGGAGCCAGGCAGGGGGCGGCGGCGGGGGCTTCCCGAAGGGTGGCGAGGGAGGAGGAGGAGGTTGGCGAGGGCAGGCTGGCGGAGGAGGGCCTGCCGGCCACCGGCGACCGCGAGGCCTTCGAAGCTCGGGCAACTTCTCGGGCAGGCATCGCCACCCCGGACGGGCGGACGTTGGAGAACGAAAGGCGGCGGCGGGGGCGGGGGGCGCGAGAAGAAGGTGACCGGGGCGGCCGCGGGGGCGGCGGCGGAGCGAGCGATCCTCTCCTGGCCCTTCACCCCGCCGGCGAGGGAGGAGGAGGACGGCGGACGGCGGACGGCGGGGGTCAACCCCGGCCCGCCGATCCTCCGGCCGACGCTGGGGCGCCTCCCTCCGGCCGCATCCCCGAAAAGAGCCGAGCGCCAGCAGCAGCAGCAGCAGCGGAGGCAGCGGAGGCAGAGGCGACGGAAGGAGGTAGGCAGGCCAAGCAGCCAACCGCTCCCCGGGGCGCGCCGGTGCTGATCAGGGCTTGCGCCGCCCAGGGAGGGAGAGCCAGCGAGCCAGCGAGCCAAGAGCCAGGCAGGCAGGCAGGCGAGCGAAAGGGAGGCTCGCCCAGCACGCCCGGGACGCTGCGCCACGGCCCCGAGGGGGCGCGCAGGCAGCGCAGGTGCGGAGCGTGGAAAGCGCGCAGGGCTGCCTCGGCCGCCGAGGGTGCCCCAGGTGCCGGCGCCCGGGCTCCCTTCCCCATCCGCCCATCCCGTCCCCGGTTTCGCGGGCGCCCTTCTTCGCCTGTCGTCGGGCGGAGGAGCCCCGCGGCAAGGAGCGGGACGGGTTTCGCTTTCCCGCCGCCGCCGCCGCTGCTGCACCGCCAGCCCCGAAGCTCCGTCCCTGCCTGCGCCAGAGGAGCCCCGCGCGCCGTGGCTCGGCCGCCCCGCGGACCCTTTCGGCCCAAGGCGCCGCTGGACTCGCCTGCCTGCCTTCCTCTCTCGGCATCGTGCGTATAGCCGGGGTTTCCTTTTCCTGCGGGGCACGAGGGCTCCCTCCGTCCCCCTGCACCCCCACCCCCACCCCCACCCCAAAAAAGAGGAAAAAACCCTCCCCGAAAAATATTCCCCATCGATTCCCCCCCCTCCTCCAACAACACACACACAAACACACACACACACCGGTTTCCCCCAGCCGCTCGGAGGCTTTCGTGTACGCGAGCCCCCCCCCTCTCCTCCTCCTCAGGGTCCTCCTCCCTCTCTTTCTCCCCCCCTCAAGTCCCGTGACCTCATCCATGGGGACAGCGGAGGCAGAGCCATGGTGGGATGGGTGCCCACCCGAGGGGGTTTGGGGTGGTGGGTTGTGTGTGTTTTTTTTTTTAAGGGCAGGGTGTTTTGTTTGTGCGCGCGCGCGCGTGGCTGTTTTTGTCTGGTCTTGGGGGGGGGGGAAACGTGTGAACGGACCACCGCGGGCAAAGAAAGTGGTGCGGGCAAAAGGGGCAATGGAGCCAGAGCGGAGCAGGAGCAGGAGCAGCTGCCGCCTCTTCTTATTCTTCCTCCTCCTCCTCCTCCTCCTCCTCCTCCTCCTCCTCCCCACCCCTTCTTATCTCTCCCTCCCCCTCCGGGTGGAGGACGGTCCCCGCCCTTGCCCCCCCCCACCCCGCCGCCCTTGCCCAGCCCCTCCCCCTCCTCGGGCAGGGTGCAAAGCCCCTCCTCTTCTCATCTGCCCCCCCCACCAGCACCACCACCTCCCTTCTTCTTCTTCTTCTTCTTCTTCTTCTTCTTCCCCCCTCCCTCCGCCAGACTCGGCTGGCTCAGAGCAATGCCCCCCCCCCCTCCTCCTCCTCGCCCCCTCCCTTCCTTCTCTCTTTGCCCCCTCCCTCCCCTCCCCTCCCCTCCCCTCCCCATGACGGGCAGGGCTGGCCGCGGTGCCTCCTGGGAGCCGTAGTCCTCCGGGCCAAGCCCTGCCCGGTGTGGGCGTGGGGGCCCCGCCGGGCGGCCGGACTACACTTCCCGGCAAGCCCCGCGGCGAAGGCGAAGGCGAAGGCAGGCAGGCAGGCAGCAGCAGCAGCAGCAGCCCGTCGGATGGCTGGCAGGCAGGCTCTCCTCTCCGCTCCACACTCCGGCTTGCCAGTCCTGCCGCCGCTTGCGCTGCTGCTTGCGCTGCTGGTCTTCGCAGGAGGAGGAGGAGGAGGAGGAGGAGGAGGAGGAGGAAGACCACCTCGCGGGTTGGCCCTGCTGCTGCTGCTGCTGCTGCTGCTGCTGCTGCACGACCCGCTCGCCCTCCGACGCCAGGCCACCCTCTCGTCCCTGCGCCGGAGGGGTTTTTTTGGGGGAGGAGGCCGCCGGGAGCAGGTGCGTGCATGCGTCTCTCTCTCTCTCTCTCTCTCTGTATGTGTGTGTGTGTGTGTGTGTGTGTGTGTGCATGCGTGCGCGCTCGTGTAGGGCTGTAGGGACGCTCCTTCCTCCGAGCCGTTTTCTTTTTCCCGGCCCGCGGCGGCGGCGGCTTTGCTCTCCTTCTCTTTCCAACCCCCCCCCCGGCCCCACAACACACACACGCACACACACACACCGGCCTCCGCCGCCATCGGGGCGGAGGAGGAGGAGGGTCGCGGCGTGCGCCGGAGGTTTCCATGGAAACAGGGAGCGGGCCCTGGACCGCGGGCCTTTCCTCGATCTGCCCCCCCCACACCTCGCCCCATCGCCCCCACCCCCACCCCCCAGGCCGGAGGCCGCCGCCGCCGCCTGCTGCTGCTGCTTCTTCTCCCCCTTTCCGTCGTGGGAAGGTCCCGTCCAGGAGCGGAGCGCGCGGGTCCCCTCCGCAGGGATGGCCTAAGGACTCCACCCCCACCCCCACCCCAAATACACACACACACACACACACACACACACACACACACACACCGTCCAGCAGGGAGGAGAGGGGCTCCACTTTCTCTCGGCGATGCCCCCTCCCTCCCTGGCCTCCCCCCCCCTCCACGACCCCCCCCCCCCCCCCCCACTTGTAGGGGTCTCTTGCAGCTCCACCCCCCAGACACACACTTTTCTCCCGCCGCACCCCCCACTTGGCACCCCATTCCCTCCGCCGGGGCTCCCATCATCGACGGGGCGGACGACGGGGGTTGATCGACGGCCGGGGGGGGGAACCTTTCTGATCCCTGTCGCTCTCCCTCTTTTTTTTTTTTGGTGCCCCCTCCCCGTCGCTGGCTTTGGAGACGAAAAGGTGGCCTGTTTCGTGGGGGGGTGTATATCTGTTGAGGTGTGTGTGTGGGGGGAGAGAGATGGAGGAGGCAGGGGGGGGAGAGAGGTGCTTGACGCGTGGGAAGTCCGGGCTTGTGCCCTTTGATCCTCCGCCCACCCCCACCCTGAAATTAAAATGTCCACCCTGGGGGGATGGATGGGCATCAGCAGCAGCTGAACCCCCCCCCCCCGGCCACCCTCCTGTCGCCTTCGCCTTCGTGTGTGGGTCGATCTGCCGACAGGAGGAGCCTGGCAGAGAAAGAGAGAAAAACAGTCCGGGGGGGGGGCGAAGAAGGGCGCCCGCTTCCCGTCCAGTTCCTCCTTCCAGGCATCTTGCGTGGGGTGGGGGGTGGGGGTGGGCTTATCGGCTGCCTTGGCTACCTCTCCTCCTTCCTCTCCTCCTTCCCCTCTTCCTTCTCTCTCTCTCTCCCCCCAACCCCACCACGGTGCTCCCCAGCCCACCCCCCTGCCTCCGCCCCCCCCCCCCCCACCCCGGGATCAGGGCGATGCCCGTGCCAGCCCCAAAGGCTCCGGGCAACCTCCCGAACCCGGGGTGGCTCAGCGGGGGAAGGCCAGGGGGACCGGCGATGGGGTGGAAGGCGCGGCGTCGGGCAAGCTCCAAAAAGAAGCGGCCTCGTGTTGTTAGACGGACGGACGGTCGAGGGAAAAGCAGAAAAGAGCTTTTTGTGTGTGTGTGGGGGAGGAAGAGGAGGAGGAGGAGGAGGAGGAAGGCGGCTGGTGGAGGCGGAACTGGAGGTCTCCACCCCGCCGGGAGACCGATTCCTAAGGCGGAAGGTGGCGGGCGCTTTTTGGGGGAAGGGACGGGCAACTTTTGCTCCCTTTCGGGCCAGAGAGAGAGATGCATCACTTCGGTCCGCGTTGGAGCCGAGGCAGCACCGCCATCCGGTTGACTTCATGGTGGGCTTGTTGGCGTACGCGCCCAGGGTGGCTGGTGGAGGTGGGCGAGGGTGGCCAGGTGTGCGCCGAGTTACCTGGAGAGAAGGCGTTGGGGGACCGGGCTGGGATGAAGGGTGGTGGTGGTGGGGGCTCCGTTTGGGAGTTGGGCCAGCCTGGCGAAATCCCGACGGCATGGTGGTGGTGGTGGTGGTAATGATGGTGAGGATGGTGGGGTTGGCCGTCCCCTCCCGGCCTCCAGGTTAGCTGCCACACACACCCCGCCACCCTCTCGCCCCAAAGGGCAGCTGCTGGGATCCAGCAGGCGTTGGGTGTCTCCTGCGTGTTTACTGTGCGGTTTCATCTTGCCAAGAAAAAAAAAATCAGACCCTGGCCGGGGCAGCAAGAGAAGGTGGAGGGACGGAACATTTTGTGTACGGAAGGGGCGGCGGCAGGCAGGGGCGGTGGGGGTGGGGGTGGGGGTTGCCGGAAGAAGAGGTGCTGAAATGGGGATGGAATAGAAGGGGGTGGAGGTGCTGCCTTGCAGTCATCGCCTGGGCAGACCCTTTGTTTGGGCCAAAGAGGCGTCTCTCCTCTCCCCACCCCCTTCTCTTTCTACCTTTCCTTTTCTTCAAAGGGATTTGGGAGGAAAGTCCAGGTCTGTTTTTTTAAAAACACAAGGCTCTTCTGCAGATGCGACAGGTTTCTACCCCAGGCTTCCCAGGGAAGCTGCAGTGAGCAAAATAAGCTAGCAAGGGGGGGGGCAGAGGGACTTAGGGTGGCCATCGCAGGGGGAAGGGGTAGGTGGGTGCTTGACCAGGAGAAGTGATGGGAAAGTTTGGACCGGAGAGGGCGTCTGGTGGGGGATGACTTCCTGCCTTGATGCCCTTGCTTCCGTGTGCGCGTTGCTGCCTCTCTCCTAAAACCCGGGAGTGAGGTGGAGACCAGTTTGTTGCTTTCGCTCTCCTCCGGTGTGGCTCGCTTGTCTTGTGTAGCTTGGAATGGGAGAGGAGGAAGGGGGCCTGCGGTACCGGTGGGGAATCCTTCTCGGTGAGGCCTTGTGCTTCCGAAAAAAGTGTCGCCCGAGTTATTTCAAGCCCAACGCTGACATGGCCGTGATAAAGGCCCCCCCTCCCTTTGGGTATCGTGATTGGTTTCCGAAAACCCGAGAGAGTGCCTGCTGTTAGAGCCGCTCCCAGCTTCGCTTCCTTGGACCAAGGAATTTGGGTTGGCTGCCTGGAGAAGGGGTTCAGCTGCCCTCTCTCCCTTGTGCCTCTTGCGTGCACATGCACCGAGATGTGACAGCGGGTTTTCTGTGTCCACTGAGCAGGACCCTGCTTAGTCCCTGCTTTTGCCAACGGGAAGGTTTCGCTCCATTTTGCTTTTAAAACATGTGGTCTTTGTAAATGGGAAGGAGAAGAACCGTACGATGACAGTGTCTTTTCTTGCATGTTTTGGGAGTTCTTCGTGGCTGGTTACCAAAGGAAACTACACAGGGAGTGGTTTGTGTGGCCGTGGCAAGTGTTTTTTTTTTAACAGACCCTGCTGCACAAGCACAGTGCAGTTCTGGGGGGGGTGTCGCTTTCTTATTTGTAGTGTGTCCTTTAGAGAATGTAAGCGGGAATAAACTTCTTTCTTCTTTTTGGAAACTCTTAGCAAAGCCGTTAATCCATCCAGCGTTAACTGTTGTTTTCTGTTTGGCCTTTCCTTTCGCTGGCTGAGGAAGCAGAGAGACCTGTGTCAACTTTTTTTTTGTGGCAGCTACGGAAAGCTGTCAGTGCTGTGACATGCTCGGAACACTTTCCACAACATACTGTCCTCCAAATATTTTGGACTGCAACTCCTCCTGCCAGCTCTGTCCAGTAGAGCTAATGGTCAGATGTGATGGGTGTTGTACAGTAGTTCTGAATATCTGCAGAGCAGTGGATGGCAAAGAATGTTTGGCTTAGGGCTGAAGTCTTTTCAAGTTCTCTCTCTCTCTCTCTCTCTCTCTCTCTCTCTCTCTCTCTCTCTCTCTCTCTCTGTGTGTGTGTGTGTGTGTGTGTGTGTGTGTGTTCTGTCCAACTTGAATCGTAATAAAACAGCATCAGCAGAGCTAATGCTGTGTCCAGATACTGGGTTTTTTTTTTTGCACTGTTCACTTTTTGCGAGTGATTAGTTTAGACTTGCAGCGTTTAGTGCTCAGTTCAAATTTTGCTGTTCTCCGAATCAGTGAAGGTTGTCTTTCCACCCTAGCCAGAAGTGTGTGTGTGTGGGGAGGGGGAGGTGATGATCATGTAAACCAGTAGGTACAGTGGAGGACTACAGTGCCTTGCACAACCAATAGAGATGCTCTGCTTTATGTGCTGTCCTGAAAGACCCCTCCCTGGCCCAGGAGACGACTCTTACTCCCAGTGGGACTCGGCTGGCCTGTCCGCCTCCGTCAGTATCTCATTGTCTTCTAGACCGAGGTGTGCTTGGTTCGAGGGAAGCCATAGCATTAAAACCAGTTGGCCAAATTCAGGGGAAGGGTGACACATTCTCTGCAGGAATTTCTGCCACTTTTTTGGGGGGGGGGGAACAGTCATTGTACAGAAATTATCCTCATTTCAGCAGTGCAGGACTAAAGGAGGCGTAGTCGGGATGTTTCATGTTTTCCAAGCTTCATTTGTGACCCCCTCGCTGCTCCAGCTGTGTGTCTTGTTAGTCCTTTTTGTCTGTTGGAATCCTCCAGATTTCCTCTGTACTCATTAGCTGCAGGTCTACTTTGTAGCACTGGAAGTTTGCTGTGCACAAAACAAAACCAAACACCCGTATCACCCATCCTAATAGTGCTGAGGGATAAGCATCTCAGAGGAACAACGTACGGTATAATACATGCTCAGACACAAGTCCCATTGAATTCAGCAAGCCACCCCCTCTCGAGTTTGCAGGACAGCAGCTTTAATGGGTTTAAACTAAACCACGGAAGAGATCTAAAATTTTTATTGACTGATGTTTAAAAACCCTGAAGATTGCTCTGTGCATCTTGTTTTGCCTGTTTATGTGGTACAACTTCTATTTTGTCATTTTCCTAGCTTTAGAGTGAACGTACAGAAGGAACGGTAGACAAAAATATGAGTTAAGGACTTGAGAGAGCAAATTTGCTGTGCAAGTACTGTATTGCCTAAATAGGTTGTGACACTTTCCTGGGATGACAGGCAGTTAGTTTTATTTATATGCAGATTGTCAACATACACGATTCAGCCAATTTTGTCCCCATCACAGGGGGTTTATTTGTTGCTGCGTATTTGTTTGCGGATCCTTATAAATGTCTTAGATCTGTACATTTCAAAGTGGTGCACAATAGATGCAGTTTTGAAAAGTTAAGCCTTATGCACGATATTAGCATAACGATATTAATAATAACCTTTGAACTGCAGGGCTGGAAGCGGTCATATACTGTAGATCAGTGGTTCTCCACCTGTGGGTCCCCAGATGTTCCTAGACTGCAATTCCCAGAAGCCTCCACCACTCGCTGTTCTGGAAGGGGTTTCTGGGAGTTGCAGTCCAGGAACACCTGGGGACCTACAGGTTGAGAACCACTGCTGTAGATCATCAGGTCTGTCTCCTCTCAAGGGGCACAGTGGGGAATTGCATTCCTGATCTCTTGCTCCATGGCCAGAAACCTAAGCGACTAAACTATCCAGCAGTTATCTGTGGAGTAGAAATTATTCCTGGTCATATAGGGAAGGCTTGCAAAAGTAGATATGCACTCAACATATGCGAAAGAGGTGGTTTCCAACCTTGGGGTCCCAAATGTTAAAAATCTTGGCCAGCACAGCTAGTGTGGAAGGGTTATGGACTTTGCGGCCTAAGAACACCTTGGGGACACAAGATAGGGAGCCATTTTCAGGTCATGGAAGGGAGGATGCTCCACTAAGTGCAGACATGTCCCAACTTCGTCCCTCCAGATGTTTTGGACCATAACTCCCACAGTCCTTTGTCATTGGCATTCTAAGCTTAGAATTCTGGGAGTTGTGGTCCAAAACATCAGGAGGGCTGACGTTTGGACATGCCTGCACTAAGTGAGTTCAACTACACAGGACCCCTTCCACAACCAGGGCTTTCAAATCAGAAATGAACGGGTTGCCAAAGGAGAAAGTTGCCTTTGTATCCTTTTCTTAGTCGACACAACTAAGAGGAATATATAACAGCCCATTTTATCATGAACCGAACAGCTGTTATAGTTACTTTACAGTACATAGAAAAGACATTGCAAAGAATTTTGGCATGGGGTGGATAAAAATCATTTAAATCACGATGAAACGAACCCTGGCTTCTAAAACTTAAATTGTCAAAACTATCCAATTTTAAAAATTTAAATCAATTTGATTTAAATCATGATTTGGGGACCACAAATTTAAAGGAAACACTTGGGCACATTTTGGATGGATTCTCCACCAGAAAAGTTGCTGTTGTCCCTTTCTGAAAAAAGCAAGAAACGAGAGAGAGTCGGAGAAGATGTTAGGAGTTTGATCTGCATCCAACCTTCCCCTGTTTCCCATCCGTTCTCTTTGCAGCGTGTGAGTGAAAAAAACCACAGCACTAGTGCTCGCTAAATCCGAGACGCTGCCGGCGTGACATCCTTCTTAGAGTGCCCTTGTCTGCGTGTTTACTCCCAAATCATCCCTACTGAAATCGGGGGACGTCTTTTTCAACAAGGCTCAAACCCTTTGGCCGTCAAAAATGGAGTTTTGTTTTGTGGAAGCCTGCAATATGAGTTGTCATCCAAAGGGTTAGGTAGATAGTGGCCGTGAGGTTTTTTTTTTTTTAAAGCCCCCTTCTTCATAAGTGGCCAGAAAACATGTTGTCAACGCTTGATCTGCAGATTTGGCTGCCTGTTACCTCCGCTCATTTTACGGATTGGTTGACCATTCCCCACGTTTCCTCCTTAAATCCTCAAACTGCACTTCAGCTAGTTCAGAAAGCAGCTAGACGTGTTTGTAGGAGGGTGGTGGTGGGATATCCGAGGCAGAAGGTCCCTGCGAATTCTCAAGGCAGGGACTCTCTGGGGTGCAAGCAGGGAGGTAGGAGTTGGTGCCAAGCCGGGAAGGGGTGGCCTCTCCCAAAAAATCTTGGCCAGAGGGCACTCCGGCAAATTCCTTGGTTGGATCCCCCCCCTCTTCTTCAACTCCCCCGCCCACTGTCCCCTCCCAGAAGGAAACCCCTCTTCCTTCCCCACGAGGACGTCTCCCCCCAAAACACACACCATCCCAGAATCCTTGTGCTTCTGCTGTTTGGTCGGGTCCCTTGTTCTCTCCCTGTCCTTTCCCCCTCTTCCTTGGGAATGCGTTCGTCTGGCAGAGTTCCCACATCCTCCCCGGGAAGAAGGGGGGCGCGGAAACAAGAGCGAGTCCAGAGCAATGGCCTCCGTCCTCTCCGTGCATCCTTCAGGAGGCCTTGCCTTGCCGATCCCCTCCCTTCCCCTTGCGCGTTTGGCCAAATGTGTGGCTGTTTGCGGAGGTTGGGGGGGGCCTCCTGGCCTCTGCTCTTGGCACCTCCCACTTTGATCCAGGGAGATCCTGCCCGCCTCCCTCTTTCACTCCCGTTTTTCTCCTCTGACAGCACCTTCCAGCGTGTGCCCGATCCTTTTAGGCTCCGCGAGACCCTTCCCCTTTCTGCAAGGCCTCGGCGACACGGAAGGCGTCGTGATGGGGACAGCAGGCTTTGCTTGGGTTACGCGACCCACCTCTCTCTTTTGTGCTTTATTTCGGCTGTTGCGGTCTTTTCTCCTACGGTGCTCAAAGTGACGTGTTGATGGTTGTTGGTTTACATTCCTCTTTTCCCCCAATGATCGCAACATAATGTACTGTACTCAGTTTGCACCCTCCTCAACTTGAAGAGCCTCGTGGCGCAGTGGTTAAATGCCTGAAATGCAGGTTAGGTAAAACTGTGCTCACGACCTGGGGTTCAATACCAGGTAGCAGGCTCATGGTTGACTCAGCCTTCCGTCCTTCTGAGGTCAGTAAAATGAGTACCCAGCTTGATGGGGGAGGGGTGGCAATGTGTAGCCTGCATACTGTAATTAAAAACTGTAAACCGCCCAGAGACTACTTGAAGTGGTATGGGGCAGTATATAAGCAGAACACTTTGCTTTACTTTGATCCTCACAACAGTCTGGCGAGGTAGGCCAGGAGGAAGGATCTTAACTGATCCAAGCATGCTTTGTGGCCAGAGAGGATAAGAACCCCAAGTCCTAATCCTGTATCTGTTTGCTACATGGCACTGGGCCTTGACCCTTTTCCAGGGACGGGGAATGTGTAGCCCTCTCGGTGCTTGCAGACCAGCTACACCCAGCATTTGTCCCCATTGGCTGTGCTGGCTGGAGGCTGATGGCATTGGGGGGGGCAACATTGTGCCCTCTCCCCTTCCCCTTATTTTTAACAACAGCCTTGTAAGGTAGGCAGGACGTGATTGACACCACTGGCTCCACAAGGTCATTGGGTGAAGAGGATTTGAAACCTTGCTTTGGCAGAACTCCCACAGTCCTTTGCCATTGGCCGTCTGAGCTTAGAATTCTGGGAGTTGTGGTCCAAAACATCAGGAGGGCCGAAGTTTGGGCATGCCTAAACTCTGACCACTTGACTACACCGGTGAGGGATCGCTTCCCAGACCAGTGCTTTTGATTCCTCATGAGAACCCATCCTGCCCTTCTGCTCTTCCCAAAGAGGGGGCCAAACTTGGTGTTTTAGGATGCCTGGCAAATTCTTCAGTAGAGTCAAGGGAGAGAAAACCCACAAGCGTTTACTTGGAAAACATTTTCTCCAAAGTTTTTCCCCCTGTGGCGTCAAAATCTCCAAAGACTTTCCTCCCTCGTGATGATTTTTCACATCCAAAAGGCAGAGGTAGATTTCTTTGGACATGTTCAACTGTCTTAGAGGCCCAGGAACTCTTAATTCATATTATTTGGCTGTACTTTCTGTGTTGGCTCCTGTGTGGTACAATCAGAGGTTGGAGAAGTTAGGTGCTGGGATTACAACAGCCAGAATCCCTCAGCTGACATGGCCAGCAGGGTGTAACACAGGCATGTCCAAAGTCAGGCCCAGCAGCCAAATGTGGCCCATTTTCAAATTTTGAGTGGCCTGCAGCCTCTTCTGCCCAATGGCTCAGCCTGTCACACATCCCTGCCAGGTGGCCCCTCCCCACACTGGATGGAGACATCAGCTTGCAGTTTAACGGTTTGCCTGCCCTCCCTGCCTCTGCCCACCCCCACCCCACAGTCACCTGCCTAGCCTACCCACCCCCGGCTCCGTGGCTGCAGCACGTAGCTCCGTGGCTGCATCCTCCTCCCTGCCTCCTTGCATGTTATAGAGGCTTGTCCAAAGGCCAGCCAGAGGGCCTAATGCGGCTGAATGGTTTGCCCTCCCTCCTTGCAAAAAGTTACCCCTGGTGTAACATTCCCAGGCCTCCTGACTGCCCTTTGTTTGGATTTGGCATCATTTTAACTTAGCTAAGTGGCTGCGGTTGCCTCCCCTCTTTTTGCCCTAAAATAATCTTTCCAATCTGCCCATTTCCAAGTCGTGTCGAAAGAAACCTCCATAGTTGGAATCTGGTTCTAATGCCATATAATTTGTTTTTTGGTTTTGTTTTTTTTTTACAGGCAGGGCCCCTGTCCAGGGCAGGCTCAGGTTGTCCCTGAGTGGCGGTCATGATCTCAGCGGCACCTCTTTACAGTGGGGTGCACAACTGGGCGGGCACTGAGCGGATTCGCATGTGCGGCCTCAACGAAGACAGGTGAGGTGCGTGAATGGTCTCCGCGGGTGAGGAGGCGGGGGGCTGGGGCTCTTACAAGAAGTGGTTGCTCTCTTCTCTTGTAGGTTCCTTATTCTATATGTACAGTGGACCCTTGTATAACAAACAGCTTGTATAACATAAAATCTCTACAACATAAAAAAATACGGAGATAGTGGAAATTTGCTTAACATAATCACCTATGGGGAAAATCCGTACAACATAAAAATGGGATTACTCCATTTTCAATGCATTCCTATGGGAATTCGTATAAAGGAAAATTTGCTTAACAATAATTTCATTTGGAACGAATTAATTCCTTTATGCAAGGTACCACTGTATAAGGTTGCTTTACCATTTCTTGGTGTTTATTTGTGGCACAGTGGTTAAATTCCTGTACTGCAACTACAACTGTGCTCACGACCTGGGGTTCAATCCCTGGTAGCAGGCTCAAGGTTGACTCAGCCTTCCATCCTTCTGAGGTCGGTAAAATGAGTACCCAGCTTGCTGGGGGGAGGGGGGAGGCAATGTGTAGCCTGCATTACTGTAATTAAACTGTAAACCGCCCAGGGACTATTGGAAGTGATGTGGGACGATATATAAGCAGAACACTTTTTGCTTTTTTAAAATCTTTTCTTTCCAGCAGGGCATAATTAATGTCAATTTAAGTAGCATTAAAAGAAACTAATACAGTTTAAGTACATTAAACAAGTTAAACATGTCAAAACAATAATGCTACAGAACAGTTTAAGAATTAAGATGAAAAAACACGAACTGAAGGCACAAGAACTAAGGGATGATCTCGCTAATTTTCAAATGGCCATTAGCATAAGTGCATAGCTGATCACTTGAGGAACAAATGTTACAAGTCACACTTGGTGCTTGATAGAGATTTGGGTGAATGGCCAAGCGTTCCTGGGCAGTGGGAGAGAAAGAGTCAAAGCTGTCTGTCCTTTAGGAGTGCCACAGCTGAGAAGATTGTTTTATTTATTTATTTATTTATTTATTTTAATACTTATATACTGCCCGTCTTCCAGATTTGTATAAATGAGAAACTGCATAGAACTATTTTTAAAATAATGGGTAGATTTCTCACAGAATTAAAATGGAGGTTAGAAACAACTGCACATCAGTTTGTGAAAGCACTCCCTGGCCGCTCCACGCCGGCTGACATAGTTTGGTGAGAATTAAGAGACGTCGCCTGTGAGCCTTCTAGAGTTGGCCTTTGGTGTTCATTTTGTTTGAATACTGCCTCTGTGATGGTTGTGCGTGGCATTGTTGTTGAGAATAACAACATTCATTAATACTTTTTCTCTTCTACTCTTTCTCAGAGTAGCGTCGTAACCCAGGCCCTTTGGTGTAGGCTAGGCTGAGAGTCAGTGACCAGGCCATGGTCACCTAGTGAGTCTCTCTGGAAGCTGAGTCATGGCAACTGGACTTCTTTTCTGAAGAGATCAAAACATTTTGCTACTCATCCAAGCAGCTTCCTCAGTCTGAATTTCACTTGGATGAGCTGTGAAACGTTTCAGTCCTCCCAAGAAAAGGAGTCCAGTTGCCATGACTCAGACTTCCAGATAAACTCACCTGGATGACTGAGAATCTTCACAGGCATGTCACCTTAGTGAGCTCTATGACTGACTGAGAAGTTGAACTCCACAGGCAAGGTTCCAGATTCCATCCTTGACGTCCTCAGGTTCGGCTGGAAATGCTGCTGCCGGGAAACCCAGAATTGCTGTTTTTGCCAGTTATTGAGAAAAGTTCTGGGCTGGGTAGACCAAAGATCTGGATCAGTACCAACCAGCTTTCTGTGTTCATAACTTCCAGTTTGAAGTTGGCCTCTGAGCATGGTGTGTTTAGATGCACTTACCTATCATTCCAGATTCAGGCATAATACAGAGGTTGCCACTTGCAGGTTAGTTTCCTTCCTTGTAGGCCTGGCTTCTAGGATAGTGGTTCTCAGCCTTTGATCCTCTAGATCAGGCATGTCCAAACTTTGGCCCTCCTGATGTTTTGGACCACAACTCCCAGATTCTAAGCTTAGATTGCCAATGACAAAGGACTGTGGGAGTTGTGGTCCAAAACATCTGGAGGGATGGAGTCTGGACATGCCTGCTCTAGATGCTGTCAGCTGCCGACTCCCCAAATCCCTGCCCATAAGTCCTACTGACAGGGGCTTCTGAAAGTTAAAGTAAAAGCAAAAGCATGCTGGTTATATACTCCCCTAGAGCACTTAAAGCCCTCTGTAGGGGATTTACAATTTAATGATGCAGACAAAGCCACAAACCTATGTGTCGGCATAAGGACTGGCAACCCTGAACAAATGAGCCGCCGTTTGCCAACAAGCTTGCCCCACCTTGGATGTACACCCGCTGGCAGAAGAGCCATGAAGGGCAGTGGAAGATGGGAGAGGGTGCTTTAAATTTGGCATTTCCCAGCTTTGGGTTTTTCTGGCATAGGCTGAAGGTTTCTGAGTTTACGGGACTTCTTTTCTCCCCGCAACAGGAGAGCGCCTCTTTCTGATGAAGGATCTACCCCCGGCAGCTCCCAGCGTCTGGCTTCCTCTGAGTTCTGCGTTGGCAGCAGCTTTTCCAAGGTGAGGAAACCGGGGGTGTGTTCTTAGCTAAGGATACCTCCTTGAGGGGTGATGATGCCCGAGGTCAAATTGTCTGGCTGGCTTTTGGTTTCCACCCGAAGAGACTCCATCCCAGATCAACAATACGCTGCATTTGTTGCTGCAAGATGCAACCGAAGCCGTGGGTTCCACGTTCCTTGAAAAGGAACATGGGGAAAATCGCATGCTGTCGGCTGACAGCAGAGCTCGGAGAAGTTATTCTTGTTGACTGTAGAAATGCTGGGTGGGCAGTTCTGATGAATGTGTCTTTGAAAAGCTTTTTTAAAGCTGTGATCAAAATGAAACTTACCAATAGCAGAGGAACAACACTCTGCTGGCAGGAGAGCCTCTGTCCCACCTGTGTACCGAGCAGTGACAAAGTCCTGTCTTTGGGGACCCTGGAAAAATGATGTTCTGGGGAGGGGGAGTTTCTTCCCTGGCACAAAGGTCTTCTTCCTACCATGCTGATGAAATGGAACCTCCCTGTCGCACCAGAGTTTAACTCCAAATGTTGAAGTCAGACTAGAGCCCTTGATCTGATCCTACAAGACACGGATTTTTTATTGCCTTGCCTTGTATTAATATTGCCAAGCAGCTGAGAAACAGAAATCCAAATCAGGCAGGCGGCCCTTTGTTCGAGTCTTGCCATTGACACCTGTTCACTAGGATTCACTCAGTCCTTGCTTCCACTCTGTGCCTGCAGGCAGTTCTACTGCTTGTTTGCATGTTTTGGGTTTCCTAATACAATGCATGTGATGGTTAAGGAAGCTTCCGCCTTCCAGATGTTTTGGACTACATCTCCCATAATCCCACTTACTCTGTTGGCCTTGCCGGCAGGGACACCTGGAGGTGGGATTCCAAAAGGTTCAGAGAACTCCCGTTTCCCCGCCCTTCTCGTGTGCGGAGAAAGTGCTAAAAACGTACCAGGGATGGCTTGGGTTACGCCATAAATGTCGTAAGCTGCCGCATACAGAAGCTTTGGCCCATCTAGCCTGGCGTGGTCAGCTCTGTGTGTGCCCAACGGATGCCCAGGTGCCAGGCACAGTTCTCTCTTGGCCATCCTTTAAGATGCCAGAGGTGCCTCTGGAACTTGTCAGGTGCGCTTACCCTCCGAAATCTTTGAGCCTGGCTGCGTTCAGGGTGGAAATGTCTATTCCGGTCTTAACTCTTCCGTTTTTGTCATCGTAGGTGGAGCTCACAGCCGTCTCAAGCAGTGGCAGCAGTGCCCAAGGGTTAGAGGCAGGAGGCATCGTGGAGGAGGAACTGGGGCCTAAGCTCGAGGAGCAGCCCTATGAGCCCGACGGTGCCGGGAAGGCCTTGAAGGGGGGCGATGCCAGCCCAGACCAGGGTCAAGAGGCCAAGCCCGCAGCACGGGAGAGCAGCAGCAGCGGCCCGGACTGCCCCTGGCCCTCTGCGGCGAAGGAGGCGGTGGCCGAGGTCAGCCCCGCCTGCCCGAGGGTCCTGGAAAGTGAGCCGATGGGGAGAGAGAGGAGCACCCCGGCCGCCGGCGCGACCCTGACGTCCTCCACGGCGGCTCCGGCGGCCACCGGTACCCCCTGCAGCCCCATGGCCTCTGCCCCAGCCACCTTCACCTTGAAGAGCGTCTGCTTCCCAGCCTCTCAGCCCCCCGCTATGCAAAAAATGGCCCTCTCCTTCCCTCCAGGAGCAGTTCTCACGCCCAGCCAGCCCGTGGTTTACCTCCCGCCTCTTCCAACCCCTCTCGGGGTCTCGTCGACGCTCGCCCTGCCCGTCTTGCCCCCTTTCCCGCAGGATCCTTGCCTGCCGGGGCTCCTGGCCCCCTCCGAACTGCGCTCCTACCCGTATGCCTTCTCGGTGGCCCGGCCCTTGGCGGTGGACTCCAAAACGGTCTCTGTGGAGGCCAGCCAGCCGAGCGGAGCGCCCTCCTCGGGCGAGAACAGCACCCCGCGGGCCGCCGGTCCTTCCCTTCCCGCGAGCAGCGCCGACCCCCGTGCTCCCGGCACTCCTACCCTTGTGGCCCCGTGCGCCAGCGCCATGCCCTTGGCAACCAGTGCCACCGGCGTGCTGGCCAGGGCAACTGCGGCTCCCGAACAACAGCTGGCCTCGGGCGTGCTGACCATCTCGCCCCTGAAATCTCCTCCCCAGCTGGAGCGCGAGATGGTTTCCTCCCTGGAATGCAGTGAGATGCCCCTCGACCTCTCCTCCAAGTCCAACCGGCAGAAGCTGCCTCCACCCAGCCAGCGCAAGACGCCCCCCATGCCCGTGCTGACCCCCGTCCACGCCAGCGGCAAGGCGCTGCTGGCCACGACGGCCCTGGCCAAGTCTCAGCGGGTGGCTCAGGCCGTGGGCAACCCGCCCGCCGCCGCCGCCCCTTTCGTCATCTTCCCGGAGTTCTTGCGTAACAGGGAGCAGGGCTCCTGGGTGAAGAATTCCAGCGCCCTCATCAGCACCATCCCGGGCACCTACGTCGGGGTGGCCAACCCCGTGCCGGCCTCTGTCCTCTTGGGCAAAGATCCCGGCGTCGGCTTTAACAGGGACGCCCACCACTTGGCCAAGCAGGAGCCCATTTCTATCATTGACCAGGGGGAGCCCAGGCATGCCCCTTCCTCCGGGAAGAAGGGGAGCATGGAGGGGCAGGCGGATGCCCCCAAGCCGCTCCTCCATGGGAGAGGCACCGGCGGGCCCCCGCTACGCCCACCCAAGGAGCTGCCGCTGTGGAACCCCAGCCAGGGAACCGTTTACCCTCGGTGTTCGGTCAACGGGAAGCCCGCGAGCTCTCCGCTTCTGCCAGTGGGGTGGCCCCACTACTCCCAAGGACCTTTGCTCTCTGTGGGGATCTCTGCCGCCGGACAGCTTCCATCGAATCCAGCCGGACTCTCCAAGCCGACCGGGATGACGGGCGAACCGGCCGTCTTCCCCGCCGTGCAGCCCGCCGAGCCCTCCGTGGTCTCCCAGAAGGCCCCCGAAGCCCCTTCCCAGGGCAAAGGTTGCAAGACCGCCTTGCCCGACGCAGCCAGCCCTCTGTGCGTCTCGCCGGCTCTTCAGACCAACCCCCGGACGCGAGGGCCCCCAAGGGCCTCCCCCCGAAGGGTGGCTCCGAGAGGCGAGAGACCGACCCAGCGGCCGAGATCAGCCCGCAGCCCGAAACTCCCATAGAGGGTGGCCGGCACACGCGTCCTGGGGACTCCAGGCCTAAAAACCAGTTCTTGACTGCCTATCTAGCCCACGGCTTGCCCTTGCCTAACCAGCCAAGCGTGCAGGCGGTCTTGGAGTCGTCGCCTCCCACCGAGAGCCAATGCAAGGACACTTCCCCGCGGTGTGACATGTCCCAGAACCAGTCCGGCAAAGAGGCCCCTTTCCACCCGGTGGTGCATCAATTTGACCTCAGCCGGGTGAAGAAGGAGCGGGTGGAACCGGAACCCCCCGTGGCCGCCGTTTGCCTCCATGCCGGGGCTGCTTTGAGGGACCTCCCTAAGGCGAAGTTCAAGGGAACGGCCCACATCAAGGTGGAAGGGGGATACCCCTGCAAGGCCAAGCGGCCACATGACGGATCGGACCGGCCAGCCCACAAAAAATCCAAGTGCCGAATCAGCGAGGAGTTGACAGCCGCCTGCAAGTCAAGCAGCACAAATCTACACACCCGTAAGGTGAGTGAGCGCAGCCGTAAGGGGAATGGGGCTGTAGAGTTTGTCCCGGGCTCATAGCAGTTAACAAAGGGCCTTTTCACACGACCCCTAAGATCCGCTGGCCACTTAAATTCAGACCAGAGATCTTAGGGGTTTGTTGCTGTTCCTGCGTTTCCCACCCCCTCCGCACCCCTGGCTGCTGGCTGCGTGAGGGGAGGGAGAAAAAAAGGAAGAAAAGAATGCCAGCCTCTGTTCCCGGCAGCATTCAGATCTCTTAAAGGGGCGGGGGGGGCCAAAAAAACAACAAACAGAAGCCAGGAGAGCCCGGCACTAGGTTACATCCGGATCTGGCATTTTTCACGCTCCGAGAACAGGTACCTGAAAAGTGCGCTGGGATGCGCTTAGGTGGGCGTGGTCGCACTTAATTATCTGTAAACTCCGGAGCTGGTGGGGAAACAATTTTAAGCTCCGGAGCTGGGAGCCATTTGCGGCGGAGTTTAGAGGTCGTGTACAAAGGGCCAAAGAAAGCACCTGGGAAGCTTGCCGGCTTCCTTGGAGGTGCTTCAAATGTAGCAGATAGGGAAGGGTGCTCCCCCAATGAATATATAGCATGATCCAAAACCGTAAGTTTGCTGCATTTGGGGTTTTGGGAATACATGCCTGCTAAGGTGATCCTGCCATGAAAACCTCTTGTGACAGATGTTTGTGTGATGCGTGAGAGGACAACCCATTAACAGCCGGTCATGACTGTTAACTGCATTTTAGACACAGGATGGATTGGTGTGGGGTTTTTTTTTTTTTTTTTTGGAGGGGGGCTTCCCTTGGACAACCTGTGCTCCTCAGGTTAATTTATAAAGCTGATCCAGGGAACATAATTCTGTGAAGTGGGTGTAACGTTGATAGTTTTCCGGGGCAGCCATGTTGTACAAGTGGCAAAATGCAAGAGTACGGAACAACAAACAAACAAACAACAAAGTAAAATAAAATAAAATAGTAAAACCACTGTGGCGGCTTAAGGATGAATTGTTATACCTTGGCATTAGCTTTCATGGATCAGGTCCACTTGCCAAGCGTGGTGCTTATATATACACTGTCCCATAGTGCTTAAAGATCTCTCTGGGTGGTATACCAGTTATGCAGGCTACAAACTACCCACCCACCCACTTCCAGCAAGCTGGGGACTCAATTTACTGACCTCAGAAGGATGAAAGGTTAACTCAAGCTGGCCATCTGAGCTCTGTGAGCAGAACCTGTATTGCAGTACTGAGGTTGAACCACTGGGCCACAAGGCTCCACTTGCAAAGGTTACTTGATGGGGCCACAGTATTTTTGCTTTCTTATTCTACTTTGTGGTTTTTATCTGTTATTCTTCCACAGACTAGCATGGCTGCCTCTTAAGACTATGAGGACAGTGTGGTTTTTCTGAAATTCTAACCATTTTTATTGTGTTACTGGGATGCCCTTGATTTTCCCCAGGACTGGTTTGCATTGTTGATTTAGTTTTGCCTTTTTAAAATGCTAGACAATATAAAATGTTCCTTCTGCTATCTCAGGCCCTCTGTCTGCTTTGCAGCTTGTTTTATAAATGTGGGATACAGGTTTTCTTCTGCCCCCAAATTATAACCTGGAAGATACTGGGATTTGCTTTTGAGGCTTTGCAGGTCATACTTTTGAATAGATGGACATCTTTGTTCAACGTCCTGATGCCGGTGGTTTACGCAGTGTTATAATGTTATAAACCACTTTAATGAGGGCTTGGGAAGAGTGATGCTTCGGATTTTAAAACAGGGATTCTGGAAGGTGTAGTTCAAACTATTGTTCCTGAGCTATTCTGGTAACTTCCAGCATGCGCTCTGGCTCCGTTGGTTGCTGGCCACCCTTTATAACCCTAGGACAGAGTTGGCGAACCTTTGGCACGGGTGCCAAAGGTGGCACTCGGAGCCCTTTCTGTGGGCACCCAACATTGCCCCTTCTCAGCCACCTGTATTCAGGTTAAATGGCTGCATTGGCACTTTGCAAAAAAGTAGTGGGTTTTGAATTGCAGTTTGGGCGCTCGGTCTCTAAAAGGTTCGCCATCACTGCCCTAGGAGGCTTTGTGCCCGATGCCTCTTGGGCTGCCTTAACCCCACACCAGTAGTAAGTCCACCATTCCCTGAATTCAGCAGAGGCTCTTCTGTGGGCCGTCCCTGTCGTTGAGTGGCAGTCAGGAAAAAAGGTGTCTTTAGGAGGCTGTTCCTCGTCTCTTGCAGGCTTTGGGAGGCTTATTCCGGGCCGGGGCCGGTTGTGCTGAATTCTGTTCTGTAGTTCAAAACATCCTGGAGGGCAGGAGGAAGGCTGTGTTAAGCAGGAGCTTTGTTTATGTGGTTGTTTCTCGAGAAGGGGTAAAGCCATCCCACTGTTGCGCATGCCTGAAATTTCTCCTTTTTGATCACTAGATTTCCTGTGGGTTTATCCATGTGCTTCAAAGTGTTCTGCTTATATACCGCCCCATACCACTACAAGTAGTCTCTGGGCGGTTTACAATTTTTTTAATTACAGTGTGCGGGCTACACATTGCCCCCCCAGCAAGCTGGGTACTCATTTTACGGACCTCGGAAGGATGGAAGGCTGAGTGAACCTTGAGCCTGCTACCAGGGATTGAACCCAGGTCGTGAGCACAGTTTTACCTGCAGTACAGGCATTTAACCACTGCTTGCTTGTGTATTTTCAAATGCTCCTTTTCATTGGGGAAGTGGTAGTTCAAAGTGCAGGACAAGAGACCTGGTAAATGCAATTTTTTTTTGTTTAGGCTTGGTCAAGTGCAGATAGGCTGGCCTGTGACATCTCTTCTCTGTAATAATGGGCTTAAGCTCCAGCAAGCTAGATTTAGGCCGGATATCAAGGGGGGGGAACCGTCTTAACCGTTAGATCAGTAGGGCAATGGAGCCAATTACAGTGGTACCTTGTATAAAGGAATTGTTTCATTCCAAATGAAATTATGTTAAACAATTTTCCTTTATACAAATTTCCCATAGGAATGCATTGAAAATGGAGTAATATCATTTTATGTTGTACGGATTTGCCCCATAGGCGATTCTGTTAAACAAATTTCCCCTATCTCCAGAATATTTTATGTTGTACAATTTTTATGTTATACAAACTGTTTTGTTATGCAAGGGTCCACTGTACAGTTGTCCCCTGCCCTTTCGTGGTTCATATACTGCAGTCCCAGTATATCGCAGGTCCGCAGTATATGAAAAAAAGCCCCCCTGGGGTAAGGAGGAAAGGCCGTCCCAGGCCCGTCGGAGGCCCCAAAAGTGCTTCCCCGCAAACCAGAAGTGACTTCCGGTAAACCAGAAGTGACCTCCAGATCACTAGAAAGCACTTTTGGGGCTTCTGGGGGACTGGAAAGCCCCTTGCAGGCCCATTTGGGGAAGCGCCAGGCCTGGGATAAGTACAAGAGTCCCCAGAGATCCCACCCAGCCCCGACCTGACCCAGCATCCGCATATTGCGGATTTTCATTTATTGCGGGTCGGGTCGGGTCCCTAACCCCAGGGATAGGTGGGGGTTTACTCTACCGCAGGAGGAAGTGAGCGGGCCGACACTAGAGGCGTTCAAAAAGAAAATTGGACAACTCTCTCTCCCACTTTGCTTTGATTTGTGTTCCTCCCTTGAGCCAGGGGGTTATAGGCCCTAATGCCATGACTGGGTGATTCTATGATTCTTTCGTTCACCCGCAGTGGCGGAAGCACCACGGAGACCTCCGTGAGATCGGCAAGCGAGAGGGGCGTTCGGGCTCCACGAAGGACCGGGGGAACCTCCGCGCCAAGCGCAAGCGGCGGAAGGCATGCCCAGGGCACCGCGGGCACACCTGCGATGAAGGTACGGGAAATCTCATTGTGAGGGTGAGATGGCGGAAGAGGGGGGTTGACACTGGCCCCGGGGTGTCCGTCTATTATTGTTTTTAGCAGTGAAGCTGGACAATTTTGGCTTCTCAGTTTTATTATGATTGTTTGCCTTGGTTAAAAAGCTGACAATTTGTCGCACATATGAAACTGTATTTAGATGTGTTACTTTTGCCTCGGTTTTTGATCTCCCCAGGAGTAAAGGAACTTGTCACAAGAGTCTCCCCCTCCCCCTTGCCCCAGGCCCACACGCCTGCTCCTTTTGAAAGGGTGGTCCACAAGTTCCATTCAGATGGTCTACAGCAGTGGTTCTCAGCCTGTGGGTCCCCAGATGTTCCTGGACTGCAACGCCCAGAATCCTGGCCAGCTGAGCTAGTGATGAAGACTTCTGGGAGTTGCAGTCCAGAAACATCTGAGGACCCACAGGTTGAGAACCACTGGTCTACAGAAAAGCTGTAGAAGTGGCAATAAAGAAATACAACTGGGAGGAGGCCATTTTGCTCTAGACGCTAGAAAAGGAAGGCCTTAGCATTGGGTCTCCATGAGTTCCATAATGCAGTGTTGGTTCTGATAAGAAGGACATTGAAGAGAGGAATGTGCTCTTAGAAGACCAGCTTTTACGTTCCGGTTTGTGAACTGCCTAGAATGGTCTAGAATGCTCTTCTGCCAGGGCAGAGCGATTGAGGAGGGTGGTGTGTGTGTGTGTGTGTGTGTGTGTGTGTTGATTCACCTGGCATAGCTAAGATCCCTGTGAGCTGAGAAGGGGGGCTTCCTAGCACCGGTCGTTGTGTCTCTCCATTTGGTGGTTAGTTTTCATAATTCTCTCTCTCTCTCTCTCTCTTATGAACCCTCCTCTCTGCACCTTCTCTGCCCCCCCCCCCAAAAAAGCCTATATTGAGAAGAAAGCAAAGAACAATTTCCGGGACTTCATCCCCGTGGTGCTGAGCAGCCGGACGCGCAGCCAGTCAGGTGGGTGGCTGGGCAAACGGATCCCTCAGTGTTGATGTGAGCGGGGACTGGGAAGGTTGCCTGGCTTCAACTCATGGGGGGGATGCGTGGGGGGGGTCAGGCAGAAGCAAGGCGGGTTGGCACTCTCGATTAATATCCTCATGTGCAGGACACCAGCGCCTGTAGGGCAAGATACCCCTATGACGGTCCTTGGGGCACGTATAGGTTGAAACAGAGACCCAAAGGCCGTCCCGTCGTCACTCAAGCAGAAAGGAGACGGCATCGTTCCCAGCTGCTAATTGCTGCTAATTGAGAAGTCCCTGCTTGGGTTCTTGGCCACGCCCTTAACTGGCGTGCAGGGAGGAAGCCAAGGGGGGGGGGACTGGAATTAGCCCCAGTGACCCACTGCGACTCTTGCCGTTTCTCTTCGGCCGGCATAACTAGAGAACAGGGTTTTCCACCACGGCATGTCACATGCTGAATAGCACCAGTCCCTCTCTCGGGGAGTTAAGATCCATGCGTAGACTTAACGTTTCTTTTTGTTTTGGTGGTGGGCACATTGTGTAGGATTTCGGAGTGGGACAATTTAACGGCAGCAGAGAGAGAGAGAGAGAGAGAGAGACGATTGTGTCTGGTTCTGCCCCCCTCCCCATCCTCACTGAGTGGGTTTTTCTCCTTCCAGGCAGCACGGGGGGATCCTTGGCAGGTGTCTTAGGGGAGGGCGACGGTGCCAGCCAAGATCTTGTGCCGATGCTGGAGGAGGAAGAGGAGGAGGACGAAGAAGAAGAAGAGGACGACAACAACAGCAACAGCCACGAGGAAGAAGATGAACTGTCCCTGAAGCCTTGCCGGCTGAGAAAGCCCCGCCCCCTCTCCCCTGACTTGCGCTGCCGAGAGCGAGAGCGTGACTGGTCCCGGTCAGAGAAGGGCTCTTTGCACCTGAGCAAGAGCCGGGGCCTGCCTTGGCCCACGGAGGCCGCCGGGCCGCCATGGGGCCGCAAGGAGGCCGAGGAAGAGAGCGGGCACGTCAAGCGGAAGAAAAGGAGGCGCCAGAAAAGCTGGAAATACCCGACAGGAGAGTATTTGATAGAGCGAGAGAAAGAAGAGCACACCAGCTGTTGCCACAAGCGGCGGAAATCGAAAGCAGGTAAGGGCTGGCGGGGTGGGGCGGCGTGGGGAGCACAGAGATATGTGGGTCGTGGGAAGAACCTCAGGGCAACAGCCTGCAGCTTTGCCCCCCCCCCCCCCGGTGCTTTTTCTCCTTGGAAAAGGACCCAAGGTGGCCTACAATAATGAGGGACAATATACAGTCCAGAAGGTTTAAGACATATTCAAGTTAAGAACAGGGAATTTGAAGACGCATCTTAGAACATTAAAAAAAAAACGGTAACATTACAGCTACAAAGAGTACGCAAGAAGAAAAGAAAAATCTGTGGGTAGCCAGCAGGAACAGTATGGTAATGAGTAACTTGAACCATCTGTAGGGCTTGTGAGGTGACATTGTGGGATAGTGTTGGATAGTTCCGCGGCATATATTGGGTAGCTGGGAATTTCAACAGATATTTAGCAGACCTGTCCGCAAAAGCTCACATTGAAATATAGCTGTATAAAGGGCCACAACCCTTTTGTCTTTTAATTATTATTTTTTAAACTTTTGTTATTGTCTGATAGGTTTCATTTAGCGTATGCATTTGAGAACCGGGCCCCGTGAACACAATGATGTTAGGTGCGTGGCCATTGCGAGTCCATGGCAAGTAAATCTTGATGGCCTTTAAGGTGCTACAACAGATTAAATGGTATCCCTCTTCCTCAGCAAATTTGATTTATGGGGATACATTGTGGTGAGATAGAAAGATAACCATTAACTTCCTAAGACAGCTGTTGCGCAAGAAGGAATATAGAGTATTGGCCAAAATCCAGTAGCAAGTCACGCCTGGAAAAGGCATGGCAAGAGACATGCAGTTGAGTCGACCAGCCCCCACTCATGCAGTGGGCTTACTCCAGTTGTATCTTCTTACTACTGGTCCTTCAGCCATTCGGAGTCTATAACCAACCCAACGTGACAAGGCTAAATCTTGTGATGTGGAGAAAAGCGGCAGGGCTTTGGGAAAGCGAGAGAAACAGTTTCTCTTGTGGGGGGCCAACCTCGGTTGAAACCTCAGTATCCACACCGTGGATCTCCTGGTGTGTCCGGGTACAGCCGCCGCTAGGGGGCAGGCGTCTCCTGCAAGTAGGCCGGAGCTACGAGGCACCTTCAAGGCCTTCTAGAAGCTTTGAGGGCTTGTTAGAGAGGAGAGGAGAGGAATACGGTGGGAGTGCGGTTGTGTGGGAATCTGTAAGCAAGAGGAAAGTGTCTGGAGATGAAGCGCAGCTCCTCTTTGGAAAGAGATTGAGGGAATCCTTATAGGGCAATAATCCTATAACTGTGGAGCTGGCAGGGATCACCAAGGCCACCCCTCTGTCAAGGAGGCAACTGGGGAATCAAACTCCCGACCTGCCATTCATGCTGTTTTTGCAAGTAAATCCTTTGCTGCTGGACCCATGGCCGAAGGCACCGGTCCCTGTTTTTCTGAATCCGTTGTACAGGGGACCCTTATATAACAAACAGTTTGTATAACATAAAATCTGTACAACGTAAAAAAAATTCCAGAGATAGGGGAAATTTGCTTAACAGAATCATCTATGGGGCAAATCTGTACAACATAAAAATGGTCGTGATTAGGGATTATTCTGTTTTCAATGCATTCCGATGGGAAATTTGTATAAAGGAAAATTTGCTTCACATAATTTCGTTTGGAACGAATTAATTCCTTTAGACAAGGTACCACTGTATCTGGACATCAGCAGCTCCCTGAGCCTTCGTTCTTGCTTGGGGTGGGTGAGCTCAAGCCCTAAGCGCAGCCCTCAACAAGTGGCTAGGTCAAACCACACTTGGTGGGTCTCAGACACCAGCCGATGGTGGAGGCTTTTGCAGTACATTCAGTCATCTAGACCAGTGGTTCTCAACCTGTGGGTCCCCAGATGTTCCTGGACTGCAACTCCCAGAAACTGCTTCTAGCACAGCGAGTAGTAGAGGATTCTGGGAGTTGCAGTCCAGGAACATCTGGGGACCCACAGGTTGAGAACCACTAATCTAGACTGCCGTTCCCTTGGCTAGGAGGAGGCTCTCCCTTGGCAGTGCCCACCTACGGAGATGGCACAGTAATGAGAACACGGCAATACGGGGAATGGGAGAATGGAAGTTGTTTCTGGTTTATGTAGCCTCTAATCTGTCTGTCCCCACCTTTTTTTCTGGCTTCACCTGGCAGACTTCAAATACCGGAAGCACAAGGGCTCAGCCTCGGGGGAAGGGTTCCGAGCTGCACCTGAGAAGCCGTCTTTCTCCGCCCGTGCAAGGACACCTGGACTTCCGCAACGGCTTCCTCGTGGATCACCCCAACTCGTCTCCCCTTCAGGAGGTGTTGGAGAAGCCCGCGGGGAAGCGCAAATGCAAAACCAAACACTTGTCGGGCATCTGCGAAGAGGAGAAGGTATAACGTTAGCTGGGGGTGGGTGGGTGGGTGGGGTTGAACATTTCAAAGTGAGGGTAGACAGGGATTGAACGAGGGTCTAGTTACAAGTTGGTGATAAGCAGGGATGTGCATGGTATTAAAAAAATGCATATGTTTTTTGTTCTGGGAAAACTCCTTTTGTACTTTGTGGCACTGCGAAAGCCCTAAAGAATCCCTAAAAAATACTACAACATGCATGTCCAAACTTCAGCCCTCCTGGTGTTTTGGACCACAACTCCCAGAATTCTAAACTTAGAATGCCAATGGCAAAGGACTGAGGGAGTTGTGGTGCAAAACATCTGGAGGGCCGAAGTTTGGACATGTCTGTACTACGAGAAAGTAGAGTGACGGCAACAGAGAATCAGTCTACTCTAAAACCAATGAATGAATGGATGGATGAATGATGGATGAATGGATGGATGGATGGATGGATGGATGGATGGATGGATGGATGGATGGATGAATGAATGAATGAATGAATGAAAAACCAGACCTACACAGACAGTGTTTTGTAATGCCACATTCATCATGATCATTATCATCAGATAACAGATGAGAAGTTACCAGGCTAAGCAGCCAGTAGTATATATATGATATCAGTATCTGGCAAGAATGCAGTTTATATTGTTACATTTATCATTGCCTTAATGACATCAGGGTGCTAAATTCCCCTTCATCAATTATCAAACAGGCCTTGAGCCCACCTCCCTCTCCCTACAGCAGTGGTTCTGAAACTATGGATCTCCAGATGTTCCAGAACTGCAACTCCCAGAAATCCTGGCCAGCACAGCTAGTGGTGAAGGCTTCTGGGAGTTGCAGTCCAGGAACATCTGGAGATCCATAGTTTCAGAACCACTGCCCTACAGCCTGTAACACTCCATATGTGGCCTCCCGCATCCATAGATTTGTAGGAAAAAAGGCCTGGGGTGCACTGGCTGACTGGCATACAGACATACAGTAATACCTCTTAAGACGAATGCCCCTTAAGACAAAAAAATTGTAAGACAAGTGAAATGTCCAGAAATAGGAAAACCTTGTAAGATGAATTTTCCTATGGGATGCTTCGCAAGACGAATTCAATGCATTCCTATGGGAACCCGCACGAAACCTTGTTTCGTTGGACAAATTTTTCGTAGGACGAATTGACCCATAGAACAAATTAAATTCATCTTAAGAGGTACCACAGTACTCACCAACACCACTGACTTGAGTGCATCAGCACAAGGGTGCAGTCAGAACGCTGGCCCGCAGTACTCCACAGAAGCAAAGAAACGAGTGCGTTTTGAAATTTTTGTTTTTAGACCTGCAAGTCCCAGCCCAAGCAATCAACAGGGCGCCCTTTGTTTTGCGCGCAGTTGTGTGTTAAATGTTTCGCCTTTTCAATTGAAAGGATCTGGTGCTAAGGGGTCGGGGAAAGTCCCATGCCTAGCAGAGACCCCAGAGAGCAGCTGGCGGTCGGCCCGGGCCACTCTGGGCTTGGTGAACAATTCACCTTGCTGTATGTAAAGCAGCTTCTTTGGTGGTGGTGGTTTTTTTAAAATGTTCATTTAAAAGGAGCACCACCCAGTTCTGCATTTGGTCAGAGCAGAAATGCTGGTAGGAGTGTATTGAAGCTGGTCAAGAGAAAGATTAAGCAAACGCACGGCTGCTTTTAGAATGCAGAAAGCCAGCTTTAAAAAAAAAATCGAACAATTGATTGTCAATGAGACTGCTTACACTGTTGGGTGGCTTAATGGATGGATGGATGGATGGATGGATGGATGGATGGATACTTTTTGTTTACACTAATAGAGAAGCAGGACTAGTTCTGGAGTTCACAGGTGAACATCCTCTAGACTAGTCTGGGTTTTATTTTCTTACCGTTTGTTTGCAGCCCTTAAGATCTGAAAGCACCCATGAGATTTCAGGAGACTGAAATGGCCAAGGAGGATCCTGGGTGTGGCATGCAAGCACATTTCCCATTGATACGTCTCGGTATTGGCTTCCATTGTGATTTGTAGCCCTTTTGCCCAAGTCCAGCAGAAGCTGGAATTCACTCCCTGGGGAGGTATATACAGTGGACCCTTGTATAACAAACAGTTTGAATAACATAATATCTGCACAACATAAAAAAATTCTGGAGATAGGGGAAATTCGCTTAACAGAATCGCCTACGGGGCGAATCTGCACAACATAAAAATGGGATCACTCTGTTTTCAATGCATCCCTATGGGAAATTTGTATAAAGGAAAATTGGCTTAACATCATTTCATTTGGAATGAATTAATTCCTTTATGCAAGGTACCACTGTACATGGGTGCCATGTCCTTAGTGCCTCCATCCTTCAGGGTTTTCAGGGTGTATGCGGTGTTTTGGAGCATTTTCTGCTCAAAATAACTGGCTTCTGCCTTGCCACAGCTCTGACCGAGTTCCTCTGTCTTTCTTTTTCCAGGCGAAGGCGCGGTGCAGTCAGTCCAAGACCCGTTCTCCAAAGAAGTCCCGGGAGGCTAGCTCATACAGCAAGTCCTGCCAGCACAGCTCCGAGCGAGCCTCCGAGACCCCAGCGGCACCACCGGCGCCCCCGGAAGCGCGGCGCTTGATCGTGAACAAAAACGCTGGGGAGACACTGCTCCAGAGAGCTGCCCGGCTTGGCTACAAGGTAGATGCTAGTTTTGACCGGGAGTTGGGGGAGAGAGAGGAGAGCCAAAGTTTCTCTTTTGGTTGCATTAGAATTCCCAGAGCCGTTGTACTAGCACGGGAGAACCTGGGAGTTGTAGTCCAAAAGCAACCGCAACAAACAAACCACAGTTTTCCAGCTCTGGGGAGGGTCAAGAGGGCGAGGGTGGAAGTGGGCGAGCCTCGTTGCCTCGCGCTGAGACGGAGGTGTGTCGTTTCTCCAGGACGTGGTGATGTATTGCCTGCAGAAGGAAAACAATGATGTCAACCACCAGGACAACGCCGGCTACACAGCCCTTCACGAAGCTTGCGCCCATGGCTGGGTAGACATCCTGCAGATCTTGTTGGAGCACGGTGCGAACGTCAACTGCAGCGCACAGGATGGCACCAGGCAAGTGTACGGTTGATGGGGGAGCCCCGCCAATGGTGGCGCGGCTAGGCTAAAAGCATGGAGGCACCGTTCCTGAGCCTTCCATCCTAACCTCCCAGTCAAAGATCAGTTCCTAACTTCAGACCCGTCTTCACAGGGCCTTTTTACACGACCCCTAAGATCTGCTGGCCACTTAAATTCGGACCAGAGATCTTAGGGGTTTGTCGCTCTTCCTGTGTCCCCACCCTGGCTGCTAGCTGCGTGAGGGGAGGGAGAAAAAAAAAAAGAAGAAAAGATCGTGGCTCACCTCGGTTCTGCCTCCGTTCTTGCCGGCAACATTCCTGTCTCTGTAAGAGCTACTGTAAAGTAGCTCTTAAAGGGGCGGGAGCCAAAAAAACAACAAAGAGAAGTGAGGAGAGCCCCGCACTCACTATCCTTACACCGCATCAAGCAATTTTCACCCCGGAAGAGCAGGTACTTGAAAGGTCCGCTGGGACGCGCTAAAGTGGGCGTGGCCGCACTTAATTTCCTGTAAACTCCGGAGCTGGTGGGGAAACATTTTTAAGCTCCGGAGCTGGGAGCCATTTGCCCTGGAGTTTAGGGGTCGTGTATAAACATCCACAGAGTAGCTGTAAGTAGATTTTTCAGGGGTGTTGCAAAGATTGGGGAGAGAACTAAACAGAAACAAGACTTTGTGGCACCCTAAGACGAACGGATTTACATCAGTGGAAGCTTTTGTGGATTGCAGTCCAGTGCCTCAGACAGACGAGCTGGAATTGGATTGAAGAAATATGTTGGTATGATCCTCAGGGGCACACTGCTGCTCTGTAAGAAGTTGGTGTAGGAGTTTGTTGTAACACATCAGGTATTGTCACTTGTGTTCAGCACCAAATGCCTATCCTAACTTTTAACGACTGGTGATTCAGCATAATTTATGTTAATGGATTTACACAGTGGAGGATATGCGATAGAATTCTGCCTGACAATTGCAATATATAGTCATTTTTAATATGCACAATATACTTCCCTCTACTTAACGGCTTCTCGTGTTCTGGCAGACCCATCCATGATGCAGCAGCAAATGACAACCTGGAGATCATGTGGCTCCTACTGTCTTACGGTGCTGACCCCACCCTGGCCACCTATTCAGGGCAGACGGCCTTGAAATTGGCCAGCAGCGAGGCGATGAAAACCTTCCTGACCGGTAAGCTTCCCTTTTGTCAACAGTAAGGAATTGGTTTGAATGGGGTTTGTATAGAAAGCTAGACAAATCTCAAGCTGGAATAGAAAATCTAGATCAGTTTTGCCAGAAAGTTGCCAGAAATTCACAGAACGCAATGGATTTCTGCAAAATGCAGAAGCAAAGCGTGCTGCTTCATGTACCGCCCTATAGCACTTAAGGCACTCTCTGGGCAACGTGCAATTCAGTTCCGGAGGTTTTATATGCAGGTGCCCTGCAGCAAGTTGGGCATTCACTTTACTGACCTTGGAAGGATGGAAGGTTATGAGCAGAGTTTTGACTGCAATGCTGCAGTTTAACTACTACTTCACAGGGATCTCTCAAAAGAGACAGCCAAACACTTGATGCAGTCAGTTCTGTTTTTTCCACTGAGGGAGGAGATGCTCAATCAGTTGGGGCACGTTTGGGCTTTCAGAGTTGTTGGGACGGTAACTCCTCATCTCAGCCTGCATAGCCAGGGGTGATACCGGATCATGAGAGCTACAGTCCGGTGTCATCTTTATTTCCATCTGCCCAGGATGCAGGAAGGATCCCTGAAAAGGATGCTTGCTCGTGAACCGGGTTGCAAAAGGAACGTGGTTTTATTTCCATCTGGTTTCTGAGTCGTTTTTAAAACTTGATTTAGTGGGAAATCTTCCTGGAAGCATCCCAGAGGCCCAGTGGTCTTAAGCTTACTTGTTTCTCTTTCCTTCCTGGAGATTACCTCTTGGATCTGCAGGGGCGAGATGATGGGGATCCTCGAACGACCTGGGACTTCTACAGCAGCTCTCTTCTGGGTGAGTCGAGTGCCACTTCAAGGTTTGGCCCCACTTTTCAGCATGATCGGAAGTGGGTTGTTGTTTTTGTTCTGCCTGGGAGCGGTGGGATTGCAGCAAGCGGGGAGGAAACGATGGGTCTTTCTCTCTGGGTCCTGTTCGTTTAATGGGAGGCCCACCGTTGGAGGCCTCTTTATCGGAAAACCCCGGAAAACCCCACAGCCCAGCGAAGAAAAGGAGGGAGTGAACCTGAAATGTAGGCTCGGCCACAACACGTTTCAGGAAACACAATTTAGCTAGACCAGTTCCTTTCAACTGTAAAGCTTGGGACACAGTGGACGGGGGCAGGGCACGCACTTACTTTTAAAAGATGTTTTTAGAGCTGGTTTGACAGGATTTTTCCCCCACAAATTGTGTCCTATTCCCTTATCAGTTCTCAGCGTAAAGAGAACAGTTGACTTTCTAAACAAGAGCTCCGCACAATGACAAATGACTGTTTTGAGTACTAAAATCTGTCGTTAGTAAGGGGGAGTGGTTTGCCTAGAAAGAAGTTGACTCTAGAAGACATCTCTGCAGTTGGCGGGGATAGAAAAGTGTGTGTGTGTGTGTGTGTGTGTGTGTGTGTGTGTGTGTGTGTGTGTGTGTGTGTGTGTGTGTGTGTGTGTGTGTGTGTGTGTGTGTGTGTTTTAAACCAACCCACCAACTAAACCTGGACCTATTGTGCGTGTGAGTGTGGGCCATTGATTTCTGCATCTGTTCCTTGCTTAATTGGCACTTGCCGCCGCTTTGTGTGTGGTCTCTGGATCTGGACGTCGCATTTTGGGCTCCAGGCTGGGCAACCGGCATTGGGGGTTGCTATGGCGATTGCTGGTTTTCCTGCAATGGATCCCAGATACCAGAGAGGCCCCCCGGGAGCAAAGCAACGTGTGAGTGCCAAGCGCGGAGTGGGGGGGGGACGGACGGACCGACGGAAGGCTATTACCCCTCCCTTATTTCCCGCCGGTCCCCGGTCCCTGCATTTCAGAGGGGAAAGATGAGATCGGCTGCGACCTTCTTCTGCTCAACCCTCCCGGGAGCTCGGACCACGAGGAAGAGGATGATGAGAAGGACTCAGACCGACTCATGTTCGAGTTCTCCGACAAGCAGCTGCTGCCCTCCTACAACCTGCAAGTCTCCGTTTCCCGAGGGTGTGTACTGGGTGCTGTCTCCAGGCTGGCATTGTGTGTGTGTGTGTGTGTGTGTGTGGGGAGGGGGGGGGGTCGGATTTGGGAATGGTGCCAGCAGCCTTCCCCTCTTGGGACGGGAAGAGGCCTGGGGAGGAGCGGAGAAGGGCCGAAGGGGAAAGTGCAATTGGATGACAGCCCTGTCCGTTACCGCCAGGGGCAGGAGGACCCGGCCAGCTGGGAACAAAGAGCCGGGAGCAGCCTTTTGAGAGCGCTGGGGAAGGGATGGTGCAGACGTGTGTATGCAGACCCAAGTCAACAACCCATCTCTCTCTCCCCCGCCCCTTTTCCTCAGTCTTCCTGGGCTTGTGCTGGATGGTGAGCTCTTTCCAGCTGCTCTGCAGAGGGAGGGCCACGGGGACAGTGGGCTGTGGCCGACGACGACAGGAAGGCAGCAAACAAAAGCAGCGGCGACGAGGCAGGCTTGGGAGCCTGCGAGGCCCCGCTCTGCCCGTGAAGGGAAGAGACCGGCCCGTTCCAAAAAGCGGCCGGGGTTCTCCCTGCGCACGGTGCTGTTGCAGGTGCAAATCTGTGACCTGAATAAGCGGAGCAACACGAGCAGAGCTCAAAATGCATTTGCTTGTTTTGCATCTTTTAGTCCATGGTTGCTCCCTGCAGGAGATACCGGGGATGGGGGGGCACATAAAACAGCCAGCCAGCAACGTAGAAGCCACGAGGACTGGAGCCTAGGCGCGTCAGACCCTGGTTTCAGAGATTTCTCTTAGGCAAAGCACGAAACGGGTCACCACCACGTGTATTTGAGAGCCAGGAAAGGGGCATAAAAAGAAAACAAAGAGAGAACTGAGCTTCTCAGCATGTGCTTTGTGCGGGCGGGGGTGGGTGGGGGCAGTCTGGTGCTGACGTCTCAGGCCTGCCTGGGAGTAGGAGACAACAAGGAAGGATCAGCCTGCAAACAGGCCTCAGAGGAGGCAGGGTAAAAAGGAAAAAAAAACCAAGGCGGCATTCCTAGGTGTGCCAAGGGCTCCTCCTGCCAGATTTCTCCACATTTGGGATGAGTGGGGAAGCAGGTTTCTGTCAAAAGTGGGGAGGGTTTTGCTTGCAGCCTCTTTTGCAATTGGAAATCGCGAGGCGAGACTCCGAGGGGTGACGCTCCTGCTCCTGCTCCTCTGACGGGCCCCCGTGCCTTTTCCCCCTTCCTCCCCGTCCTCAGGCCCTGCAACTGGTTCCTCTTCTCGGACGTGCTGAAGCGCCTCAAGCTCTCCTCCCGAATCTTCCAGGCCCGCTTCCCGCACTTTGAGGTGGCGGCCCTGCCGAAGGCCGAGTTCCAGCACCAGGCGGCCTTGAGCCAGGTGCTGCCCCAGGACCCGGAAGACATCCAGGACTGCACCACCACCACCATCACCACGGCGGCGGCGGCGGCGGCGGCATCCCCCTCGGCGGCTCCGGGCGCCTCAGAGACGGTGGAGTTGGTGCGCTACGAGACGGAGCTGGTTCGGCTGCTGGGCTCAGAGGTGGTCTTTGAGGCCTGGAGCAGCTGACGCGGGTGGGGGGACACGACCCCCACCTGCCGGGACAGAAGCCCCCCTCTGTTGTCACCGGACTGCCCCGCAAGGCCGTCGCGTGGACCCATGAGAAAGAAAGCCGCCGCCTTGCAGACCGGAGCCTAGGGGTTGCGCCCGCAGGGACCTCGCCGACACATACGCAGCAGGTGCTCACAACCCGCTCATGATGTGGGCAAACAGTTGGCGGGGGGGGCAGGAGGTTGCCCAGTCGCTCCTCCTCCTCCTCCTGGATCCTGAACACCTTGCCGGCCTGCTTGCAGCCCCCGGTGGCTGGAAGCCTCTCTGTGGAACGGCATCTTTGCCCCTCCTACCCCCTCCTCCCCGAGCTCTTCCAGAGTATTTATTTAATTAGTCTATTTAATTTGTGGTGTTCTTTCCCCCACCCCCTGCAAAGTCTGTATCACTGTGATTTGTGGGGGAGGGTGATGGGGGAAGGCCTTCATTCAGCCCACTGCCCCCCACTGCCCTTGCTGGTCTGTTGTGAAGGACCAAGCTGCCCCTCCTGACCCCCCCTTTTTTCATGAAATGGGGTGGAGTTGCCGTGAGAGACCCCATAATGTCTCTCCCCTGATGCTGAAGGCTACCCAGCATCTGCTGATGCATTTTCCCTCCCCCCCAGCACCAATACCCCCACCTTTCTGCCAGGTTATTTCATCTCTGAAACTCAGCCTGCTGGTTCAGAAAGGCCGGGCTGAGACGGAATCAGGATAGAGCCAAAGGTGACTGGTGTTTCCCCACCACCACCATTTGACCCCCTCAAAAAAATCTCCCGGCTCCTCCCGCACTCATTTTTTAAAAAGTTCCCTTAACGTTGATCGGTTCCCGCGTGCAGTGCAGGCAACGGGAGGCGTGCCCGGTGCGGAGGACAGGGGGTGGCATAAGATGGTACAGTTTTATTGTACAGGTGCTAACAAAGACTGGACAATCTGTTTTCTGGCGGGGAGGGGGGTGCCCTGCACTGGGGTGAGGGTGCGGTGTTTTGGTGTTAACTTTTTTGGTTATTTTGTGTTGTGTTTCATCGCCCCACCCCAATCCAGACGCTTCATTTCTGGGCACCTCCTTTCCCATGCCGCCTCCCCCCCACCGCCCCCAAGAAATTTCTAAGCAGGCTGCCTCCCACCGGCCCTCCTCCCTTCCGAGAAAACAAACCATGCTCTCTTTCTCTCTTTTTAACTCCGAGGCGTTGGGCCTTCGGGGGTGTGTTCCAGCTGCTGTTTTATTTCCCCACACTTCTGATTTGTTTTATTCTTAAGCAACGCTTTGGTGTCAAAAACACTTATGTACAGAAAAACCTGCATCAGGGTCCCCTGTCTCCTGCCTCTTCTTTTGCGTCTGGCCTCTTTGCAAACGGCATTTTCACACAAGGTTGGGGCACAGGAGTTGGGAGGGGTGGCGGCAGAGGGGGAGGTATGCTGCCCATAAGCTGGAACAGCTGCTCCTTCCACCCGGTGAAGGGGGGGGGAGCCACCATCCCCAATTGTAAACTGCACCCGAAGCCCTTTTGCCGTCGCCCAGTAGTAGCATGGAGCAGGAGCCACTAGGAAACCATCTCGGGCCCGTATCCTTTTTGGGCCAAAGCAGGCTGACACCACGGAAGTCCCTGCCTCTCAGCCGTGTGGAAAGGGGCGGGCAGCCGAGGGGTGACGCCGCCACCGTTTGCCAGCGTCCATCCTCTAAAGAGCTGCACAGCCACCAACTGTCCTGACGGAGGGGGGGGCTATTGTCGAAGGCGGCTGTTGTCGGATCGTCTGCCGTAGCTTCTCCATTCAAGAGCATCAGAGAACCCAATCTGCCTCTTTGCCCACGCTCTCTCCCTCCCTCCCCACCACCCCAGCTGCTGTGAAGTCAGCCAGGACAAAAGGACAGGCGCTTGCATGGCATTTATCTCCACTCCACCCCTCCTTCCAGCAGGAGATATAGCCATGGGGTGATTATCCAGTTGGCAAAAGGCTGGGGGGGGGGAGGGGAAGGAAAGAGTGTGGGGGGACGATCCTTCAGCACAGCATTCCTAATCCATTGTGTGTGTGTGTGTGTGTGTTTGCATGTGTGTTAAAGGCATGGAGATTTACGGTAAGCCTTTCGGCTGCAGCTCCCACCCCACCCACCCACCCACCCCGCCCTGCATGGCTTCCAAAGGACCAGTGCAGTCCAAACCATCTGGGGTTGCAATCCTTTTTTTCCTACTTCCCACCTTTTTAAAAGCCACCGCGGAGGGCCCGTCGCCTCCTGTGACAATATCCTAGGTCTCTAGTCACCTTGGGAAAGAGCTCCCAGCGCTTGTCGTTGGCACCTAAAAAGTGACGATCTGGTTCTCGAAGACAGGAAGAGACGGCCGGCCGCAGGGAAGGGCCGGAGAGCTTCGGTCAAAGTGAGAGGGGCAGCTTTCCTAGCCGAGTTCTGCACCTTGCGTCGTCCTCTTGCCCTGTTGGATGATGATGAATGTTTCCCTGGTCCTTGATTGTCAGCTGTGTTTGGGGGGGTGGGGAGAGATGGGAATTGTAGTACTACTGCTTCAGAAGGGTGGAAGCAAAAAAAGACGAGATTGAAATCTGGCCCTTGTGAAGGATCTGTTGTTGTTTTTTTAAGCTGTGCCTCGCCCCCAGCTGGTCGAAATCCAGACAGGGAATTGCTCAGCAGGGGAACTCCATACGGGAGCACCACCTCCTAAGATTCTCGTGTAGACGGGAGGGAAGGTATTGGCATGCTCGCTTCAGTGGTGGGCAAAATGTCCAGTAACAATTGCAGCCTCTGCCTGTTCCTGAAATCCCAGGGCAGAAAGTGGGTGCGTGGGTGTGGCTGGAGGGGGGAGGGCAGGGAGGATGAGAAATGCTTCTCTGTTGTCAAAACAAAAAAGCCCATTTCTGGTGGGCTTTAACAGGAGGGAGCAGCTACACGCAGGAGCCTCTGGTCCCTGTGCTGCGTTTGGGGCTTGCTTTTGTTTTCATTCCACCAAGCAGGAGGATAAGAACATAAGAAGAGCCCTGCTGGATCAGGCCAAAAGCCCATCCAGTCCAGCTTCCTGTATCTCCCAGGGGCCCCACCAGATGCATCTGGGAGCGCACGAGACTGGAGATCTGTCTCCTGCAACCACTTCCCTTCATCTGGTTCTTGAAGGACACCGGTTTTAAGCCTGGAGATGACACATCTCCATCATGGTTTGTGACCTGTGATGGACTTTTCCTCCAGGAATCTGTCCAATCCCCTTTTGAAGGCATCCAAGGCCAGGTGTCATCACCACCTCCTGTGGCAGGGAGTTCCACAGACCAACAACGCGCTAGGTGGAAAAAAAATACTTGCTTTTGTCTGTTCTTACTCTCCCAGCCCTCAATTTGAGTGCATGTCCCCTAGTTCTGGTATTTTGTGAGAGGGAGAACAGCATCCCTCTATCCACTTGTCTCATGCCCTGCATTATTTTGTATGTCTCAATCAAATTCCCCCCCTCAGGCGCCTTTTTTCCAGACTAAAGAGCCCCAAATGTTTTAGCCTTTCCTCATAAGAGAGGTGCCCCAGCCCAGTCATCATTTTAGTCACTCTCTTCTGCACCTTTTCCAGTTCCACTATGTCTTTCTTGAGATGTGGTGACCAGAATTGTACACAATACTCCGGGTGCGGCCTTACAATCGTTCTGTATAATGGGATGATGACGGCTGTTCTTTGAGCAGTGCAGTTCCCGGAGTTGCAAGTGGCTCGGCTTGGCATGGGAGGAAGGGGCATGCGTGGCAGGTGAATTTGGGGACTGGCTGTACCCTCCCAAGCCATGCCTGCCTGCTAGACTTTCCCACAAGCCTGCTCCTTTCGTTGTGCACTGCGGTTCCGCTCACAGTGCAGGGCTGGGGGCTGGCAAGCTCGGGTCAGTTGGGTTTCACCCCTGTTGAGTTCTTCCTTTTGCTGCTTCCGGCTCAGACGGGTGAGCGGAGAGGTCGGTTGCCAGCTTCCTCACCACCCAGTGACCCCCCGCGAGAAGCAACCATGTGCCTGTTGTCCTAGATTTGGATGCCACTGGTCGCCATCTTTTCGAGACGGGTGAAAATGGTTGGATCAAGCTCTTGTCCGCTCCGGCTGGTGTGGGCCAAGGTGTTCCCAACAACCAGAAGGCCACAGATACCCGAATGCAGTGGTTCTCAACCTGTGGGTCCCCAGATGTTCCTGGACTGCAACTCCCAGAAATCCCTTCCAGCACAGCAGGTGGTGGAGGCTTCTGGGAGTTGCAGTCCAGGAGCATCAAGGGGACCCACCGGTGGAGAACCACTGCCCTAATGTCACTGTAAGGCCATGTGTGTCAGGGCAAAGACACAACCTTGCCTTCAGGCGCCGCTGGTGTTTCCTACTCCCGGGTTTCAGCTGGGACCCTCAAATGTTGGATGCCCCTTGATCCCCAATGAAGGCCCAGGTTGTCTGGGGCCTCTGAAAGGGGTGGCACAGGGTGGCTTGGACTGGCACCCTTCACCGAACCCCTGCCCACCTTCACCATTAATTTCTTTGGCAAAGGAGCCCTTAATTCTGGCTTGGAGGAGTTGAGATCTCTGTGAGATGTGGAGCACATCAAACTGCCAGCGGAAATCCCACCCTCCCCGGCGTCTCTTGGAATGTCTGCCAAGGACTCCCTCTGGCAAGCCCTCGGCTACGGAACGTGCTGCTGCTTCTCACGTCACTGTTTCTCAAGGAAGAAATAAAACAGCCAGGGAAGCTGCTTTGCAAACAACACCCAGGGTTGTGCACCAAGAACTCTGGGCTGCCTCCGTTTCTCTTGAACCTTTGCTCCTGGGGAGCGGATCGCTTAATGATGCCACAGCAGGAGGCCATGGGGTGGGAGCAGAAAGAATCCTTCAGGATATTTCCTTCCAGTTCTCCCCAATTGAGGGAGGTACATTGTGGGGAGGGGAGGGGGGGTGGAAGAATACAGCATTTTTTCTTGCACTCTTGTCTCCATGCTGCAAATGAAGGACAGAGGGTGGGTGGACTACTTAAACGCCACTCACTGAGACGAAGCTCATTCCGGGCGCTCTCTGTTGACACTTCTGCTCGCTCGGCCTTCCTTGACTTCTAAACTGGGAGCGGGCAAAATGATGTCCTCCAGATGTTATTGGACTGCAATTCCCATTGACCACAGCTAACAGTAAGGGAGTTGGCCTCTGGGTTATCCACATTGAAGAAACCAACATTACAGGTTGATTGTTTTCAGACATTGATCGTTTAACTGGTAGCCTGGGGTCAAGAGAAGAGGTACTAGCACGCTTGGCTGGAATTTTAACAGTTAAATCTGGTTTAATTCACGGTGCAAAGATTGCTCAGAGCCATTCGAAACATTCATAGGAAGACACGCACGGTTGCCGACTTGGGCGTGATGGTGTACAGGGAAGAGAGACACGCACAACTGAACGAGCTCACACAGCGCAAGGGGGCCTCCGCAGCCTCTCTGGTTTCCAAATGGACTCCCGTCCGGAGGCACAAGGGGCGGCAGTGCGCTCAGTCTTCATGGATGTTAAACAGCTTGGCAACTTCGTTAAGGTCTGTGTGCTCTTCCCCATCCTTAATAATCTGCAAGGGGGAAAAAGAGAGCCTTCAACTGACCTGTCTCACTATCAAAAAAGAAAAAAGAGGGTTGCCATTCTCTTTGGGCAAGCCTCTACCATGTAGCTACACATCCTTAGCTTGCGCACACATATCCACTATTGGACACGTAATCCTGCCCCATCAAATAGGCCAAGGGACGATGTTTTATATACTTCATAATTCCTCATCAGCCCAACCTTTTCTTGAAAGCAAAGCAAAAAAAAAAAAAAAAACTAAAGTGTTCTGCTTATGTACTGCCCCACAGCACTTAAAGTACTCTTTGGGCGGTTTATAATTTAATTATGCAGGCTACACACTGCCCCCTCTCCAGCAAGCTGGGCACTCATTTTACTGACCTCAGAAGGATAGAAGGCTGAGTCAATCATGAGCCAACTATCTGGGACTGAACCCCACCCCACAGGTTTTAATGATTTACTGCAACTGTGTGGAAGGGCAAAAATGCTGGTACTGGAAAGAAACCAGTATGTTCAGGGAGGCAGCACCTGCGAACGACGACACTTGTTAGATTTTCACAGGCATCACTTTGTCAGCTCGGTTACGATCCCGCCCGGATACTCCTCTGAACGGATGACGAGATGCCATGGAAATAGGTGTGTGTGCCAGTCTGCTCACAAGACCCAGGCGACGGTCCCGGTGTCACTAGATTGCCTTCTTTAGAACTGGCAAAAAAAGGCTCCCTTTGTGAAAGGAAAATACACCTACACTGTTTGGGCTTGATTTAACCTCTCTCCTGCAGGCTAGCTCCTTGTACTGCAGTGTACAAGCACCAAGCAGCCCCATTGGATTGTTCCAGGTAAGGGGAGACAATGGCTTTTGTAATCCCAAACCGTGTGGGCTGATGGGGGAGAGTTTCCGCAGCAGGAGGGCAACGGGTCCGCCACCCCGGTTCTAAACAGAGGTAGCCTTGTGCATTCACGTGTGGACCCAGGGTAGTACCGTGGAAAAACGGACAGAGCGGGACTTTGGAGGAACGAGTTCAAATCCCCGTTCTGCCCTAGAAACTCACTAGGGGCATGGAACTCGAAAGGCCTGTTAGAATCCCTGTACAGGTGAAACTAAAAATATTAGAATATGGGGCAAATGTTCATTTATTTCAGTAAGTCAACTCAAAAAGTGAAAAATACAAAAAGGGGAACAGGTGATACCTTTAGGCTACTATAAAAAAAGTGAAACTAATATATAAGATAGACTCATTACATGCTAAGCGAGATATGTCAAGCCTTACTTTAATATAATTGTGATGATTACGGCGGACAGCTTATGAAAACCCCAAATTCACAATCTCAGAAAATTAGAATAATGTGAAAAGGTTCCCTATTCACAGTATTGCATCAAGAGCCACCACACAGAGACGGATCCTCGACATGGGCTTCAAACGTTGTATTCCTCTCGTCAAGCTGCTCCTAAACAACAAACAATGTCAGAAGCATCTTACCTGGGCTAAAGGGGAAAAAAAGAACTGGTCTGTTGCTCAGTGGTCCAAAATCCTCTTTTCTAATGAGAGCAACTTTTGCATCTCATTTGGGATCCAAGAACCCAGAATCTGGAGGAAGAATGGAGAGGCACAAAATGCACGATGCTTGAAGTCCAGTGTGAAGTTTCCACAGTCTGTGTTGATTTGGGGAGCCATGTCATCTGCTGGTGCTGGTCCACTGTGCTTCATTTAAGTCCAGGGTCAACGCAGCCGTCTACCAGGAGATTTTTGGAGCACTTCATGCTTCCTTCCGCAGACGAGCTTTATGGGGATGCTGAGTACCTTATGCATGCTTTGATTTTTCAGAGGTCCGATATTGTTCTATTTCCAATCCTTGTGCGACTGATGTCATGTAATATTCTAATTTTCTGAGAGTGTGAATCTGGGGTTTTCTAAGCTGTACACCAGAATCATCACAATTATACCAAAGGAAGGCTTGACATAGCTTGTTTAGCATGCAATGAGTCTATCTTATATATTAGTTTCACCTTTTGAGTTAACTTACCGAAATCAACGAACATTTGCACCATATTCTAATTTTCCGTGCGTCACCTGTAAGTCGGTTCCAACTTAACATAGGGAGGGCCCGTCTATGCATCCCCGCTTTCTGCCAGGCAAAGCACCCAGAGATGCACACCAACCTTTCGGGCGACCGGCATCCGATTGAAAATGTTCCACAAGACGATGCCCACCACCACTTTATCCCTGAGGTAGAAAACGACTCCTTTCCCGTAATCGTCCCCTTGCTGGGGGACCTGCGGGCCGGAAGGAGACGCCGCTGAGACCTTGAGCTCGGGGGCTTCCGTTTCCGTTTCACTCTCGGAGCGAATTCCAGTTCCTACGTGTGCACACCGCAAATGGTCAGAGTCCAAACCAGAGTGTGTTGTCTATTCTCTCTCCCCCCCCCATCCCCTCCTGCCTTGCCCAGAGAAGGGAGGGCTTTGATGCTGCAGATGTTATGCGGCACAACTCCCCCAGTTGCCGGAGCGGAAGAGAAGGCCAAGACAAAGGCACCTGACATCTACCTGTGCCACATCTATCATTCTATACCCCCCCCCCAAAAAAAAATAACAACCTTGTGATGTACGCCAGGAGAGATGGCAATCGCTGCCGGATCACAGGACGAGGGCTTCCCGCAAGGGAACTGATGGCTGCAAGGATCCTGCTCCAAACAGGCAGCCAATGCTTATAGCGGTGATCTTGCAAGCCACATCTCTTTAGGGGGGGGGGTTCTTCAGCAACAGAGAACCCGGTCAGTGTTGAGGCCAGTGGCCGTAATTGACCAACGTCTGGAAGGTCAAAGGCTCCCCATCTCTGAGCTAAGAGAAGGTTTCAGGCGCCAGGCTTGTTAAGCTGACAGAAAAGGTTTTCCCCGTTGCCAGTGCAGGTGGCAGCTGAGCCAGCCAGAGGGACCCTCTGTAACCACATCTGTCTGACACGGGGACACCTTGCACACCAACACTGACATATTCAGTCTGGCATCGGTGCTGATGCATTTCAACACAGGGGGCCGGCAATCTGCATAAACTCATGCCAAAGGAAAACGAAGGTGCCCTGAGACTCAGGGCGGTGCTTGCTGGCGGGGGGACTCCGAGGGAAGCGCCCAGGGGTCTGCATCGGAGAGACCGTTCCAGCGGTGCACCTCCTCTCCCAAGTCACGGGACAGCCGAAGAGGCAGAGCCTGACCTGACTCTTCCGTGGCTGATCTCGGCGAGTCCTTGGCTGTGGCTTTCGCAAACACGCCCACGGTGGGCAAGCTGCTGTCGACAAGGCCGATGGCTTCGTAGCCGACGTCTGGGCCCAGGTCACTCCTGAAAGGGTCAGACAAGCATTAACCCGGCCGATTCAGCTCAGAAACACAAAGGCAGCGTGCTGTTTGTTTCAAACTGATGGTCAAACACAGGCGTTTCTGATCCCATTACTCAGTACCTCGTTATCGCCCAGGGAGGTAAACCGCACCTTCCTCTTACTGTCATACAGGCTTCCAGAAATCTTATTTTGAACTACACCTCCCCATAGACAAGAGCCTACATGGCTTCTACATCACCTTGGTGGGAGCATGCTAGGAGCTGTGGTCAGAAAAAAACTGAAATTTCCCCTTTCTGACTGGAACAGAGCTCTTTTTCATGCTGAGAAATACCACAGCGACCCATTGCACAGAGCAGCGCTTCCTGGATCGTTTTGTGGACATCTGTTCCACTTCTGCTCACCGTGGAAAGCACAAGGGTGGTACAAGAGGCAGGGAACCGAAAGAGAACCCAACTGGGTGTCCCTCTGTCGCCAAGAAATCCATTGGACACATTTAAAAAGCTCCCTTGCTCTCTTTTTGGATACAGCCATCTTTACCCAAGTCACAGGCTCTATCAATTCAGACTACAGTGATCCCCTACCTATCATGGGGGTTAGGGACCTGACCTGACCCGTGACAATTGAAAATCCGCGAAATGTGGATGCAGGTCGAGTCAGGCCTGGGGGTGGGGTGGGGGCTAGTTGGGGGCTCTTGTACTTACCCCCAGCCTGGCCCTACTCCCAATGGGCCTGTGAGAGCCTTCCCGGGCCTTCTGGAGGCCCCAAAAGGGCTTCCCTGTGAACCGGAAGTGACTTCTGGTAAACCAGAAATCATTTCTGAGGCCTTTGGCAGGCCTAGAAAGGCTCTCGGAGGCCTCAGAAATTATTTTCAGCGATCCAGAAGTTACTTCTGGTTCACAGGGAGGCCCTTTTGGGGCTTCCAGAAGGCCCAGGAAGGCCCTCACAGGCCTGTTTGGGGCAGCTCCAGTCCTGGGGTAAGCATGGGAGGCTTGAAACAGGACTTCCCCCCCTTGCCCTAGGGCAGGGGTCCTCAACCTAAGGCCCCGGGGCCGGATGCAGCCCCCAAGGTCCTGAATCCAGCCCCTGGGACCAATTGAAACCCCCCACCTACCCCCCGTTTTGTGAGCAAGCCAGCCTCCGCAGCTGCTTTTGGACTGGGATCCAGCCCCCAGTGGTGTCTGGGTGGTGGTGGACCGGCCCACTGGTTGAAAACTTTGAGGACCCCTGCCCTAGGGGGACCTTTTTTTCATATACTGCGATCCCGCGATATAGCGGGACCGCAGTATATGAACCGTGAAAGGGCGGGGGAACCACTGTAGTATTGTCTCTTGGGCCAGGCAAGGTGGAGGATGGTGGAAGATGAACTTTCCCAAGCTGAACCAGGGCTTTTCAGCATGGGCCTCATATGGTTTGTTGCCATGTTATGGCCCCCTTTTCTAGCAGAGGTGCCTAGCTTTACCCTTCCAAGGAACCAGAAGCTGCCTGGCCTGATGAGATCCAGTACATGGGCTTGGCAGCTTTCCTGCCAGCCTGAAACCAGGAAGAAACCACCTCCGCTCAGCACTCAGAAGAACTGCAGCTGGTTGGTGTAGAGCAGGCCTGCCCAGCAGGTAGACTGTGGGCTACTGGTAGCCCGCGAAGGGTTCAAAAGTAGCCCACTAGTCATCATTTTAAAAAGTGAGGGGATACGTTCCCCAACCCTCCCTCTCCCATCCCAAGGACCACCACCACTGCTCTAGCAAAGTTCTGGGTCTTCCAGCCCACTGTCTCAGTCGAGAGGGGCAGTTCAAGGGCCATGGCGCATGGAAATCTGTTCCCTCCAGAACAGATTAATTGGTTTTCAACCCGTTCCAATGGGAAACCGCGGCTCTACTTACAAAAGTTTTTTACTTATGAGCATGTGCTAGGGACGAATAAAATTTGTAAGTAGAGGTTTTAACGTTGTAGCCCTTAGGCACTTTGGGCCAGATCAAGTAGACCTCGGCCTTTTCAAAGTTGAACAGCCCTGGTGTAGAGAACTGGAGAGAGAGGAAGTTGGGGGGGGGGCGGGGAGGAGGAGGTTTCATCCTCCAGATGTTTAAGACGGCAACTCCCAGGATCGCTCCCCACTTGCAATGCCAGTCGGAGTCCAATGGGAATCGCAGTCCGACCTCCGGAGGACTCGGTTTGCTCCCAAGCTGCAAGAAGGAGCGGTCTGATTTTACAGCAGGGCCCTCCCAAACCGGCGGAGTGAAGAACGTGAAAAAGAGGCAGGGGCCCAGGTCGAGCGAGGAAGCCACAAAGTGAGCAAAGCCGAGCGGAAGGAGGGAACCTCCACCGTACCAGAACATGGACTGGTGCCAGTACGGCTTGGCTGCTCCCGTCATGTTCTCTCCTGCCAACCTCCCACTCACGACCGCGTGATCGTGGTGCTCCACACGCCGGCGCCCCAGCTTAATGTCGTAGAAGCAGGCTGCATCCCCTGCCTGAGCGGGAGAAAAAAAAAAAAGACAGAGGGAGAAAGAGGAGGAGAAGAAAGGAAAATTAGCAACCTCAAATACAGCCCGCTAATTTAGGGAGTTACAGTAGGTTTCTGTCTGGGGAGCCAAAGGTTTGGAGTAGAGACGGGCACGAATAAAAAAAAAAGGTGTTTCATTTGTCGTTTGGGGGGTCCGTTTTGGTTCGTTTCCGTTTTCGTGAATTTTTTGCAAAAAAATATCGTTTTCGTTTTCGTTTGTTTCGTTACCATTTATTTCAATTTTTTGTGATTTTTTAAGCATTTTAAAGCAGTTCAATCTATTGCCGTAACGAAAACGAAACGGACGACAAAATTTCTGGTGTTTCTGTTTGTTTCGTTTCATTTTAGAGACAAAATTTGTTTGTCGTTTCGTTACGTAAGGAAACAAAAAAACAAAAACGGAAACGAAAAATTGTTCATTTCGTGCCCATCTCTAGTTTGGAGTTCAATTCCCTGCGGGCCTTCTGTAGAGAAGAGGCAGCCAGCCTGGGTAGCCTTGGAGGGCAAGCTGCACAGCCCCAGAAGAATGGAAGGGCAAAACCACTTCTGACTCTTCTCTAGCTGGGAAACCGAGGAAAGGACTGACTTTTTTGGCGGCGGATAATCAGAGGTATTGAAGCGTCCTCCAAGTCCCAAGATGGCTCCAGGTTGGCAGTTTTTGTTTTCGGAGAATTGGGCGGGGGCGAGTGGGGCAGGAAATCACAAAGCATTTGTGGCAGCAGGCCCAGGAGTCAAGGAAGGAAACCGAGCTTCGCTGGGACCAGAACTGGCGAGACTCTCAGCTTGTCCCCTGCAAGCCGCAGCCAACAAGGGCCTTAAGATCTGTTAGCCTCCGACAGCCGCGACTGGGGAAGGGTGAGGACAGTGATGATGGTGGTGGTGGTGGTGGGGTATGGAAACACAAGGAAAACCAGAAGCTTAAGTTTCTCCCCTTCAAACAGATTTTTGCTCTTGGAATCTGAGGCAATGGGGCCAACCCCCAGCCCCGGAGTCGCACAGATTCCAAGGCCACCCTCTTCTCTCCTTACCACCCAGATATTGGATCGGGCTTGCAGCTCCGCATTCACTCGGAAACCGCCGAAGTCCGAGTCCACCTCCATGCCGGCGGACTTGGCCAGCTCCACGTTGGGCTCCAGGCCCACGGCCGCGACAATGTGATCGGTCTCCACCTGCGTTGCGGAACAAGCACACACAGCCTGTTGGCATTTCGTTCCGAGGGACCACCCTCAAGAGGCGCATGGCTGATGCGCTCACAGCCCTTGCCCAAGAGGGCTTACCGTCTAAAATCTGACACGGGGGAGAAAGGAGAAGTGGATGGAGGTGGAAGCGGGGTCAACAGAGGGAGAACGTGCATTCTCCTCCTATCGGGCATCAAACACGTGGTTGTTTGTAGGAGCCTCGTGATCAGGCGATGACACTGCAGTACTGCAGTGAAGACTCTGCACAGGACATGAGTTCAATCCCAGGTTCAAATTGCTGGCTCGAGGTTGACTCCTTTCCGAGGGCAGTCAACTGAGTGCCCAGCTGGCTAGTGTGCAATGGGCAATGTGCCTAATTATACTGTAAACCACCCAGAGAGCACTCTAAGCATTACAGGGTGGTACATAAACAGCCTACTTTTTGCTTTTTCTCATTTTATAACTCACATTTCTCCCAAAACTGTGACTCAAAGATGGCTCAGAACAGGGTGACTTTTTAAGAAAAGGCATATAGAAAAGCACTTAGAAAAACGTGATGCAGAAATGGAAATGGACCAAAAGCAATTTAAAAACACATCAATAAAGGAACGTAGAGCACCCCCTCCGAAAAAATCCACTTCTTTGGCAACAAGGCCAGTGTCAGGAAAATGAGAATGTGAACCAGCCTCTTAACGGGAGCGAGTTCTCAGCCTACCCTTACCCACAGTCATCCGGAAACCCTCTGCTCAGAGCCCTATTAAATGGGCCGGGGTGGGGTGGGGCTCAGGGAGGCCCAGAAAAAGGCCTTCCCAAAGACCTCCAAACAGAGTCAGGTTCAGAGAGCAGAAGAGAGTCCCTCAAAACATCCCAGGCCCAAATCGCAACCCTGGACGTCCAAAGGGACCCCAGGAAGGTCTGGAGAAAAACCAGGGAATCAAGACGTTTTGCATGGCAGCACGTTCGTCCTTCTACACTTCCTTTCCTGCCACGACCAAGGGAAGGTGTCCCCCCCCCCATCTCGTCGCTTTGTTGTACTCACTTTCCTTCCGTCCTTCAGTTTTATTAGCAGCCGATCCCCAACGGCAGACACGGACTTCACAACTGCATTGGTCATCACGTTCACGCCCTCTGGAAATATAATACAAATACATAAAATATATAAGTAGATAAGGGAGATAATTACCAGCTCCAGAGAGGAGGTAAGCCTAGGGAGTGCTGGGGTTTGTCGTCCCCAAAAGGAAGAACCCTGCCCCCCCCGGAGGTCTCCTCCTCACCTTGCCTCACTTTGTTGGTGGTCCAGTTGCTCAGGTACTCGGGAAGAACCTTGCCCATGTTGCCGTTCTCGGGGAACATCTGGATGACCTCCAGCCCCCTCAACTGCGCTGCAAAGGGAAGCCGAGAGCTCGTGAGGGCCACCCTTGAAGAGCAAGCCTTCGAGAGCCTAATATGCGCCCAGGGTCTTTCCCTTATAAACCTGGGTAACATTTTGAAGAAGAGGTGAGAAACGTTCAGATCAGTGGTTCTCCACCGGTGGGTCCCCAGATGTTCCTAGACGGCCACTCCCAGAAATCCTGGCCAGCACAGCGAGCGGTGGAGGCTTCTGGGAGTTGCGGTGCAGGAACATCTGGGGACCCACATGTGGAGAACCACTGGTCCAGATGTTAAGGAATGACCACTCCCATCATGCCCCACCCCAGGCCAGGCTGGCTAAGCATGAAGCGACTTGGGAGGGCGGGAATATCTAGAGCAGTGGTTCTCCACCTTGTGGGTCCCCAGATGTCCCTGGACTGCAACTCCCAGAAATCCCGGCTAGCTCAGCTAGTGATGAAGACTTCTGGGAGTTGCAGTCCAGGAACATCTGGGGAGCCACCGATCAGGGCCACAAGTTGCCCAGACTGGCTTCCAGGCTTCCTCAGGAGGGATTTCCCCCAAAGGCCTGGCCACCCAACTTTGGCCACCGATTAGAGACAAAGGGAGAATGATGTTGCCAAAAAGTAAACCGGGCAACCAAACCCAGTATCCTCATATCCCCAGAATGCCAGCCGGGTCCCTGTTCTCATCAGTATAAGTCGCTCACACTCACCTCTCCGTCCCAAGGCACAGGCCAGCTCGCTGCCTAGGAAGCCACCACCGATAATAGTGATCGACTTGACTTCCCTGGAAATTTTTTCCAGCGCACGGAAATCTTCAATCTGCAAGGAGACCAGGCGAGGGGGCTTATGTGTTATTTATTTATTTATTTATTCCCCATTTGCCCCATTCTTCAACCAAAAAGGCTTTTGAGGGGCTTCCAGGCAATCAGTTTTTAAAAAAATATAAAATGTCAAGAGGCAACACAAAAGGAGAAGGGGAGGGAGAGGGAGGAGGAAAACAGCCAGGCTGGTGCATCGACCCCACCATCCTCTCCCGCAGCCAGCCAGATGGTGGTCACAGAAGGCCTGAGAGATTTTCGGGAGAAATTCATGCACAACATCAGGACAAGAAAGGTATCAAAGGATTTGGGGAGGGGATAGGAGCCAATCCTCACTTGGTATTGTTTTGGCCCAGAGACTGATAAAAGATCTGCTGACTACCTTATATTTTGACTGCGGAACTAAAACAGAGAAGTAAAAGACGGATTCCATCAACCTTCTGCCTTTTTAATTTCACTCTTAATTCATGCCAAAGATAGTTCAACATGCCCTAAACATGCACACACTAACACCCAAAGATTGAATCCATGGGGACAACCGTCAGAGGTCTTGGGGGAGCAAACACCTATCCCTCGGACCTTGGAGGGAGGCCCCCGTGACCCCCACCCCAATAAGTTCTTCTTGCACATTTTTAAACAGGAAACAAGATGATGATGATAGTGAAGAAGAAGAACACACACACACATACACATCTCTCTCTCTCTCTCTCTCTCTATCTATCTATGTACATACACACAGAGAGAGTTCAAAAATTAAAAACAGTGTGTGTGCCATTACATGCAGTCGGATTGCAGTATCCCTGGCTCCTTTTAGTGTTCAGTTCAGATAAATATGCATTTCTGGGATTTTGTATTTAGTATTTTCAACCAGTGGACAAGTGATCCTTATCCACCAGATTTTTTTTTGGGGGGGGGGACGTTTCCTCCTCTAGATGGCAAAAGCAGGGCATTCTAATCTAATAAATAAATAAATAAAACTTTGAACATCATCCACCCCCTGAAAAGTACTGCGGTTGTTCCCACTTACCTACCCCCACCCCCACATTGATAAATCACTCTCTGAGTGCTTAATTATGCAAATAACACTTTTGTTGTGGTTTCAGAGTGGTGCTGAAAGGGCCCCGTGTTGCTCATCTCTGGATTAAACCAAACAAGGTGCGAAGTTCTTCTTATGTTCTTAAGTTCTTGAATCGTTTTAAAAGAAATCAGCCAACTTTCCATTTATGCTAGTGTTTTATTTTTACTTTTGTTCACGGTAATTCACCGTTCTCGTAATAGACGGGAAACTCGTTATGCAAGCCCAGGCAAAGGAGACGGCCCATCCGGGAGGCTTACCTTCCGGAAGAGGGTGAGCCGCCGTTGCACCTCTTTGCCTGCTCTCTCAAGGACCGGAAGATTCCTCGGCGAGCCACCTGAGGAGAGGAAAAAAAGGGAGCCGAGTTCATACTGAGGGCCAAACGGAGCCCTCTTGCATCTTGGCCACCGGGAGGACACACTTGACAATCCCCCACCCCACCCTACCCCACCCCACCTAGGACTCGTTCTTCCCTTGGTCTCCCAGATGTTTTGGAGTGCAAGCGCAAGGGTTTCTGGGAGCAGATATCTGAAGGGAACAAAGACGCCAACCCCCTCCCCCCCCCACGGACCAAGGAGGAAAAAAACAAAGGGTTCAACCCCCATCACCTGTGGCGACCAAGCACTTGTCATAGGCGATCTCAGTCCCGTCGTCCAGTTTCACGACGTTGCCCCGGACGTCCATCTGGACCACCTGAAAGCCAAGCACGCGCTCATGTCGCCAAAGGGGTGTCGCCATCTCTCTGGAGTTGTTGACAATCAACCTCTCTGAACAGATGACAATCCGCACTCCGGTGTTTTGGAGCTGAAACAGCTCCCCGCCCCTTTCCCCCCCTTATGCCTTCCTGAGGTCAGACACTGGCAGCACCCCCAATTCACACACGACCAAAAGTTTAAATTGTTTTTTTTGGGGGGGGGGAGGAAAGCCCAAGAGGTCCCCAAACATTCTCTAGGGCAGTGTTGGCGAACCTACAGCACAGATGCCAAAGGTGGCACTCAGAGTCCTTTCCATGGGCACCCGACATCGCCCCCTTCACAGCCACCTGTATTCAGGTTAAATTGTTGTGTTGGCACTTTGCAAAAAAAATTAGTGGGTTTTGAATCACAGTTTGGGCCCTCGGTCTCTAAAAGGCTCGCCATCGCTGCTCTAGGGAGTACAGGAACAATTGTGCCCCCACGCTTCCTCAATTTTTTTTTTTAAACAGGGGGACACTCGAGTACATCTTGTGGGCATTTACTGGCTTAAAAAACATACATTTTGCAAGCTTTCGAGAGAATGCCATGCAAACAGATGCAGTCCTCTGAAATAAAGAGATGGGCATGTATGGGTGTTACACCGTTGTGGGCCACTGCCATCCGGTGGTTCCCAGCCTTGGATCCCCAGATGTTCTTAGACTACAAGACCCAGAATTCCTGCCCAGCACAGCTAGAGGTGAAGGCTTAAGGGGGAAGAACATCTGGGGATCCGATTGGGGGTGCCATTGCCAGAATCCTCTGCTTAGCACCGGTGGCCCAACCGACACTGGGTGAGGGCAATCGACCAAAGCCACTGTTCCAAGCTCGGCCGTCTAAACGTGGACTCCTCGACATCAGAAGTGCAGAGAAGGCAGACAACCATGTCTGTTCTATTCGCTATTGACTGCCAAAGACAGCTGGCCTGGCAGCACCAAACGCCTAAAAAGATACCCTGCCGTCCCCAACCAACTGCAGATCGTTGAAGAATGCTCCTAGAGGCATTCGGTCCTCCAGGTCTCATCCTTTTGCATCCTTCATTCTAGCAGTGAACCAGCAGCCAACAGGCTGGCCTCAAGTTTCCAGTAATCAACCAAACAAGTGGATCTCACCAGAACTGTTTGTGCACGTGGCCGTATATCCCTGGTCTACAGCCCCGGGTTTCTGAAAGGCTTTCCCCAGATCTACCTGGATGTCGCAAGTCCTTGCATGGGCAAAGCATGCACGGTTTGGAAACTTCCATGGGTCCAAAATGCTGCTGCCTCGGAGATGATTACAGGGAGTGTGTAGCTCCCTGTTTAAACAGCTGCCTTCCTGCTCAGGACCTAACAAGCCCTAGATGTCTTGGGCCCATATTAGCCCTTGCGCCTTTTAAGATCTTTTAGAGTAAGCCAGACATGTCCAAAGTCTGGCCCGGGAGCCAAATGCGGCCCGATTTCAAATTTTCAGTGACCCGCGGCTTCTTCTCCCTGCCGGCTCAGCCTGTCACACATCCCCCAGCTGGCCCCTCCCCATACCGGATGGAGGTGTCAGCTTGCAGTTTTATTGCCCGCCCTCCCTGCCTCTGTCTACCCCCCCCCCCCCAGCCACCTGCCCATCCTACCCACCCCCAGCTCCGTTGCTGCAGCGTCCTCCCTACGTCCTTGCATTTTATAGAGACTTGTCCAAAGTCCGGCCCGGTGGTCCAAATGTGGCTGAATGGTCAGCCCCCTCACATTTTCACCTCACCAAATCTGGCCCTCCTCGCAAAAAAAAAGTTTGGACACCCCTGGAGTCAGCCTTTCCTGCTATCCCATTGTCAATATGCGCAGGTTTGTTGCTCAAGAGAGGGCCTTTTCAGAGGCCACTCCCAGGCTGTGCAACGCCCCTCCTTGGTCGCTCTCAATTACATTGACGGACTGTGCTTTCGGCAGCACTACTACTGTAGGGCCAGGCCGGGAAAGGTTAGACGAAAGGGTTTCAAAGAGAGACCAAAAGAAAACACAGCCGAGCTTTTAGTATCCAAGAGCCACAGAACGGGCCCAAAAGCCGCGATCCGTGTTAAGGCTTACCTTCTTTCCGGTGAGGACAGCCACGCCGCCGTTCTCGACGTGAGCCAGTTCGTGAGGAGCCACATAGAACGAAGGGGGCTGGAAGTAAATGCTGCAGGGGTGCGTACAGAGGAGGGAGGCAAGAAAGAAAGAAAGGAAGGAAGAAAGAAAGAAAGGAGAGGAAAAAGACCCTCCAGTGTTAGCAGCTGCTATGTCAAAGCAGGTAGGGAGCAATCAGTTTTCCCGACAAAAACGCCCAGCCCATTGGGAACTCTTTTGTCAACGGGAGAGCCTGGAGGAAGGGAGAGAGGGCCGCATCCCTCCCACCCACCCTCTTCCTCTTCTCCTTCTTATGGGGCTTTTGTGAGTTTGCTCCCCAAAGAAGATATTTCCCTTAAAGTCATTTTTTAAGAGAAGCTTCTCCCCCCCCCACACACACACACCCCGGAGTCTCAAGCCTCCTTTCGGGAGGACTGGAAACCAACCTCCGTTCTTTGCCGTTCCACTGTTTGAACCGCAGTGTTTTGGTGACGTCGGGGTCTTCCGAAAACCAGAGTTCTTTGGAGAGTGGAGGCCTCATGTAAGGCAACTCGGGGTCTTCTGAAACAATCAGGACCTTGCACCGAGAGAGAGAGAGAGAGAGGGGGAGAGAGAGAGAAAAAGAGAGAGATGGCTTAGGACCTGTTTAGACCACCTTCTCCCATAGGAGCCTGCCCGTCCTCTAAGATCAAGCCAGGAGGCCCTGCTGAAGTTGCCATCCCTCAAAGAGGTAAGGGTGGGGTGGCGGCATGTTAAAACAAGGCCTTCTGGGCAGTTGCCCCCCCCCAACTCTAGAATACCCTCCCTACGGAGATCCGCCTGGCGCCAACACTTTTGGCTTTCCAGCACCAGGCAAAGACCTTCCTGTTCAGCCAGCATTTTAATTAGATTTTTTTTTGGGGAGGCTGGACACACGAGCAGCAGGGTTTTATAATTTATCATTTGTATTGTCTGCTGTTTTAACTGTCCTGTGTTTTATAGTTTTAATAATTGTATTGTTTTATAGTTTTTAATACATTGCTGTATGGTGCCCAGAGACCTCTTGGTAGTGGGTGGCTATTTTTTTGTTGTTGTTGTTGTAAATAAATAAATAAAATAAATGTCTTTTTCCAGGTTCAAGAGAAGCAGCAGCAGCAGCAGCAGCAAGAGAGAGAGATCAGCCCATAGGAGTAGCCCCCGTCAGATGCCCTCACTCACCCTCGCTCCAGGATCCCGAGCCCGGATAGACCTGGCAGCAGCCAAGGCAGCGGTGCCTCCGCCGATCAGCAGGAAAGGGACGTGCGAGGGCACTTCTATGCGAGCGATGGACTCCGTCGTCGTCTCCGGAGCTGCAAACGAGGGTGGAGGGGAAGGGGGAAAGGCATGAACAAAGTGGCGTCCAAGCAAGGCAAACCAAGGAACCAAAACACAAAAAGCAAAGTGCTCTGCTTATAGACCGCCCCATACTACTAAAAGTAGTCTCTGGGCGGTTTACAATTTTTTAAATTACAGTGTGCAGGCTACACATTGCCCCCCCCCCAGCAAGCTGGGTACTCATTTTACCGACCTCGGAAGGATGGAAGGCTGAGTGAACCTTGAGCCTGCTACCGGGGATTGAACCCCGGGTCGTGAGCACAGTTTTACTTGCAGGACAGGCATTTAACCACTGCGCCACAAGTCATATACTGTCTCTATCCAGGGTGGCAAACCTTCGGCACTCCAGACATTTGGGACCACTGCCAAGAACAAAGAACTGTGGGAGTTGTGGTTCAAAGCGTCTGGGGTGCCGGAGGTTCGCCACCACTGGTCTATATGAAGAGTCGGCTCTTTTTTGCCCCTCCCAAGCACTTGGAAGGATAATCCAAGGCAGGGTCATCGAGTGACGTCTCAAATGCTCCTCCTCCTCCCTCCCCTCCCCTCCCCTTTCCACCACCCCACCCACTCTATGTACTACAGCCAATGAATATCGGGTATGAAATGTATAACCATCTCATATTATACTTCACACCTCATTCTGCTGTTGTATGCCTGAAGAAGTGCACATGTGCACGAAACGTTACCTTAAAATATGAAAGTTAGTCTTTAAGGTGCCCCATGTGTGTGTCTTTTCTTTTGCTTTCTTTTTTTTTCTTTCAGTTTTGCCTGAAATTCTTGAAAAGGCTAACACGCCTACCCCTCTCTGACACAGCAAGTGTACCCCAAGGAGAGGGGGGTGGGGGGCTGGAGTGAGAGAGGGCTCGGCTCTCACGGGAATAGATTTCAACGTTCTCCTCTCCGGCCTGATAACGTAACACTAGGGTCCATGGCAGTCGGCTGCCCTCCAAGAATGTGCTTTCTTCTATTTCTCCTCCCCTGAACTGGAAAGGCCCAGTTTAGGTTCACTTTGCTAAGAATAAAACAAAGCAAACATGTTGGGAACGCTTGTTTTCAGCAAGAAGTGGAAGAGGCAGCCCATCTCTGGTGGCTTGCCAAAGTGTGATCTGGCCTGCTTTTTAAGCCTGCGAGAGGGGTCCCCAAAGCAGAAGGTCAGAGGCTGGAAAACCAAGCGTGAGCCACAGACGGGAGCCACCGGTGGCCCACCCAGAAGCCACTGATGGAGGTCACAGTGGAGGACTCTCCAGGTTAATTTTTTTTTTTAAATCCGCCGTTCTATCAGAGCAGGAGGCGGTGGCTTCCTGCGATTCTTCCAATCCGTCCCATTCCTTCCTCAGAACCCAACTGGAGGTCAGCTGCCGCTGGCGTTCTGGCAGGCGGGCAGGCTGCCTCTCTGAGCCCAAGTCACCTCCGTGGACCAAGCGGCTTCCCTTCCTCTCCGCGCGCTCCAGCTCACCTGCTGTGTCCCGGGAGGCAGCATCTGCTTCTGGAACGAGAGAAGGTCCACGTTGGCAAGAGGCCCAGCGCGGGTTAAACCCGAAGCATCTCGCCTTGTACCGATCGCGACAGCATGCTAATCAGGCAGGCACGCTCCACGCACGCCCTGTGGCTGAGCGCTCCCTTGTCCGCCTTTGGTGCCAGCTGGGTCGCCTTTTCAATGGAGAATGGCACCGGAAGCACCTTGCTGCCCTGAACATCCTTGCTCGGGTCTGATTTCAGGAGCTAAGCAGGGACAGGAAGGTTTCACACTTGGATGGGAGGCTGCTGGGCGGGGGCGGGGAGGGGAGGGGACGCCAGGCATCTCCACGCCAAGTTCGGGTTGAATCCTTCCTAGAATTCTGGAGAGCCAATGGGTCTGAAGCGGCAAAAGTGGGGCTCGGTGGACTCTTAAGGTGTTTTCCTCTGTTACTGTCGCTACCCCAGGTTCATTCTCTTAGAATTTGCAACTCCCAGCTTGACCGACAGACCCATGGGCCAAGCCTCGAGGAAAGCAATGATGGCTCCTCCAGAGAGTGTCAGAATGCAGCTCCTAGCGCCCACAGCAAATATCCAGGACCGCTCGATTGATGGGAGTCAGAGTCTCCCCCCCCCCGCACCAGGAGAGCCCAGATCTCCTTGCCCCATCGCCACCACTTTCTGAAGGCGACACACACAAAAACACTGTACCCCAGGCATGTCCCAAACTTCGGCCCTCCTGATGGTTTGGACCACCACTCCCAGAATCCCAAGCCTGTATTTTCCAATGGCAAAGGACTGTGGGAGTTGTGGTCCAAAACATCTAGAGGGCTGAAGTTCGGACACGACTGCCCTACCCCTTCCGGGCACTTACGTGGCGGGGCCTTCTCAGTTTCCTGGTGGTGCTGCCCCAGGGCTGCGATGGTGTCGCTGTACCGCTTTCTGTCTTCCCGCACCATCTTGTACAACTAGACAACCAGACAGGAGACATTGCAGGTACATGGGGAGAAGCCTTTCATTTCTGCTAAGCAATCGATTTTGGGCCGCCCTGCGCCTGGGGAATGTCATATTATGTGTTGTGCCTGTTTTTAAATCTATGTGAAATGTTTTAAACGAGTTTTATATAGCAACCACAAAATTTCATCGTTCCTGCAAGGGGACAATGACAATAAAGATTCCTATTCCTATTTCCTTTCAATGGGCCACAGGGGAACCTGCCTAGCTTTCAATAAATAAATAAATAAATAAATAAATAAAAATAAATAAATAAATAAATAAATAAATAATAAATAAATAAATAAATAAATAAATAATAATAATAATAATAATAATAATAATAATAATAATAATAATAATAATAATAATAATAATAATAATAATAATAAAAGGGGTGGGTGGGTGTTTGAATGGCAGGGTGGAAGGCCCAGGAAGGGACATATCACAGGCTCCAAAGCGCAAGAAACAAAGGGAGAGTTTAGCATCCTGCAGACACCTCGCTCAGGCACGAAAGTGGGGCAGGGATCCTGTGCCCCCCCCCCCCTCACAGAAACTGCTGGAGTACAAGCCTGAGTATACTGAGAAGATTAAGGAAGCGTGTCTGCTGCTGCTCTGAAGCCACGGAGTCAGAGGAAAAGAGAGGGGATTTTGTGTAGACATTAGGAAGAGCGTCCTGGTGGTGAAAAATCTACTGGTAGCGGAAAGAACTGTCTCCCGAAAGGGCAGTCTTTCCCTTGCTGGAGGTTTTCAAACAGATGGAGGGGCCATCTGTCAGGCAGGCATTAGTTGTGGGTTTCCTGCCTTGGCAACAACAGACCAGGTAAGAAGAGCCTCAGGGTCTTTTTAAATCTTAAGGTCCCATGATTCCCCAGAAAAGGGGCCATGTTCGCCGGTGGACATGGGCTATGGAGTCCATCATCGCCTTGACGGCCAGGAGTTTCTCACACATGCACTCCACCTCACTGAGCCAGGAGATACATTTCTAAAGCTCCATGTGAGGCCTGAAGAGGTTGGGACATTTAAGGGTGCAGGCCACTGAGAAATCTGAACTAGAGATCAGCAGCAGCTTGCAAAGAGATGTTTTGGAAACGCCTCCCGTGCAGACGGGTGGGTTATGCAGAAGAAAAAGAGTAGTCAGTGGTGGTTTTGGGGGCATGTCAGCTTGGCAATATAGAGGCAGTCGCAGGGGTTTAGACCAGACCTCTTCAGATCCTTCCTCTAATCTGCCTCCCAAAAAAAGCTAGTTGATGAATGGATCTAACTTTATTTCTTAGAAATGCATAGCATTCAGGGGTTGTTTTTTTCCCCTGGGGTCTAAGCCATTCACCCATACTCCAACGTACATACACAAAAGCAAATCCATGTCTAACTTTGAGAACTCAGAAAGGAAAAAAGGAAAGTAATTAGCCCAACCCCCATGCAAAAGGCAAGTAAAAAGCACCCCCAAAAAAAGCACAGAAAGTGACAGAAGAGGGACACAAAGGAGCAGCAACTTCCAGAAAACCCTAAGAAAGAAAGCAACTACTTCTCTCTATTCTCAAGGAGGTACAAAGCGATGTTACAGGAACAACAGGAAGGAGGGAGGAGAAAGCTACTTTTTGACACTACATCTCCCAGAATTCTCCATCCAGCATGGCCACTGGGAGCTGCAGTCCAAAAAAAGTAAACTTGCCCATCTCTCAATGGGGGTACAAATTTGCACAGGAACCAACAGCTGATCCAGTGAGGCTGAGATCTGACACCATCAGCTCTTCTACCTGCTGGAGAGGCACTGCCAAAGATGCACACCTAGGTATATATTTCTCTCTCTCTTTTTTTTTTAACTTACTTCCACTATTCATATTCCACTTTTCCTCCAGTGAGCTCTATGGCAGCATTCATGTCCCCTCTCCCATTTAATCCCCCTCACAGCCTTGCATGGTAGGTCTAACGGAGAGAATGACTGGCCCAAAGTCACCAAGGAGTTTCATGGATCACCGGGACCTGAATGTGGGCTTCTCAAAGCACCATCCAGCCTTCTACGTCACAACACCACACCAGCTCTCCTATGTCCAGAGAGCAGGGAAAGACATGCATCTGTAAAACTGCCCGAACCATGAGGACTAGTAAGATAACCAATGGCATCAGTTCCTTCTCCACTTCCTTCGGCTTGTTCTCCTGGCCTGCAATTCCATCCACCCACAACCATGTGTACTGAAAGTCTATATGAAAGTTGACATAATGCGCCGGACGGAATAGGCTGTTGTGCCCCAAAAGCTATACTGTTATAAATGTGTGAGCCTTGGATTTCATGAGAGGGGCTTTGTTCTTACACCAACAAACTTCAGTCCATCCATGCATTGCCTCCCCAGACCCATAATTACCCAATTCCATGATAAGCTTCTTACCCATGCGCCTGTCCCCACGGCCGCTCCTCCTATTATTAAGTACACTAGGTTCCTGCCGTTCTTGCCAGGAGCACCTGAAGACGTGAGCGACCGACAAGGGGGCTGGGGATGCGGCAAAGCTGCAGGAGGAGACAGGCGAGGGGAAGACAGTGAAGGGAGGGGGAGAAGGAAAGACAGAGAGGAGGCAGAAGGTCTGAGTATTAATGGAGGACACCGGATTACACAGAGCTGGAGGGAAGCGAGGGCCTCCAGCTGTTTCGGTTAGACTTTCATCAGAGCCAGTGTGTGGAGAAGACTGGCGGAGGCAACGTGACTGAGCTTAGTTCCTCTACTACAGCACCAAAACTCTCTGCATCCTTGATCTACCGCCAATTCAGTTTTATTCATCATAGAATCATAGAATCATTGAGTTGGAAGAGACCTCAAGGGCCATCTAGTCCAACCCCCTGCCATGCAGGAACCTCCATCACAATATTTTCGACAGATGGCCATCCAGCCTCTGCTTAAAAACTTCCAAAGAAGGAGACTCCACCACCCTCCGTGGCAGCATATTCCATTGTCGAACAGCTCTAACTGTCATGAAGTTCTTCCTAATGTTCAAATGGAATCTCTTTTCCTGTAGTTTGAAACCATTGCCCCGAGTCCTAGTGTTTTAGACGCCAGCCCCCTGCCTCTCTCGTGGGAACTATTTTAATGCATACAAACTTGTGCAATATCTGCTTATTTTTGTTACCCCGTGAGATCCCATCTCTCAGGCAGGAATTAAAGCTACCGGTTAACTTGCCCCAGATCCTGTAATTTCATTCGGCCCCACTCATCTGAGTGACCTTGCGGATCTCCCACCTTTTGACAGTGAGTGTTTTACATCCTGGAAAGGTTAGGGGTTTTTTGTTTTTGTTTTGGACTACAACTCCCAACATCCCCCAGCTACCATGACCACACTGTGCCTCGTACACTCTTACTCGCCCTTCATCTCATTATTCAGGTCACCCCTCCATGGTTCTGAGGCATGCACTTCGTGACTGCCACTCGCAAAAAACTTACGGCGAACAAAAACTCATGGGTGCCACAAGACTCTTGGTTGGTTTCCCTCCAACAGACTAACATGGGAATACTCTGGAAATCAAGTTTTAAAAAATAATGTTTCCAGCTCTGGACTTACCCTAATCTACTGGATCCCAAAATGTTGGCATCAATATCTGAGAAACCTTCACATCCTCACCTACTTTTTAACATCCATTTCAACATCACAGATTACAAATTCAATTTGCATTTAAACTGATACCATTTAAATGACAAACTTAGAATATAAAATAATCACAACATAGTAAAAAAAAGCAGATTAAAAATAAGCACAATAACCACTAGAGTGCCCATAGCCAAAGGAATAAAACATTTGGACTCTTCTGTAGAAAATTGGCACCCTTATATTCTTTATATGAATGGAACAGATAATAAGAGGCTTCCTGAAGCATAAAGGTTTTATTGGCCTTTATAACATACTTAGAATATGACCGAGTAGAATCATGCTTCATTATACAAATTTTTGTTATGACTCTGCTGCCGGGGGGAAAGATAGGAAGAGAGTAGAGAACAGAAATACACAAATGTATGTACTTACATTGTCATGCTGATATTTTAATTAAAAAGGATCAATTAAAAAAGTTTCTCTTGCTGCAAAAATAAAATTGTACTCATTACATTTTACTCCCTCGGTTGTACCCGTTATCAAAATAATTTTCCAGATTAGCAAATAACAAAAAATGATGGTGGATGTTCATTTGCTTCTTTTGTCATCACCCCACCATCCCCCGTCCGTATGCTGTCAAATTAATTTTGACCTTATGGCGAACCTTCCCAGGATTTTTCTATAGGGAGCGTACTCAGAAGTGGTTTCCTTCCTCAGAAGGAGCCCTGGCATGGCGCCTCTCCCCCAAGACCAGCCGGGCTGGCTCTTTTCCGGGAAAGCCCAGTGGAGGATTTGAATTCCCAACTTCTGCCTAAACCCATCCGTTATCCAGCCAATGGCTCCTCTACATCTTCTGACTCACGGAGGAATTCTTCCTCCTGCCTCTGGAAACCATCGCTACTAAGAACAACTACATTTCCACCACACGGTTCCAGCTCTCTCCCCCACGCTTTCGCGGTTCATATACTGCGGTCCCGGCTATATTGTGGGACCGCAGTATATGAAAAAAAGCCCCCCCTGGGGTAAGGGAGGAAAGTCGCTCGGAGGCCTCAGCAATGATTTTTGGCGATCCCGGAGTCACGGCCAGTTTTCCGGATGTCACTTCCGGTTCGCAGCGAGGCCCTTTTGGGGCCTCCAGAAGGCCCAGGAAGGCCCTCGCAGGCCCATCCGAGGCAGCGCCAGGCTGGGGGGGGGGTAAGTACAAGAGCCCCCAGCTAGAACCCTCAGGCCTGACCCGACCTGCATCCGCATATCGCGGATTTTCAATGATCGCGGGTTGGCTCGGGTCCTTAACCCCTGCGATAGGTGGGTGGGTGGGGGTCACTGTAGTTTCCCTTACAAATACTGACCCACGTGGACCTCCCGTGCCGTTTCCTCACGGCTACCTGTTTTTTTGTGTGATTAGGACCAATCTGTATGGCTCGACAGGAGGATGAAGGCCCCATGTCCTGTCACCAATCCTTGCCCACCAGACAAGGGGAGGGATGCAGCGGGTTCTCTATGCTTCCTGTATTTGAGCCCTTTGCTGGATGGATGGTGCTTCCTATTTTCAGCCTGATCTGCCCAACTGATTTCCAAGGACCCCACTGGCCAGAATCCATCGATTTATGCTGGCATAAGTGAAAGCGTGCGAAGACACAGCAGCAGACTGCTGCCACAACTTACTTAAATTAAGCAAGCCTAAATCATCAGCTGGATTCTGGCCACGCGGAAACAGACAAGGAGTGCTTTAGCGCAAGCATGTCCCAACTTCGCCCCTCCAGATGTTTTGGACCGCAACTCCCACAGTCCTTTGCCGTTGGCAATCTAAGCTTAGAATTCTGGGAGTTGTGGTCCAAAACATCAGGAGGGCCGAAGTTTGGACATGCCTACTTTAGCATTATTGGGAAGAGATTTGGGAGCCACAAAACCCAGTGAGTGAATATGGACCAGTCACTCTCTCATTCGGCCTGACCTACCTTGAAAGGCTGCCAGGAGAGCTACAGTCATGTATGCTTCTGGAACTCATGGCAGGAAGAAGTAAAACAGAAAATGTACGAAAGAAAGAAATACATTTCATGGTGGGGGGGGGCTTTCTATTTCTCCTCTCAGAAACGATCAGGCTGTTGTTTGCCAACCAAATCATCAGACCTCTTTAAATCTTCTTTGGCAGCACTTTATAGATTGCTGCTCCTTCCCCGAGGAACTCAGCTACTTTTGAATGGGGAAAGGCCAGCAGTGGCCGTGTGGAGAGCATCGGGATGGGTAAAAATCAATTTTTTTTTCCAAATTGAATTGATTTAATAGTTGTTGAGAGGTTTTCGGGGGGCTATTTGGCCAGAACATTGGCAAAACAGCCCCCAAAACCCTCACAACTATCAGATCCCAGCCGTGAAAGCCTTCGAGAATACATTGAATTGATTTAAATTAAAAAAAAAACCATGAAATTTAAAATTTGGATCACAAAATAAATCCATGTTTTAAAAAATTTAAATTGTGATTTAAATCAAATCCACCCAGGCAGACAGCCATGGGCATCTGCTGTGTGCGCGCGCACCCCGCTCCCCCCTCCAGCCCCCAGCCCCAGAGAAGCGCAGGCCTCCTGCTTCTGCTCTTGATACCAAAGCTGCTTGACATCTTCCAGTGGCTATGGGTGGATGCGGCCTCCGTGCCCTTGCCAACAGTGGGCCACCAGGGCTGTGCTTACTCTTCACCTCTTCCTCCCCTGCCTTTTCCTCCACTTCCCTGTGACCCCTAAGGGCAGGGGGTGTCCAAACTTTTGCAAGGAGGGCCAGATTTGGGTGAGGTGAAAATGGGTGGGGGCCGAACATTCAGCCGCCTTTGGCCCCCGGACTGGACTTTGGACAAGCCTCTAGGACATGCAAGGAGGCGGGGGAGGAAGCTGCAGCAGCAACGGAGCCGAGGGTGGGTAGGCTGGGCAGGTGGCTGGGGGAGACGGACAGAGGCAGGGAGGGCAGGCAAACCATAAAGCTGCAATCTGACATCTCTATCTGGTACGGGGAGGGGCCAGGTGGTGGGGATGCGTGACAGGATGAGCTGGTGGGGAGACGAGGCTGCGGGCTGCTCCAAATTTGAAAACGGGCCGCATTTGGCCCCCGGAACCTGACTTTGGATATGGCTGCCTTAGGGTGTCTCCATGCCCTCCTGGCTAAGGGCACATCCTCCTGTTTGGGAAATAAAGATCGAATATGAGACACTAATAATGTCACTAGAAACGGTTCCTCCTACAGCCCCTTCGGACCCCTCGCCTCTGTCTGGCATCTCTCCTTGTGACCAGCCACTACTCTATGTCAGAGGGACACCCCTCAGTTTATGGTGCAAGAGCTCGCCACAATCATCATGTCCCTCTTGGTACATCTGTGTCATTACATCTTAACTGGCAGCAGGAAACACAGAATTCAGAGTTGTTTTACATGTCGGCTCCAGATAAGAAAAAAGGCAGTTCATTTTTATGTTTGCTCTCAGTGGCCTTTTAGGAGAGCAACCAGAAACAGGTAGAAGAGAAAACGAGAACTCAAGAGCAGGGATCAGCTTTGTTCTTTTGGGGTGATATCCATGTTCCTACATGGTTTCTGCAAAGAAGGGGCAAAACCAGAGATGCGAAGGAAGAGCACAAACGGTCAGATAAGAACAGCCGTCAGAGATCTAGAGCCAGTGGGTCACCCTTGCGTTGATCCCTTAGACCTTTCTACTTACATGGGCCCCTGCTCCTAATACAGGCAAGCCCAGACAGAGGGCGTACAGTAAGGCACGCTTGTTTGTGTCCCCTGGAGCACCAGAGCTAGCCATCTGTCTGCTCGGCTGAACGCCTATGGGAACCTTCCACCGCTGAAACGGGTTGCCTGGAAGCACAAGGGGTTAGGAGCGAGAATCATCAACAAGGTTCGACACAACATATCAGTGCATTTCCTCAACCCGCTTCCCGCAACTATGCACCCTCCGGATGTCTAGGTCATAACCTCCCCCCCCCATCAGTGGGCGGTCTGGGAATAATGGTACTTGTAGTCCAGCACATCTAGGATGTTGCGAGAGACAGAACTAAATTCCATGGGCCCTTTGTACACGACCCCTAAACTCCGCCGCAAATGGCTCCCAGCTCCGGAGCTTAAAAATGTTTCCCCACCAGCTCCGGAGTTTAAAGGAAATTAAGTGCGACCACGCCCACTTTAGCGCGTCCCAGCGCACCTTTCAAGTACCTGCTCTCTGGAGGTGAAAATCCTTTGATGCGGTGTAACAATAGTGAGTGCGGGGCTCTCCTCGCTTCTGTTTGTTGTTTTTTGGCTCCCGCCCCTTTAAGAGCTACTTAAGAGACTGGAATGTTGCCGCGGCAAGAGCGAGAGGCAGAATGGAGGTGAGCCAGGTCTCTTTTCCTCCTGTTTTTTCTCCCTCCCCTCATGCAGCCAGCAGCAAGGAGTGCGGAGGGGGTGGGAACGCAGGAACAGCGACAAACCCCTAAGATCTCTGGTCCGAATTTAAGTGGCCAGCGCATCTTAAGGGTCGTGTGAAAAGGCCCATGGATAGAGCTGACAAGTTCAAGGCTCTTTTAGCGCCTCAAGAGTGATACAGTACGCTTTCAGAACGATGTCCTAACCACAGTTCTACAAAATCACAACATTTCAACCTCCATATCATTTTGGACAGTATATTTGCACTATCCATTACCTATTTGTTTCTTACTTTGTTTTGAATCTCAAGGCAACCATACTAGGAGTTTCCATCAAGTCATGTTTGCAGCCATCCAGTGAGAAACAATAAGTTCAGAGGACAGGCTGCCATAGCTCAGTCAGCAGCAATTACTATGAAAACAGCTTGTTGTAACTACAGGCGTACCTCGGTTTACGAAAGCCTCTGTGAATGTCCTTTTCTGTTTATGAAAGGGAATCCATTGAAAAATAACACCTCGGTTTACCATTTTTCCCACAATACCTCAGTTTATGATATTTTTTTCTAAAGAAAGTTCCCCCAGGATGCATTGCACCCCCATGCGTTTCTGGTTTGCAAATTTTTTGCAATATGAAACAGCCCAGAGAATGCATTAAATTCTTAAATCGAGGTATGCCTGGTACTTTAAGCAAAAGCAAAGCAAAAAGTGTTCTGCTTATATAGCGCCCCATACCACTTCAAGTAGTCTCTGGGCGGTTTACAGTTTTAATTACAGTATGCAGGCTACACATTGCCACCCCCCCCCCCCAGCAAGCTGGGCACTCATTATACTGACCTCAGAAGGATGGAAGGCTGAGTCAATCATGAGCCGGCTACCTGGGATTGAATCCCAGGTCGTGAGCACATCTTTACCTGCAGGACAGGCATTGAACCACTGCGTCACGGGGCTCCTACTGAATCTGAATACTTTCAGATTATCGTTAGCCTGGCGGTGGCTGAAGACTGCAAATTCCCACAGGGTTAGACAGAGCAGCCTGTGATAAAGAGACCTGGAAACTGCAGCTCAAAATCTGGAGGCCTGCACTTTGTTAGTCCCTGGTTTTTCTGTTTTACTATGGACCTGCAGTTATAACCTAATATTTTACAATTTGCAGTGCCAGCCTTACTCTGTGTACGTGTGATAACATTCTGCTTCGGACTGATGGAGCAAAACACGATGAAAGGAAATGCATACCTTATCGGAAGCACATGCATACCTTAAAAAAGGCCCCGGAGCAAAGACATTCAGGCCTGGTCCCCCCGCCTGACTTCAAGTAAACCATACCTCCAGTAAACCAGAAGTGACCTCCGGATCATTAGAACCCACTTTGGGGGCCTCTGGGGGACTGGAAAGCCCTGACCCGTTTGGGCATCCCAGGCCTGGGGTGCAAGAGCCCCCATTTTCCCAGCATCCACATATTGCGGATTTTCAGTTATTGCGGGTCAGGTCCCTAACCCCTGCGATAGGTGGAGGTTTACTGTACAATAGCTTTTCCTCATTTCTACCTTGGTTAGGCAAACTCACCTGCTAGTGCAGGGCAAGATCTTGGCGGCGGGGGGGGGGGGTTGGGTCTTAGAAGTCCAAACTGTTTAGGAACAAGTTGACTAAAGGATACATGTCCAAACTTTCCTTTGCATTGAGGTCTACTTCAGCGGGAACAGCTATTAAGCCAGTCGTTAAGATCAATGTAGTTGGTAGGCGTGAGAGAAAATGAGGGGACCCCCCTCCCCAGGGAGGAAAGGTTACTGATGCACCCCATGCCAACAACTGTCTGGCAGTGCTTCAGATATGACTGAAGGCTCTCCTCCTCCTTTGTTTGATTGGTTGGTCAGTCCCATAGGACACGCTGATTCTATACAAAATACTCTGCTATTTGGCAATTCAGTTATGCTGCATTCTCTCCCTGCAGGCCTCTTCATTTCACACTAACAGCTAGTACTACCACACTACCTGCAATTAAAATCAATCTGATTTTTTTAAAAATATTTTTAAGCCGCAAAACCCTTATCTGTGGCTATCAGGCGGATGCTCCTTGCACAGACAATTTTTTTAAGCCATAAACACCAAAGTTATACAGTACATGGCTCCAACTTTTAATAAATTATTTAATGAATTAATTAATAAAAATCTCATTCTACTGTTTAGAGTTGACGATGTTTGTGTTCTCACCGCTCAAAAAGTCAAAAGACGTATAAAGTTCTATGAGTAACAAGAATCGAGTCAGTGTCATTGAACTGGTGAGGACTAATTTCCACTTTAACCCTATGAGGCTCTAAACCCGTTTCCTTTAAAAGGGCCTTGCCCCTAATCCACTTCGCTCTGCGTGTGTTGCACTATACCTCCCATCATCCTCGCCACCGTAGCTCACTTAAAGAGCTGGGGGGGGGGGCAGAGAAACCAGCAATACTGTACAAATGTATGCTCTGCTGCTGCCCATATCGGATCAAAGTCCCAAACGACCTTTAAGCATGCTGCCTACCAAAACTAACTAAATAAATAAAAACTATACCCTCTGCAGGTAAGAGTTAGCGCTCCAGAGGGCATTGAGAAGACGTCCAGAATATGTTGTCTGCCAACAGAAAGCAGCCAACGGGGACTCCCCACCCACCAAGACTTCCCTGCTTGACTATGCAGGCCAAACTATATGTTGGGAATCTGGAAGTTGAGTCATGGCAACTGGACTTCTTTTTCTTGAGAGATTGAAACGTTTCGCTGCTCATCCAAACAGCTTTGTCAGTCTGAGGAAAGCTAGTTGCGAGCCCTCCATTTTTTATTGTTCACTTTGACCTCTTTTGTCATCCTGGTCTGAAACAGGCTTCTTAGGTGGACAACAGTCTCAATAGGCCTTTAGGTGTATAATGGCCTAGGGCAGGCACGTCCAAACTTCGGCCCTCCAGATGTTTTGGACCACAACTCCCAGAATTCTAAGCTTAGACTGCCAATGACAAAGAACTGCGGGAGCTGTGGTCCAAAACATCTGGAGGGCCGAAGTTTGGACATGCCTGGCCTAGGGTGCTATTGAGACTGTTGTCCACCTAACGAGCCTATTCAGGCCATTGTTCATCTTATGAGCCTATTTCAGACCAGGGTGGCAAGAGGTCAAAGTGAGCTATAAAAATGGAGGACTGGCCACTAGCTTTCCTCAGACTGAACGAAGCTGCTTGGATGAGCAACGAAACGTTTCCCTCATTATTGTAAGCCACCTTGGGTCCTTTTCCAAGGACAAAGGTGGGGTAAAAACATTCAAAATGAAACGAAATAAAAAAATAAAATATAATTCAACCTCTCAAGAAAAAGGAGTCCAGTAGCCATGACTCAACATCCAGATAAACTCACCTGGGTGGCTGAGAATCTTAAAACAAAACAAAACAGTGTTCTACTTAGGTACCGCCCCATACCACTTCAAGTAGTCTCTGGGCGGTTTACAGGTTTTTTTAATTACAGTATGCAGACTACAAATTAACCCCCTCCCCAAGCAAGCTGGGTACTCATTTTACCGACCTCAGAAGGACGATGGAAGGCTGAGTGAACCATGAGCCCGTTACCTGGTATTGAACCCCAGGTCGTGAGCACAGTTTTACCTGCAGGGCAGGCATTGAACCACTGCGCCACGGGGCAGACATATACAGTGGGGCCCTTGTATAACAAACGGTTTGTATAACATAAAAAAATGTGATCTAAATTTGCATAAAAAAATATTCTACTCATTCTATTCTCCGTTTGAGTACCTACTTTCTTAACCACAATGGGGCGAGTCTGTACAACATAAAAATGGGACCGCTCTGTCTTCAACGCATTCCTATGGGAAATTTGTCTAAAGGAAAACTTGCTGAACATAATTTCATTTGGGACGAATTGATTCCTTTATACAAGGTACCAATTGTACGTTGGGAGCACGACCCCCCCATTAACAACACACTCCCCCCCCACCCTCTTCCCAAAGGCACGCCTGACAGGGACCCCCAAAAAAAGTCATTTGACCAGCGGGGGGGGTGCGGTTTGAGCGATCAGGCTGTGCCCATTTCCCTGATGGGAAAAGTGAGGCTGCTGCCTTTCCTCCCACCCTGGAGGAAAGCGCGCGCCCCCGCCGCCGCCGCCGCCGCCGCCGCTCACCTCTCCCGGCACGGCCCCCTCGGGAACCACCCCCGGGGCCCAGCGCTCGCACCAGCGTGGCGCCCATGCGGCACCGGAACATGATGAGGAAGAGGATGATGGCGGGCCGGCGCTGGCCGCGGTTGCTCGCCGCCCCCTCCCTCCCTCCTTCGCCTCTTGGCTCGCCGGCCCTACAGTCGCCCAACGAGGGAAGGGTCCCCTCTGCGCAGGCGCACCACCACCACCACCACCAGCAGCCCTCCTTCTCCGACGACGACGACGACGACGGCACCGCCTCCTCCGGCCGGCCGGCCTGCGCACGCGCGGTCCGTCGCGCGCGGCGGCGGCGGCGGCGCTCTAGGCACCCGCCCTGGGCGCGCCTCGCTGGCCTGCCCGCGGGGGGAACCATGCCGCCGCCGCCGCTGCTGCTGCTGCTGGGGTTTTCCCGCGCGGCGCGCGGCGTCCTCCGGGTCTCGGCGTCCCGCTGGAAGCACCGCGGGTGGGGGGCAGGCGGCGTCGCCCTACCAAGCAGCAGCAGCAGCAGCAGCAGCAGCAGCAGCAACAGCAGCAACAGCAGCAGCAACAGTAGTAGTAGTAGCAGCAGCAGCAGCAACAACAACAACAGCAGCAGCAGCAGCAGCAGCAGCAGCAGCAGCGTCGGAAGCCGGGCGGCCGGGGGAGCGCTGATCTCCACGCCCATCTTCTACGTGAACGGCTCGCCGCACATCGGGCATCTCTACACGGCGTTGCTGGCGGACGCCTTGCACCGGTACCGGGCGCTGCAGCGGGGACAGGGCGGCAGCAGCAGCAGCAGCAGCAGCGGGCACTTCTCGACCGGTCAGTGGGCCAGACAGGAGCCCCGGGGGGCGGCGGCAGGCAGGGGCCGGAGTGATTCGGATTTGGAGGAGCTGAGTGGGGGGGGGTGTTCACACGTGACGCTCGTGCCTCTCAGGGTACACTCGGGTCTCCCCACTCCCGACCTAAAAAAAAACCCCCGCGATTCAAGCCCTGCCGTGTAAATAACGCCTGAACCTGAGACAATCACCTTTGTTATAGATTGTTTGCTAGTTATTGTGTTTTTATTTATATACTTGTGCCTATCTATGACATTGTATTGTACTGTTTATGGTTTTATGTTGAAGGATGATGGGAGAACCAGTGGCAGTATGGTTGAGAATACTTATTTGGGATCAAGTCGGCCCTCCTCGGAAAACAGAGGTTTCTCTCTCCCCAAAGGGGCTGTTTTTCATACAGTATACACACACACATACGCGCTAACTGTAATATCCTATTCTGAAACGTCAAGGAAGAAGTTATTTAATAAGGGAGAAGCACTAGCCTCCTATGGTCGCATATTTGGGAGGGGCACACGAAAAGACAAGGTTTGTGCGGAAATGGCTGTTTCCTTCGAACAGTGAATAGGGCGTTGTACAGAAGCAAAAGTGAAACTGCCTTGAGATCATTCATCTTGCAAAACATGGGGTTTGTGGCAGAGTTTAGGCTGTTCTGATAGGAGAGTTAGGAAGGACAACTGGAGATAACAGAATGGGTCTCTACAACCTGGCACCCTTCTAGATTTGTTGGACTGCCAGCTCCCTCAAGCTGCTGCCAATCCATTTTTAATCCTCAACTTCTTAAGAGCGATAGTGTGCAAATGATGGCTGGAGTATTAGGCTAAGACTTGGGGGAACAGAGATTGAAACTTCTATGGAGCCCACAAAGGGACATTTGGCTAGGCTGTGGTTCTCAACCTGTGGGTCCCCAAACGTTCCTGGACTGCAACTCCCAGAAATCCTGGCCAGCTCAGCTAATGATGAAGACTTCTGGGAGTGGCAGTCCAGGAACATCTGGGGACCCAAAGGTGGAGAACCACTGCAACCCAGCCTACCTCAAAAGGACAGGTCTGGCAATGAAAACAGGGAGGACCACATCTGCCACTTTGAAGGAAAGACAGGACATACAGTAAATGTAAGTGAAAAATCCCTCTCTGTGTGAGTATTTACAGAAATTCACATACACGCACTGAAAGAGTTAAAAATATTTATAATTATACACATCTTTCTCCATAAAAGAACCTCCAAGGTGGATATATTACATTCAGGGTGGGTATATGCTTGCTGCCAAGGAATGAAAATCAGGAGCTTGGCATCTTTGTGTACACGCTGGTTCTCCAGATTCTTGAGCTGCCAGCCGAGGTCAGAGGATCCAGTCTGCTGGACCCGTAGCCTAGTGTGCTCTCCTCTTTCCCTCTCCAGGAACTGACGAGCATGGTCTGAAGATCCAGGCAGCGGCGGAAGCAGCAGGGTTCCCCCCCGAGCAGTTCTGTGACCGCGTATCGGCCAAGTTCCGTGAGCTTTTCACGATGGCGGGCATCTCTACACCGATTTCATCCGCACTACTGAGCCACGGCACAGACGGGCTGTCGAGCACTTCTGGACCACTCTCCGCGACCGGGGATGGCTCTACCAAGCTCCTTACGAAGGCTGGTACTGCACAGCCGACGAAAGCTTCTTGGCCGCTTCCCAGGTCACGGAGCGTCCCGATGCCCAAGGCCGCATGTGCATGGTTTCCCTGGAGAGTGGCCACCAGGTAACATAAAGCTTGATCGAGCCTTTGTCCTTTTCGAATTTAGATCCATTGGGACTTGATTACATTGAGAGCCATCCTTTTGGATCTTATTTCCCAGGAGAATCAAGCTCCTTCTGGGCTGTGAAACTGCTTATTGGGGAAGCTGGTGGAAAGCTCCCCCACCTACCCACCCACCCCGGGCCAGGAAATAAGGACCACGATGGGCTAACTCCTCTTGTGTGCCCAGGGTTCTAGTGATGCCAGTAACCATGCATGGCAGAATGGCCTGGGATCTGTGAGAGGCTACAAAAATATCCTCTAAAGCAGGCATGTCCAAAGTCAGGCCCGGGGGGGGGGGCAAATGCGGCCCTTTTTCAAATTTCGAGTGGCCCGCAGCCTCTTCTCCTCACCAGCTCCGCCTGTCACGCGTCCCCACCAGTTACATCGAGGCTATGCATCCACTGCCATGGGCACAGGGACCCATGGCTGGCATTCCATTACCTGCAAGACTTGTTTTCTGAAACTAATTTCTGAATATCTTTTAATCTTTGCAGTTCGAAACAAGGTAGATGTATCAGTGGATTGGAGAGACTGTTGTCAAATGATACCTATTCTGAACCATATGTTATTGATGGCACATTTTTTAAAAAATCCTTTGTTGATCTCACAGGCAGGGAGAGGGGCACAGCATGGGTTGAGTAAACTAGTTAGGATAGTTCCCATACCAGTTAGAGACGTCAGCTTGCAGTTTTATGGTTTGCCTGCCCTCCCTGCCTCCATCCATCCCCCCAGCCACCTGCCCGGCCTACCCTCCCCCGGCTGCGTTGCTGCAGCGTCCTCCCCGTCTCTTTGCATGTCCTAGAGGCTTGTCCAAAGTCCGGCCCAGGAGCTAAATGGGCTGAATGGTCGCCCCCCTCCCACCCATTTTCACCTCACCAAATCTGGCCCTCCTTGCAAAAAGTTTGGACACCCCTGCTCTAAAGACTTCTATGACCCACAGGTTGGCCACCTCTGCTGTACTATAAGAGGTTATACTTTTTTATTATAAGAAGAAGACAGAAGCTCTGAAAGGGACTCTGTAAATGAGTAGGTCATTACTTGGGTTCTACTCAGTGGTCTGAGAGCGCATGAAGCTGCAGCTGGTCTTGAAATAAGTGGGTTGGAGGGTCATCTGCCTCCAGCCTCTGCTGAGGAAAGGGAGAAGAGGGACTTGTCTGGAGAGGCACAGACGGATGAGGGAAAACTCGGCTAAGAGGAAGGTGGTGAACGCTTTTTTTCTCTTGCATCTCAGGTGCATTGGACCAAGGAAGAAAACTACATGTTCAGGCTGTCTGAGTTCCGAGAGCCGCTGCTGAGATGGCTCCAAGGGAGGAAGGCAGCCATCATCCCCGAACACTTCTACCAGCAGGTGCTTCTTTGGCTGCAACAGGACCTGGCCGACCTCTCTGTGTCCCGTGACCGGAACCGGCTGCGGTGGGGCATCCCTGTCCCCGGCGACTCCTCGCAAACCATCTACGTCTGGGTGGACGCCCTGGTGAATTACCTCACCGTGCTGGGTTATCCCGATGCCCACCATGTCTCGTGGCCCAGGGCGTGCCACATTGTGGGCAAAGATATCCTCAAGTTCCACGCCGTTTATTGGCCTGCCCTGCTGATGGCGGCAGGCCTGGAGCCCCCGGAACAGATCCTGGTGCACTCTCATTGGACGGTGGAAGGACAGAAGATGTCTAAAAGCCTGGGCAACGTGGTGGAGCCGGCAGCCTGCTTCCAGCGATACTCCGTGGACGGCTTTCGGTATTTCCTCTTGAGGCAAGGCGTCCCTGAATGGGACAGCGACTACTACCACAGTAAGGTCATCAAGCTGATCAATTCGGAGCTGGCCGATGCCCTCGGGGGGCTCCTCAACCGGTGTACAGCCCCCGGTCTGAATCCCAGCGGGACCTACCCTTGCTTTTTGGAGGCCTCCTTCCCCAGAGATGGAGGAGCGGGAAGGGCCGGAGAATCTGTTTTGGCCTCAGCTGAAGATCACGCGCTGGTGACATCGGTGAAAGACTTGCCCCTCAGAGTCAGCCATTCTTTTGAACACTTTCAAATCTACCGGGCAGCAGAGGCCATCTTGGACTGTGTGAGGCAGACCAACGGCTTTGTCCAGAGGCACGCGCCTTGGAAGCTGTCCTTCACAGAGCCGGAGCAGAAGCGTCACCGGGACACCGTCCTCCATGTGGCACTGGAATGCCTTCGGGTTTACGGGATCCTGCTGCAGCCACTGATCCCAACCGTTGCTGACAAAATCCTCACCAGGCTGGGCGTCCGTGACACGGAACGGTCTTTCAAGGATCTGAACTTCCTGCCTGGCTACGATGGTGAGAAGTCCTCCTTGGAAGGGAGGAGGCTTGGGCCCGACGTGGGGGTCTTATTTCCTAAACTGGTGAAAGCTCAAGACGGAAGCTGCAGGGAGACTTGACTTGTTTATTTTATTTTTTTAAGCTGCCATCGCTGATTTATAGGGAGGTGATCTGGTGTTGGGAGCACACAAGGTCGTCCAAGAGTCTCTGCTTAGATGCTTCCAGAAGGAAGAAATTGGCAATTCATAGGTTATCCAGCATTTTGGCATGTGTGGGCTAGCAGAAATGCGTATGTGTGCATTCTCTCTCTCTCTCTCTCTCTCTCTCTCGCATTCATTTCCGGCAGATACTTGAAGGAAAAGTCAGTCTAGATCAGTGATGGAAAACCTTTTAAAGACCTAGTGCCCAAACTGTGATTCAAGGCCCACAAATTGGTCAATAAAGTGCCAATATAACAATTTAACCTGAATACAGGTGGCTGTGAAGGGGCAATGTCGGGTGCCCACAGAAAGGGCTCTGAGTGCCACCTTTGGCACCCGTGCCATAGGTTCGCCATCATGGATCTAGTCTAACCCTCTGTCAGATGCACATATTTTCACAGAGTAAAGCATCAGAACCATCTGAGTTGTTTCCAGATAGGCTTCTCCATGGCCTGACATCTTCCAGGGGAATGTATGAAAATAAACAAGCAGCATTATGACTGAGGCAAAATGGAAGTGCTCTCTGGTATTTAAATCACAGCAGCTCCTTCAGATACAGCAGGGCACTGCACAATTCCTAATACTCATCAAGCAGTGGACCATGCATGTGTGAACTTGGCTGACTCGGATTGCACCCCCTGTGTCCATCCCATATGACTGGAGTGCCATCTCAAGCATTCATAGTAGGGATGGGCATTTCGTTTCAGAACCAGTAGGTTATGAAACAAACCACGCAAGCCCAGGTGGTCCTGGAACTGGCTGTTACATGCAGATCCAATTGCTTTACCTTTCTCTGTCTCGCACAGGGATAAAATCCAACGAAGCACGTTGCAACATCATCTGTGCTAGCTCTGTGGTGCTGGCCAATAAGGAGCTGTGCAGGGACAGGCATCATCCCGCCTCCCTCTCTGATTGGCCATCAGCACAAAGCAGGAAAGATGACATCACAGTGTGCTTCCTTGTTGGATTTTAACCCTGCATGAGACAGAGAAAGGTAAAGCAGTTGGATCTGTGTGTATCAACCGGTTCCGAAGACCACCTGGACTCATGTGGTTCGTTTCATAACCTAGTGGTTCTGAAACGAAATGCCCATCCCTAATTCATCGCTTAATCTCTTGGAAGCTTTTGAAGGAAAAAAGCAACATATTATAGGAACACCTCTACAGTGATTTACTTTTGAGACCTTTAAATAGCTGGAGAAGATGACAGCAGCTGGGACACCAGTGAGCAGTAAGAAAGGACGATTAATCCCTTCCTGATGAAACGTAAGTTCTGTGTGTTCACATTCAACTTACATGTTATAAAAGTCTCTTTTTCTCAGTCAACCCTGGAAGCTACAAGGGGAGAGAAGAATTTAGCCAGAAGCATTTTTTTATTTTATTTGTTTTATTTGGGATATTTTTAGCCCACGTTTCTCCTTGGAAAAGGATCCAAGGCGGTGGGTCATTAGGAATCCAGTCAGCTGTGACAACTAATGTAAAGATACTTCCCTGTACAAGATCGTTCTCCATTCAGTTGCCTTGCTTATAAGTAATTTGTTCATTTGTTAGTTTAATCCCTAAACCATTTTACATGCTTTTCTTGCCTACTGTACAAGACAAATTTTAAAACAGCAGCTATATAAAATGCTTGGAAAGACAACGTAGATGTTCTCTACCAGTCATCAGTATGTGTCTTAAAGCATTTAGAAAAAATATAATTTGTTACACCTCAATTCTCCAACACGGTGCCTGGCATGGGTAGACTACAAATCTCCCCCACTGACAACCAGTCTGGGAATGGTGTGAGTTGTGGACACAATACATCTGAAGTGCATCATGTCCGGGAAGACTAGCTAGCAGGTGATTCAAGAGCAGCAACATCCAGCTGTGATGTTCGAAGTTTAAAAGGTTAAGATTGTAAGATTTTGGGCCTTGGCATCTACGCTACATGTCATTGGAGCTAGTGAAATGTTTTGCATAGGATTGTTAACAGTTCAGGACCAGAATCAGCAGTACACCTCCATTCATTCAAAGATGAGGATGTATACATATTAGACAGAGAAGATAGGTGGTTTGAGAGAGGGGTCAGGGAAGCCATTCATGTGAGCATTGAAACCCCCTCTCAACAGAGCTGGGGGCCTCAGGCATAGTCTATCTGCTAATTATCAGGGTGTGCTTTCCACAGTACTCAGACAAATCAAAATGCCTTCACCACCAAGGCCATACCTAACGATCCATACTTCATAGGTTTTGGCACCTTAGGCCATTGTTCACCTTAAGGCTATGGATACAGTTGTCTACCTAACAAGCCTATTCAGGTCATTGTTCAGTTTATGAGTCTGTTTCAGACCAGGGTGACAAGAGGTCAAAGCTGACTGACTATAAGATGGAGGACTCACACTAGCTGTATTCAGACTGATGAAGCTGTTTGGATGAGCAGCGAAACGTTTCTATCTCTAGAGAAAGAGAAATCCAGTAGCCATGCCTTAACTTCCAGGTTTTGTATTTAGCTTTCTTAACAGGACTTTCATGGTACATGAAGTCAAGCCCATAGCAGCAGTAGCGAAACTTTGGCACTCCAGATGTTTTGGAGCACAGCTCCCAGAATTCTGAGCCTAGATTGCCAATGACAAAGGACTGGGAGTTGTGGTCCAAAACATCTGGAGTGCCCAAGGTTTGCCACTACTGCTAGGGCTCGTTGGTCTTCCAGCAAATTTAAAATAAGGTATAATTGCCACTGCCTGTCGCATAAAATTGCAGCCTATAATTCCTAAATGGAAGCCCCTCCATTGACCAGTGGCAGCTGGTGCCCATTGGCACAAAATGTCCAGTGAAAATCAGAAAGACCGAGCCAGAGGTAAGTGATGTTAAGTCGAGACACTTGGGGGGGTATGCATTGGTGACATGCACAAGGCCCTATGTTTAACTGTCCTGGCTAGCTTTTGCAAACTGAGAAGAGTGAATTTGAATGTGCCTACCACGCACAGAACGGTTTCTCCTTGGGAACGTGGCCTGGGCTGCCTCTCTCCTGAGCCACCGGGCCACTGGCCTTAAGGAGCCCCCTTCCACCACACCCAAGGCGCACGGGAGCGCACGGCAAGGCGAGGAAAATGCAATGTATTCCGGCGTGCCGCTTCCTGCGCCTCGTTCCTTTTGCGCCTCGGGGCGGCAGGATCGCGCCCAGAGGGGGAGGGCGCGATCCTGCCGCGGGAACCCGACCCTCCTCCCTCCGGAGCCGCCCGGGATCGCCTTCCCAAGCGCGCTCGCCGCTGCGCGCACGGGGAGGCGCGGCCAAGGGTGCCGCGGCCTCCCGCTCCTCCAACTCCGCCCCGGTGGGTGGCGGCGGCGGCGGCCGGGCAGCCAATGGCACCGCGGCCCGAGGGGCGGCTCCCGGCCGCCGGCGAAGCGCGGCGGGTCCTCCTCCGGTGGCGGATGCGGAGGGACCGGCTGGGACCGCCGGCGGCGCGAAGGACGGAGCCCAGCGGCCGTGCCTGGCGCGCGCGCATCATGCCGGCGGCCCCGAGGCGGTGCTGCTGACTGCGCTCCAGCCGCCGAGGCTCCGTGCGCCTCCCTTTCCCCCTTCCTTCCTTCCTTCCTTCCTTCCTCCCCTCCGCCGGCGCCCCGCCATGGACCTGGGGGCCTCCTTGGAGCACTCGGTGCAGACGCGCATCTTCAAGATCATCGTCATCGGCGACTCCAACGTGGGCAAGACCTGCCTGACGGTGCGCTTCTGCGGCGGCGCCTTCCCCGCCAGCACCGAAGCCACCATCGGCGTGGATTTCCGGGAGAAGGCGGTGGAGATCGAGGGCGAGCACATCAAGGTACCGGGGGAGGAGGAGGAGGAGGAGGGGGGATGATGAGAAAGGAGCCCCGCGCCCCAGGCCTGGTTGCTGCCTCCAACCCCAACCCTTTCTCCCGGGCTCATCTTGCCAGGGAAGGTCCTTTTGGAGATGCTTGTTCCCCCCCCTCCCCTTGCAGACATGGCCTTCCAAAAGGCCCTCCTTACACGCCTGGCTGTGTGGTCCGACTCCAGCTCCCATCAGCCCCAGCCAGCGGGGCCGAGGATGAAGAGATGAGGGCGGTGGCAAGCCTTCCTAACTGGCAGGACCGTCAATCAGTGTTCTTGATCAGGAAAGAAAGAAGATGAAAACCCTTCCCCCACCTTGGAACTGTTGGCCTTTGTGCTTTGACAGGCTGCGCTGAGTTAATTAAGCCCTTGCTGGCTTAATTAACTGGCTTATATTCCTACATTAATTATTTAATTGGCTGCTGTTCCTGCATGAATTAATTAATTAATTGGCTGATAGTCCTACATAATTTTACCTGCAACAAGCAGTACCGTGGATCTGTCTGGGAACAGGCGGGGAATTCCATTGAAATGTGGAAGTCTCAGGCCAGTGGTGGCGAACCTTTGGCCCTCCAGATGTTTTGGACCACAACTCCCACAGTCCTTTGTGGCTGGCAATGATCTCTAGCTAGTATCGCTGCCGGGAGTGATGCGAGGCGTCATTCCGAACATCTAGAGGGTGTCAGATGAAAGAAAGCTGCATTTGCTGGTACATTGTCATAGCCATAGAAGCAGTGAAAACATCCTGGAAACTGTGTATACAGTAGGACCCCCGTATCCACTGATTCATTATCCACTGATTCAGTTATCCATGGTTGGCAGAGGAAAAAAATTAAATAACTCAGCAGCCACAAAGCAAGCTGTAAAGCAAGCTGTTGTCACAAACAGCAGCTGTAAAACAAGCTATTGTCACAAATAGCATCTGTAAAGCAAGCTACTGTCACAAACAGTGGCCATAAAGCAAGCTACTGTCTCAAAACACCAGTCATAAAGCAAGCTACTGTCAGGAAAGAGCAGTTTGGAGTCGGTGAGCAGGTGTTCTCTCTTATCCACGGGAAGGCCTGGAACCAACCCCCAGCGGATACCGGGGCCCTACTGTATATAAACAGAGTGATTGGTTTTCGAAATGGGTAGAGTTTAGGGCTCCACCACATCTGGAAGTTGAGGCTTCCCTGAGTTGCTACTCTGTGCCCACTTCCCACAGCCCCTCATGAGTCAAAGATGGTTGTGATTTTCCAGTAGGTTCAGAGACAAAGAAAAGCAGGGGTTGGTAAGTGGATGCGGGTGCACTGACATCTCGGATTACTCAGCATTTGATGACTTGCAACAGCCTCCCCACCACCGTTGCCTTTGGGAAACATGGCACTTGCGATGAAAGTTCGCCTTGTGTGAAGATGATGATGCACCGTTCTCTTGCCGCCGTGCTGTGATCAAACTGTTCTGAATGGATGGGGGGAGACGTGCTGTGCTCAGGTGCATCCTGCCCTTTATGTGAATGCCACATATTCTGTTGAGCCAAGGCACTAGCCCAAGCATGCCCAAACTTCGGCCCTCCAGATGTTTTGGATTGCAACTCCCACAGTCCTTTGCCATTGGCAATCTAAGCTTAGGATTCTGGGAGTTGCGGTCCAAAACATCTGGAGGGCCGAAGTCTGGGCATGTTGCGGACTAGCCACTAGGAAAGGTGGGGGACAAGGCAAGAAGGCAGTTGGGGTGGGGGTGGGGGCTGGAGGACCAAGACTTGAGCTTATTATGACGGTCACATCCTATCTCTTTCCAGGCACTGTTGTGCATCCTTCTGTTGCGTTCTCTGTGCAAAAGACTGAGCAGGTTGTGTGTGTTTCCCGCTCCCTAAAGCTGGCATTTAGAATGCACATTCTCCCCCTCCCCCGCCCCCCCGACTGTTCTTTCATGTCAGGGAGGGAGGCTTGGCTGCCCAAATGTGACAATTTTGATCATCTTTGCTAGATGTTTGCTTTGCTGATCAGCCAAGAGCTCTGATACTGTTGGAGTTGAATCCAAGGGAGAAGAACAGAAATCCAGTGTAGCAACCATCATATTGACTGGCACAGCTTATACAGAAGGATTCTTGTTCCTTGTGTTAACACTGTATTCTAAGACAAACGGCACATCTCTGTTTGTATGGGCATCCTTCTACCTTCCCAAATCCAGTGCTCCCTGCCAAAATGTATTCCAGTGCTGAGTGCATCATGGCTATGTGACTCGTTAGTGTCCAGAACTCCGAAAATCCTTCGGCTGATATGGCCAAGACTGAGAAAATATGATATTTGTAGTTTTAAAAAAGTCTGGAGGTTACCTGTTGTCATCCATTATATGTAAGGCTGTGTTTTAGAATCTTGGACAGACTTTGACTATTTGGGACCTTAACTGAAAATGATTGAGTGAATAAAGTCAAGTCCTTCGAGGTGGAGTCTGTTGCCCCAAAATAGAGTGTATTTAAATCAAATCAGTTTAAATCACAACTTAAATCCTTTTTAAAAATGGAAAAAATTTGATGATTTAAATTTTAAAACTCAATTTACATTGATTTTTAAAGCACACACATTATTATCTACGATGCCCAAAACTGAGTTCCCTTCCACGCCATTTCTTATTACCTGCCATTTGCTTGTTTGTTATCTGTCTCCCACCTTCCTCTGAAGAAGTCACAACAATTCTGTGAAGTAGGTCCAGCCGATAGACAGGGATTGGGCCGAGGTCACACAATGAGTTTCAAAGCTCAGTGTGAACTGGAACCTAGATCTCTTGTGCCCCAATCCAGTGCTGTCACCAGTATACCCTTGAAAAACACTCAAAGAATTGCTGGTTCTCTTACACTGTCCACCTAGCGGTTCTCTAGGATTTTGTCTCCGGCTGTAAAAGCTTAGATCCCTCAATATCGCCCAACCTCTGTACCGGAATACCTTGGTTTAAGAGCGTTTTGCAAGACAAACAAACATTTATTCTAAATTTTGCCTTGATCAACAAGCAGTGTCTTGCAATACAAGTAATTGGAGCAGGTCACTTGATAGCAAGTTAGCCAGTGGTTGCTCTCTCCACCCCCTGTTGGATTGTGGGTGATTGCCTGGAATGTTCCAAAGCAGAAGAAAGAGAGAGGAAGGAAGTGAGGTCTCCCTTGCACCAGCCAGGAATGTTTTCAAAGCAATTTGTTTTATTTTTCTTTATATTTTTCTTTAATTTGTTTTCAACATCCTTTCTTATTTTTCAAACCATTTCTATTCATGGGGCAGCTAGTCACGTGTGTATAGGGCTACAAATTGCATTTTATTATTGTCACATTAAAAACACAGAGTAAAATCCAATTGTCACTCCCAAGCAGAGCAGATTCTGCAGCCAAATACCTAAACTATGGTGTGGATGTGGACTTCTAGCCAACTTCTGTGAGTTTTGGTATTTTGTATATACAGTATGTGGTCCATAGGACCCCAGAGCGAATAATATGAGATTCCATTATTTCTTATGGGGAAAGCTGCTTCGATATAAGACTGTTTTGGTTTACAAGCATGTTTCCAGAACAAATTTTGCTCATAAACCAAGGTATTACTGTAAAAGTCAGTTTGAGCTGTGTTTTCCCTTGCAATTCTCAATAATGTAGTTCTTAAAGATACTGTATTATGCCAAGCGGTATTATTCCTCGCCTCATTATTTTAATGTTCCTGATGGAAAAGTTATGGCTTGAAGGTTCCCCTCA